>JAMPIT010000624.1:34162500-34762500 GCA_026261815.1 Monarcha castaneiventris obscurior | reverse complement strand
GCAGAAATGCAGATTTTTGCTGCGCCGGCCGCGCATTTTGGGGATGTGGGATCCTGAAAACTGTGATTAGGCTGCCAAAACCTCTCGGTTGTAAGGGCCAGGTTGGGTTGTTACAGGTCTGAGTTGCTTGGGAGCAGGGAACGTGTGTAATTATGCCTGCAGGATTGCAAAAAGGGAGATGGGAATATCTGGAAATGCCAAATATCCACCTTGTCGGCGGGTCGGAATCCGCGCTGCCGTCTGGCAGGAAGGTGTAAATTTGCCTTTGGTGTGCGAGTGTGAAGCGCTGCTTAAATAACCAGGGAAATAGGTGAGAATTTGCTCTGACCTCCCAAATTAACCCAAATTATAGAAGCAAATTTCATTATAAGGTCGGATTGAGGGGTTTTTTTTTAATTTTAAGAAAAACTGGTGTTTCTCCTTTGTGGGACAGAACCCTCGCGGCTGTCTACGGTCACATCCCACATTATGGCAAAATATGAAATCCTCTGCTGCCTTTCCAAGTCTTCCCCACATGGTCGGTCACGGTGACCGGGCCCGAGCTGTAAATACATCTGTAATGACAAATTAAACCCAATTATCTGCCAGGCCTGAGCGCTGAGGTCTTTCCACACACGGGCGCTTGCAAGTGCGTGACAGCCCTCGAAAATAATTCCGTCACTGCTGGCATGAGTGGCATTAAAGGCTCTTTTGAAAACGCCTGTGGTTTTCAAACCTACTCCAAAAATATTGGTTTGGGTTTTTTTTTTTCCTTTTTTTCCTTTTTTTCCTTTTTTTCCACGAGCTCCTTGTTGAGTTTGCAGCATTCCCCGCGCTCTTGAGCGCTTTTAAACGCTCGCGGCGCTCGGCGGTGATTTCTTTTTCAATATGATAAGCTCGGGCTGGATTTTCTCATCCCCCAAAAAAAGAACTGGCGGGTGCTGGGTCTGCTCCAAAAGAAGAGCCAGGCAGAGATTTTCCAAGTTGGATGCAGATCTGACCCCGCCATCAGGGCTGAAATGTTTCAGCTTTGGAGTTTTGGCAAGACCTGGATTTTAGAGCCAAGTTTGGGGCAGTGTCAAATGGAAGCGAAAATAACTTTCTCTTTTCCAAGAAGTGCCCGGTGATTAATTATTTTCTCAATTATTTTCTGGCACAGAGGGTTTTTTTTTGCTTAATGAGGTGGATACCTAATTGTAGAATTCAGTCTTTGCTTCGGGGGAGCAAGACAGGTCTTTCCCATGTCTTTCTGCTTTCTCTGTCTTTCTAAGGCCAAACCTGCCCAGGTTTTTAGGATCAGCCACCCCCTAAGAAACAGATTCCGTATGGACTGTGACAAAAAATAAGAACAACCTCAAAAATACCCACGTTCCTTGCTCAGAGCTGAAACCATCCCTGTTTTAAAGCACAGGGAGGTTCACCCGCAGCTGGTGCAGGATCAGGCCCGTGCAAGTAGAATCCATAGGGAAGAAACTCGGCCCACTGCAAATTACATGGGAATTTACATGTGTTCTCAGCGAGGTGAAACCCCAAAATCCAGTGGGACCTTCCTTTTTTGCCCTGAAAAGTGGCCACTTGGTTTATATGTTGCAGCATGAGGGAATTCGTGGTGGTTTTTTAATTATTTTTAGTCACTTCTAAAGCTTGTGAGACCCTTATCGGAGCCAGCTGGGCTCAAATCGCTCACACCAGCCTTGGGAGAGACTCAGTAATTCATTCTGTTTGTGAAAGAGGAAAAAAAATAACTCCTGGAAAGCCAAAAAATACTAATTTTTCCAGCAGAGGTGGGGTGAGGGCAGCCGGATGAGGGATCCCACAGGGCTGATCTCCCGTCTCCACCAGGGACTGGTACTGGATTGCTTCTGAACCCGGGATAACAACATCGCTGCCTGGAAATGCTTCCTCCTAATCCCTAGGAATTAACTTGGTGTCTGCCGGGGGAGCATTTCAGGAGAGGTCCCGTGGTGGGATGCCGCTCCCTGCTCCTGCTCTGCTTCCCAGAGCTCAGCCCTTTTCCGCTGGGCGATGCTTCCAGCACGCTGGATTTACAGGGAGCTGCCATGGGGCTGGCTTCCCGTGGCCATCGGACTCTCCTAAACGGTTCAAACCCAAATTTGGGGGCAGAGGTGAAGCAGGGAGGGAGAAGGAGACCACACCAGCCCCTCCAAGCAAGGCTTTGCCAATTGCTCCTGGCTTTTCCACAAGGAGCTCTCTGTGTCTGTAACATTTAAGCAAATGCCAGGTTGTCCTCTGACCTCGAGGGCCAGGGGACTGAGATGTCCCCTTTGGCTCTGCAAACACCTCCAGACAGTTCAGGAGACATCTCCCCCCTTGCTGGATTCCCAGCTGCCCACCCCCAGTTGTCACCAGCCCTCATGCTTTGGTGCACCTCAATTTTCCTTCAAGCTCCAGCTTCTGGAGTCCTGTTATCATATGTCAGGCTCTGCTCTTTCAGAAAGCAAAAAAACAGCTTTCCTGGACAAGGGAGAGGCTGGAAAACCCTGATTCCTTCATGCTGAAATCCTAGATGAGGCAAAAAAACCCCAAACCCTAATATTTATTATTTAAACTCCTATGAGTTTCCAAGCCAGACTCCCTGATTTGCAAGCCAGTGAGCCACCAATACTCAACATTCAGGGCTTGAAGTGCTGGCGCTGTAAAAAAAAAAATCAGCGAGGCCCTGAGCCCCAGACATCAGGACTCCTCCGAATGACGTGTGGTCCCAGATGTCTGAGATTATTTTGGGAAGGGAGTGCTGGCCCCAGGGGCTGCCTGCCCGGGGGGCTGGCTGCTGGGAAGGACTCTGAGTTTGGACATGCCTGGGTGGTGTGGAGCATGAGAGGGGCAGATGGTCTGGGAGGGGGGATGTCTCTTCCTCATGCTCCCCTGGGCTGGGATGATGCTCTGGATCCCGGGCACGACTTTTCCCATGTTCAGTCCTTCATTACTTCCCTGGGACAGATCAGTGATGCTGTAATTTACCCTGCTCCTCTCAGTATGAAGATCTGGTTTTTAGGGTCTTTCCCACTTCCCGAAAGAAGCAGGACCTCAAGCAGGAGGGTGAAATCCCCCTCACACCCCTTTCTCAAGCCAGTGAAGGGTCTCACTCTGCCAGAGCTGCCTGCCCTTCCCAAGCACTTCTCTTCCCAAACCCACATCCCAGTCAGGCTCTGCCACCTCCCTCCACACAAATCAATAACAACGGGTGAGCAGGTTAATTATAATCACAGAATAAACGCCGCAGTCTCAAAGTTCACCCAACTTCAGCAGCATTTCAAAATGAGCGGACGGCGCCAAGAAACTTTCATTGATTCCTCTGGGGCAGGTGTGGGAGTTTGAACCTGTCCCCAGGCTGATCTTGATTCGAGGCCTACTCAATTTTCCTCCTTATCTCGACTTTCGCCTATCTTATAATGCCTGTTATTTTAGATAAAAAGTCCAATCGAGTTAGAAAAACTGCAAGTTATATGTGGCCCTGATAAGTTCGGTACCTGCCGTTTTATTGGCCTGGGCTGCGAAGTGACCTTTGCAGATGCTTTATCATCCCCTCCTCCCGCCCTGCTCGGGGGCTGAGTTGACTTAACGTCCAGAATAACTAATAAAAGAGGAAAAGAGAAGGGCCAGGGGTTAGACAAACTCACTGTCCCCTCTAATGTGATGAGCCGTAGTAAACACCTTTTTGTTTGTCCCTGGCTGGAGTCCTGCAGGGAGGCCAGGATGTGGCCTGGCTTGGGCTGGTGCAGCTCCTCCAAATGGGATTTATCAGAACTGGAGGCACAGCCTGTGTCTAAACCAGTGAAATTAGCAGAAAACTGGGACAGGGGTTTGGATTTGTTGATATTGGTCGGTGCCCTCATGCCTAGGGGAGGGATTGGACATGTGGAGCAGTCCTACACATTCCATATATTCCTACACGTGGTGTAGACATGCTTTATATTTATAAAGTGAGGGTTTTTTTAATATATCATAGATGTTCTACACATATAAAAGGAGTTTTTTTAAATACATGTGTGTGTGTGTTATTTGTGTACATATGTAGAAATATACATGCACACACCATTCTGTATAGCTACGTTCTATACAGCCACAGAATAATAATAATAATAATTTTAATAGCAAAACCAGAAAGAATTGATTGGAGATTATTCCTACAGAATAATAATAATAATAATAATAATAATAATAATAATAATAATAATAACAACAACAACAACAACAACAATAATAATTTTAATAGCAAAACCGGAAAGAATTGATTAGAGATGATTCCTACAATGGCATTCTTAAGGACATCCCAGGCATCCCTGCCCATGAAAGAGGGGCTGGAACTAAATGATCTTTAAGATCCTTTCCAACCCAAAGCATTCTGCAATTCTATGACATGCTATGTGTATATACACAAATATATACATTTATAAATATGTATAACACACACAAATATAATAACAATAATCCAATTGATCGTATTCCTCTAAGAAAAATTCTGCCTGTTTGCTTTGGATAAATGTCTGTCCTTCTGATCTGCACCAGTCTCAGGAAAAAAGCATCCCAATCTTTGAGTTTCTGGAGTTGTAGGACTGTAGAAATGCACGTTGTAAGATCCTTAGCAGGACAACCACCTCAGTAATAGCTGAGGGCAGTGGTGACTTTATGTGGATGAGGCTTTGGAATGCCCAAGGATGGACATTCCCCCATCTCCTAACAAAAACTCAACAGATGATACTCTTCAATCATTGGTGAAGGATCCTCTTGGGGTGTCCTGTGCAGAGGCAGAAGTCAGACTCAATGATCCTTGCGGATCCCTTCCAGCTCAGGAAATTCTGTGATTCTGTGATAATTGTTAGCCCCTGGCATGGTCCAAGCACAGACCCCATCTCAGCCTGAGCCCAGCTTCTCCTCGTGCAGCCCCTGGGCATTTGGGTGCAAACACTCTCGATTGGGGTCCCAGAACATCTGAACATGGCCAGACTCTGCTGGCTGGGCTCAGGGTCAGGGGCCACCACCTGCCCAGGAACTGGCCCGGGTTCACCAGTTACCCCATAGCCATAAGGCCAATTCCCATGGCTCAGCCATGGAGCAGCAGCTTGGCAGGACTCCACAGCACACCTGCCTGTGGTCCCCTGTGGGGCCACCAGGAACAGCTGCACATGAGCTGTTCCCAACTCAAAAACAGCTGCCCATGAGGGATCATGGCACTGTAAATCCCAAACTTTCCCATTCCTCTACATTTTTCCCCACTGTCCCTTCCCTGAGGCCATCTAAGAAGAGTCTCTTGATGGGCACATCCACTTGGAGATGGGCCAGATTTTAAGGAGGGCAAGGCTGTGGCTCCTTTTCCTTTGTCAAAAGAGAGAAAGACCATTTCCAGATGCCTCCTGCCAAGCAGACCCCAGGCTGTGGCTGACCCCATCGTGCCCATTCCCTGGGCCCTCCATGCTAATCTGAGATTTGTTAAAAAATATTTGGACAGTCGATAAGCGGAGGAATCTCCTGTTTATCAGAGGAGCCTCGGATATTTACAAGTGTAAGAACTGCAAGGAGGAGTGAGGAAGGGGAGGTCACCTTGGTGGGTGGGAGTTCACTCAGGCACAACTTGACAGTCAGCAGAAGCTGCTGCTGGACACCAGGTCGCTCTCAAAGAGGTGGCCAAGAGGCTCCCACCAGAAGGCCCTCAGGGATGTCTGCATTCCTGTCTCCTGCAGAGCAGGCTGTGCACCTTTGGGATGTGGGACATGTGTGTGTGTGGACTGTCTCTCCACTCAGCTCTGGGACAACCACGGGGCTGGATGGTTTGGGGTCTGGTGGGTTTGGAGTGCTGTCAGTGCTTTTCCAGCTCCTGCCCCTTCCCAAAACACTGTTTAGCTCAGATTTAGAGGAATCCAGCTTGTTTCCACCCATCGTTCTTCCATCCATGTCTTGTCTTCACATCTCTGCCTGCGGCCTTTGAAAGTTGTCCTCTTGCACCCCTCTGGTGTCACTCCCTGTCACAGGGAAAGGACAGTGTCACCACGAGATGGAAAGCCTTGCTCAAGGGCATCCTACTGCAGAGCCAAGCCCAAACTCAAAGCCAGGCCCGGAATTTGCCCAACCTTCCCATCGTGGCCCTCTTGCACACGATCTCAGCTGGGCCTTTGGCTGCTTCCACCTCCACCGTCCTTCAAAGCGCGGAAAACAAATCCACGAAGGAAAGGAGCGTTCCTGGCTGCTGGCAGCGGTGTGCACCACAGACCTTGGCGTGCTGCAGGCCGAGCAGGGAGTGCTGCAGGGGAGGGACACAGTGTTCCCTTTGCCTTGACGTGGAACATTTGGCCTGGGAAGGCTTGCTCGGGAACAGTCTCGCCGTGATGTTTCGCGAAGCCGGGGAAAAACAGATTTCTTCGCCTTCTGGAAAGCCAGACTGTAGGGTGAATGTTTCCTCAGCAATAAGTAGAGTCTTTATGTTTTCAGAGGGAAAACTGTTTGGTCCAGGCAGCCAACTGGGTGTGCAGCCATCTCCTCCACCATGGACATGTCAGATAAACCCTAAAACCTCCTGGGACGGCATCAAGCCATTTCTGTGAGGCTGCACAATGATGCTTTTTGTTTGAAACCCTGTTCCTGGCTCAGTGTGGGGAATTTACCTGGCTCCCCACTTCCTGCAGATCCTCGATCACACAGGTGATGCCTCCTGTTAGTCCAGACCAGGGGAGAGCAAGGAGCCCCATTCCTACAGCACCCAGCCCAGTGATGGGCACTGCTCAGACGGGCACTGTCCTACCCTCCCTGTGTTTGGATCCCATTTGTCTCTTAAAGAGTGGGACCTTGGGTTAATTTCCCCCCCAAATTCTGTCAGAGAGGACGCAGGAAGAGAATAGGGGGAAGAGTGGGAAAAGCCAATGAGCAAAACCTGTTTGTACAGAAACACCCTCAGCTCCTTCAGCTGCATCCTCACTTTCTGATCCCAGCCTGTGTGCTAAGCTGGTGAAATCCCCACGGATAAAGGAAAGGCTCACTGGCAGCTTTCCTTTGGCTACAGAGCTCCCCCATCCATAAATTTGGGCTTTTTAAATTTGCAGCCACTCCCTGCCCGTTCCTCTTTTGTCTCTCCTCTTTGTTTTTTTTGCTGCCACCTTCCTTCCCAGTTCAGTCCTTCTCTGCCACAGCCCTGGACCAACCTGCACTTTTAACTGCTGTGATCTGACTAGAAACTTTTTGGTGGGTTTTTCCCCTTGAAACTTCAGCTCCTGGAATCACTCAATTCATGGGAACACCTCGACCCATTCCAAAGAAATAGAAGATGTGACTTTCAGGTCCTCTGGCTGCAGCAAAATGCTCGTTTAAAGGACCCCAAAAGGCTTGAGGAGTAGGATGGATTTCCAAACCGCCACTTTTTAATGGAAACAATTTTGGGATTTGGGACAAAGCGGCTGGGAATGGCAAACCCTGTTTCCCCTACCATGCTGTTGTGGCTGTCCCTTGAAGCAGAAGGTGAGGGTGTCCTGGGTGGGATTCCAGGGTGTCCATGTCCTTTGCCTCAGCTGCGAGTGCCCCTGAGAGTCCATTTGGGATTTGTGTATACACAGGATCGTGGCTCTCACCTCTTATCATAACAAATTGTTTTAGGAAACTGCTTCTCTGCTGGGAAAACTGCTCTCAGGCTCTGTTTAGAGCCTGTAAGTGGCCTGGCTGTGTTTGAAGGACAGTTTCTCCTTTGCTGAGTTGCTTCATTGGGTTGAGAAGACACTTCTGCAGGGGGAACTGTTGATATCAAATATCTCTCCAGCTGTAAACAAAACTCCAGTGCTGTATTAATGGAAGTCTCTTTCCATCCCGAGAGGGTGAAGGCAGGAGGGGGCTGGAGGGACGTAGAAGACAACCTCGTTGTTTCTCATGCAGGAAGGTCTGACCCAAACCAGGGTAGGGAGGCCTTTTTGTCCCCTTCCACGTGCTGGTTTGGGAAGAGAAATTTATAAATGGGATGCTGGCTTTGAACTGAAGGATCCAAAATACTTCCTTCTTCTGTTATCATTCCTTAGGGTCCTGATCCATGAGGTTTATGCGTTCAAGATGATCTCTCCAATGTGAACAGATTCAATCCCAGGATCCCAGAATGATTTAGGTTGGAAGGGACTTTAGGGATAACCCCATTCCAACACCCTGCCATGAGCAGGGACACCTCCCACCAGACCAGGTTGCTCCAAGCCCTGTCCAACTTGGCCTTGGACACTTTCCAGGGATGGGTTGCTAAAGAAAAGCCCAAAGGTCTGGGCCTAGGAATGGAAGCAGTGCCAGGCTGGCAGAGCTGGTGTTTGCAGAGATGGAGGGAAGAAGTCACTTCAAGCCACTCTCCAGGCTCAAGCCTTGGGTTGAGTTGCAAGTGGGTATCTGGTTCTCCTGTTTGGGAAGGCAAAATCCCTCAGGCTTTTGGTGAGCCAGAGGTGCTGGAGGTGTGGGCTGGCTGGGGGGGCTCCGATCTGCTTTCCTCTTGATCCCAGCAGTGTCCATGCAGTCCGACCTGGGTGGATGTGAAGGATCCCTCCCAATGACCAAGTGTCACGAAGGGCCACACCCAAGAATTCTTTTTCCCTACTAGACCCCCGTGTCCCACTTAGGAGTCACTCCTGGCTCCCTGGGGACTGGATGTCCCATTGTGGAAAGTATTTCTGACACGAGTGTGCTCAAGGCCTCACCCAAGATTAGGAGGCTGTTGTGCAACACACAAGTGACATTTCCTGCCCCGGGGACCTTGCAGTGCTCATAAACAGTAGATGTGAGGGGGAAAATCTCGCTTTACACAGCAAGCTGATGATGGCCAGGATAGGGATGGGACACAATCCATCCTCTCCGCTGGTCATTCAGTGAGATTTCATGATCTTCTTTCAAGTGAGAGGCTCCTTCATTGACTAAAGGCAGGGTTTCATGAAGAATTAAGGCCATCAGGATTAGTCAACACCAGGGACCCAGCCCATAAAAAGGACCAAATGATCCCAAGTTACAAGATAAGGGCTCAGCAAAGGCACGTGGGGAAGCTGAACATTCAAAGAGGAAGATGAGGCCACTCAGCACACACAAGGCTCCCCCAGCCGTGGGCCAATGTCCTTCTCAGCCTGATCAGCAAATCCTTTCCTCAACCCTGTCCCAGTGCTGGCTGTACCTGGCTTCGGGAGAGGGAGTAAATCTTTCCAGCAGAAAGGCCATTACAGAGGTCACCGGATGGACCCATAAATCTCCATTATCAGGCAGCGGCTCCTGTGCCACAGAACGGAAATTATTGCCCTGAGTGCGACTGGGGGAGCCTTTCCTTCCCCCCTCATTGTTCAGGGCCCTCCGGGAGCCGCTCGGGCCATTTGCTGCCTGAATAAACGTTTCCTTTCCCCGCTGCAAAGTACAAGGAATAAGTGTCAGGGGATCTCATAATGCCAGGATTTAGAGCTCCAGCCTCGCACCAGAAGCCAAGAAAACACTTTGCTGCTTTTTCCTGGGGAGTCTCCTTAATCCCCATTATTAATAACAGTGACAAATTAAACAATTAGCGCACTTGAAGCCCGGTGACCTCCATGCCCAATATAGCTCAGCCTGATGGTGGATCCCAGCTCCTGTGGGCTCTGATCCCTGGGAATATTTGGGTTTCCTGGGTCCTGGACACCCACCCACATCAAACTGCACAGGCTGCAGGTCTTCAGGTGATACCTTCTCATTATTTTGTAGATCTTCAGGGTTTTTGAGAGCAGGGGGGATGTGTGGCCAGAAGGACAGCTCAGAAAGCTCCTCTTGGCAACTTCATCCTGGAGTTGAGTGATGCTGTGAAATTATATATATACACAAAATAATAATTACAAAAACATAATTTCTTCTAGAAGGAAATCCAATCCCTTGTTTCCCACTTTCTTAGGGCCCAAACACCCTTTGTTCAATAAATGACACGCCCCAAGCCTGTATCATCATCTCTATGCCAACATCCAGCAGTGTCCAAGACACCTCCTGTGCCATCCCAAAGCATTCTCTGAAGCAGGTGGGGATATTTCTCCTCCAGGTGAGATCTCCCGAGGTCAAGGAGCTCTCCCTGCTCCGACAGGGCTGCAGGAATGGTTTTAATGAGGTTGCACTCCGCGGATGTCATCTGACTCAGCACTGGGTGGTGCCCAGAGGGGACACACCCATCTGATATGGGCCGTGATTAGGGAGATCCACCCCTTGCGTGTCCCCTGGGAACAAAGTCTGTCCCTTCCCCTCTCAAAGGCCAATGATTCCTGTTTCTGAACGTCCACGAGGATCACCTTTGCCTGCAGCTGAGAGGGGAAAGCCTCACAAATGTAATTGCCATGGAAGCAGAAGGGGACTTCTGGAAACTTCAACCAGTGAAAGTTTGGATGGGGCTTGGAGCAACCTGGGACAGTTTAAGGTGTCCCTGCCCATGGCAGGGGGTTGGAATGAGATGGGCTTTAAAGTCCCTTTCGGCCCAAACCATTCTGTGATTCTATGAAAGGCCCTCAAGAGAGATGCTCCAGTCCAAATCCCACGGAAACTGGGAAAAAACCCCAAAACCCAACCCAAAGGCACCAAAGAAATAGGGAGGAATATCAGCCAAATGCAGATGGAAAAGGAGAGCAGGTCTCAGGACAGGTTTGCACTTGTCTTTTGGATGTTGATGAGAAACCAACATTTTAAATATTGCCAGCACTGGAGCTGAGTGTCCCACTCTTGGGAAATACCAATCAGCATTCGACAACAAATTATTAATTGCCAGAAAATAGGAGACTTACATTTTTCTAAAACCAAAAATATATCTATACTTGACATTTTTTTGAGGGACCTTCTTATTCAAGAGCTAGTCCAAGTCTTAACGTTTCCGGGGGACTGTTAGGAATTTTCTCCTTTGGCTTTGATTAAAAACTTTTATATTTTGGTTTCCTGGTGGAAAAATCTCCAAGAAAGTTCATATTTTGTAATTAGTCACAGGCACAACTCAAATCACTCAAGTTTTAACTTTTACATTTTGATTACTTCTGTTCTGCTAAATTCTCCCTGGATTATGTCCACAACTCTGTACTGAATTATTTTCGAAGAAGAAGGGATTTTTTACAGGACAAAAATTACTGAGAAAATACTTGGGCTTTTTCTTTGGAAAATTATAATCAAAAACCTCAACAACTTCTAAGATGAAAAAAAAACAGTGAAATGTTTTCCTTTCTTGAGATTTTTCAAGGAAACGAGTTCTTTCCTGGCCAGCTGTTCCAATCCCTTCTCTTTTCAAAGGAAGTTTATTTGATCTAGAATTTGGCTGTGACTCAATTGTCATTTTAAGGGGGAAAGTGAGGATTATGGTATCACTGAATCCATGTGGACAAAAATTGCCTGGAGGGATTCCCACCTTTTCGAAACCACCAGGATTTCTCCAGGGTAATGAGATTTTCCTAAACTGCTGGGCAGATACTGGATTCCTGCTTTTCTGGCTCCAGAGCTGCTTGGGTACAATAAATTACTGCTTTCTACCATTTCCTCATGGACACATGGTGTAATGTCCTGCCATTTTCAGCCTGATTTTCTAGGGAGAATTAGGCTCACGTGAATATTTTTCTCTGTCTCTGTTTACTGGCGCCACTTCATTAATTTTTTTGTCCTTTGGCCGCTTCACGGTTATGCAGTTTCCTGCAGATTTTCCAAAAATAGTCTGGGGAAAAGAGAAAATAAGGCCACGTCTGAACATAACCCTTGCTAGACATCAGAGAATCCACAGGGGATTAAGGCACAGCTCAGCAAGAAGCCAAATTTTGTTGGTTCGCTCCTTGGGGAGCAACTGGCTTTGAGCAGGAAGCTGAGATTTTCATGTAAAAAGCAGGTGGACAAGCAAAAAATACAGTGAAGTTCTTGGCTTCTGGAAGGCTTTGTATGGAATGGGGAGTGAGTGGTGCCTTTCCAAAGGATGATGCAGTTGAGCTGTGTTGTGCTGACCTTTGCACCTCCCGGTCCTGCCACAGCCAGAGGGACTGGACTGGCCCAGCCCAGGGCAATTCATGGAATCCCAGAATGGTTTGAGTTGGAAAGGACCTTAAAGTTCATCTCATTCCACCCCCTGCCATGGGCAGCAACACCTCCCACTATCCCAGGGTGCTCCAAGCCCTGTCCAACCCAGCCTTGGACACTTCCAGGGATGGAGCAGCCACAGCTTCTCTGGGCACCCTGTGCCAGGGCCTCTCCACCCTCACAGGGAAGAATTTTTTCCTAACATCTGATCTAAACCTGCCTTCTGTCAGTTTAAACCCATTCCCCCTTGTCCTGTCACTCCCTGCCCCATTGTTCTCCCCCTCACAGCCCAGCTGCAGCCCAGCCCCAGTGCAGGAGGTACCAGGAAGGCAGTGGGTGAATGCAGCAAGCCCTGGAGTGTGGCATCAAGCACGATGCAGATTTCCATCAAAAGCTGAGCCTCCGACACACATAAATTCCCAACAATCCCTGTTATCTGCCAGCCTGAGCTGGGGTTAGAATCCCAGAACCATGGAATGGTTTGGTTTGGAAGGGATTTTAAACACCATCCATTTCCAACCCCCTTCCATGGGCAGGGAGCCCTCACGTTGTACGTGTGGATTCCTGCAACTCAGGAGATGTTTCCTGTGCAGAGAATGGGGTGAAGGCACATGAACCTCCTCTCCCTTGGCTCCCTGCAGCCATTTCCCCTTGGCAGAGGGGCTGGGTGAGGAGCATTCCCATGGGGAGCAGGGCACATGGAATGGCTTTCCCTGCCCCGCTGAGATGCAGCTGCCTGATCTCTGGGCAGTTCTCCTCTGTGGGGTTTGTGTTTATCCGTGATCTCAGGAACCTGCCTTGATTGTAAATGGGGCTGTTTGCCTGCCCTGATCTGCTTGCCCTGGCCATGGTCGATCTCAAAAATTGGATAATGTCAGAGCATAGGGAAGGTTTCTCTTTCTGTCTCCTGGTATCCATGTCCTTGCTGCCACAGAAGTCCTGCAGCCATGGCAGGGAAAGGAGTCTCTCTTCCCAATAATCCCTGGGGTCTTCCTTGGAGAAAGAAGAGCTGTTTTTTCTTGTAACCCGTAAAATCTGAATGTGATTTCTTGAAATGCCCCTTCTGGGCTAAAGTGAGAACCAGAGCAGCAATTAAATGTACGGCCACCTAATTAACCGAGTCTTCTCCCTTCTCTCCCATCCTGGCAGCAGAATTTTTTGACGATTATTCCGAGGGGCGAGAATGTGTCAACTGTGGGGCCATGTCCACCCCACTGTGGAGGAGGGACGGCACGGGGCACTACCTCTGCAACGCCTGCGGCCTCTACCACAAGATGAACGGCATCAACCGGCCCCTGTTCAAACCCCAGAGGAGGCTGGTAAGTCAAGATAACACACCTGGGCTGAGGAGGAGGCAGAGACCTCGGCCAGCAGGAGATGCCAGGGGTGTTTTGACTCCATCTGCCCAGCTGAGGTCCAGATTTTCAAAACAAGACAGATTTTCTCATGCCTGGGACATTCCAAGACCTTGTACTGCCCAGAGCAGTCCTCCAGATGCTCAGCCAGGCAGTGGAAGGGGCTGTAGGACACAGGGTGATTTTGGGATTTGTGGTGTCGGTTCAGCAAAAGCCAGTCTTTGCTTTAGTATCCCTGCAGGCATTTCAGGAGGAATGGCAACTCTCCCCAGTTCCAGGACAGTACCAGTCCATCTTCTCTTACCCACAGAGGTCCCTGGCCACTGCTGGGTGACCCCCTCACTTCATGGTGATTTTTCTGGGATACCTTTTTTGGATACTCTGCTCCCAGATCCATTGGGTGAGGTGAAACCCCCACTGTAGGGCAGGTCAGGGCATCCCACAGCCTGTGGGGTCAGGGTGGAGTATGCACAAGGAACCTGGGGGACAGGAACAGGATTGTTCAGCCTGGAAAAGGGAAGGCTTTGGGTTGACCTAATCGCAGCTTTCCTGAAGGATGCCTACAGGAAAGATGGAGAGAGACTATTTCCAAGAGTGACAGGACAAGGGGGAATGGTTTCAAACTGAGAGAGGGCAGGGTTAGATGGGATATTGGGAATAAATTGTTCCCTGTGAGGGTGGGGAGGCCCTGGCACAGGGTGCCCAGAGAAGCTGTGGCTGCCCCTGGATCCCTGGAAGTGTCCAAGGCCAGGCTGGATAAGGCCTTGAGCAACCTGGGATAGTGAAGGTGGCTGGGACTAGATGAGCTCTAAGGTCCCTTCTAACCTCTTAAAATTCTCTGATTCTGCAACATTCTACGATTCCATAACATTCTATGGTTCTGCAACATTCTACGATTCCATAACGTTCTGTGATCGCGAACCCAAGCTAAAAGCAGCCACCAAGGCACCCCCGAGAGCCAGGATTCCGCACTCCTTGTTTCCCACGAGGCTCCATCCCCACCCTGCCCTGCCCTGGGCATCGCTCAGCCCAAACTGTACCCAAACCCAGCGAGTGACAGAAGTGACAGCGGCAGCCTGAGCGCTGCCAGCAGCCGCAGGCACCCAGCGCCCTCTTGTGAAACGCCTTTCCCGACAGCGACTGATCCAGGCAGGATCTCACCCTGGCACCCAGGACCTTCCCTCTCCCATTTACCGGCCTCTAAAGCCTGAGCTTTGAAGGATGATGGGAAGAGTCAGGCAGGCGTGGAGGATGGGGCTTTTTCTTCCTCCACCTCCCACTCTGCTTCCAAGCTCAAAACTTGTATTTTATACGGCTTCAAGCCTGTTGCTTTCTCCTCTGGCTTTCTGAGCCTGACTAAACCAGTTCACCCAGAAAGGGAACTTTGGGTCTGCTCCCTGCACTAATTAATTAGTTAGAATTCCTATTAATTATCAAGAGGAGGAAAATGCTGCTGGAAGCTTCTTTTTTTTTATCTTCCCCTCAAGCTCCTCGAGCAACATCGTACAAAGGAATATGTAACATTTATGGCACTGGTAACATTTTCTTGGGATAGCCAGGAAGGTGAAGGGCTTGGGAGCTGGAAAAGTCAGCATGGCCTGAGATCCAGACACCTCAGTGTAGGTGTGTACACGTGCAGGGAGGTCTCTAAGCCGCCACCAGACCTGCTGGAGATCTGGGGATCTGTTCAGGTGACGTGGGATTCTGGAGAAAGGAGGCTCAGGAGGCACCTTCTCAATCTCCACGGCTCCCTAACAGGAGGTTCAGCCAGGGGGGGTTTGGACGCTGCTCCCAGGGAACAAGGGACAGGACAAGAGGAAACAGCCTCAAGCTGTGCCAGGGGAGGTTCAGGTTGGACATCAGGAAGAATTTAGGTGATCAGGCATTGGAATTGGCGGCCCAGGGAGCTGGTGGAATCCCCATCTCCAGAGGTGTCCAAGGAATGGCTGGATGTGACACTCACTGCTCTGGTCTGGTTAACAAGGTGGGGACCGGTCACAGGTTGGATCGGGTGATCTTGGAGGTCTTTCCCAACCTTAATGATCCCATTTCACGTCTCTGGCACCATCTGAGATGCCGAGGACAGCTGAGACCTCCTGGAGGCCGTGCAAAGGCAAGAGGAGCAGAAAGAGGTAGCTGGACAACTACAAAGGGCTGAAAAGAGAGGCAAGAGCAGAGGGAAGCCCGAGGCGTGCTGGAGCAAGCTGGTTGGAATCTGGAGTGCTGCTGGGGAGGGCACCGCGGGGCTGATGTGTTTCCTTGCTCCGCTGTCCCCACAGTCAGCATCCCGCCGCGTCGGCCTCTCCTGTGCCAACTGCCACACCACCACCACCACGCTCTGGCGCCGCAACGCCGAGGGGGAGCCCGTCTGCAACGCCTGCGGACTCTACATGAAGCTCCACGGGGTAAATCCTCGCTGTGGGAGGGTGTCCGTGGCACCGGGCTGGGGGCTGGGTTCTTTGCACACCTCCGCGCTCTCCTGGAGCTGTTTTTTCCTGCTGTCCCTTGGGTTTAGTCCCCCTCAAGGTTACATCACGTTTATACCTGCAAGGCGGGGGGTGCACACTGGGTATTTCTCGCTTACTAATTAAGTCCCCTTTGCAAATAAGTCTTAAAACCTAACAAAACCAGGCCCAGATTCTTTCCATGTTAAATGCAGGCACTTTAGTTAAAAAGCCAAGTCGGAAGCACAAAGAAGGGCTGAGCTCCTTCACACGAGCTGTCAGATCCCAGCTAAGGCTTGGCTGTAGACTTGTCAGGGACTGATGGGTGACTTCTCTTGTACAGGTGTCCAGATAGTCTCTTCCTGCCAGTGGTGGCTTCATGTATTGATGTCATGCCTGGTATATCTAGAAGAGTCCTGCTGGAGTCCAGGGCATGGCAGGAATTCAGGATGTAAACCTCCAGCTTTTCTCCCATCACTCAGTGGCAATGGGGCCACCCCTATGGCAGAGACAGAAGCCCTCAACACCCTGGTGACTGCTCAGTGGCAGCCCCCTGTTCTGTTCCTCATGGCACTGGCATCCCTGCCCATGGCAGAAGGGTTAGAACTAGGTGGTCTTTAAGGTCCCTTCCAACCCAAACCATTCCCAGTTCTGTTATTGCTGCTCCTGGGGTTTTTATACACCTTTATATATGGAAAAAAAACCACATAAGGCAATAAATGATCGCTTTACATTTTGCATTTCTTGCTTCAACAGTTTGTACCTGACTAAAGATGCTCTCAGTGATGTCCAGTGCTTGAGAGTAGATGACAGAATATTCAGCAGGGTCAGGTCAAAGCTGGAAGTTACGGTGGATCTGGGGAAGTCTCATCTAACCCAAAAATTCTTCCTAGATATCCCAGTGTCTTTCTGACCACCTCAGTGGGATAAGCTCCCACAGGTGGTCACCCCACATAGGTTTGGTGCCTTTCCAAAAAGCAGGTAGAAGCCAGACAGATGTTTCTGCTCCGAGTTAAACAGGAAAGTCCATCAGGTGAGCTGTTCTTCCCTTCTGGCCCCAAAACACTCAGAACCATGGTGTGAACTTCCTTCCTATTCCCATTTAGATGCACATCTTGAACCTCTCTTGACCAGGGAATTTGGGCTCCATCTTGATGTTGCTCTCAATTAAACCAACTCGACCACAAGTTAGAACTGGAATCGTGTTCTCTTAGATGACCTTAAGGACATTCAGAAACCAATGTGCTTTTCTACTTGGATCCACAGGTCCCAAGGCCTTTAGCCATGAGAAAAGAGGGAATTCAGACGAGGAAACGCAAGCCTAAGAACCTTAACAAAACCAAGGCACAAGCAGGTAAGTGTTGAATGGAGGAATTTATTTTATGATGTGTATTTGTGTGTGCACTTGTGTTTCTGACCACAGAGCCCTGCAAGTCAGAGACCCAATGACAAAGCAGGCCAATTTTCAAAAAAAATGGGGGTTGCCTAAATACCTGAATATCCTTCCGACTATTTTTAAATTTATTTTTACCACACGAACTTCGGGGCGGGTGGCCACAGCCCTGTGCTGAAAGGTTTTGGAAAGAGCCTGTTTTACCACCCAATTTCTCCCAGGCCCATCCAGCAGCGAGAGTCTTACCCCGACCACCAGCTCCACCAGCAGCAGCAGCAGCAGCACCATGACCACCGAGGAAATGCGCCCCATCAAAACAGAACCCGGGCTCTCATCTCACTATGGGCACCCCAGCCCCGTTTCTCAGGTACGGAGGGGAGGTACTGGCAGAGGCAAAGAAAATGGGAAATAGGATGGAAGACATGGGGAGAACATCCTCAAAACCTTAATTAGGTACTTAAAGATAAGCACCTGAAGGGAGGCTGCAGGGAAGATGGAGAGAAACTATCTGCAAGGGCCTGGAGTGATAGGACTGAGGGGAATGGTTTCAAATTGACAGAGAGCAGGTTTTAATTGGATGTTAGGAAGAAATTCTTCCCTGTGAGGGTGGGGAGGCCCTGGCACAGGGTGCCCAGAGAAGCTGTTGCTGCCCCTGGATCCCTGGAAGTGTCCAAGGCCAGGCTGGATGGTGTTTGGAACAACCTGGGCTAGTGGAAGGTGTCGCTGCCCATGGCAGGGGTTTGGAATGAGATGATCTTTAAGGTCTCTTCAAACCCAAGTCATTCTGTATTTCTAGAATTAGAAGGAAAAGGAGAGAGCAGGAAAGAGACTGCCCAAAGTGCCCAAATTATGCCCCATCGGCTGCAATCTCCAGCCCTGCACCAAATCCACACACATTTTTACAACAGCACCAGCTCACGCTAAAGGGATTCACACGGTCCTCTAAGGTTTGAAGCTTTTTTCACAGCATTCTCCTTTTTCCATAGGCATTCTCAGTCTCTGCCATGTCCGGACATGGATCATCCATCCACCCTGCGATCTCAGCTCTGAAGCTTTCCCCGCAGGCTTACCAGTCAGCCATGAGCCAGTCTCCCCAAACCAGCTCCAAACAGGACTCCTGGAACAGCCTGGTGCTGGCTGAGAACCACGGGGACATCATAACTGCATAACCTGGCCCTTTCCCTATGAACTCCAGGCTGATCTGTTTGAGAGATGAAGAAGATGCCACATAATCATCAAGTCATTGCTGTCTCCCACCTCCCCTGCTCTCCTGCCTTCTCTCCCCTTGTGAGATGTTCCAGAAAAGAGGTAAAGAGAACTTATCCGAGGTGTAGGGGAGCTCTCATGAAATGAACAGAGAAGACTCAAATCTCAAAGTAACTCAAGGATTTGAAGCCTTTTTTCCCCACTTTAAATGAGCCTCTCTGATTGTCACCACTTACTATGAAACAGCCAGAAACACAGATGGACACAGTTCTTGAGTTTTATTTAACAGTATCTGGCATTTAAGACTCAGACAATGGTGGAGCAGAGACACTTCTTCTGTCACCACCCATTCTTTTCCTGAACAGAAGAAAATGCCACCATCTTCTCATGACCCAAATTCAGTGATCTCCCACCAAACAGAGCCAGTTCCAGCAGTTTGCTGAACAGACTTCACTGGAGATTCTTTAGTGGCTTTAGTGGATTTGATAAGATGTAGGGCAGAGAAAAAAAGAGACATCCCCCTTCCTCCTCAGCTCACACATGTAGAGCATTGTCTTCATTTTCCTAGATGGTCTGTAAAGCTCATGAATGTCTGTATTTAATAGTAACTCCTTTCCTATTTATCACTACAAAATCGTGGGACTGTGTTTCCAAAAGGTTGTTGGCTGAGCCTGGAGAAGGTCTGTCCAAAGTCAAAGAGGGATTTTGGAAGAAGGAACCTTCTGGAAGAAAGTAGATTAGACCCATGGTGGTCATCAAATCCTGGAGGAAATGGCTGGGCTCTTCCCTGATGGATAGCAACAAGCCAGGCTTAGAGATGATTCAAGAGCACAGCAAGTGAAAGATGCTCTTCTAACGCCGCTGTGCCATTGCTTTTCAGACAGATAATTTAATTATTTTGCCTATTTTCATGTTGGTTTGGATGCCACTGATGAAATCTGACTGTCACTTATTTTTGGCTGTACTGTGAGTGCCCACTGTCCCCTAACAGCTGGCTCGTGACCATTTCCCACATCTAATCCTTTAGGATTTCACTTTTTGCAACAAGCAGTGGCTTCAGCCCCTACTGGCGGTGGCAGGGGCTGTTTTCTTTACCAAGCATGTGCACAGACTTGCTTGCCTGCAAGAGAAGCACAACTCCATTAAACAAGACTCATCTGTTTGCTTGCCCATAAGGCTCTCAGCTACCGGGGAATCTTGGCAAATGGAGCTGGAAGAGATGCTAAGAGCCCGCTGGGATCAGTCCTGCCTAATCCAGCCCTGACTGCTCTGTCTCTGGCTTAACAAACTCAAACTCCAGCACTGCAGGCGCCACAGCTCCCCTGGGCAGTCCAAGTGCTTCACCAGATGCTTCCCATGACGTTTGCATCAACACTTCCAAGGAAGGACAGCTTTGCCTGTCCACGCAGAGAATTTCTGGGAGATCTCATCCTGCAAGATTCTTCACTCCTGTTTCTGTCTGCTGCCAAGCTCTGTAACCCTTCTTGCCTTCCCAGCTCCTCTCTTTTCCTCCCCGCATCCAGAACTCGAGTACTGAATCGCCAAGTGAAAAATCTCTAAGGGGGATTGTGCATCCCTCCCAAATGTGCCACCCTCTGTCTCCTACTGTTCAACATTCCCACATGGAGTGTTCTTCCACACAAACACTAAGGCCCATGGGTTGGTGAAGATGAGAGAGCCATTGGCAGGTTTGAAGCAAAAGAATGGCATTGTGTTGTCTTTGTTTGAACTCAGCCTTTCCCTCCTGGTGGTGTAAAAGCTTCTCTAAGGAGAAGGATTCAACTGGACTGGTCGTGACTGGAGAGTCCTGGACCCTCTGGCATTCCCCTTTCTCTCCATAGCTCAGATTTGCAGGGTTTTGGAGGGGTGACAGAGCCTCCACACTCCCTAGAGAAAAACACCATGGCAATGGTGCCATGGGAACAGCTGGATGGTGTTTGCACCAGTTCCCACTCTGTCTTGTGGAGCTAATGCATGTTTAGCCTCATTAGTGCTAATTACAGATGAGGGAAAGAAATTAATGAATAAATAAAATTCCGTGATTCCGTTCAGACCTGCTAGGCTGCAGAGAAGAGGCCAGAAATAGCACTGAAAAATATGAATTTGAGGTGAAAACACAAAGGTGTTTCTCCATTGACAGGAAGATCTTTACCCAAACTCTTCCTTGAAGTAAATCCCTTTGTAAATGGCAGTTGAGCTCTCCTGGGATCTGGCTGTGAATTCCTGGCCATAACACAGCAACCTGTACCACAAAATGCCCCTTGGCTCATGCCAACTTTTGAGATAGCCACAACTACCCTGGAAAGCCCGAGAGGGAGTGGAGCCTCCAAGAGCGGAGCTAAAGTCCAGACCAACAACAGCTCCCATTTCTCTTTCCATCTGGCGGCTCACAGTGGTTCTGTCCAATTCCCCTTGTTGCTGTGTTCCTCCTGGTACCAGTTTTGGCCAAAATCTAGCAATATATTCTCTGGGAGAAAGTCAGGTTACAGCCACCCTTCCCCTCACCAGGTTTGGGAATGAATTCCTCGAAGGAAATAAAACCTATTTATTAACAAACACACAGGAAAAGAATAATAATGCTAAATAGCAAACCCCCTCACTATAGCGAGAAAACCTGGGAAGAAATTAGAGTCCTTTTGTAGGTGTGGTCCCTCCTTCTCAGAGCTGGTGTGGGGGGTGGCCTTAGGCCCCCTCCAGGCCTGAAGAGAAGTTCTCCTGATGTGTTCTGATGTTGTTGAAACAGTCCAGATGGGAAAAAAGGGAAAAAAAACCCAAAGTCCCAGGAAACACACCAGAGAAAAAGGGAAGGGAAAAGAAACCCAAAGAGCTGGCTGAAGAGACAGGCAAGGTGCTCCCTCCGTGCTCCTGCAGCCGGGGAACGCAGAGGAGTCTCTATCTCTGTGTCCTTGGGAACTGCTTTGAAAAGTTCATTTGTTTTTTCCTCCCCTCTCAAGCTCAGTTTAAAGGCACAAAATTAATTTTTTGGCATAGAGCCGTGATAGGGGATACACATCATAGAGTCACCCCAAGACACTCCTCCTTCCCTCAAAGCCAAATTCCCCAGTGGAATTTTTCTCCTGCCCTTAAAACCCACTCAGAGATGCCAGAAAGAGCTCTGCTTGTAATGCCAGAGGGAAAAAATCCCTGCAGAACATAAGTCTGCCTTATGGCCCCTGGGCAGAGATTTATAAACTGGTTTTTAGCCTTCCTCAAAGCCTGAAAAACAATTCTTGAAACAGAGTGAGGAGCATTTACAAGTCCCCGGTAACAGAACAAGACATCTGCTTTCAAAAGGTGAAGCTCTGGGGGCCATGAGGACAGCTTTAGGGGTAGAGCACAACTCATTAGGGGTAGAAATGAGCTCTTTTGTCCCCGCTTTTGCACCAGAAGCAGAAGTTTGGACACACCAGGTTCTGTGGTTCTTTTCAGTCACCCAAAACTGTTGTAGAGCTGTTGTTGGCCCAGGAGAATTTGTCTTTTTCAGGCCAACGCTGATACCAAGATGGTGAGAGACTGACCTCAGATGTAGCATCACCATTTCAGGTGGGGTACAGACACACCATAATTGATGGGTCCCCTTCTTCAGACAACAGAATCATTTAAATCAGAAGGGATGAGATCAGGTTTCCCAGGGCCCTATTCGGGCAACTTTTGAATATTTCTAAGGATGGAAATCCAACCACCTCTCTGGGTTCCTGTTCCAGTGCTTGACTCCTCTCATGCTGGGATTTTTTCCAAGAATCACTGACAAATGAATTGCTCAGACTGGGGGATTCCCATGTAATGAGCCATTGTGGGAGGCTGAACATGGTCTCCAAGCCCAGGAATCACTCAGAGCCACGTCTTGCAGGTTGGGGCTGGGATGGCCAATGCAGGATGGCAAACTCCAGGAGTAACAGGCAAAGGGATACTTTCATGACAGGACAAGAGGATTAAAGTGCCACCACTTTCAGGACATTCAGCTCCTTCTAGCAAGAGGGGCCACTTACAAAATTCCAGGTTCCACCTGAGCTCTGCTTTCCTGCCCGTGATGGGGGAGGCAGGTAGAACCTGCTTTGGTAATGAATGAGATACAATTATTAGAGAACCATTAAGGTGAAGTAATTATTAGTTCCATTATTGCTTTTATTGCTGGAGAACCCAGCAAGATCCATACCAGGTCCTACACAAACACAGGACCAAGAATTAATCCTTCCCTGAGAAGCGAGAGGGAAGGGCGCACTCCTGCAAAACACCTCAGCATGTATAAAAATGCATTTGTGGGATTTGTTCCCCTCAAGATCACCCCTAATCATGAAAATTTTGATGCTGAAGGGTTTGCAGCACAAGGTTTGGGTGTGTCAGACCAGACCTTGGCACTGGCTCAGTGGCCACCAAAAGGAGATGGGCAGATGAGAACCAGGACAGGGAGCCAAGAAAGGTCATTTAACCACTTCTAAATGTCTTTGCTCTTTGTGGAAGTGCAATATCTCAATTCACTTCAGTTATTCTTTGTAAACTGATCAGACAAGATCCACAGATCACTTGCAATCTCATGGGCTTGGATGGAGAGGGTGCAATCAGGAGGAGCTCAGGAACATTGCAAGGGAGCTTTAAAACCAATCAACAACTCTCAGTGTAACACTGAAGCTGTGACTATGTCAGGGGTGGTGTTTTGTTTTGCCTTTTTTTTTTTTTGTCTCCCCATGTGTAAAGTTTGAAGTTTCCCAGGTCATCTGGGAAGATCTCATGGAAACAGAGACTTATTTGTAAGGGGGAGAGGGAAACCAACCAACTGAACAAGCTGTAATTATTTAAAGATGTAAAAAAATATCTATTATGAAGTAGTATGGCTACCAATCCACGTAACTTCTACACCTTTAGAACTAATGGAAATAAAATAATGATAATAAAACCACAAGGTTTCTGCTTGACTCTGTCTACCCTCATGGGCTTCTTGGAGAGGGCTGGTAAATGATGAAATATTGAGAACATATTAAATGCACTTGGAGATGAAATGGTGCAGTGGGTCCTGTCCCAGGGAGCTCAAAATGAAAGAATTAAGAGTAATTTTAAGTCAAAAGGGATGAAATCAGGTTTCTCAGAGCCCTGTTCAGTCAAGTTTTGAATACACCCAAGGATGGAGATCCCACCACCTTTCTGGGTTCCTGTTCCAGTGTCTGACCACCCTCAGGGTGAAAATGTTTTTCCAAATCATGGAAAGTTAAGGGGTTGGAAGGGACCTTAAAGCTCATCTAGTTCCACACCCTGCCATGGGCAGGAAAACCTTCCACTAAGCCTTATCCAACCTGGCCTTTGACACTTCCAGGGATGGGGCAGCCACAGCCACCCTGGGCAACCTATTCCAGTGTCTCACCACCCTCAAAGTTAATAATTTATTCCTAATATCTAACCTAAATGTCCCCTCTTTCAACTTGGACCCATTACTCCTTGTCCTACATAAATGTCTTATACAATAAATATTAGATTATTAACGAGAGCTAAAATCTTTGGTAAATTAATTGCCCAGACCTGGGGATTCCCAAGCAATGAGTCAGTGCAGGAGACTGAATGTCATCACCAAGCCCCAGAGCCTACAGAGCCCCTTCCTTTAGGTAGGATTTGGGATGGCCAATACAGGCTGACAAACTCAGACGTGATAGACCCAGCAGTGATGGTTAAAGCCAGGCTGGACAGGGCTTGGAGCAAGCTGGGATAGTGGAAGGTGTCCCTGCCCGTGCCAGGGAGGTGGAACTGGATGATCTCTAAGGTCCCTTCTAATCCAAACCAGTCTGTAACTACGATTTTAATACAAATGAGGAAAAGCCCCCGTACTGGTAACACCCCTAACACAGCAGAGAGGGGAAAAGCCCTTGGGGGCACTTCAAAACCCTCATGACTTAGCTTTTTGCTCTTCTCACCGAGTTTTACTTAGCAGGCCTAGTTCAGCCCGAATGCTTCCAGCTGAACTCAGAGACAACACCCTCAATGCGAAACCAGGCTGTCAGCAAGGGCTGTGCCCCTACAGAGTGGGAGGTGGCTGAGCACAGCCCTCCTTTAAGCACCCAATCACCCTCCCAGGGTGCCCAGCTCCCTTCCCAGTCCAACCAGTTCCTACAGACCAGTACAACTGGTGGAGTGAGTGAGGCCAGCACCTGGAACCCGCCCACTCCTCCCCCAGCAGCCAACTGGGGAGTTCCCCTGCTATTTGGGGGGGGAGGATCTTCATCCCCTATAAAAGGAGGTGGGTGGAAGGGGTTGGGCTGTAGGAGGTCCTCTTGAGGGTGGGTAGAGGTGCTGTGGGAGGTGGTTGGGGGCAGAGGAAGAGCTGTGAGGAGTAGAAGGGGGGCAATGAAGAGCTGCCCAGCCTGTTCCCCAAATGGATGTGCAGGGTGGGCCTGGGGAGAGCAGTGGATGAGGGCTGGAGGCAGGAATGTGGGGCTTGGGGGGGGGGAATGCTGAGGGTGCTTTCACTGCCCTGGGGAGGTGTGGGTGGGAATGGGGTGGGAACTCAAGGCTTTGTTGTTTAGGATGGCTGCAAATTGATGCTTGGCTGGGTGTGAGAAGGTGGGGAGCTGTGCACCCCCTGAGTGTGAGCAGAGGGTCGGGGCTGTGCCTTAGAGGCCTTGTAGGAGCCTTCCTGCAATCCCCGGGTGCAGGATGGGGCTGTGGGGGTGCAGGCAGAGCTGGGGTGAGCTCCATGAGCTCCTTGCTCTGTTCCCTTGTGGGTGCTGGGCTGCTGTCCAGCCACAAGGACTGGGAATGAGCCCATACAGGGGGAGGATTTCTCCTGTAGGCCTGGCTCCCTGCTCCACACCAGCTCAGGTGGCCATGCTCATGGAGAGATGGATGTCATGCCCTGCAGAGGGCTGGGGATGGTTTTCCTCCTCTTCCTCCTTGCAGGGCAGAGTGTTTTGGATGAGACTGAAGTGAGTCCAGAGTAAAAGGGTGAAATAAGGAGGTACAGGGGGATCAGAGACAGCAAATTCTGTTCTTTTAATGTCCTGGGAAACAGGGCAGCCTTCCCTCTTGAGGAGGAGTGTTACTGTACTGTCAGACAGGCTACAGCTGGGCAGTGTGAGCATTAACACCTCCCAGTGCTGGAAGCTCCAGCCTCTCACAGTGAGCCTGTGGAGAGCTGACTCAGCAGCAGTCAGAGCTCTGCAGGTGGAGAACTCCCCTGGGATGGGAGCTCTGGGCTGAGTGAGCTGTCCTGGGGCTCCCTCTGTGCTACCTGACATGAAGCCAGTGCCTGGAAGTTTGAGGCAGACCCCTTGGATGACCTGTGGCCAGCTGTTTCCCAGCATTCAAACTGCTGCTGGTGCCTTTGGCAGCAGGAGCATCTCTTTAGCTGTCTCTTGATCAACATAGTATGCAATTTTTTGGGTGCAAATGGAGCAGGCCTGTGAGTAATTATCACATGCCCTTGAAGGCAGAGGACTAAAGCGCAATCTTTTACCCTCGGTAAATCTAGTTTTGATGACCACTTAGCATCTGTACCTGGGTGTAAGACATTAAATTAATGTTCCCTAACATGTTTTGCTCTTGAGCCCTTCCAAAAGGGGTTTGGTTTGTGCTGCAGCACAGGAAGGTCTTTACAGCCATACTGCCATGCCTGGTGCTCCTCACAGCCGTGCCAGGGATGTCCCCTTGCTGTGGCAGGAGCGTGGGGCGTTGGAGGCTTTGGTTTTAGTCACTCTGAGCTGAACGTGGGCTGCTGTCTCTGAGCCAGCTCAGGCAGTGGAGAAGCCAAGGTGCTGGCATGAGGTGGGAATGGCTCTTCTGATGGGGGACCCCAGGACTGCTGTTGATTTTTCTCATCAAGCTGTGCCAGGTGCCTCAGAGCCCTGGACTGAGTGCTGTGGAGCTTGAAGCTGAGCCTCTGGGATTAGTCTGCAGGGAGAACTGGCACTGTGGGATGAAAGCCAAACTGAGCTTTCCTTGCACACCCACAACCAGCAGAAGTCCTCAGAAGAACTGCAAGTGACGGGGGCTTCGTGCCAGAAATAACTCCTTATGTGTTGGTGTGACTTCCTGGAGGGAGCTGCAGGATGGTGCTGCTTCATTTCTCCCTCATCCGGAGCCCTCTGCTCCCAGGTGCTGCTAGCAGGGCGTAGGAATGCTCCCCAGCTGGTTCCCTGCCACTGCAGTCAGTGGGGCAAGCAGTGGGTGAAGCAAGGGGTGGAGATGTTCTAATTCCAGGGCTGATCTTTCCATGGGAGCAGCACTTCCCATGGTTTATCAGGGAAAAGGGGGGTCACCGGCCTGTGCTGATTCTGGGTCATTAATCTGAAAATCACAGAATGGAATGGGTTGAAGGGACCTTAAAGATCATCATTCCAATCCCCCTGAAGTGGGCAGGGAACCTTCCACTACCTCAAGAAAAAGGACTTGGGAGATTCCCAGGCCAAATTCCTGCCTGTGGGGTGAAAGCTGCCATTAGAGCACGTTGGTCAGGGCTCTGCTTGGATAAATTATATATATATCCTCTAGGATGGAAACTCCCCTACCTCCCTGGTCCTGAAAGAAACCTATTCATCTTCATGGACTTCACCACAGGGACATAAGGAGGAAAATTAGGAGAATGTTTTGTGTATTTCTGAGTCACAGCTTCCTTTCAAGTCTAGGGCAGAGTGTGACAAGGACCTGCTAATCCCTCAGCAGCTGCTGGAGATGCCAGAGGGCCCATCAGTGAGGCAGTTCCAGCTGCTGACTTCCCCTTTTGTGGGACAAGTGGTGGCCAAGGTGGGAGGAAGCAGCCAGAAGCTCAATGTGAATGACCTAAATGCCCTGAGGCTCCAGGACTCCCAGGTGAGCTGTGCTGAAGTTGAATTTACAGATCCATGACAAGTCTGGGGGAAGCCACCACTGCCCTGCACCTGGGTGACAGAAGGTGCAGAACCTGTGAATGTTTCCCTGAGGGTTTCACCTGGCTGAGTTGAGGTGTCTGTGCTGTGGACACTTGTCAGAATTCACACTGGGTTGGTCCTGCTGGGGCTTCACTGGCCTGACACCCCCCAGATGATGATTTGGACCTGACTGGCCAAACCCTGGTGCAGCCTCACCTCTGATTAAAGGTGGGGAGCAAAATGAAAAGTGCTAAATGCACCCAGCACAAAGTGGGAAGGTGAATCAGAAGCAGTGATAACAAATTTCAAACCACTGAGCATCTGTCCTGCTGGGCCTGATGGGAGCCCCAGGAGGGATTCAGAATTGAGTGGCATCTGAACACCTTATGCTTCAGGCAGGCAAAGAAAGGAATCTGCAAGGATGACCCCAGCTCTGATGGGAATGGCTTGGATGCTGACAAATCCCGTGTTCAGGGTGGGGTGATGTGCCCTCTAATAGAGGCTGTATGAAATATTCACTTGTATGGAAAGAGCCAGAGGTTTTATCCCTGGATATGTTCAAAGTCAGGTTGGATGAGGACTGAGCAACCTGGTCTAGTGGAAGGTATCCCTGTCCATGGCAAGGGAGTGGAATGAGATCATCCTTAAGATCCCATCCAAGCCCTTCTAGAGTTCTATGATCCTTTATGGATCATCAGTACACCCCACCTCTTCTCTCAGGTTCATGGGAAGAACCTGTACCTGGCATTTGTGGCAGCCGAAGGCCCCTTCCGACCGACCACAGAAGAGACAGCGCTGCAAAGAGAGGCTGCTTGTGGGGCACCTTGTCCTGCCCAGGGAGGCCGAGGACAGCTTTGTGCTCCACATCCCTGTTCCCAGGATGAGGAGCTGCAGGAACCCCAGCACACAAGGTGTGAAGCCCCAGATGGGGCAGAGACTCCGGGCAATTGGCTGCGCATCCACTTTGGCATGTTCGGCAGCGTCCGGGCAAATGAGTTCTCCAGGGCAAAGAGAGCCAATAAAAAGGGGGACTGGAAGGACCCTGTGCCCAGGTATTTCATGGAATCTTCTCTCTCCCTGCCTTTTCTCTTTTCTCCCAAACCAAATTTGTGTGGGGATGCTCTTAGCCTTGGTTTTCTCTGAATATATTCTAAAGTACAAGGTGGCATGAGTGGATGTGGGGTGTGTTCAACCAGAGAATCCCCAGTGAAATTAATTGTAGGATGTGTTGCCTGCCAGCCTGGGGATCACAGTACCAGTTCTGCTAAGATTTTATCTTAAAGAGTGAAGTTTTAGGATGCCAGGCTGAATCATGCCCTAAAAGTGCTAGTTTCTCCCAATTATGTTTTTTTTAAAAAGCCCTGGATAAATAGCAAAGGTCTCAGCTGGAATCACAGGCTGGAGTGATGCTGTTGAAGGCAGCAGTGAATTGCAAACATGGCTGTGGTTTGTGTCCTGTATCCCACTGGAATTGTACAGACCAAGGGGAAACAGGCTTCCCAGAGAAGTTGTGCCTGCCCCATCCCTGGAAGCTTCCAAGGCTGGGTTGGACAGGGGTTGGAGCAACCTGGGGTAGGGGAGGGTGTCCCTGCCCACGGCAGAGGGTGGCCCAAGAGGATCTTTGGGTTCTCTTCCAACCCCAGCTGTTCCATGGTTTTTTGAAGGGTGACTTTATTTCTATACAAGTATTTTTAGGCACAGTTTTGTGTGCTACTTTTGACATCCATTTCCCTGATTTGTCAACCCTCCTGCTGGAGCCCTGGTCATCCAGGGAGCACAGGGCAGCAGCAACTCCCCACCAGTTGTGTGTGCTCACCACTGCTTTCCATGGCCGAAATCATTAAAGAGGCCACCTTGCCTTGAGACCATGGCCAGCTGCAGAGTGTAACAAGTGGGTCAGAGATGTTTCTGATGAGAGACTCCAACTTCTGGCTTCTCCCAGGCTGGTTCTGCACTTTGAGAGTGGAGGCTTCCTTGTTTTCTACAACTGCCGGATGCTCTGGTGCTCCTCTCCGAGGGCTGATCCTGCTTCTGACATCCTGTCCGTGGAATTCCACCGTGGCCGGGCGCTCCGTGCCCTCCGTGCACCTGATCCCATCTGCTACACCCTCCTAGACCAAAGGCATTTTTCAGGGCTGGGTGAGTTCCAGGGAATAGTGGCAGAAGGAGGAGTGGAGGAACATGGGTGGGATATCTGCAGATGTGGAAGTGCATGTCTGGGCAGTTTTTTCTTTAGTCTAACAGCTTCTGGTTGGTCCAGCTGAGGGCACATGGTCATCTTCAAGGTCTATAACAAGGGTAGAGGGAAGAGAACCTCTTCCAGCCCAATCCTAGCTCTAAGTCTCCTCTTTGTAGGAGGCCAGCTCTGATACAGGGAATGGCATTGCTGGCTGCGATCCTTGAGGCAGAAATCCCAGGCTGGAGCCAGCAGTCTGCATTACCTTGATTAGAAATACCCTTATTGTCTCTCTGTTTCTGACCCTTTCCAGGGAACATCATTAAGAACGAGATCCTGTACCTGGCCAAGATCCACCCGTTAACACCAGGCTCCCTCGTGGCTCCCTCAGATTTGGAGCGTCTGCTGGACTGTGCTGTTCAGTTCAGCTCTGAGTGGCTGCACAACAAACTGCGGGGCCAAGGGCTGCACCCCAGGGTGTACCAGAAGGAGCAGTGTCCCCTGGGGCACCCCCTGATGAAGGGGACTTTTGGACCCTTGGGTGGCTTCAAGAGACTTACGTGGTGGTGCCCTCAGTGCCAGCCTGTGGTGCTGCCAGGGCAGGGGGACCCTTCCCCAGTCACTGAGTGACCTGTTCTGGAGGGTGCTAGGTGGTATCTGAACCACGCTCTTCATCGTCCTAAAAGGTCTCAGTGGCTTTTTTGAGGCTGTTGAGTTTGCTCCTTAGGGAGCTGGCAGAGTTAAGGGCTCAGTGGGGGTCCCAGGTCCCCTGAGTAGCTGCAGAAAGGAAAAAGTGGCTGTCCATGGGGGTTTTTTTTTGTCACAGTGTAAAGAGTTTGAGCAGTTCTGAGGTGTTTTGGTTGCCCTGTTCAGGTGGCTGTGGATGGGAAGTGTAAAGGTTGAGCAGGGCATTGCTGTGGTCTGAAGTGACCCTGTCCCTTGATGCTGGAGGAGTCAGCAAAACAGAGGATACCCCTCTGCCTCAACATCTTGATTAATCAGGAATTAAACAATCCTGCCTCTGTCTGGAGCTGGATGCCTGTGAGCTGGGTGTGGTTAAACACGAGGGGCTGTTCCTGTGTCAGATCGGACAGGAACAGCTCCCTCCTTCCACATCAATGTACACAAAATACACATCAGCAGTGCTTGGTGGAACTTGTCTCTGCCACCCACAGGTTTCAGCTTTGTGGCAAGCTGCCAAGTCCAGATCTCGCTGTGAAAGTAATTTAAAAAAATTAAAAATACATCGTGTGACAGGGATTGCATAAAACTCAAGATCTCCAAGGAAACCTGAAAGCAGAAAGGTTTGGAAATAGAGCTGTGTCTCTAAACACCAGGAGGGAAGTGCTGTTGTCCTCTCCCCCTGGATTTGAGTTTATTTTAATAATAACTTGTTGAGCAAAAAACTAAAAGCTGGAATTAGAATCAGTGATGTTCATTGCAAGTGTGTCCTTTCTGGCAGTTTCTTGGTTAAGAGCTGAGGTGTACAGGGAAATTCCAGCTGCCTGGAATTGGTTAACAGCTAGCTCCGTGCTGCTGCCTGTAGAGGATGGTACCAGCATCTTTCCTCAGCAGTGCAAGGGTTCTCATTAATGGGAATTGCATTTAAAGATGGATTGCAAATCAGCTGAGCGTGCTGGAGCTAAACACCTCCGTCGTAGGCAGCTGCTTCCCAGGCAAGACTTGCACAGCCTCTCCCCTGTGAACTGCAACACCCTAGAGTGGTTGCAGGTTATGGGATTGCTGAATAAGCCAATTAATGGGGTTATGGGGTCAAAGAAGGTGGTTAATGTCCCCTTCTGCAGGGTGTTGGCAAAGTACCCTTTCAGTGCCCTTCCAAAACAAAGAATCATAGAATATTCTGAGTTGGAAGGAACCCACAATGATGATCAAAGTCCAACTTCTGGAAGAAAACCACCCACAAAAAAAACCCCAAAAGCCAAATCTTGCACTTTGAAGGATGAGGATGGAGCTGGGTCGGTGTTGGGTGCTCTGCACAGGAAGGATGTGAACTGTTGAAGCAAGTCCAGAGGAACAAGGAGATGCTCTAAGAGCTGGAGGATCTCTGCTCTGGAGACAGGCTCAGAGTTGGGGGTGTCTAGCTTGGAGAGGGAAGCCAGAGAACTCAGAGTCCCTTCCAGGACCTTAAGGGGCTCTGGGAAAGCTGGAGAGGCACTTTGGACAAGGGCCTGGAGGGACAGGACACAGAGGGAATGGCTTCCCACTGCCCGAGGGCTGGGATCGATGGGATATTGGGAAGGAATTCTTCCCTGAGAGCGTGGTGAGGGGCTGGGAGCAACCTGGTCCGGCGTTAGATGTCCCTGCCCTTGGCAGGGGGCTGGAACTGGGAGTCCTTCAGGCTCCATTCCTTCCCCAAGCCTCCCGCGGCTCCATGGCGGTGCCGCTCCGCTCACGCTCCCTCACGGGGGTTCCGGGCCGCCGGCTCCTTCCCGCTCCGCCTGTGCCCACGCGCGCCTCCGCCAATCAGCGCCCGCCGCCGGCCGTCACACCAGCCCCGCCGCCTTCCTATTGGCTGGCGCTGCCCTGGTGCGAGCGGGCCTCCGCCAATCGGCGCCGCGCCCGCCCCACCGAGCGATGCGCCGGGCGCTGTGATTGGCTGCGGGGCGGGGCTGGCGCGACCCCGCCCTTGCCCGGTAAAGCGGCGGGTGGGGTGGGGGGGGCGGCGGGAGCGCGCGGCGGCGGCGGCGGGGTCTGAGCGCGGCCCCCATGGAGCTGCTGCGGAAATGGCTGGGCCACCCCGAGGACATCTACAACCTGCTGCGCTTCAAGATGGGCGGCTACCGCGCCGTCATGCCGCGGATGGACACGGTGAGCGGCGAGGGATGCGTGGGCGGCGGGATGCGCTTCGTTGTCGCTGGTGCGGGGTGGCCCCGGTGGGGAGCGGGGGCACGGGAGGAGCGGGAGGTGGCGGGGGCTGTCAAGTCCCGGTGCGGATACGGTGTTGCCATGGGCGACCGTCCCGTGTCCAGCGTGTGTAGGACCAGCCCGGCTTTGTGCCCCTTGTGTGTGGCCTCGGTGCTTTCCGATGTTGTACCGGCTCCGGGCATCCTATTCCATTTCCCGTGCCCTGCGTGCATCCCGCCGGCTCCGGGCATCCTATTGCATTTCTCGTACCCTGCGTGCATCCCGCCGGCTCCGGGCATCCTATTCCATTTCCCGTGCCCTGCGTGCATGCCACCGGCTCCGGGCATCCTATTGCATTGCTCGTGCCCTGCGTGCATGCCACCGGCTCCGGGCATCCTATTGCATTGCTCGTGCCCTGCGTGCATGCCACCGGCTCCGGGCATCCTATTCCATTTCCCGTGCCCTGCGTGCATCCCGCCGGCTCCGGGCATCCTATTGCATTGCTCGTGCCCTGCGTGCATCCCGCCGGCTCCGGGCATCCTGTGCATTGCTCGTGCCCTGCGTGCATCCCACCGGCTCCGGGCATCCTGTGCATTGCTCGTGCCCTGCGTGCATCCCACCGGCTCCGGGCATCCTGTGCATTGCTCGTGCCCTGCGTGCATCCCGCCGGCTCCGGGCATCCTGTGCATTGCTCGTGCCCTGCGTGCATCCCACCGGCTCCGGGCATCCTGTGCATTGCTCGTACCCTGCGTGCATCCCGCCGGCTCCGGGCATCCTATTGCATCGGTTGTACCCTGCGTGCATCCCGCCGGCTCCGGGCATCCTATTGCATCGGTTGTACCCTGCGTGCATCCCGCCGGCTCCGGGCACCCTGTGCATTGCTGCATCCCCCGGGCTTCAGGCGCCCCGTGCATCGCTCGGTGCTGCTCCCCTGCGAGCGTGTCAGCCGCCCCGAGCATCCCTTGCGCTCCTCGGTGCCGGTGCCCTGCGCGCATCCCCGGCGCTGTCCGTACACGGCGGCGTCTCCGGGCACGGCGGGGCCGCGGAGCGGGGACGGGGCGGGTTCGGGGGCGGGTTCAGGGGCGGGTTTCGGGCCGGGGGCGGAGTGGCCGCAGCCCCCCATGGCGGCCGGCTGCCGGGCCGTGTCCGTGCTGCGGCGGACACTGACCCTGTCCCCGCCGCGGACCCCTCCGAGGGCAGCGGGCCGGCGGCGGGGCCAGCGACAGCAGCAGCAGCAGCAGCAGCGGTGCGGAGCCCCCCCGGCGCCCCCGGCCCCGCCGCCCGCCGCCCCCCGCCTCCAACCCCCGCTCTGCCCGCAGGACTCGCTGGGATGCGGCCTCCGAACCTGCTACCGGTACCTCAACCAGACCAGCCGCAGCTTCGCCGCCGTCATCCAGGCTCTGGACGGAGAGCTGCGGTGAGCGGGGGGACAGCCCGGGGGCGCGGGGACCCTCTGGCACTGGGTGTCCCTGGGAGGTGGCACATGGGATGCCGTCCCCAAGGCTGGGGATCCTCGGGAGGGTGCGGGTGCAGCTTCTCCCCTGACACCGGGAATCCCCTGGAGGTGGTGGTGGTGGGAATTCTCCTCCCTGGGAGGTGATGGGCACAACGCCGCTCCAGCACTGGGGAGCAATGGGTGCAGCGGCCCCCCATTATCAGGGCTCCCCAGGAGTTGGTGGGTGCGATGCCCCCAATACCGGAGATGGCCCATGCAGTGCCCCCAAACACCATTTTTCTCTAGTGGAGCTGCTGGGACAAGCTCCCTCTGCCATCAGGAGCTGGCTGGGCTCACTCAGCTCAGCCCCACCCCGTGCAGCAGGACGTGGGGTTTTTCACGTCCCAGCTGGCTGTACCACATCCCCCCTCTGCACCACATCCCCCCTCCTCCCCCAAAATGGGTGTCTGGGCTGAGCCTCCTGGCCAGCAGACTGTTAAACACAGGGCCTGGCCGTGTGCCCTGTGTGACACCCTGGGAATGTGTCCTGGCCGTGCCAAGGCTGGTGCTGGACAAAAGGCTGGAGGGAGGAGGTGAGGAAAAACCTGGGGCTGTCTGAGGGTCTGGGCCTTGCCTGGGAGGTGCTTTTGGAAGCAGCTGCCTCAAAACCTGCGCAGTTGTCACCAGGGGTTTGTTGCACACTCGGTTTTTGCTGTGCAAATTTTGCTGCCCCGTGCAGGAAAGCTTCAGATGGGAATAGTAACAGAGGAAGTAAAGCTCAGCTTTCCCGTGGGCCTCGTGCCGTGTGATTATTCTCCATATAATTCCTTATATTTATTTGGTAATTACTGATTTCAGTTTGTAAATCTCCAGTTAATCCCAAGATGGGTTGATGATCAAATTTAGTGGTTCTGGAAGTTGTTCCGGACACAGTTGCAGGCACCACCCCAAAAACACGGGGTGATCTGTGCGGTTTCTGAGCCCTGGTTTGGCATTTTGGATGGTGCCCCATAGCTGTGCCCAGTGTTTATGAAATGCTGTTTGCAGCCTGGTTGACAGGAAAGGCAGAGAAGTTCAGTGGTTTGGCTGGAATTGCGTGGAAAAGTATGAGTGGGGCCAAGAATTAAACTTTTTATTTTCCATGCTTTTTCTGTGCAGGAATTAAAAAAAAAAATTAAGAAAAACACTATGAAACCTGTTAGCAATGTGCCTGCCCTCTGCTTGCCTCAAACTTCCTGCAGTTTTCTTTCTCTGTGTTTTTTGTCCTTTAATCCTTGCCGAGCAGCCTGCTGGGATCAGGATCACCCTTCAGGACACAGAAACTTCTGCCTGGCATCCTAAAAATGCTCTTGTCAGATCTTTACAGCCCGCTGTTGGGCAGGGATGGTGCTTGGATTACAGCTGGCTCAGCAGTGGGTCGGGAGAGACTCATTTTCAAAGCTCTGCTGGAGAATTTAGGGACAAACAAGGGAAATACAAAACAGGAGTGATATAGAAATAGGTGGAGCAGCAGCCTTACGGAAGGAATTCATTTTGCTGGATCAGAACAGTGTCTGCATTGATGTTGACCCCATCAGGGAGTTCAGCTGAGCTCCTGTGGTTACAGACAGGCATCCCAGGAGGGCTGCTGGAAAACGGGGAACTTCTGGAGGAGTGCTTGGAGCTCCCCTGGCCAGACAGGGTGCTGGTAGTTGAGCTGAAATGTCTGGTTCCACCTTTCTTGTTTCTTTTGGCCCCTTAAACCACCTGTTCTGCTGGCCAGAGCCCTGTCCAGCTCGTTGCTCCATGGTTAGGGCGTCTTCTTGGAAGGTGGGAGGCTCAAAACTGCAGGTTCATCCACGGCTCAGCCAACAGCATCATAACTGCTGCTGGTGGAAAAAAGTTATGATCTAAGCTCATAGCTCCTCTCCTGGTGATGGGCAGGAGAAGAGGGATGCTCCTGCCTTTCTCTGCTGCCAGTTCCAAGGTCCTGCCTGTCCTTGGGACTCTTGAGGATCCATTCCTGAAGGTTCAGCAGAGGCTGCAGGTGCTGGCAAGGAGAAAGGAGAGACCTCCTTACCTGGGCAGGAGGGAGCTGCACCTGGGATGGGGCAGGAGCTTGAGCTCTGGAAGATCCAGACTTGTTCTTGGGAAGTGGGTGCTTGCATTTGTGCCCTGTGCAGCCTGACCTTGAGTGTTTCCAGGGATGAGACATCCGCCACCTCTCTGGACAACCTGTGCCAGTGCCTCCCCACCCCCAGGGCAAAGAATTCCTTCACTTGATTGGCTAAAATTTCCACGGATCTAAATTCAGTTTGTGATTGCAGATAGGGAGGCAGGTGAAGTCTGGATGCAGAATTGGGGTTAAATAAGTGCTTTAACTGTGCTGGGCTCTGGGATTACTGCTGGCTCTTCCCTGGGCATGGTGCCCCTGTGAGAGGTGCCTCTGGGATGGCATTTCAGGTTCTGCTCTGCCTTTCTTGGTGGCTCCTGGAAGCCTTGGGCACTTGCATCCTGTTGGATGAACGTTTGCAGCCCGGCTGGAATGGAAAAACTCAGTCATGCAAAGGAACAGGAGCACGGGAGAGCTGCCTGCTCATGTGGTCTGACAGAGGTGTTAAATACCCTTCTAATCAAGGAAAAAAAAGCCAAATTTAACAGTATTGGCTCTGAGAGCAAGTAGTTTTCCCTGGATGCTTCATCACTGCTTGCACGTGGCCATTCCAGGAGGACAGCACTGTCACCTGGTAATTAGCATTTAGCAGACTACTTTCCATTTGTTAAACAATTAGTAAATGCCTTGTCTCCTTGACGTATATCCCTGTGCTTATGGAGGTCTGGGGATTATTTTATATAAATCCTGCGGTTGCGAACAGCATTTCTGGCATCTGGATTTGTTTGTTTTGGTTTTGGTTTTTTGGTGGCTTTTTTTTTGCTTCAGCTGCAGAAATGTCAAAGCAGAGATGGGGGAAGCAGGGAGTGGGGTAGGAGGCAGGGATAGGGAAGGCAGGGGTGGTGGGAGCAGGAGGGGAGGTGGCTCTGCAGCAGCTTCCAGCCGGGGTTCTGGGACACAAGGGCTGCCTCCAGTGTCCTGTTCACAGAGACAGAAAATACAGGGTGGTTTTGGCTCTTCCTGCCAGTCCTAATGTTCCTTTTGCACAGTGTGACCCCTTTATTCCCCCCCAAGGGGATAAAAGGTGTGCAGAGAGGGGGAAGTGATGGGAAAACATACCTGGTTTTTTTCCCTCTTCCCTACTTTAAATTTGCTTTTCCCAATAATCCGACCTCGGGCTCTGTCCTCTGGGCCCAGCCAAGCCCTGGCCTTGCTTGCAGGGTCGCCTCTTCCCTGCTCAGGGTGGTCACAGGCCTTGACCCTTCCCTGATACACATCTCAGAAAGCCCAAAGTCATGCTGTAGTTCTCCTCATGAGGGAAAATCCTGGGGTTTCCTGACCTGCCTGGTATCCTCCAAAGGCACCAAGGACCTGGCAGTGCCGGTGTGTGTCATGTTGAGCTCAAAGTGCCTCTGCCAAAGGTTCTGTGGTTAATCCCAGCTGCCTGTCCTCCCTCATAGGCACTCCCAAGTAAGGATTACTGGTTTTTCTCCCTTCCCAGACACGCAGTCTGTATATTTTACCTGGTTCTCCGTGCCCTGGACACTGTAGAGGATGACATGAGCATCCCCCTGGATGTCAAGGTCCCGATGCTGCACGAGTTCCACTCCTATCTCTACCAGCCAGACTGGAAGTACACGGAGAGCAAGGAGAAGGACCGGCAAGTGCTGGAAGACTTCCCAACGGTAAGGCAGCCTCTTCCTTGCTCCTCGTGGCACCTTTGGGTGCCTGGTTGTCTCCACGTGGTGCCTGCAGAGCTTGTTCGGTCCCACAGCTCTTCCCAAGGGCTCCATCACCTCCCTGCGGGGCTGGGCTAAGAAACCCAAACACTGTGCAGCTCTGTGAGCCAGAGGGGATCTGGCTGTGGAAAAGTGCCAGCTCTGATCCGGCTTTTTGCCTTCTCTGCTGGAAGAGCAGATGACCATTGTCTTGTGGACAGAGATTTGGGATAACCCAACACTGTGCATTGCCTGTGTCCCTAGTGGGAGGTGTCCCTGCCCATGGCAGGGGGTGGAATGAGATGAGCTTTAAGGTCCCTTCCCACCCAAACCATTCCATAATTCCATGGTGTAAGACAAAAAGCACCCTCACTGTTATTAGTAACGATATTGCTTTGATTTTTTTATTATTGAGGTGATTCTTTAGGGTTTTTTTCTTCACTCTGTTTAAGAAAAAACACAATAGTTCCAAGTGAGGAGCATCTCATTTTCTGAGGAAGTTCTGTTTTGTTCAAGTTTTTACCATTTTTAATTTACTCTACCCTATTCAGGCTTTCCCTAGCAGTGGGAATGGGTAATTGTTTGGAGAACTGAGGTGTGTTGTGAGTTTTGTTGCTCAGCCTTGGGATGACCGTGGCTGTGCCCTGTCTGGAGGCTGGAATGTTACAAGGGATGTCTGTGTTGGGATTCTGGATGTGTAGGGACACAGAAGGGATGTCAGTGGCTTGGCTTTAGAGGAGCTTCTGAGAAGGTGTTTGTGGCACTTTTCTGTTCTATCTTGGTGTATACGTTATTTATTTGAAGCAATCCGTGCTCAAGTGTGATTTTAATGATCACAGAATTGTTGGAATAGTTGGGTTGGGAGGGACCTTAAAGCTCATCCAGTTCCATCCCCTGCCATGGGCAGGGACACCTTTCCCTAGACCAGGGTGCTCTAAGCTGTGTCCAACCTGACCTTGAATTTTTTGGGGGGGGGCATTCACAGCTTCTCTGGGCATCCTCTGCCAGTGCCTCACCCCTGTCAGATTAAAAACCTTATAATATTTGCTAGAGGTGCATTTGCAGGCTGTGCTTCTCTGTGCAGGGGACTTGAAGCCACAGAGACAGAAGCAGAGTGGAAAATTTTATTTTAATGACAAACCCTTATTGCACACAAACCCTGGGCTGGCTGCAGTCACCCACTGATGGAGGAAAAGCTTAGCACAATAAAACATGAGGCTCCACGATTTTGGGAAAGTGAGGATGCATTTTTAATATTTTTTTTTCAGTGTGAGAGTGATGGAGACACTGCAGGTGTCCCTTCCCCATGGCAGGGAGGTTGAAATTAGAAGTTCTTCAAGGTCCCTTCCAACCCAACCCATTCTGTGATTGCATGATCATGTTACTGGACGTGCAGCAGAAGGATTTCACACTTCCCTCACTGCTTGATGCCTTTTCAGTTGTGCAAAATGTGCCCTGTGAAGCCAGAGCTGGAGAGGGCTGGGGAGAACCAAGCACCAGAACCCTCCCCATGGGTCTTTTCCCGTGGCTGGTGCGTGGAATGCTCTCAAATTACAGAGGAAAACAACTCTGCAGTCAGTTTTGTCCTGCAGCTCCCAGATGATACCAGTCCAAGGCCACGGAGCCTTCCCAAAGACTTTGCTGTCTCTGATCTCCTGCCAGAGACCATCCCGTTTAGACTGGGAATGGGCTGAGCCTGAGCTCCAAGGACCTTGAAAGAGCTCAGGTTGGGGGAGTTGTCCCAGATGTCCAGCCAGGGCAGGATTAGAGCCTGGTAAATAGCATTTCTCTGATTTCTTGATAAATGTTGAGCTCTGTTGGTTTGTTTTTTTTTTTTTTTTCCTGAACATTCTTTTTGTTTTTACTCTGCTCCAGATCTCCATGGAGTTCAGGAACCTGTCCAAGGTCTACCAGGATGTGATTTCGGACATTTGCCACAAGATGGGTGTTGGGATGGCAGAGTTCTTGGAGAAGAAGGTGGATTCTCAGCATGAGTGGGATAAGGTGAGTCAGCCCAGACAGAGGAACAGGCTGAGCATGAGCAGGATCTTGGAGCTCAGGTTGGAAAAGCCCTCTAAGATCATCAAGTCCAACCATTCCCCCAGCTCTGCCAAGGCCACCATAGAACCATGTCCCCAAGTGCCACATCCACAAGTTTTTTGAACACTTCCAGGTAGGGCCCACCTTGTCGCTGTGGAAGGAGGAGACAGAGCATCCCTGTTGGGAAAAGCTGTTTGTTTTCATGGGAAGGCTGAAACATTGGAGGGCCATGAGAACTTGATTAAAATGAACTGTCAGCTGCTTTTTGTAAAACTCGCTGTGGCAAATAGGCAGCTCTTGGTAACTGCTCCTTTTATCTTGTTTTTCCCCCACCCTTTCCCACCTCGGCGCCTCCTTGGCAGTATTGTCACTACGTTGCTGGGCTGGTGGGGATTGGCCTTTCCCGTCTCTTCTCTGCGTCAGAGCTGGAAGATTCCATCGTGGGGCAGGACACAGATCTGGCAAACTCCATGGGCCTCTTCCTGCAGAAAACCAACATCATCCGTGACTATCTGGAGGACCAGATGGAGGGAAGGGAGTTCTGGCCCAGAGAGGTGAGGGAAAACCTCATCAAATTGCTGCTTTTGGCTGCATATCTTGGTAACAGCAGTTCTTCTGGTGACAGCTGGCTGACATCTGGCTACAGATCTCTGGCTACAGATGTGGGGACAAGGTGATGTCACCCCACACTGCCAAGAACTGCTTAGGCAGCTTTTTCTCCTCTCTGCAAGGTTTTCTCTAGGAATGAGGGAGGATAAGACTGGCTGAGATCCCAGGAGGGTCCTTGTTCTGCTCCCAAAAGCAGGATCAGCTCTGCCTGTGCCTGACATGGATGTCCTAGAATTTTTTTTCCCCCTTTTCCATGTGGCTCAGCTGCCTCACAGGGCATTTCTTGATGTGCAACTCGCCTTTTCCTTGCCCTGCCTAGGAAAGATGTGGACATGAGTTGCACCCTCCTCCTTTACAACCTCTTTGTGTACACCAAGGCCACTGTCACCTCTCCACAGCCTGCCCTTCCTGCTTTTCCTTATCCCAGTGGTGCTCCAAGGCTGTTGTGTGGGGGTTTTTGGTGGTTCTTGTTGCTCTCCCAGACCTGGTGTCTCCCTGATGACATCAATGCACCCTCCAGCTCCTGAGCCCTTATCTCTGTGTTTAGGTTTGGAGCAGATATGCCAAGAAGCTCTCGGACCTTGCCAAGCCAGAGAACATCGACGTGGCCGTGCAGTGCCTCAATGAACTCATCACCAACGCCCTCCACCACGTCCCCGACGTCCTCACCTACCTGTCCCGCCTCAGAAACCAAAGTGTCTTCAACTTCTGCGCTATCCCTCAGGTGAGCTGAGCTCCCAAGTGGTTCCTCATCCTTTGCAGCCCAGCTGGTGAGGAGTTGGAGGTGGAGGAGGTTCTGTATCATCGTTTTTTTCCCCGATTTCTTGGTTCCTGCCATTTCTGCCGTTGTTGAGATCGTGGCTCCACTCCGTGGGTGTCACTGTGGACAAGGTGACCCCTCGGCAAGTTGCTTGCAGTGCAGTGAAGGCTCTGCCTGTCTCTCCTCAGGTGATGGCCATTGCCACGCTGGCTGCCTGCTACAACAACCAGCAGGTGTTCAGGGGGGTGGTGAAGATCCGCAAGGGACAGGCTGTCACCCTCATGATGGATGCCACCAACATAAAAGCTGTCAAAGCCATCATGTACCAGTACGTGGAAGAGGTAGGCTCAGCAGCTGGCTTAGGGTCATTTCTGACTCTTCCTGTCCCCTTCTTGGAGTGGAATTGGGGATACACGGGAATCTGTTCGTTCCATCCTTGGCTCAGTGGTGGCGGGCAATGGTGACCCTGATGTGGTTTTGGCCTGGACCAGACTGTGCTTGATGTGATCTCTTAAACAGATCTGATCTGTGCCTGTGTTGAGAAGACTGAGGCCAGTGGTGTCCTGGCCTGGACCAGCAGTAGTGTGTCCAGCAGGGCCAGGGCAGTGCCCGTCCCTTTGACCCAACCCTGCGGTCAGCTCTGGGCCACTCACAAAAAGAAAGACCTTGAGGGGCTGGAGTGGGTCCAGGGAAGGGAACGAAGCTGGGGAAGGGGCTGGAGCAGCAGGAGCGGCTGAGGGAGCTGGGAAAGGGGCTCAGCCTGGGGAAAAAGGAGGCTCAGGAGGGACCTTACGACTCCTGACTTCAAAGTCCTGTGGAGGTTAAAAGTTCACGTGGAGGATCAACCAGTGGGTGGTTTCATGGGAAAAAAACACCCCACTCCTCCCCAAAAACCGACTCCAGTGAGGGCTATTAAATAAAAAGAATTCACTTCTGCAGCAGGGAAGCCCCAAACTATGGGTTATTTGAGCTGCCCTTGTGAACTCGTTGTTCCCATGGCAAGGGACAGTGACACTGTAGGGCCTTAGCCCAGGAGAGGGTCTCTGCTTGTGCCCACCTTGCTCATACTCCTGCAGGCCAGTGTGTCAAAGGCCACCAGTAAAAAACCCCGAACAGCACAGAATTGGGTGATGATGTGGCTGTTTGCAGGCAGGAATGTCCCCACCGGTTTGAGGTGGGCTGTGCAGTGAGTGAGGGTTGCAGGGTGAGAACCACTGCTCCCAGTAATGCCACTGGTCCCAGTAACGCCAGCAGGGGTTGGGGGATCGTGTCCAGGCCCACGTGGTCCGTGTCCCATCATGGGGTGCCCTCAAGAGGCAGCTTGGCTTAGTGCACTTCCCAAGGGAGATGGGCCCTGGACCCATCCAGGTGTCCCTTGCTTCACAGCACTTCACCACCGAGGCTACTCTCGAGGGTGCCAAGTAGCCCTTGAAACTTCAACCTGGTCCCGTTTGCCTCCTAAAACTCCCTGTGGGAGCCATAACTCCTCCTTCCCTTCTCCCCTAGATCTACCAGAAGATCCCGAGCACGGACCCCTCGTCCAACAAGACGCAGCAGGTGATCGCCTCCATCCGCGCCGTGAGCCTGCCCGGCGGCCCCATGGCCTCCCGCCACCACTACTCCCCCATCTACCTGTCCTGTGCCATGCTCCTGGCGGCCCTGAGCTGGCAGTACCTCAGCACCCTCTCCAAGGCCACCGAGGAGTACGTGCAGGCAGGGGACAACTGAAGGGCAGTGGCCGGGTGGGGGGATGAGTGGTGGCAGAGGGGCAGCGGGGGCAGGAGGCTCCTGGTCCCCTGCTGTGGGGTTGGCCCAGCACCTGGCACTGGGATGGTGACAAGGATGGGACACCAGGGAGCTGCAGCCCTGTGGGGTGACAGTGTGGCACTGCTGGACTCCACCACCCTTGGCTGTCTGCTTGGATGGCTGCAGATGCTGATTGGAGTCTCAGTGTTTGGGGTTGAGTATTTCTTTTTCCCCCTTTTTTTTCCTGTTCACCTGAATATTTTTGGTTTGTTTTTTTGGGTTATTTTTTTTCCCCATTAGGATGGTTTGAAATAGAAACTCCAGTTGTTTCTTTTCTTCCATGAGATTTGAGGCATCTTTCCAGCTCAGAGCTGAGCAAAACCCTGACGGTTTTGCCTCCCTTTCTTAGGCAGCCTCTTCTCCCTCACCTCTGGTGTCTGCTCTGTGCTGGAAGCACGCTGCTTCAGCTGGGAGAGGAACATGCTTCCTTTTCCAGGGAAAAATCTCTGGCCGCCTTCTGGCCCCTGGTGACTGACATCCTGCAGCCTGGAAACAGGCAGAGGCCGCAGTCACGTTTCTGTTGTGCTGAAGGATGTTGAAATGAGCCCTTTTAATGTTAAATACACGGGAGGTGAGGTGCTCTGTCCACCTGGATGTGCCCCAGCTGAAAGGCAGCTGTGCAGCTCCCTGCCTGGGGACAGATGGCCCCTGCAGTGGCACAGCTCTGGTTTTGGCTGTGGGGAGGTGGTTAAGATGAAAAGGGAGCTGCCAGCACAGCCCTGAGCTCGGAACCCCAGGCCTGACTCCACTGCAGGCTCTGGGCTCTGCACTAACTCAGCCCCAGGTCACGGGTGGTTGTGGCAGAGCAAGGCAGGGAGTGAAGAGTTTGCACCCTGCTATCCCTCATGGGATGCTTTTTTAGGGGGGCATTGGTCACCCTGAAAGGCAGGAGTGACCCCGGCCCCGATCTGGGAAGGCTTGAGCCACCGAGGGAGTGACCAGGGCAGGTTTCCCTGGCCCACCTGGCTCTGGCGTTGGGTCAGACTGATGTGCGAGCTGGGAGAGGCTCCCACTGCTGTCTTCAAACACGTCAGGCTGGACTTAAAGAGGAAACAACACTCTGAAGGCAAGTCCTGTTCTCCTGGGCTGGATTGTTGTTTTCAAGGTCCCTTCCCACCCCCCTCAAATGCTGCGTTGCTGTTGTGAAGGGGAGCCCGTGGCCTGGTCCAGGACAGAGCTACCAGGGGCAGGGTGGGGGCCTCAGCGAGGCCAAGCCCCTGTGGCCAGGCTGTTCCTCAGAAGGAGAACCCCTACTCCACAGTTCCTGGTGTAGATAGTTTTAAGCTGTTGTTCTACAGAAACTCGCAGTAGCTCTCTTTGTGCAGCTTCCAGTCTTGTTGAAATTAAAAGTTTTCTTTGAGGAGAAAAAAAAAAAAGTGTTGGATCATCTTTTGTTTGTTTGGTTTTTTTTCCCACCTGTCATTTCTTTTATAGCAGTGATTCCCCCACAAGTTACAAGCCCTCAGCTCATGAAATTCCAGTGCTCCCTTGGTGCCAGCTCTGGGTATCAAAGGACAGCCCCATGTGCCAGACCTGGAGGAAGAATTTTAACCAGGGGGACAGCTGAGGGTTCATAAATTAACCTTGAAACGAGTGGTGGGACAGCCCTGGGCTGCAGGCTTGTGCTCCAGGGCCCTGGTGCATCCTCTGGGCTGCTGGAAGTCCTGGCTGCTCTCTGATCCAGGTGGAAGCACCTTTCCCCCCAGCAGCACACACCCCATGGAGTGGCTGGCACCAGCAGGGCCCCAGGACTGGGCTGGCACTGACACCTGCACAAGGGAGGGGATTCTGCCCCTCTGCCCCACTCAGGTGAGACCCCACCTGCAGAGCTGCTCCAGCCCTAGGGACAACAGCAGGACTTGGAGCTGCTGGAGCAAGTCCAGAGGAAACCACAGAGATGCTCCAAGGGCTGGAGCCCCTCTGCTCTGGAGCCAGGCTGGGAGAGCTGGGGGTGTTCACCTGGAGAAGGGAAGGATCCAGGGAGAGCTCAGAGCCCCTTCCAGGGCCTAAAGGGGCTCCAGGAGAGCTGGAGAGGGACTTGGGACAAGGCATGGAGGGACAGGACACAGGGAATGGCTTCCCACTGCCAGAGGGCAGAGTTAAATGGGATATTGGGAAGGAATTGTTCCCTGTGAGGGTGGGGAGGCCCTGGCACAGGGTACCCAGAGAAGCTGTGGCTGCCCCTGGATCCCTGGAAGTGTCCAAGGCTGGGTTGGGGACAGGGCTTGGAGCACCCTGGGATAGTGGAAGGTGTCCCTGCCCGTGGCAGGAGGTGGCACTGGATGAGCTTTAAGGTCCCGTCCAACCCAAACCATTCTCTGAGGACAGAAGGGTCTCACCTGGCTTCCACACCAGACAAGCACCTGAGGTGGTGGAAGTCAGGCAGAAGCAACCACGGGCCAGGAGCCGAGACACTGGAGAAATCATTTATTGGCACAGGTGTTCCAGCCAAATACAGCACAGCTCTGCCTCACTGCTGTCTGAGCAAGCAGAGGTAAGGGGCTATTGTACAGTGCATGGAGAGCCTGCTTCACACGTTTCAGACCCGTAGCCTCAGCTCAGTCACAGATTTTGTGCTTTAAAATTAAAAAAAAAGAAAAGCTCTTCGCTATATTAGTGTTGGCAAGTTGCATGATTCCTCCTGTACACAACCTATTACACCTCCCCCCAGTAACAAAAATAAGGTTTTTTTTACCTTCCTTAACGCTGCTTGAGCTGCCTGCAGCAGACTTGGGAACCACCCCTCAGCTCAGCATTCAGCACCTGCAGCCCCAAAGCACCCCGAATTTGGGTGCTGCACCCTTGCCCAGGCACGACCTGCACATACCAAGCTGCTCAGCCACAGAGGAGAAGGGCTTTGCTCTTCCCAGCTCCCTCCCAGCTGCTTGCAGGATTTTTGATCAAAGGCTCATGGAGCTCCAGCCAGGCCCTTCCCCAGCATCAACAACCCCAAAGTACAGCAGATAAAAGAGCCAGTGAACAGTTGAGGAAGAAGTGGTTTGAAAAGCCAGAAGGATGGAGCAGAGCAAGTGCTGCATGAGGGACTTGGGGCAGGCAGCCCTGGCCAGAGCCACCCCCACACCAACTTCAGCAGTATTTTGTCATTAATAGGTCTAAATTTAGCCAATTCAAGGCACGCACTCACAGGAAATTCTTCCCTGCTTGTTTCGGGTGCTGACAGTCAGAACAACCCATCTGGGGGTGCACAGTCCCCCCTGGCCGTGGCTTTCCAGCAGCATCCACCTCTGCTGCCCCACCAAGTCCCTAATCCCAGCACAAAAAGCTCCTGTTTCCTGCCCTCCCAGTAGCAAACTGGGCTGGAACGGGTCTAGGCTAACCCAACTCCAAGAGGCCACCGAGCTCTCCAGCAGTCCTCTGAGCACGGAATGCCCCAATGTCCTGCTGTGACCCACCAGGAGCAGGAGGCTGGCAGGGAGCAGTTCCACCTCCAGCTCCGCCGTTCCATTTAAAAAACAAACCCAAAAAATTTAAAACAAAGAAAAACCCCAACCAACAAAAATGGAAAAAAAAAAAAAAGAAAAGATAAAAAGCTTTAATAAAGTAACCTGAACTAGAGTCTCTTTTAGAAAAGGGGGGTCTCTGCACCCAACCCGCTATCAGTTAAAAGCATCAGGGACTCAGGATTATTTGTGGTTTGATCAGAGTTACATCCTCTTCCAATACTGCTCTGTCCTGGGGATGCCAGCCACAACCTCGGACTCGATGCCACAGTGGTCCTCTCCTCGCAGGATTTTGAAGAAGCCTGGGAGAACACCAAGAGCACAAAAAAAAGTCACCCTCTTCATCCATCCATCCATCCACCATCCTGCCAAGGGAACGGGGCGGGGATTCCCAGCAGCTCTCACCGTTCTCCCCCCAGTCGGTGTTCCAGGAGTTGGCCACCAGCCAGTACGGGGTGTCGTTCTCCACACCCCAGCCCAGGATGCGGATGGCGTGGCCTCCCACCTGCTCCCCAGACACGTGCTGGTAGACCCCTGCCAAGGAAAAAACACCCCAAAATGTCAGCAGGCACCGCTCGTCCACACCGCAGAGCGCTCACAGCCCGGGGGGCACCCGCTATCACAACCCCCAGAGTGGCTGAGGAGGGGTTTTTGGTCAAATGTGAAACTGAAACTTCGTGCAGAGTCTGCAGGAAGGAGTTCTGCACAGGGAGATGGTGATAGGACAAGAGGGAAAGGTTTTAAACTAAAAGATGGGAGATTTAGGTTGGGTGTTAAGAGGAAATTCTTCCCTGTGAGGGTGGGGAGGCCTTGGCACAGGGTGTCCAGAGAAGCTGTGGCTGCCCCTGGATCCCTGGCAGTGTCCAAGACCAGGCTGGACGGGGCTTGGGGCAACTTGGGCTAGTGGAAGGTGTCCCTGCCCATGGAATGAGATGATTTTTTAAATCATTATCTTTCCACACAAACCATTCCATGACTCTGTGACAGATACTCAGCCCCAGCTTAGCACGCACCAGAGACATCCCCAAGGGGCTCAAAGGCAGCTCAGAACAAGAGATTTGAGGTCCTAAACTCTGAGCTGTTGTTGTCAGCTGGACTTTGGGTTGGTTCCCATTAGGGCTCCCTCCCTGATCCAGTCCCAAGCACCTTTCCCCTTTGCTATAAACCCATGGATACAGGAGATGGCATCTGCCCACATCCTTGCCACACCAGATCCTCAAATGTGAGCTTGAGATCTCCTCCCACAGCCCCAGCACTGCTGCTCACCTGATTTGTACATCAGGAAATCCTCATAGACAATGAAGGCTCCTTCCACTGGGCCGTTCTTGTAGATCTCAGCCATGATTTCCTTCTCGCTGCGAGGGACGCCGTAGGATGTGATGCCTTGAGGGAAAAGAATTCCCACCATTAGGATGGCACTCTCAGGCCACACAGGATGGCTCGACCAAGCCTGCTCACTGTGACCCTGCAAGGGGCCTCTTCTTGCACCTAAATTCAGGTTAAATTCAAACCCAGCTGCTCCAGAGGCTCCTGACACAGCCAGGCAGGAAAAGTGGGCTCCAGCCACCACTCTTCCACAAGGAATTATTTAATCTGAGTCCTATTCTGTACCCAAAGACCTATTCCAGACAGCTTTAGGGGGAAGGGACATTTTCTCCTTGTACCTCCTCCTTTTTAAAACAACCCAAAAGGCTCGAGGAGAAGACAAATCTCCAAGAAACAGCCGGATTATCCTAAACGTACCAGGCTGGCTGCTGCCAAGGAGACTTGGCGGCGGCTTTGACACCAGATGGGGCTCAGCACCACACTCTTCAAGCCAGCCACGTGCCCCACGAGGACTCAAACCAGTCCCACCAGTTCCCCCTCTCCCAGCTGAGCCTCTGCAAACACAAACTGTGCATCTGCCCCGCTCAGGTTTGCTCCAGGACCACCCAGCTGGAGCCTCCAGGGCACAGGAAACAACCAGGAAATAACCACCAGGGGTGGGTCCGGTCCTGCCAAGCCCACCCCGATGCCACCAAGAGCAGCTCCCTTACCATAGTGCTTGTCCTCCCCCCTTTCCCAGCTGAGTCTCAGCAAACATAAACTGCGCATCTGCCCCACACAGGTTTGCTCCAGGATAACCCAACTGGAGCCTCCAGGGAGAGGGCACAGAAAACAACCAGGAAATAACCACCAAGCCCACCCCGACGCCACCAAGAGCAGCTCCCTTACCATAGTGCTTGTCCTCCTTGTACGAGGGGGAGTAGCCAGGCTCGCAGTGCCGGCTGCACCTCGGGGTGCTCCCTCCCTCCCCGGTGCAGGGGGGCCGGGTGCCGTTGACGTGGTGCTCGCAGGGTGGGATGGAGTAGGGCCGGCAGCCTGTGCAGGACAGAGGTGGCATCGACTGGCTGTCCCCAAAGATCCCGACAGCCACGCTGGAGAAGGCACCAGAAGCCCCAAGAAGAGCCCCAAGAACCCCAAAAATCAGTGGGGTGCAGGAGAAGGTCTTCCCCTGCTGGATGGGCAATCCCTCCATCAGCAATGGGTTTCCCTCCAGACCCGCTTCCCACCACCTCCCTCTCCAAAAAGTGATGGAAAAGGTGGAAACATGAACCAACTGATGGTCATTCCAGGAGGAAGCAGAGGGTTCCAGTCTGGAAGTTATTTTTTGAAGGGGAAACTTGTCAGGAAGACTTCTGAGCTTATCCAAAGTGTATTGAACTGGTTCAAAACCAGCACCAGCACAAAACTCACAGCCTGGTTCACTCCTGCTATGGAAACAGGAGCCCTGGGAGGTTGTTAAGGGTTCCTGGCTCCCTTCCCAGGTGGGCCTCCTGCCCCTGGGTGCTGCTCAGGGACCCTCATCCCAAAGGAGTGACCAGAAGGAGCCACGGGGGCAGGAGCAGCCAGCTGGGACTGCAGAGGTGCTCGACTTGAAGGAGCCACAAGGGTGCAGACCAGGAGAGAAGCACCCCAGAAAACATGAACCTTAACCAAGCAGAGATGCTCCTCTGCTTCCCCAAGGGGGTCTGCCAGGACTTACCCACGTGGGAGTCGTAGAGACCCCCGGACACGAGGCCCCTCTCTGTCCAGTACCTCCAGGCGCCAGAGGGGTAACCACCATTGCACCTGGGGGAAGAGGCACCAGCTCCAGCCCCAGCCACCTCACCTTGGGAGAGGCAGGGGAATGGAGCCAGCCTGGGATGGCTGAAGAGAAAGTTTGGGCACATTAAACCTTTTTTCAGTCTGTTCCTGCCTTCCCTGGGATTTGCCTTGAGACACCAAGACCTCAGGAAGAAACCTAAGAGCACCCATGGCTCCACATCCCAAAGTGCCTCCTTACCAGGTCCCTGAGCAGCTTCTGCTGCCAAGAGCAACAGGACTTGGAGACTCAACTCCCCACCCTGTGCTCAACAACTGGAAAAGCCCCAGTGCCTGAGGATCAAAGATCTGGGACTATGGAAGATCTTTCCTTTGGCTTCGGCAGGGGCCAGCTCTGTGTGGGACAGCACCACTGTGTGCTTGCAGCCATCACCACCCACGGTGCTGGGGGCAGGATGTGTCCCAGAGGGATTTTCAGTCCCTGGAATCACCTTTCTGTTCCCACCTAACTCCCTCATCCACTGCACAAACCTCTGGAGGAGCTTCCCGCTCATTAGGGAGGTAAGGAAGGCAGGGCTGAAGCAATGAGCACCTCCAGGGTGTGTCCCTGCTCCTCCCAACCACCTTCCCAGTGCACAAAGACCAGGAGCAGCTCACCCCATGCCACACTCGAAGCCACAGCACGACAGCAGGTCCTCAGCCGAGACCTCCACGCTGACCTTGGCGTTGGTGTGGACACAGATCCGGTCTGAAATCGCTTCCACGGCACCAAAAGCCTGAGGGCAACCCCAAAACACCCCTTAGAGATGGTCAGAGAAACCAGGAAACTGCCTGGAAATGAGTGCAGCAGGCATGGCCTAGCTGGGAGAAGCCACCCAAGAGCTCAGACACTGCAGCATCCCACAGTGTCCCCCCACAAAGGGCAGCAAAGATGCTCCGAGGGCTGGAGCCCCTCTGCTCTGGAGCCAGGCTGGGAGAGCTGGGGGTGTTCACCTGGAGAAGAGAAGGATCCAGGGAGAGCTCAGAGACCCTTCCAGGGCCTAAAGGGGCTCCAGGAGAGCTGGAGAGGGACTTGGGACAAGGCATGGAGGCACAGGACACAGGGAATGGCTTCCCACTGCCAGAGGGCAGGGGTGGATGGGATATTGGGAAGGAATTGTTCGCTGTGAGGGTGGTGAGGCCCTGGCACAGGATGCTCAGAGAAGCTGTGGCTGCCCCTGGATCCCTGGAAGTGTCCAAGGCCAGGTTGGACAGGGCTTGGAGCAGCCTGAGATAATGGGAGGTGTCCCTGCCCATGGCATGGGGTTCACCAGCAAAATCAAAAGCATGGGTTTTGCCCAGCAAATTTTATCAACACAACATTAAACCACCCCTGTCCTCACCCAGCAGGAGCCACAGGAGCCCTGGTCTCTTATCTCGCTGATGGTGGGGCAGTTGGGCCACTGCGTCCGTGAGTCGAAGTTATCGGGCAGCTCCAGGTCTGCAGCAAAATCCACCCTGTGAGGAGAGGGAAACGCTGTCACAGGAACAGCAGCGACCCACACTGGGTGCACTGCATGCTCCAACCTCCTCTGAAGCTGACCTGGAGGACGAGGGCTGCTGTTTGCTTACTGAAGGAGCATAAATACTTGTGATGTCCTCAGATGCGAGATGTTGTGATGGAGATGTTTTTGATGTGTTTAAATGTTTTCATTCTTCGATACTCTGTGTGCAGTGGCCCTTGGACCACTGCATGCCTTTACATGTAATACTTAACCACCCCTTCATGATGTTTTTATTTGTGCTTCAACAATTAAAACAATTTTAAAAAAATATCACTTGTAACCTGCCTAACTTCCCTCTGGACTCCACAGGATTTCTTCGCTCAGAGGAGGTCAGCAGTTCCTCTGGCGGGTTCATTTTCACAGGTAACAAATTGCACAACTTGGTCAAGTATCTGGCAGGACACAGGATGGATTTTCCCCCTCACGTGAGCTCCATGCTTAATTCCATGAACAATGTCCACCCTGCTGCCCACAGCCTGCCAGGACCCACTACCCTGCCCTCACCCACTCCAGATGCTCATGGAGGATCCACACAAGCTTTTAGTGGAGCGTCACCTTCTCCTCCCTGCACTCACCTCTCGGGGAGCTTGGGCCCACCCAGGAAGGTGCCGCAGAGCTTCTTCACGTAGCTCATGTCAGCATTGTGGAAGTTGTGCCCTGCCTGGGAAGAGACACACAGAATTGGGACACGACTCTCCAGAGCCACCAAGAGCATCGCTGGGACCACGACCCAGTGCTCCAGAGCTCCCTGAATCCCAACCAGAGTCTGGGATTGCTGCAAAGCCCATGGGCCAAAAGCCAACCTCCTACAGACACAGAACACAGGCCAGGATCAGCCCATCAGGATCAGCCCATCAGGACCAGGGCACAGCAAACTGGCCAGGGAGGGACAGGTCACCAATAACTGGACACTCGCTGCTTGTTTCCAGCCTCCCACAGAGTTTCCTCCTCTTACATTGCTCCAACTGCACAAATCCATCCTGCTCTCTTCCAATAACTGGACACTCACTGCTTGTTTCCAGCCTCCCGCAGGGTTTCCTCCTCTTACATTGCTCCTACTCCACAAATCCATCCTGCTCTCTTCCAAAGAGGAGCTCCACAGTCCCCTGCCACTGCAGGAACCCCTGACAGCATCACCTCACTGGAAAAGTCAGCTGGGACCAAGGCTGGATTGATGTCACCGCCGTGGTGACGCTCCCAAAGCTCGGCTGCTAAATCCTACATGGAGACTGTCAGCAGTGCATCCAAAAAAAACCCCAAATCATCAGTCCAGTACTCACCTTCCAGGTGGTGTTGAGCTTGTTTATGTGGTTGACCAGGTCATCGGAGAGAGGAGGGAAGTAGGGAACGCTGCGAGCATTGGCCAAGGCCACCAGGACACAGAGCAGGGACAGGGACTGCCACATCTTGGCCATGGAACGGGACCCTCCACCTGCAGCCAGATTGCAGCATCGTTGGAAACAGCCCCAAACTGGGCTCAGCTGCAGCAACACGTGGGAGGATAAAACGTGTGGCTGCACCAGCTCCCTCCAGATTCCCCAAAGGTCAGCAGAGACACAGGAACAGAGTAACAACCCCGCTCCTGCAGCTCAGGAGAAATCAGACAAGGCAACCTTGTTTGTTGACCACTACAGGATTAGCAGCAGCAGGAAAATACCTTCTGAAGCAGATCCAAGGGATTTGGAGGGTATTAAAACCTGTGTTTACTTCCACAAAAATGGAGAATAAGGAGCAGGAGAAGGAACAAGTGACATCCCACCTCCACAGCAAACTTCAGGCATGGGACTTGATAGGCCCTGGCCCTGCTCTTCCCTTTAAAGATGTTACTCCAAATTACATTTTTGGACTTTACAGCCTCATTTTGGCCAGCCTGCTGCCCTGGGGACCCAGATTGGGCTCACAGCCCCAGGTGTGACCCCCTGCCCATGCACAGGGGGGTCAGCCTGCACCAGAGCTGTCTGTGGCTGCTGCCCCCCTGCCACTGGGGCTTCTCCCCAGGGAGGTGCAGGGCACGAGGAAAGCCCCAGTTTGGGGCTCAGAGATGCAAGGGAAATCCAGGAGCAGGAAAGAATGGCCCAGAGCCTCCCGTGGGAGCACAAGCACCACCCAGCCCACAGATGCTCCAGGGCTCCGTGGTTTCCCTGCTCTCCTTTAACCCAATTCACACTGAATTGCCCAACTCCAAATCAACCCCCAGCGCCAGCAGCCAGTTGTTCCTCGTCCCCACGCCTGACTCAGACATGTCACGAGGCCACGAGCTCCTTTATCTCTGCAAACACACCAGGGCACCCTCCTCCTCCTCCTCCAAACCCTCTCACCAGCCCCACATCCACCCCGACGAGCACCCCAAGACCTCGGATCCTCCACGGCAGAGATATCCAGGCTCTAATTCCTGCTCATCTCAGCGAGCTCAACGTGTAATCACCTTTGCAAGCCCGGGCTTAAACCGGACACGCAGCTCCTGCCAGCAGCCCCACAGCAACAGAGCTGGATGAGCAGGGGATGGGGATGGGAGACACACACACAACACCTCCCTGCCGGCTGCTTCCAGCCACTCCCAGCCAAGTTTAGCCTTTCCAGAGTAGAAAACCCAGCAGGAGTGTCCTACTTTCTGCCAGCAGCGAGCCCAGGCGGCTGCAGCTCCCTGTATAAAAGGGCTTTTTTTCTCCTTTCCCACCATTTATTTATTTGTTCCCCCTTCTCTGCGCTTTCAGCAGGACGCTCAGCCCAAAAAGACAGCTGAGCTTCAGCAGCACATGGGTCCTCCCACTCTTAAATCTCACCTCTCTGAAAGGGTTTTATGCATATTTGCAGGGGTTTCATGAATGTTTTTTTTGCTTAGAGGTTTCTGCAGGCAAGGGACTCGCTGGCAGTGCTTCCCTGCTTACACAGCAGGAAGGAGGCTACACCCAGGAAAATAAATATACATTTCTAATGCAGCTGTGCTTTTTGCCTACGACAGGCCACAGGTGAGCCTGCAGGTGACCAGCCTGAGCTGAAGCACCTTTTTAATAAAAAACCTTAAACAAAACAAAAATTTATGTATGTACACATATATCAAACCGCAAAACCCTCCGCACTTCCTGCAGTCAACTCGGTATTTCCCATAGCACAGGCAGGAGGCGTTTTTGAGGCCTGAAGTCACATGATTACACTTTTTTTTTTTTGTTTTTTTGTCAGCAGGATGTTTGCAAATCTGCTGACAGGCTGAAAACCACCCTGCCAGGCATCGAGGTGCTGCTCGCACCGAGCTTTTGAGGGACAGGCACGGGACATCTCCCGGCCTCGGGTTACCAGACCACACACTCCAGGCAACCCGAAACCCAGCTGAAAATAGATCCCAGCAGTTTCCCCTCCAACAGGCAGAGTTTCAGCTCTGCTGCTTTGCATCTGCACCACGGACATGGCCCAGGGCCAGAAAAAACAAATAGCTGGGAACCAGATGGATCTTTAGGCAAAAAAAAAAACCCCTCTTGCCAAGTCTCCTGTGGGCATGGAGCCTCCCTATGGGTCATGAGAGAGGTGGGGGTGTCCAGCCTGGGGAAGAGAAGAACCCAGGGAGAGCTCAGAGCCTCTTCCAGGGCCTAAAGGGGCTCCAGGAGAGCTGGAGAGGGACTTGGGACAAGGGATGGAGGGGCAGGACACAGGGAATGGCTTCCCACGGCCAGAGGGCAGGGATGGATGGGATACTGAGAAGGAATTGTTCCCTGTGAGGGTGGTGAGGCACTAGAATAGGTGACAGGGGATGCCCCATCCCAAAAAACATTCAATGTCAGGTTGGACAGGGCTCTGAGCAACCTGATGTACAGATAAAATATCCTAAGATGTCCCTGCCCGTGGCAGAGGGGTTGGAATTAAATGCCCTTTAAACATCTCTTCCAAGCCAAACCTTTCTATTATTCTACGAGGTCTCCTGTGGCTGTGAAGTTTGGGGTGGTGGGCAGCTGACACTCTCAGCTGGCAGATCCCAAGATCTGTCTGGAAAAGGAAGGGGAAATCCTCAATCCCGTGGGATTTTTTCCTCCCTAACCCCCCCCCCCCCCACCTCCCTGGCTTTATCCTGCGTCCAGCAGGTCTATAAATAGGACACGCAGGCACGGGACTGGCAGGATGGATTCCCACGGGTCACGGGTCATGTGCAACCCAACCACAACAACCCCCGAGACCCTACAGTGAGAAAAAGCTGCTGCTTTTCCCCCTCACCCCCCGGTCCCAGCTGATCCGAGCAGCAAGAGCTTCCCCCGGCAGCGTTATCACACTGCTGCTTCCCCCAGCACCGTTATCTCCTCCTCACACCCCTCCTCCCCCAAAAACCCCAGAGCAGCAGCCCCAAAACCAAAATTGCATCACAGCTGCTGCACCCCCCCCCATCTGCGGCTCTTGGTGCACAGCAAACAGGTCAGAGGAGTTCCTCCAGGAGCCCCAGCAGATCCCTTCCCTTTGCACCTCCCAGCGTCTCCAGAGGTGCCTCAGCTTCAGGATAACCCTGGCTAAGGCTGATCCACAGCTCCCATCCCACCGCAGCCCATCAGCCTGGACACAGAAACAAGGCTGTCGGGCCTCCCAGGACACGGCAGCTTCACCCTGCAGAGCTCCCCAGCTGGTGGCAGGAGGATGTCTGGGGCTTGCAAAGAGCCCCTCAGGTTGCTCCACCTTCCCCTGCACTGAGAGCAGAGAATACTTTGAGATCCAAAGCATCTGCTAATGCCATTTCTTGAAGGACGAGCAAGAAATAAACACCCACCAGCACACCTGGCCCTGGGCGAGACTCAATTCAGCCAGCTGGGTGCTTAGAAAGAGGAAATTTGGGGCAGCTGAGTGCAGCCCCTCTCGAGGAGGAGGCAGCGAGGCCAAAGGCTCTGCAGGAGCTGCTCAGAGCAGCCGCAGCCTGCGAGGGAGGAGAGCACCCCAAGGGCTGTGGCTGTGCTGCTGCTGCAGCATCCACCCACAGCCCTCTGTGCTGTCGCAGAGGAGGAGGAAGAGGAGGAGGGAAGGAGGAGACACCACCCAAGTGCCGTCTCCATCCCTCCTGACCAGATCTGGGAGCCAGGGGCAGCTCCCTGCCTGTTTTCTCACGGACACAGCTCCTGGTAGTTGAACCCTGTCATGCCAGACATCAGCAGGACCCCACATCGCCCTCCCAGCAGCCAAGGCAGTGCCCACAGCAGCAAATCCCCTTCACCTTTGCATCGCAGAGGTCTCCTTCCCCAAAATCAGAGCCCACAAGTCCCATTTAACTTTATTTAAGGAAAACAACAACAACCCAACCCCAAACCGGCTGTTCCGAGCCCAGCTCACAGGACTCAGCCGAGGCAGGTCAGACCACGGGTAAGTCACAGCCCTGCAGCATCTCCCAGCTCCTGCACTGTCTGGGCCAAGCCCCTGCGGGCACAGACAGAGGCACTCACACCTTCTCCAGGGCTCTGAGGAAGGTAAAAGCCTCACTCTCCCTTCTTCAACACCCCCCGCTCCTCCAGAGCCAGGGGGGCTCAGCACAGCCCAAGCCCTGTGTCCTGCTCAGCACCAGCCCTTGGCCTGGGCCGAGCTTTGTCCTTTGTTCTCCTTGCCAGGGCTTGTGACTCCGAGCCACAACAAAGCAAAGCCACAAAGGTTCAGCCGCAGCTCCCGATCCAGCTCAGCCTGCTGTGTCACCAGGTGAGCTTGGCGGCACCAAACCCGTGCTCTGGTGACTTCATCACAGCTCTCGCTGCATTAACAAAGCTTGAATTATTTTTTTCTTCAAGAAAAAAAAAAACAAAAAGCAACAACATGAGGTGCTCCTCCCCACACTTACTCCCTTCTAGCAAAGCCAGATCACTGGCACAGGTCAGATAACAGAATCCTGTAAAGGTCTGGGTTGGAAGGGATCCTAAAGATCATCGAATTTCAGCTCTACTAGACCTGGCTGCTCTGTCTCTGTCAAAATAACTCCCTCCTGAGACAAGCTGCAGCACTCACCTCTGCAGCCTCCATGCACAGAAAGCACAAGATTCCTCCCCAAGTGAAGCTGCACTGATTTTTTTTCCCCCCTCTTTTTCCTACAGACCAAAATCCTCAAAGCGGAGTCTTGCACAAGCCCCCAGACACCCCGTGTTGTGAAAAATCCCTTCCCTTCATCTGCAACCCAGAGGGAAATGCCAGAAGGGAGCGATCTTTGCTGCATCACGCCCGCAGAGCATCCCTGAGAGTGGGATACGGGGGGGAGAGATTCATTCGAGCCCAGAGGGATGCACGGCTGCTCCTCCAGCGCCATTCCCGAGCCATGGTCCCGGTCCAAACCAGGCTGGGCTATGCATCACGGGATGTTCCCGGGGTGCCAAACCGAGCTCGGCGTCAGCTGACGAGCAGGGCTGCGGTGTTTTTCCTGTCTCTTATCATAAAAACAACGCTTCCTCTCTCCTCCCGTGACCCTCCCTGAAGGTTTGATGGGTTTTGAGGGCTCATTTTCCCTGCGACAACCCGCACCCCTGCGCCGCAGCGCACCCCCCTCCCTCACCCCGCATTTCGCATCCCGCACAAGCCACGGACAAAAATCCCCAAAAACGCCGCTGGGGAAGAAGCGGGAGACGCTGCTGCTGTTGGCCCCTGTTGCGGGTGTTCCGTGGCTCTCACGGAGCCGTGGAAGGGGGTGCCCCATTCCCCCCGCCCCACAGCATCCCCTCCCTCACCGCTCCCCGCCGCCGCCGCGCCCGCACCCACGCTCGCTGCGCTTCTTATGCGCGTCCCCGACACCCACCGGGACTCACCGGGACTCACCGGGACTCTCGGCCCCGCGAGCGCTCGGTAGCCACAGCCGGGGCAGCTCCCGGAGGCTGAGTCACCCCAGCCCGGCCCGCCCCCGGCGTGACAGCATCCTGCCGGCTGCCCGCCCCCGGGCCCGCCTCCCTGCCTGCCTCTATTCCTGCCTGCCTCTATCCCTGCCTCCATCCCTGCTCCCGGCTCCGTCCCTGCTCCTGGCTACTTTCCGCCTTCTTCCATCCCTGCCTCCATTCCTCCATCCCTGCTCCCGGCTCTGTTCCTGCTCCTGGCTGCTTCCTTCCTTCTTCCATCCCTGCTCCTGACTGCTTCCCTCCTTCTTCCATCCCTGCCTCCCTCCCTCCATCCCTACATCCCTGCCTCCATCCCTGCTCACGGCTCCATCCCTGTTCCTGACTGCTTCCCTCCTTCTTTCATCCCTCTTCCTGACTGCTTCCCTCCTTCTTCCATCCCTGCTCCCAGCTCCATCCCTGCTCCCGTCTCATTCCCTCCTCCTTCCTCCTGCCTCCATCCCTGCTCCTGCTTCAGCCCTGCTCCTGCCTTCATCCCTCCTCCTGCCGGCATCCATCCCACCTACTTTTCCTCCAAGCTGCCTGCATCCTTCCTCAGTTCTGCCTCCATCCTGCCTGTATCCCTCCTCCAGTCTGCTTCTGACCTTCCTCTGTCCAAGTGTTCTACCCTCTCCCATCCCATCCCATCCCATCCCATCCCATCCCATCCCATCCCATCCCATCCCATCCCATCCCATCCCATCCCATCCCATCCCATCCCATCCCATATCCCATCCCATATCCTTCCTGCCTTTCTCCCTTCCTGCCGTACTCCATTCCGTCTCGTTTTCCTCTTCCAACCTGCCTGCATTCCTCCTCAATCCCACCTGCATTCCACCTTTATCCCCACTTGATCCCATCCACATCCTTCCTGCTTCCCTCTTCCATCCTATCTCCATCCCATCTAGTTTTCCTCCACCTACCTGTCTGCATTTTTCCTCAATCCCACCTGTATCCCACCCTTTGCTATCCCATCTCCATCCATTTTCCTGCCTGTTTCTCTCCTCCAGCCAGCCTCTCTCCCATCTGGTTTTCCTCCTCCAACCTGCCCGTATCCTTCCCAAATCCCTCCTGCATCTCACCCTCATCCCTCTCCAACTCCTCATGCATCACACAGGGTGCCCAGAGAAGCTGTGGCTGCCCCTGGATCCCTGGCAGTGTCCAAGGCCAGGCTGGACAGGGCTTGGAGCAACCTGGGATAGAGGAAGGTGTCCCTGCCCATGGCAGGAGGTGGAACAGGGTGATCTTTAAGGTCCCTTCCCACCCAAACCATCCTGAGATTCCTTGATCCTCCCGCTTCCCTCCTCCAGCCTGCCTCTATCCCATCTGACTTTTCTACTCCACCCTCCTTGCACCCCACCACTCTCCTGTCTCCATCCCACCTCCATCCTGCCAGCATCCCTTGAAGTTTTCATCCGGAAATGCAGCGAGATTTCCCTGTGTTGCTGTGCTGACTGACCCTTTTCCCCTCATTTTGGCTGATTTTCAGGAGTATGAACAACAGAAAAATCATCTCAGGAGCCAGTTTCAAGCTCTGTTCTAAACCACAATGGTACTAAAGCTTCTCTTAAATGACAAAAATAATCCTTTTTTTATTATTTTCTCACCCTTCTCTGTGAGAAGGAGGGAATAAACTGTACTCCCTACCATCCTCAGAAATGAAAAGACCATGTGGCCTGGCATCAAAAATAATTAATCAGTTATCAAAAATCAGTGAGCATATTTCATTTTTCCCCCTGGTTCCACTTATATCAAATCAATTTCTGGCCACCCTCACATTTTAAAGATTGATTTTGGCTTGAGAAGGTTCCCTAGTGAAGTGATGAAAAAAATCAGAAAACAAAAATTTAATACACTTGACTGCACATCCCAGTACTTCTGCAGTGAAATTAGAGATGTTTTTGATGTGTTTAAATGTTTTTATTCTTTGATACTCTGTGTGCAACGGCCCTTGGACCACTGCATGCCACATGTAATACTTAACCACCCCTTCACAATGTTTTTATTTGTGCTTCAGCAATTAAAATAATTTAAAAAAAATATCACTTGTAACCAGCCTAACTTCCCTCTGACTCCACAGGATTTCTTCGCTCTCCTTGTGAAGGTTGATTTCAGTTTTCCACATTGTCTGCGAGGTTTTGTTGACAAAAAGTGCAGGAGAAATAACCTGGATTTTGTCCTGCCCTTTGTACCATCCAGCTCCGAGGGCCTCGGTGCCTCCAGTCATGCAGAGCCACAGTCAGGACATCACTAACATTTATTTCTCCCAGTAACTCCGTCAGTTCCCTCTGAATTCCCCACAGCTCCTTACTTCCAGCAAGGTTGTTGCCCAGAAGCCACAGAAGAGCAGTTTTAAACCTGTGCAGTCCCAGAAAATACCTTTTATTTTGCCTTGTTCTGAGTCACCAGGGAGCCCCATCCTTGAGGCTCTGCCCGTGTCCTCTGTGGGTTGCTCAGGAGGGAGCAGCCACCTGGTTTTTGGTGTCTTTTTCAAAAAATGAAAGCATGAACTAAAACTTTGCACAGACTGATGACTTTCTGCTCTTTTTTCACTCTTTGGGGAAATGTCAAAGCTCCTGCCCCTATTTCAGTTGGTTTGGGCTGAAAACATGTCACTTTTTGAGATAAGTTGATCATTTCTGAGATAAGTCATTCTGTTTTGAGATAAAATGTCCTGAGGGCCCTCTGCTCTGGAGCTGGGAGAGCTGGGGGTGTTCACCTGGAGAAGAGAAGGATCCAAAGAGACCTCAGAGCCCCTTCCAGGGCCTAAAGGGGCTCCAGGAGAGCTGGAGAGGGACTTGGGACAAGGCCTGGAGGGACAGGACAAGGGCAAATGGGCTATTAGGGAGGAATTCTTCCCTGTGAGGGTGGTGAGGCCCTGGCACAGGGTGCCCAGAGGAGCTGTGGCTGCCCCTGGATCCCTGGAAGTGTCCAAGGCCAGGCTGGATGAGGCTTGGAGCAACCTGGGCTAGTGGGAGGTGTCCCTGCCTGTGGGAGGGGGTGGGATGAGAGGAACTTTTAAGGTCCTTCCCACCCAAACCACTCAGTGATTCCATGATAAGTCAGTTTTATATATGATGCTGAATGCAGCCAGGAAAATTTCCCCATTAGAGACTTCCCAGAGAGTTCAAAAATCCCTTGTGTGCCCAAACCAGCCATGAAACAAAGCTGTCCTTTTTCATCCTTTTTTTTCTCATGGTATTTTTTTAGTGTATCAGAAAAAATGAATGATGTTTGCTGAGGCTTTGGCCTTTGGAGCAAAATCCACCACTACAGGAATGAGATAAGGAAATGGGTCAGGAGGCCTTGGGCAAACCTCTCTTATCGCTCGTTAAATCAGTGCTGATTGAATCATGGTGCCCCTGCTTCTACAGTGAACAGCAAATAGCTCTTAGGGAGGCTGCTGCAGGGCCAACACCCATAAGTTCTAGAAAATAAAAAGGTTTTTTATGTATATTCATCTCCTACAATTAAAAAAAATGGCCCTAATTAATGCAGGTATGGGGGTTTTTTTCACCTTCAGGGTTTAGAACCATCATTGCTTACAACAAGGGTATGAAATGCAGGTTTATTTAATGACCAAATAGCTGGGCTTGGCTTGGGGTAGGAGTGAACTGTGCTCCTCCCTGAACCCAAAGCCTGTCCAGCTGGGCTGCCAGACCTCCGCTGGGGAGTATCCACCCTGATTTTTCCTGATTCACCCTTTTCAGCCGCTTTTAAACACCACAATTTTACTACTGAAGCAGCACTACAAAATTTGCTCCTGAGGTTCTTTTACTCTTGGCTTCATGCCCCTCTTTCAGCATCATCCCTGGAGGTGTCCAAGGCCAGTCTGGACCCCTTGGAGCAACCTGGGGTGGTGGAAGGTGTCCCTGCCCATGGCAGGGGTTGGAATGAGACGAAGTTTAAGGTTCCTTCCAACCCAAGTCTTTCTATGATTCTAAGAGTTCTGCGACAGGATTTTGCAGCAGACTCGCCCTCCCTGGCAGTAGCAGCACATCTGTGAGGCCTTGATGGGAATAATGATGGTTATTACACGGCTGCATCAGCTGCCAAGGTGAAATACTCGCCCAGGGCAACTAAAACAGGATTTTATAGAGCCATAACGCTGCCTGATAAATCCTTGCTGGAAGGGTTGGGTACCGACATAATCCTTACCTCTCCATGGGAGCTGGGACATCCTGAGCTCAAATCCTCCCCCTCCAAGCATTCAGTGTCTGCCAGAGTCACTGCCAGAGCACGTGGCTTCCAAAAGCTCACTGAAACACGCCTTGGCTGGGTTGTTGGCTAATTCTGATGGATTTAGGCTCGTCTGGTGGAACTCAGGGTTTATTGACCAGGTTTTTTCTGTCCAGACAAAATGCGCTTTGCTGCCTCATTGAGCAAGAGAGGCTGTCCTGGCTGCTGGGGGCTGCGTGCTCCTGGTGTGGATGGGAGATAATTCAAGGTATCAGCAGAGCTGAATCCAACACCAAGCCTGGATTTCCATCCATGCAGCAAGGCAGTGGGAACTGGGGGTGTCTCGGTGTCCTACACCCGCTGGACACCCACCAGCAGCACCCTTAGCCTTGTGCTGCTGGTGCTGCTCACAAGGCTGAAAGCCCCTTCTAGAGCTGGAGGATGCTGCAAAATCCTCACCCCCTGCTCTCTGCAAATCTGTGGCAACAGGGAGCTCTGGTTTCCTGAAAATCCGTGCAAACTGGGAACTCCGGTTACACAACCCCAGGGCCGCGGTGACTCAGCCGGGCTGGCTCACGAGGAGCCCTGTGACCAGCCCGGAGGTGACTCGGGGGCAGACGACATCAGCAAAAAGCTTCTTCCCACTGGGATGAAAATCTGGGTGAGCAGCGAGACTTGGAGGGCTGAACTTGCTGGCCCCGGATGGATGGGGGAGACAAGGATGGGGATATTATACGTTCCTGCAAAGTTTATGTCCCTTTGCAGGGTGACAAAATGGATCCTCAGCACCAGCATAAGGCAGAGTCTAAGTCTAGATTAAACATTAACAGTTTAGTGTGTTTTTATTGAGAATCTCTCCTTGGTTCCCTTGCTCCATCCATTGTGTCTTCCTGGGGTGTCTCCCCTTGTAATTCTTCAAACATGATCAGCTGTGCCCGTGGAGGTGCCCAGCTGCTCTCATCCAAAGGTGGAAAAGTTTTTGTTCATATCTGGCACATCAGAGAGGCTGAGAGCAAACTTGTCCTGTGTCTTGCTTGAGACAGAGCTTTGTAAACCGGTGAATGTCACTGCTCAGCATGGCCAGACCTCTCTCCCCAGCTCTCCCAGCAATTTTTGGCTGCAGCACTCCTCAAGCCAAAGGTGGAACTTTCTGTTTATCAGAGCTGAATTTTCCTCCATGAATCCGACAGATTTTTGAATCTATGGGACTTGTTCCATATACTCTCTCTGCCCTGGCAAGGGATTGTGTTTCTCAGCTTTTCGGGCTGGGAAAGCTCCCCAGAGCTGTATCCCCATCAGTGTGGGGCTGGTTGGGGCAGCCGCTCTGGTCCCAGACAGTCCAGGATGTTCCCTTTGGGCAACACCTTAACTGCAGGGCACTTTTGCCGTGTGCTTTCCATAGAGGGTGTTGGAAAAGCTCTCTGACATCATCGAGTCCAACCATTGCCCCAGCATGGCCAAGGCCACCACTGACCCACGTCCCCAAGTGCCACATCCACACAGCTTTGAAATCCCTCCAGGGATGGGGACTCCAGCACTGCCCTGAACAGCTGTGCCAGGACTGGAGAACACTTTTGGTGAAGAAATCACTCCTAGTATCCAATCTGAACCTCTCCAGGTACAACTTGAGGCCATTTCCTCTCATCCTGTCCCTGTTCCCTGGGAGCAGAGCCCGACCCCATCCCCGGCTGCCCCCTCCTGTCAGGGAGTTGTGCAGAGCCACAAGGCCCCCCTGAGCCTCCTTTTCTTCAGGCTGAGCCCCTTTCCCAGCTCCCTCAGCCTCTCCTGCTGCTCCAGCCCCTTCCCCAGCTCTGTTCCCTTCCCTGGACACGCTCCAGCCCCTCCAGGTCTCTCCTGTCAGGAGGGTCCCAGCGCTGCCCCCAGCACTGGAGGTGCCCCAGCAGTGCCAGCACAGGGGACGGGCACTGCCCTGGCCCTGCTGGACACACCAGAGCTGGGGACACACAGCCCAGGTACCACTGGCCTTCTTGGCCACCTGGGCACCCCTGGCTCGTGTCCAGCTGGGTCAGGCACGTTCAGACACTTTGGAGCAGACGCTGTGACCTCTCTTCCCTTTGTGGTACACGCCTGACTTTGCTCTCACTCCTGCCATACCCCAGCCTGCAGGGAGTTCAGGAGTGGTGGGAAGTGCTCAGAGCTCAGCTGCTCTGCCCTGTCACCTGATGCTGACCTCCTGCTTCCGCCACTGGCTGAGGTTGTGCTTTTGAGCCACTCGGCTGCAATCTGTGTCCATCCATCCTGGCTTGTGACAGAAAACGGGACCTTGACTTCCCCTCTGTGCCCGTCTGTGGTCACCCCCTGCTCAGATGACAGCTGTAGGGTGGGGACATCTAAAGATGAGGACAGCTCTTGTGCTTCAAAAAGCCAGCTGGTTCCAGAGAAGAAAATCCACTGGAAAGAAGAAGTGAGAGAGAAGTGGGGACAGTGACATGTGAGAATCTGCACGCAAAGCACTTTTCTGTGGGTGTTGCACAGAGGGAAAGTAAAACCCCTGTTCCGTGTCCTCTGCTCTTCTCTGTGACCAGTGCATCAGTCCCTTCCAACCAGAGCAGCTTTGCCATCCTGGCTTCACTGGGAGAGCTCTGGGCGCAGTTTTTGGGGGAGCGTTTCACCATTTGGCCTTTCTCTGCCAGCTCAGAGATTGGCCATGGCCCAGAGCAGAGCCTGAATAAGGTGGGCACGTGGGCTCTTTGCTGCTCCTACACTCACCTGAGTCTTCCCTCCCAACACAGAGTTGGGAAGGTGCTTTCCCAACGTGGCTGGCCAAGGACCAGGGCTGTGATTGCCCTTGTCCGTTCCAAAAGGTCCCCAGACTCTCATTTGTGTCAGTGACTTCGTCTCTTGACCTCTCCTGCTCACAGCATGAAATGCCCACTTTGTGGGGGGATTCCCTGAGGATTCCCTAGGCCCAAACATTTGTTCTGTGCGGTTTTTGGCTTGGAAAGGTGACACAGGGATGGAGACTGAGTCTGCTACAGGCAGAATTTAGCTTCAGGGAGAGACCAGAATTTCTCTGCACAGCCACTTTCAGTGTCCATTTGGCAGAAGGGAAACTGAGGCCTGAAGGCTCCATCCCACAGCGAGTCCAGATGGGCAAAGCCACGGCGCTGGCCTGGGGAGAGCTCTGCTGCCATGACTTTTTCATGCTGCTGGCACCCTCTGACTGCCTGCAAAGCCAGAAGGGCTGCTAGTTCCTAGCAGGAAGGGAAACCTCCCAAGATTCTTGGGAAAAAGGGTGTTTTTGGTGTTCCAGAGAAAGGTTATCTCCTCAGGCACCGTGCCAGGCTCCCGGTGACGTGTGAGGGTCTGTCACATGCTGCCGGCCACTCGGGACCTGCTTTCTCCTGGTAACCCTGTTTTTCCCTGCTCTCTGCTTTGTTTATACGTGAGCCTCAGGGGGGAAATGGAAATAGGAGGAGAACTGGTGGGACTGGAAATTGGGGTCATTCGTAAGGAGCTGGGGCAGGAAGGGCAAAGTGCTGGGAGGGTTTTCTGAGGGTCAGCAGCAAAGGACCTGTGAGATGGGTACCCAGACCTGTTTTGGGATGTGGAGGAAACTGGAAGTCCATTGAATTTAATTTTAATTCTAATTTTTTTAGAAAAAAAAAATGTGCAGGACGAGGGAGCCAGCAGGAGGTTTCCTGGGGCAGAAGGGACATTCCTGTAAGAAGAGACACGCTGTGCCATTCATCCCAGCAGGATGAACCTCCGCAAGTCTGGGTCTGCTGGAGGAGGCCAGACCAGAGGGAAAACCTGCCTGCTTCAGGCTGCTCTGGTTTTTGATGCCATCTCGTGGTTCGGGAAGGTTCTACAGAGGGATATGTGGAGCGAATTTCCTCAGCTGAGCAGAAAACTGCAGAGCTGGGCAGCTCCTGTCACTTCCCTGGCAGACTCACGAAATCTGCCCCTGGCCCTGTCACTTTGAACAGGTCTCATTCCTGGAGGATGATTTCCATCACCTCCTCCCATGTCTGTTTGGGAATTGCCATCCTGAATACCTCAAGGGAGCTGGGCTGTCTCATCCTGTCTTATTTTAAGTTCTGAGGGCTGGAGCCCCTCTGCTCTGGAGGCAGGCTGGGAGAGCTGGGGGTGTTCACCTGGAGAAGAGAAGGATCCAGGGAAACCTCAGAGCCCCTTCCAGGGCCTAAAGGGGCTCCAGGAGAGCTGGAGAGGGATTTGGGATAAGGCATGGAGGGACAGGACACAGGGAATGGCTTCCCACTGCCAGAGGGCAGGGATGGATGGGATATTAGAGAGAAATTGTTCCCTGTGAGGGTGGTGAGGCCCTGGCACAGATTGCCCATGGAGGCATCCCAGCACGGAAAGATAAAACACATTCAGAGCCCGAAATGCCAGGGGTGTGCACTCCAGGAATGAAGAGGAAGCTGAGCAGCATAAAACCTCTACGTCCAAGAGGTTTGATCCTGTGCTGCTGCAAGCCTGGTTACCCAAGAGCAGCCCACGTGCTGTGGTGTAGGGCAGGAAGCTCTTGCACAGCTTGCTCAACATCGGCAGCTGCAGGGATTTCAGGCAGTGCCTCCAGGCTGGCACGGGCAAGGCTCCCAACTGCGAACAGATCTTCCCAGGGGATGCAGGAAAGTGAGGAGCAAACACTGTCCTGTCTCACTGTGGAGGTGGGGGAGAGGTTCTGTGTTGTTCTCCTCTGGTCTCACAGCTACAGGAGAGCGTGGGGCTGACAAAGCTTTTGTTGGGACTTAAATGCACTGATCTCACTTCTTACACTACAACTCCCAGCTATGCTAAACCATGACAATCTGGTAGGACTCCCAGTTTAGGGTGACGATCCCTGTGGGTTCAGAGAACCAGGGTGACAAAAAGTTGATTTGAACAATCTTCTGAGCAGAAGAAAAGTGGCAGCATTTCTCCCTGGAAGTCTCTGTTTGGAGATGAGGATTGTGAAGATTTGGGACGGGAGCAGGACAAGCACAAGGGTGCTAAAGACTTACAAATGATCTGTAGAGCATGAGGAATTCACCAACTGCTGAGCAGCCTCCCGGGTTTACACTGGAATTACCCCGAGGGGGATGTGAGACCATCCCGAAACAGGCACATGGTGCTGGAGGAGGCTCCAGCTTTTCTCCCATGGCTGATTTCCAAGGTGGCTCCACCCCCACTGCCTCCCCAGGCACTTTCCAACCAGCCGAATCCTTCTGATAAATATAGCAGGAGGAAGGCAGCAGGTTTGGCTTGGGACGAGCCGGCGGATCTGGCTCTGAGACAGCTTCGAGCTCATTGCAACAGAATCACGTGCGTGAGTTTAAACCGAGACCTAAGTGTAAAGTTATGCTGTCCTGGGACTTTGGAGAAGTCTTGGGGTTTGGAGGGGAAGTTGGCAGCTGTTTTTTGGGTTTTTTCCCAGCTGATGGGGTAACAAGTCAGCTGGATTGGAATGGGCCTTTTTTAGTTTTGAGGTGACATTCCTCTCCAGGGAACAGGGTGGCAGGTGTCCCAACACACAGCCGTGGTGCACAGTCATGGAATAGTGAATCATTTCAGTGAATTTAATGGAATGGAATGGAATAGAATAGAATAGAATAGAATAGAATAGAATAGAATAGAATAGAATAGAATAGAATAGAATAGAATAGAATATCTCCACCTATGCCTGTGCTGTAGGAGAAGCCGTGATCTTCATTTCCCTCCTACCCTCCATTATTCCTCAATATTTCTCTTCCCGGATCTTTTATTTGTCTGCCAAGGCATCACTTGGCTGCAGGAGGTTCCTGGCATGGGGACAGAGGTGGTGACTTCTGGCTGCAGCCTCCACTGTGCCAAGTCCCCTGGTCACCCACCTTGGGATGGACCTCAGGGTCTGAGGGCTGACAAAACACCACAGGATCTTCCAAGAGGGGCCTTGCTGCATTTTCCAAGCATCTCCAGCCTCTCCAAGGACTTGTAGCTGACAAATTCTATGTGCTGGTCCTTGCAGGAGCCACAGGCTCCTGAGAATGGCCCACTGAGGGTGACCATCACCCACGGAAGTCCCAACATGGGCAGCTGTCCCATGGCATGGGCTGTGCCACCAGGTGCCTGCCTGTATGTCCCATCTGAGGGGTAAGGGATAGCCCTGAGTCCATCCAGCACCAGGCATAGCGAGGTCCTAACCCTAAACTAGCACCCACCCAAGGCAGCAAACACCACAGAATTCTCCTGGTAATTGCTCTCCCAACATTGTCTCCCCATGGCCTTGAGCATCTCTCTCGCCATCACAATTCCAGGGTGAGCGGAGCCTGAACAAACAATTGCCCCCCAAAACGACACTGGCGCCTGCTGGGGGAGCCCAGACTGGTGTTTGTGCCAGAAGACGCACAAACATTTTGGCTGAACAGCCCTGACCTCCTCCTCCTTCCCCCTTTTTCTGCTTATCTGTGCATCCCTGGGGTAACCCTGAGTGGAGATATTCTGGGAGCCCAGCGCTGCTGTTTCCTCCCGGCGCCGTTTCCTTCGGCGCGGGGTCAGCACCGCCACCCTCTCCTGACGGGACCCCACGGGATGCCCCTGGTCCCCCAGGATGCTCGGGGCTATCACTGGGAGGACATGGGCCAGAGGAGGAGGAAGCCCTTCGACAGGAGCCGATGGCCCAGGAGCCAGGCAGGCTGGAGGGTGCTGAGCGAGGAAGAAAAACAGGAAAGTGGCGGCAGATAAGGAAAAGGACCTGGAAGAGGAATATTGAGGAATAATGGAGGGTAGGAGGGAAATGAAGATCACAGCAGACGTCGTGCCGCAAGAGGAAGCTGCTGAAAGGAAAGCAGCCCAGAAATATCCTTCTCATTGTACTGGGAAATGGTTCTCAGCCTTGCAGCAGGCTGGGAGCTGGGGATGCTCCAGCAGATCTGTGTGCAGGGGTTGTCACACACCCACAGGGTCATACCTGGCTGGGAAGCTCCAAGCATAGCATGTGGGAAAATGATAATTAGCCTGTTGTGAAGACTGCTAATTAATCTGTTACTGGCCCATTTCCCATTGTGGTGAGACCAAGTCACTGCCTTGCACAAGGTGTCCCTAAAGAGGGCCAATCCTGGGAACAGGGAAAGTCCTGGAGGCTGGATGGGGCTCTGAGCAGCCTGGTCTAGTGCAGGGTGTCCCTGTCCATGGCAGGGTTTGGAACCAGATGCTCTTTAAGGTCCCTCCCAACCCAAGCCATTCCATGACTCTATGATTCCATGTTTCTATGTCTCGATGTGCACCGGTGCCTTGGATCCTGCTGGGGTGAAACAAACCAGAGAGAGGGGCTTGTGTCCATATCCCAGGCGTGTCCTGCCTCGGGTACCCTGTGCAGGTGTCCTGGTGTTTAATCTTAACGTGGCAGAGCACAACAGCTGCATTTCCTGGCTGATTTCTGCAGACACGGCCACTTTCTGCTGATCCCTCAGGCATTGATCACTTCCATGCTCTCACCTTGGAGCAGGTCACACTCGTGGCACACGGAAATCCTGACGTTACTCCAAGACATTGCCTTTCTTCTAGATTTGCATGGATAACTCCCCAGTCCAGATCCATCCTGGTCATGGCTGTAACCTGTGGAGGAACCCTCCCCAAAACACAGGTGGGTGTGATGGAGGGACGCCTCACCTGGTGTTCCTTCAGAATCATTTCTCTGGGACCTCTTCACTACAGGAGAGCCTGTTGGGAATGCACTGATGGCCAGACTGTGCCGAGGGCTTGTTTAGCTCTGTGCTCACTGCTCAGCATTAAAAGCAACGAGCGGCTAATTTAAAAGTGCAGACAAATTTAATTCCCTCCTGGATAGGAAGGATTATCCCTGTCTTGCCAAGGTAACTTGCCAGCAGTGAGGGTCTGGTAGATAACCCCACAAGGGAAGAGGTCAGTCCTTCAGATACAGCAGAGGTTGAGGAGACCTCGAGGGTGCCAGTGTCCCCCAGGATGAGATGGGATGCAGAACACCCTCCTGCGTGGCCAGACCAGGGGTGTGGGCAGAGGAGCCTGAGCAGAATCACCCCAGGGACCTGATCCAGGAGCCATCACTGACGGTGCTGGGGATGGAAACTGAAATTCCAGCCTCAGACTCACAACCACGAGCACACAGAGAACTTGGCCAGGATGTGGTTGGTGACACATCCGGGGCATGGGACGGGATATGAGAAAGTGGTGCCTGGGACAGCTGTGATACAAACTGCACCCAGTTAGGGAAAGAAAGGAGGGCTCTGTGAGTGGTTTGTGCACGGGCTGCAGAGAGGAGCAGCCCCTCTTTTCCTCTCCAACATAAAAAAGAATGAAGTGAGTGATACACATTGATTCCCACTCTGGGGTCACCAGCACAGAAGAGACATGGACCTGTTGGAGTGAGTCCAGAGGAGGCCACGGAGATGCTCCAAGGGCTGGAGCATCTCTGCTCTGGAGCCAGGCTGGGAGAGCTGGGGGTGTTCACCTGGAGAAGAGAGAATCCAGGGAGAGCTGAGAGCCCCTTCCAGGGCCTAAAGGGGCTCCAGGAGAGCTGGAGAGGGACTGGGCACAAGGGATGGAGGGACAGGACAAGGGGCAATGGCTTTAAGATGAAGCAGGGTAGGGGTAAATTAGAGATTAGGAAGGAATTCCTGGCTGTGAGGGTGGGGAGGCCCTGGCACAGGGTGCCCAGAGAAGCTGTGGCTGCCCCTGGATCCCTGGAAGTGTCCAAGGTCAGGCTGGATGGGGCTTGGAGCAACCTGGGATAGTGGAAGGTGTCCCTGCCCATGGCAGGGGGTGGAACTGGGTGAGCCTTAAGGTCCCTTCCAACCCAAACCATTCAACCCTGAAAAAACTGATTTGAACAGAATCTGGCCTTGAACACTCCCAGAGATGGGGCAGCCACAGCAACCTGTTCCAGGGCCTCACCACCCTCATTGCGAAAACATCTTCTCATATCTAATCTTAATTGACTCCCCTTTAGTTTAAAACCATCACCCCTTGTCCTGTCACAGCAGGCCCAGCTAAAAAGTTTCTCCCCATCTTTTTTTGCACCACCTTCATCTACAAACCTCATTTCTTGGTCTAAGGCTGATGAGAGAGTCACTGCTGCAGATCATCCGTGAGAAACCCACTCATCTCTGTCACATGCCCTGGTCACAGAAGGTCCCCACACATATTTTGGGATCCACTTTTACCTCAGGACTGCCCAGCTGGTGGCTGGCAATGGCTGGTGGGACGACTCTGCCTGTCTCTGAAGGCATTTTGGAGTATTTCACCACGTGACTCTGGAGAGCGACAGGGCTGTTGTGGGGGCTGATAACTGGATTAGCTCGAGCCAGAATTGCTTCTGCCTACACTCAGCAGGACCTCGGATCATCCCCCACCGTGTCAGCTCACAAAATCCAAGAGCCCCTTTTCCAGCCTGTGCTTAACCCACCGCAGTCTGTCACCCCCCAGGGGACCCTGCTAACGAACTGTGCTTGAAGAGCAGCATCTCCCAGCAGATAGCAGCTCCCAGAGCAGCATCTCCCAGCAGATAGCAGCTCCCGAGGGAACAGGCAGCCGGGAGCGAGGATGCTGATGGTGAAACCTCCCATTAATCACAAAAGCACAGCCGCCACCTCCCCATCCCAGCTACCAGAACTAATCAGAGCCCCGAGTAGACAAAACATCCACATTTTTCCCCTCCCATGTGTTTTCCCTCCGTGTGCTCTGTGTCAGGAGTTGTCTGGTGCTCAGATAGGGCTGCCCCTGGGCTGTGGATCATACATTGAAGGATTGTGTTGTCGTCCAGCCTCATCCTTGGGAACATCAGCCTGGAGAGCCCATAATGGGAATCCTTAACTGTTCATGGTGCAGATCCTAACAGGCAAATCCATAGCTGTCCTCCCTGGGGAGATAAAGCTGTTCCCATGCCAGCAAGGGGGACCTCAGCTTCACCTTTGCTTCCAGAGCTGGCATTTCCTTTGGGCAATCACCTCATCATGGTCTCAAGACAGCACTGCCAAACTCCTCACCTTGAAGTGAAACCAGGGCAGTATTTTCTTGGGCTTTCCTTGAAAACAGCAGCCTCCTGAGGGAGGGATTATTTAATCTCTTATGTTTTTCATCCCAGCAACTGTGTTCCATTTGAAGTGGCTGCTGTGGGCCAAGCAGAAACCCGGAGCTTTGGGAGAAAAGGGGCTAATGGCAAACTTGGGATATGCATGAACTTGGAATAAACGTAGTGATTTCCAGAGCAAATGCACAGAGCCTTTGAGATTAGGAACAAATTCCTTACTATAGGGGTGATGAGGCTGCCCAGAGAAGTGGTGGACTCCCCATCCCTGGAAGTGTCTCAGGCCCGGCTGGATGGAGCCTGGAGCAACCTGGGATAGTGGAAGGTGTCCCTGCCCATGGCAGGGGGTGGAATGAGATGACCTTTAAGGTCCCTTCCAAACCAAACCATTCCATGATTCTATGAAATCACATCTGTATTTTTAGCTTGTCCTGCAGACCTCACTGGGATGTGTTGTCCTTGCAAGTGCTGCCAGCTCCAGATCTCTATCTGAAGACTCACCAAGTCTTGTAGCTCCCTAAAATCCTCCCATCACGCAGCTGCAGCTTTGGTTTTGTCCCCACAGCTCCTGCAGCACAAACTTTTCTGTGTCTTGGTGCCGCAGGACTGCGGCATCAGGTCCTCCAGGCTGGGGATGAACTCCCAGTCTTAAAGAACCATTCCCTACTTCTGCTCCCCCCATCTCCTCCAGATGAAGACTGGGAAGGCCAGGCTTCAGCTTCTACTCTACAAACCTGGGTTGTGGGCCCAGAGCTTGAGAAAAGTGGCAACAGCAAAAACCCAGCGAGTTGCAGCCCACAGTTCACAACCACAGATGCAGCGCTGGGGTCCCAGTGGCTCTGTTGTGGTCTGACACAGCTGAGATTTTTTCCACATTAATGTCTTTCCTGCTGGCTGGAGCTTCCCCCAGCCCTGGGAAGGATCTGCCTGACACCAAGGAGGGGTCAGACCCCCTGAGGTCCTGCTAGCCCAGCCAACATCCTTGCAGAAGATCTCCTCATTTGTACGTACACCCATATGAATTAAGAGATGCTTTTGCAGGAAGGGTGTTTTTGGATCTTACCCGAGGAATTTAGGACTGGCTCAACTGGGTCAGGAGGTCTTAGGTCTGACACAACTGCTTTGACAACACATTCCTCCAAAACCCTGTTTTTCCTCTCCTTCTTCCATAGATGCGGGATCATGAGTGGGTGGAGGATGGGCTGGGTGGGCATTCATGACCATGCACCTCCCCTCCTTCCCTCCTCCTCCTCCCCATCACCCTCCCCAACCCCTTCCCCTCTTCTCAGCCATGATAAGCTCTCTGATGGAAAAAATGTTGTCACACATATCTCACTTCCAGTGTGTGGGAGTCGCTGATAACGACGCGAAGATCTGGACAATAAAGACTCCTGACAGCTTTCGTGTCTGTCCTGGGCACGGGGGGATAGTCCTGGAAGAAGACTTGAGTGCTTGTGGGATTTGGGGAAGTGTCCTGCAAGCTGTGTTCTCGGGAGGAGGCTGGAGAGGGGAAAGGGTTCATCCACCCTCCTCGTTTGGGGCGCAAAGCCATCCCCTTGCACATTCCCCAAATTCTGGGGAATCCTGGGGCGTCTCCAAACTGAGAGCCACAAACGGAGATTTTGGCTTCAGGTGGCTTTGCTGTCGAGCTGGGGAGCAGCCCAGCAGCTGCTCACCACCGTGTTTGTTTTGGAGCTTCCCCACCAGCCAGTGCTCCCTCCGTGGGGAGAGGGGGCTGTGCTGCTCCAGAGCTGCCGTTCTTCCACATGGAGCTGCTGAAAGAGCCCGGAGCAGCTCGCCTGAAGGGTGAAGTCATTTATTTATGCCTAGAAGAAAAGTGTACTTTATTACACAGCCTCTGAGATGCTGGGGCCAAGCCACTGCCAGGCTTTTGTGCTGATGTGGGGAGCCAAGGTCAGCACGGGGCAGTGCCAGGGGCTGCATTCGTTCCCAGTCCCCTTGTTGGGATGTACACACAGGGCACCAATTTATTCATGGAAAAAAAATGTGCCAGGGTTTGGCTGTCAGAGGTGCGTTTGACACAGAATCACACAACCATTTAGGTTGGAAAAGACTTCCAAGACCACTGAGTCCAACCTGTGACCGATTCCCACCTTGTCACCACGTCTGGATGTTCCTTGGACACCTCCAGGGATGGGGACTCCAACACCTTCCTGGGCAGCTCCTTCCAATGCCTGACCGCCCTTTCCATGGAGAAGTTCCTGCTGATGTCCAGTCTGAACCTCACCTGGCACAGCTTGAGGCCACTCCCTTTGATTTTACAGCACTCCTAGTTTGTCAGTATCTATTTTCTCATTCTAATTACAACAACTGGGATTAACTTTCACAGAAAACCTTATTTATTCCAAGGAAAAGAAAATCAATTCTATAAAATTTCCAGCTGGAAAGAGACTTACCATTTGTTTAGGTTTCTGTCCCAAACCTCAGGGGCTGTAGATGTTCTCCCCAAAATCTCTCTTTCCCTGTAGAGCACTGGTCTCCAAAGTGAGCATGATGTTCCCCCATCAGAATGGGGGAAAAATATTCTTTCTAACATTAAGAAACAATAAAAAATTAAATATATTTTAAGACGGTTGCTTTAGGGAACTCTCTCTCTCCTTGGGCTCCCACATCCCAAAAGACTTTTCCCTTCTGAGGGCTGTGTTGTAGGAGACAGGAAGACAGTTTTCCCTGGATTTAGCCAAAAATATTTCGCACTTTTCTGATTAAACCACGTTTCTGGGGGAGAGAAGAGGGGGTGGTGTTAGCGTTATCACTATTTTACGGAGAATGAAGGTTTTCCATCCCACCTCGGAAAAAAGTTGCCAAAACAAGAAAAGGACACAATGGTCCATCCCAAGACCATTTCCATGGTAAATTTGTACCCAGCTCTGCTTGAGATCACTCCAGACCCTGAGCTTTGGGTATGGGACAGATGAATTTGTCTCCCTCCCTCTGCCTTGACTTTCTCCTTTGATGGCAAGGGGCATCTTCTAACCTTTTTCAGGTGGATTTTCCAGGTTGCCTGCCTGGATCCGAGAGGTTAAACCCTCCCAGGAGCAGAGCTGGGTGTCAGCATCACCCTTGACTTGTCTGGACTTTGGCACAGAGGCACTTTCCCCTTCTGCGGCGGCTGATAGCCGGCTCCATCCTGCTGGGAGCGATTTCCCCGCGGCCAGCGAGCTCACACACACACACAGACACATCCCTGTGCACACCCAGCCTCTCACAGCGCTCACATTCAGGGGCTCCCCACCTCCTCTCCCTCACAGCTCCGGCATCCCGGCCCCGATGTCATCCTGCCCCTGATAAGGCGCAGGGGCGGCTGCCAGAGGAAGGCTCCCAGTTGCTCCCGGCGCCAGGCTGGGCAGAGGCAGACGTGTCTAACCCTCGCTCCTCTGAAGGGCCAAAAACAGATGACATCACCCCCTCACCGTGTCCATCCTCCCCCCAGAATCCCTATCAGCCCCACGGAGAGGCTGCGCTTGGAGGAGTGAGGAGGAAGAGGGAAGGCAAGGGGGAGGAGGCCGGGGAAAAGGAGGGAAGGCAGAGGCTGGAGCTGGAAGTTGGTTACTTTGGCAAAAAGACAAAGTTCTGCAAAACTTCACCGGCCAGACTTCAAAAAGGTGGAAAAACTAGAGGCTCAGTTCTGGCAGGTCCTGTTATCAAGGGGAGCCTTATCTCTCGATGGGGCTGATGGCTCACGTGAGCCGCAGTGGCTGCTAACCTCTGGCTGAGCTTTCTGAGGTCCCCGAGGAGCCAGACTGTCACTCAACGGAGAGGAGAAGCATCCAGGAGAGGCGACTGCCTGGAGGCATTGCCACCATGCTCGCAGCCTGCAGAGCCACGGGAGCAAGGATGGGATATCCCAGCATGGAGCCCAGCAGTCCCTCACTGCTGCAATTCATGGTGGTAGGAGGAATGAGGGGATCTTTCCTGGCTCACAGTCCAGAGATGGGTCAGATCTCCACTGGGTGTCAGCTGGCACAGTTGTGTCGCTGGTTTTACTGGTTTCCTCCAGGGTAAGGCTGGTGCCTCTGGGGTTGACAGCAGAGTGGGTTTAGGTCGAAGCCAGGTGTGTAGCTGGGGGTTTTAGGGTGGGAATTTTGCCCACCTCATTGCCATCACATCCTAGATACCACACGTAGTGTTTTCCAGAGATGAATCTTCCAGCTTTTCTCTTGAGGAGACCTTCATACCCTTCCAAGCCATCTGTCTACTCACAGCTCCAAGACATCTCTATTCCTGCTCACCCTACACCACCTCCTTTCCACCTCACCCCCTCCGAGGTGAGGACTTGCTCTCTACTGGGGTCTTGCTCCCAGAGCACACCATGGTGGGCAATTCCCCTTCCTTCAGTCAACAACAGTCCACAGCCAACAACATTCACACCTTGGTGAGGAGCTGCTGGAAGTGGACTCAGCCCTGGCTCATTCCCACACGTCATTCCACTCAATAAATCAGCATACGCAGGAAAAGAGGCAGCGATACCCCTTGGGTGACATTGGGATAGAGTCTGGGAGCCCTTGCATTATGGAAATAAGGTTTCACCTGGGAATTGCTCCATGCAGGAGCAGGGCAGATGCAGAACCCACCGCACTCCCTGTGAGACCGAGTGAATTGTTTGAATTGTTTTGCCCACAGGGATTTCTCGGCCACACCCACCTTTACCTCCTCACGGAGGTGGAACACAGAATCATGGAATGGTTTGGGTTGGAAGGGAGCTTTAAGGGTCATCTAGTCCAGCACCCCTACAATGAGCAGGGACATCTTCAACAAGATCAGGTTGGGCAACCTGAGTCACCCACCCACTTCTGGAGGGAAAATCACACCTCTGTCTTGGATTCATCCACTTGAAGAGGATGAATCCTGCCGTGACCTCTTCTGAACAGAGCAAGAAACTGAGGTTGTTAAAGGCAGTGACTGAGACAGAGGTGAAGGAATGGGCTCAAAGAGAGGCTTCATAACTGCTTGGACCAGCCCAGCAGATCCCTCTCTTGCTGCCACTCTGGAAGGGCATCCCCTGCTCCTATACCACCTCTGCCACCTCTGTGCAGACGTTTTGGATCCCCCAGTGCCCCTCTGGCAGCACCAACCCCCGAGTGTCAGGCAGGGCAGTCCATGTGAGGGGGAATCACGGCTGCACTCAGGACCCAGCAGGACACAGGAAACCAACAGGTTTATTGGTGGCAGACAAACCGAGCTACAAGTGGAGGCACAGAGGAGTCCGAGGGCAGGTCCTATGTACAGTTCTGGCTGCTGGGCTGCTGGTCACTGTGCTGGGGCTGTCCCAGGGCCCTGGAGTGGCCGCTGTCACCGGCAGCAGCGCAGGCGGCCGTTGCCACAGGTCCCTTCCCAGCGCTCCATGTGGAAGCAGAGCCGCCGGCAGTGGCCACGGTTGCTTCTGCACTGCTGGCTGTCTGAAAGGCCTCTGGCTGCTGGGGAAAGAGGGCAGGAGACCTGGTTAGGAGAGCTGGAACCTACTCAGAACCCCAAAATCTACTGGGAACGCCTTTGGTGTTGGTGGCTGAGCAATGGGATGCTTTCAGTTGGCAGCAGGGAAATTCAGCTGGTTCCGTGGTGAGGATCAGATGTGCTTGGGAGGAGCTTCTCCATCCAGCAAGCACTGGGAGTCTCCTAACAACTGGCCTGGGTGAGACAGCCAGGTTTGGGCTGGCTGTGTTAGGTTAGATGCCTTAGGTGTGATGCCTTAGGTTTTAACTTTTATATTTTTCAGATTCTGTACTGCTTAGAGTGTAACTCTGAAGTTCCTTGTGGCCTGTTAATTTCTGCTCTCTCGTGCCGGGCAGACATAACAAAGCCTCTCCAGGCTTTGCCTTCAAGGACACCCAGACCGTCCTAGGCCCAAAAAGTATAAACCAAAGAGCCTCTAAGGCGGGGAAAGCAGAGGGGAAATTACATCATTAAACTGAAGCTTTAATTGGAGAATTCACCCTGATATGCAAATGAACCAAACCTATAAAAGTGTGAAGAACTCATGACCTGTCGTCCATCTTGGGGCCCATCTTGGCAGTGGCCTCTGGGTCCCCAGGGGGTGCCTTGAAGGCTTTCAAATAAATACTGACCTTTATTCCCTTATCCTGTCTAGTCTCTGTTTCTGGGAGGCCTCTTCAGGCATCAGGTGAGGTTGGACAGCATCAGAAGGCAGAGAAGTGCCTTTTGGAACAGATGTTTTATCTATTGGTTTGTTTGGAGGTTTTTTTTGGCTTCTTGGTGTTTTGGGTTTTTTGTTTGCTTGGGTTTTTCAAATCTTTTTCTGGTTTGATGAAAAGGGGTGTGCTGCTTCTCTCTAGACACAGCAGAAATACCAGTTTTGGAGGTTCTGGAGAGTCCCCCAACAGTGGAGTGGGCAAACCCATCTCTCTCCCCTCATTATCCCCAGGACTTCAGTTAAATAAATGAGAGCATACACAGGCTAAGCAAGTACATCTCCTCTTCTTGGTTATCAGGTTTGCCTTCTGACTGTGATATCACCAAAATCCTGTCACAGTGATCTTACACCCAAATGAAACGTGAACTCCTGACCTATGTGTACAAGCAGCCAGGAGAAATGCCAAGCCAAGGAATATTTTTCTATCAAACCAGAATCCCAGAAGAAAACAGACAGACAAAAAAAGTAAATTATCTGCCTTTACCCCTGCTTTTTCCCCCTGAAAGATGGTTTTGATTATATAGAATCAAAGAAACACAGAATGATTTGAGTTGGAAGGGACACTAAAGATCAACGTCCAACCTCCTGCCATGGGCAGGGACACCTTCCACTATCCCACATTGATCCAAGCCTCACCCAACCTTGCCTTGAACATTTCCAGGGATGGAGAGCCCCCCTAGCCTTTTTGGGCACCCTGTGCCAGGGCCTCACCACCCTCACAGCCAACAATTCCTTCCTAATCTCTAATTTACCCCTACCCTCATTCAGCTTGAGTCATTCCCTGTGTCCTGTCCCTCCATCCCTTGTCCCAAGTCCCTCTCCAGCTCTCCTGGAGCCCCTTTAGGCCCTGGAAGGGGCTCTGAGCTCTCCCTAGATCCTTCTCTTCTCCAGGAGAACACCCCCAGCCCTCCCAGCCTGGCTCCAGAGAAAAGGGCCTCCAGCCCTTGGAGCATCTCTGTGGCCTCCTCTGGATTTGCTCCATTGCCTTCTGATGTTGGGGATCCCAAATCTGGAGGCAGCTCTGCAGGTGGGATCTCACCAGAGCAGATCAGAGGGCAAAAATCACCTCCCTCCAACCTTCTGGTCCCACTTGCATCTTCCTGCATTTGCCACATCTGTATTCCACTCATGGAGAATTTAATGAGATTCTCCTTTTTTTGTGCAGGATAAGGCTTTTATCCTGGTCAGAGGCAAAGCTCAGGCTCCTGGCTTGGGCTCAGCATTTCTGTGTGAGTTTTGAGGGCACAGAGAGGAGGGGATGCGCAGCCTATGAACCTGGCACAGCTGCATCCAGGAACTTCAGGGAGACCATCTCAGGAGAAATTTTTTCCTTGGAAGCAAGAGTTAGGTCAGCCTTGACTTAAGGGCCCTGTCTTGTCCTGTTCTCCCTCAGGTCAGAAACTTGCCTTTCCTCTGCCTGCCACAGTCCTGCAGAAGGCAACCCCTGTGAGAATTTTGTCCTTACCCGGAACGCCCTGGAGGAGGAGAATGAGGACTGCAAAGAGCAGCTGGAGAACCCGCATGGCTCGGCGTGGGCTGAGGTTCCACCCCGAGGAGGCGTGAAGGGCCCTAAAGAGAGGAAGAAGAGGGGAAATCCTGGATTTATAGTGGCCAGGGGGGTTGTGTAATTCTCCTGGAGCCGAGGGAACTTTGTCAATCTCAGGTGCATTTCAACACGACAGCAAACAGTTGCATGAGGTGTGCCCGCTCTCAGTCACACCATGTTACAGACAAAAAGTATCACGGGGAAATACAGGGAAAAAAAACCAAAAAGAAGGAAGAAGACCAAAAAGGGGGGGGAAAAATCAGGGTTTTATTGACAAACAGCACTGAGCACTAGGGAGTCTGCTACTGCTTGCTGCTGGAGACAGGATGTTGGGACTGATCCAGTCTGGCTCTTTATTTGTAGGCTTGAGCATGTGATGTTAAAATCCAGTCCAAGTGTTTGCAGTATCAAAGTGCTGGGTTTTAGGTTTTTTGTGGGTTTTTTTATTTCCAGCTCTCACTCTCTTTGTTTAGCACTGACACAGTCAAGCGTGAAAAAATCCAGACTCTCCTCCTCAGCACTCCCCAACACACAAAGTTGGCTTGAAAATAATAGGATCCTTTAAAAATTCGTGGGTCTGCGTCAATTTCCCAACTTCCAGGCTGCAGAGAGGATGTTTGCCAAGGTTTTGTTTACAACTGTCCAGAAAAAAACGCAATTTAAGATTTTATTCATTAATGTACTTATTCAATGGGAAAGCTGGGACACCTCCCTGCAGTATTCCGTGGTGTTAGGAAAGCTCGTGGATTACAGCTCTCCCGGGGATCCTGGCAGGCTCTCAGGTTTGTACCTGTTCTCCAGGTCAGTTCCAGGAAATCAGTAGAGGTGAGACCTGCGTTTCGACTTGGGAAAACAACACAAAGCAAACAACGAGCAGAAATGTCCCCCAACCAACAACAAACGGAGGAAGAGGAAATAGAAACTTTATAAAGGTTTTTTCTTACAGCAATGACGCAGTGGATGCCATCACCAAGTCTTCTCCCTTCAGAAGTCACCTCGATGGCTTTTTCTTTGCAGGCTGGGTGCCAGGGAGTGCTGGAAAATGCAAACCCCATGTCCTTCAGGCCTGAACAAAACAAGGATCACCTTCATCAAACAGTGCAGATAAAGGGGCCTTCACCAGTTGGACTTTGGAGCGAGGGACACTGAGCTCTTAACCAGGGTGTCCTGCAAACCGGCCACACACAGCCTGGGAAGGGAAAAGGGTCTGGAAACCCACCTGGGGGAGGGCTGGATGCAGGGAGGTGCGTAGAGTCTCTGGAAAAGCATTGGTGCTCTGCCAGTCTGGTGGCACTGCTTGGGTGGAAGGCCATAACCCACCCTGTACCTCTGAGGATTGGCATCTCCAGTGAGAGATGGTGCAGCGGGATTTTGTGGAGTTATGGAATCATTAAATTCTTTGGGTTGGAAGGAACCTCAAAGATCATCCTGTCACACCCCCTGCCATGGGCAGGGACACCTTCTGCTATCCCAGGTTGCTCCAAGCCCTGTCCAGCCTGGCCTTGGACACTTCCAGGGAACCAGGGGCAGCCACAGCTTCTCTGGGCACCCTGTGCCAGGGCCTCCCCACCCTCACAGGGAAGAACTTCCAAGGCAAAGAATTCAGGCAGTGCAATCTGGCAGAAAGGAGGTGGCTGTTCCTGAGCTTCAGCCCAAGCAGGGAGGAGTGTGTGGATGCTCCTCTGAGGGTGATGACCTGAGGTGTCTGAACACGTGTGTGCAGATGGCTTGGTGTGCTCCAGAGAGGACATGGAGCACGGAGCCAGGGTGCCACGTGGCCACGGTGTTCCCAATGACGGATGGCAAAATTCCAGGTGTTTGTCTCCAGCTCAGCTGCTCTCCCGTGGTGGGAGCAGCACCATCGCAGAGGGTGAGTTGTGCCTGGAGCTGTTTGGGTGCTGCAGGCTCCACGGGGCCCAGGATGCATCCCCCACACCACCACAAGCCCCTGCTCTGCAGCTGTGGTTGAGTCGCAGAACGTGCCTTGGGAAAGAAAGCCAGGACCAGACAGTACCAACGAAAACCAGATTTCCTCCAGAAATCAGGGGCAGGAAATCTCTGTCCCTTGGGCAACTGCTTGAACAACAGCTGCTCTTGCTCCCTTCAGCGTGGTCCCACTGCCGTGTTGGCCTCAGCCTCTGGTGAGCCTACTGGGGCTGGCCCATCCAGCCTCCCACCCTCCCCTGCTTCCCAACCTGCCAGCAGATGTCTTTTTTCAGAGCTCACCACGCACAAAGGCTGATCTGTGCTCAGACACGTGGCACGGGAATCGGCTCCTGGGTGCTTGAGAGGTTTTGGGGCTGGGAGGAGTCAAATCAATCTGTATCCGCTCTCTGGCCCCAAACAGGAGGGATGCTTCCACTGACTTCATTGCCTTCAGGCCAGGACCTGAGCAGGCTGATTTTTAAATGCATCCTGGGATAAGTTTTTGCCAGCAGGAGCAATTCCTTGGGTGAATGAACCCTTTTGCCAGCTTGTGATGCCACCTCCTACCCCCAGTCCCACTGACGGCATTTTACCACACCAAGCAAGCACTGATAGAGCCCTGCAATTCAGCCTGTGAAGAAATGATCGTGGGCTCAGCTCTGGGCTCAGCCCTAGCCCAGAAACACCCCCGTGGCTCTCATTCCAGACCACTATTCATGGCCTCCTCAGAATTCACTCCAACGGGTCCATGTCTATCTTATGTCGAGGACTCTGGAGCTGGACACAGCAGGAAGTGATGGTTTTGCCTCACCTTGTGCAATGAAATTCTCCTTTCCAGTGCAGGGCCGCATCCAGATGTCAGTTATGGATCATTCGTGGCATGTGCCCACTCCCAAACTGTGCCAAGGAAAAGCATGGCAAAGGGTTCATTTTCTGACAGCACTTGAGTATCCACTGATTTCTGAAGCTCAGCTTCACGTGATTTGATTTACTCATGTAGATCAAGCCTCTGAATCCTGACCTATTTTATCTCCCCAGCACGCCCTGGAGCTGGGCTGTGGTGAGGTGATTTCTTTCACCCCACAGGAGGTGGAAGAGCTCCACGTGAGCGGGTGGAATGTTGGAATGTGACCCCCTTTTTCCTGCGTGGGGCTGAAGGAAGATCCAGGCATCCAGATGCCTGCACTGGTTTGCGTGGGATTGCCAGGGATGTAAGGGACAACCTGGATCTGAGGGGCTGCCCACGGCTGTGGCACCTCAGCTTGCCCAAGCAGGAGCCCATCCAGCACCATCCTGATCCTGAGTGCACATCTCCTCTCACAATGACGTTTTTAGGGCAGAAGAGGAGGATTTGGCTCTCTGTGCCAAACAAACACTGGCCTGTTGCCTGGGAACAGCAAACAAATCCCGGCGAGGGAATTCATGCCATGCTTTGATGGACTAAAATCCCCAGATCTCCAGGAGGCTTGTGCTGGTTGACAGACCTGGTATGAGGGTAGGGCTCTATCCTGGCAGCCTGTATGGCTGCAGAGATCCCAAATGTACATCCCAACGGGTCTGGATGATTTTTGCATCTCCTTTAGGTATAGGTCTGCTAAGGAAGTACTAAAAAATGCCTACTTTGTACACTTCTGAGCTCTATCAGGTACAGACAGATGGAGTTCAAAGCTCAGTCAAGCATTTCCCACAAAAATCCTCTTCCTCATTTGGCTTTCACCTGTTAAGACAAACCTTTAATGTCTTTCCAGAGCAGACCTCTGGCCTGGTTTAAACTCTTCCCAACCTGCATCTCTGGAGGGATGGGAGATTTCACTTTTTCCTCACTGTCCCTCCTACTCCTATGAGCAACCTGCAGGGAAAGGGTTGGATTCAGCTGAACTCCACTGACTGTGTGAGGGTCTGCACTCTGGGAGATGGTCCCAGCTGGGCAGGACTGGTGGTCATGGGTGGAAATCCTCTGGCAAAGGGTGACACTGGGAATGGCTTTGACTGAGTGCCTCAAACAGTGGGCATTTTTTGGCTTTTGGGTTTAAAGGGTTGAAAAATGGTGTTTGAGTGTGGTCTCATGAGCAGCTCTGTGCTGAGTGGATGAGCAAGGTTGGTCACTCAGGGGAGCTCAGCACTTCCCTGGCCATGGCAGGGGGTTGGAACTGGATGATCTTTAAGGTCCCCAAACCATTCTATGGTGATTCTATGATGATTTTATGATTCCTCCTCCTCCCCAGGGTTACAGGATGCTCCAGCTAGGGACTGATTAATTTGAGCAGCATTCCCTATCACACTTTTACACCAAAGCCGCTCATGCTGCTGGTTCCAGCAGCTTCCCATGAGCTGAGCTGGGTGCTTTGCCTCAGGTGAGCTCAGGGGTCAAGAAACCACATCAAGAAACAGTTTTGTAAGGTCTGTAAGTGCCATTCTCCACCATCCACCATGTCCTTGGCACTTTCTCTCTTCTTCCTCTGGGTGAGACTGGAAGAGAATTCAGTTTATCTTATTAATCAGGCAGAAATGACAATGGATTTTTGGTTTGGTTTTTTTTTTTTTTGGTTGTTGTTGGGTTTGGGAATTTTTAGGGTTATTTCTACCCAGATCAGCAAACAAGGGACACACAGCAGTGGGACAGCAGGAAGATGCCTGTTAGCAGCAGGCTGCATGCACACTACTGCCAGAGGGACAATATTCCCTACAAACTGAGCATTTTCACCTTTCCTGATGGAAATCTGACTGGCCAGCAGGTCCAGAACTGTCTGGGAGATGTGCAAGGTGAGCATTATGAACCCACTCTCCACTTTCCTAGAAAACCAGGCTGTGCCCACGACGGCTGAGCATCCCCAGATGAGGGGCACGAATGATGAACCCTGCGGGTGAATGTGAGAAATAAACTGTTTGATTTGGAGAGGTGCCTCGATTCAAACCCCTCCCCGTGCTGTCCTCGCACCTCAGCGTGCGTCAGAGGGATGGGCTGGACACGGGCAGGAATTTGGCTCTGGTCCCTGTTTTCAGTATCAGTTCCCAAGCCAACAGCCAGCTCTGGCTAATGGGGCTCTCCTGAGGGTTCATCCAAATTCAGGGGATCTCCAGGGGAGTGCTGGCATCTCCCTGTGTGTGCTGGAGTGCCTGTGATGACCCGAGGAGAGTAGCTGGGCTGCTCATCAGTGAATGGAGACGCTTGGATGAATGAATTGTTGGCCCTCTGGCAGTGGGGCCTGACCCTGGTGAGGTCAGTGGGAATTTTCCTGTTTGATTTGCCAGAACAAGGGTTTCATCTCCCAGGGAGGACTTTTCCCTGGCTCTGTCTGAGCAGCGCCTCAGCTGGTTGGCATAGCTCTCTCATGACATCATTGTTTCCTTGCTTTCACAGAAATGATTGACCCTGAGAGAAATATTTTACCTGGAAAGGGAGACCAGGAGCTGACGAAGGCAGGAGAGTGTCAAAATTTTATGTTGAAAAGACACAGAAGGGCTGAGCGTGGATTTGGATAGATAATTAATTTAGGCTGAGGGAAGTCATAGGAAGAAAGCTGCTAGAGACAAAGAGACTGATTTCCTTGGGGCTGGGTGAGCAAAAGAGAAAGGAAATGCACCAGAAATGGAGTCCATGGATGGGGAGGGCAGCCTGTCAGGGGCAGTAGGACACAGCTTTCAGATCCCTTCCCCACCATCTTTAAAATAAATAAACCTGGGGTCCTAGGAAAAAAAATTCTTCCCTGTGAGGGTGGGGAGGCCCTGGCACATGGTGCCCAGAGAAGCTGTGGCTGCCCCTGGATCCCTGGAAGTGCCCAAGGCCAGGTTGGATGGGGCTTGGAGCAACCTGGGACAGTGGAAGATGTCCCTGCCCATGGCAGGGGGTGGCACTGGATGATCTTTGAGGTCCCTCCAACCCAAACCATCCTGGGATTCCATAATTGCCTTGAGAACCTGACACAGCCTGGAAAGGAGGAGTGGACGTGGGGGTGGATCTTGCCTGAGAAGCAAAGACCACACTCTCGTTTATATCAAACCAGGTGCCTTTTGCACCAAAAGTGATGCCAAAAAGGCTTCCCCTGTTGCAGCTGTTTTCTCTGGGAAGGAAAATAAAGGGACAGAGGCACCCTGGTGTCCTCAGGAGGTGAGGGCTCCTGTGGTCACTCCTGGTCAGTGGCACCCCACCACTGGCAGCATTGCTGATTCACAGGTGGGCTGTGTTAAACCTCAGGTTTATTCTCTTAGGTAAGGAGAAAGGCAATTTTTCACCTGTGCATGTCAGATAACAATCAGAGTCCCCAAAGGGTGACAAATAGTTTGGGTGGCCCCAGTTTCTTGTCACGGTGTTTCCTAAAAAGTCACAGACGTTTCTGTGCAAAAGCAAATTGTTTAGGAGTTCATGAGTGAATCCACAGCCATGTCCTCCTGGGGGAGCAACAGTCACAGAAACCACAAAATCTCCTTCCCAAACGCTGCTCCTGCCGTGCCAGTGGAGCCTGCAGCTCTCCATGTGCTGCAGCTGGCTCCTTTGGAAACCTTCAGCTCTCTGTGGTGGCGGGTGACAAATTTTTGCAGCAGAGAATGATGGGTTCAAAGCAGTACTGAGCCAGGTATTCACCAGAGACACAGGTTCCCACTCGGCACAAGCCCCCTCCGTGGTTACAGCTGTCTGGTCCATGAGCATCTCCTGGACAAGGAAGCAGCAAATTCCTGGATAAAATTCATGGGGTTCCTTCTGGCACCACGTTCCCGGCCAGCTAAGCCACTGGGAGCACACAGGCACCTCGAGCACACCCAGGATCCCCATCCCACAGGACAAGTTCAGACATCCATGTTAAAAATCCCAAGCTGCCAAGCCAACCTCCCTCAAGGAATGTTTTATCATGGAGTTGTTTTTTCAGGACGTTGACAAAGACCGTGCATGGGAGGTCAGAGGGGTGGTCCTCCCCCTGCCAAGGAGAGGCTGAGAAAAGGCAGGAACATTTTCCCAGGGCACAGGGCATCTCCTTTAGGGCTTCTCCTAACTCAGTGGTGTGCCCCATTTTCACAGCTTCCTCCCTGCTCATTATTTGTATTCCCCAAAGGATTAAATCACAAATTTTCCCAGAGTACCTCACCCCCTCTCTCACCCAGAAAACACCTTTCCTCAGCACCTGCAATACCACACAGTGAAGAAAGATTATCCCAGCTCCCAGAAATCCTATTTACCACCCCAGGCCTTCCTGGTCTTACCGTGCTGGCTCAGGGAGATGAATATGAAAACAAGCACAAGGATCCCCATTCCTTCGGCTCTGCTGGAAAATCTCAGGGCTGGGAGTGAGATTTTGCAGAAGCCTCTGTGTGCTGCTGGCATGCTGGATGGTATCCGGGAAGAGGGAAGGCGTGGGCAGGAGTTAATTAGATTCCAGTCCCCGGAGCAACATTTGCTGCTGAGAAACCCTTTCGTGTCGCTCTGACCCAGCGCTGCTGCTCCGAACAATGTTGACTTTTTTCACACTCACTGGTTACTGGCTTCCCTGATTCCTCTCCTTGGCAGCTGGCGTGTTTTGGGCTGGTAGAGTTCCAGCTGGAAAAAAAGAGGCTCAGAGGGATCCTCTGCCCTTCACCTGCAGCCAGCAAAATTCCCAGGGAGTGACAGGTGGGAGGGAAGCAACCTGCAAGAGAAGACTCCTGAGGAGCTGCAGGGAGGAGAAGGGTGCAGGCTGGGAGTGATTCGTTTTTAATCTGAGCTCATGTGAATATTTTCTCCAGCTGAAACCTGGGTGTGATTTTTTTTTCCCCAGCTTTGGCTTCTGAGGAATTTGGGAGTCTTCATTCCTGAGCATGATGAGCACACAGCACTGGTGGAAGAGCTGTTAGTTCAGCAATGCACCCCGTGGTGGCAAACCTGTGGTGAATGTGCAGCTCTGGCTGTAAAATGTGATGTTTGCAGCTGCCCTGCCTCGCCCTGCTGTTCGCTGTCCCTTCAGCTGTGGTAATAAAACTGCTCTGGGAACACATCTTAAACTGATAGGTGAAAGAGCAAGGTTAGAAGTTCCCTTCTCCCTAAAAAAGAACCAAACCCAAACAGAACAACATAACCAGAATCATTAAGCTGGAAAAGCCCTCTAAGGTCATTGAGTCCAACCTTCCCCCAAGCCACCACTAAATCATGTTCCCAAGTGCCACATCTCTTTTAAATCCCTCAGAGATGGGAACTCCACCATTGCCCTGGGCACCCTGTTTTAATGCTTAACCACCCCTTCCATGGAGAAATTCCTCTGATGTCCAACCTGACCCTCCCCTGGCACAGCCTGAGGCCGTTCCCTCTCCTCCTGTCCCTGTTCCCTGGGAGCAGAGCCCGACCCCCCCTGGCTGCCCCCTCCTGTCAGGGAGTTGTGCAGAGCCACAAGGTCCCCCCTGAGCCTCCTTTTCTCCAGGCTGAGCCCCTTTCCCAGCTCCCTCAGCAGCTGCCTGAAGTGTCCAAGGAATGGCTGGATGTGGCACTCAGAGCTCTGGGCTGGTGACAAGGTGGGGATCGGTCACAGGTTGGACTCGATGACCTTGGAGATCTTTTCCAGCCTTAATGATTCCGTGATTAATTGTCCTCAATCCTGTAAAGCATCCAAGCATAAACTCAACGTGGTAAATAAGATTAGGTTGGTAAGAAGGATTAGGAGATGGGGTTTGCAAGTATGCAACAGCAAATTTTTGTGTAATTCTGCATGTGGGTGTAATAGAGACATTCTGCCTCTTTCCATAAATAAATGACTGTTGTACCTGTTTATTTAGCATTTATTGCCTTTTTTATATAAAGAAACATGTCACCTCTGATTAATTACACACTTTGCATGTTGAGAACACCAGACACCCCTGAAACACTTGGAATAAAACTTGTTTGATTTCCTGACCATGCATTTCTCTGGTTTTCTGCAATCCCACGAGGTCTTTGTCACACTTCTGTGCAGCACTTCCATCCTCTGCGAGGGCAGAGTCCCTCTTGCTCTTGAAGACATCTGATTTCTGGGGGCACACAATGACCCCCCTCATCCTGGCAGATGTGGAAGTTGGATGTTGTGTCTGCAATTCAGAGGATTTCGGTCAAACCAGAAAATCTGACACCTCCATCCAAACCAGCTCGTGCACAAAAACTGTTGAGAAGTTGTGGTTACTGTGTCTCCAAAAGCAAAGACACAAAGATGGACTTTGGGGCTTATCACAGCACTTCTGCAAAAGAAGGAATTTGTTACCCACCAGCTTGGAAAAGAATTAGTGGAAGGAGGGATATTCTGCAGGTGTGAAGAAGATAAATGCAGAATGACTGCATTTTGAGTAGGTGGCACTAAATAAAATTGTAAGGGACAAGGTTGTAAAACAAATGGAAGGAATTCCTAATCTGTGGGGAAAAAAATCCAGTAGGGACTTTTAAACACAAGGATGCCTAAATCTAAAAACCCTGAGCTGCAAATTCATGAAAGCCAGGAGAATATGTAAGGAAACACAATGATGTGGTTGTGGTCACTTTCCACACACAGAGTAACTGCGAGGAAATATCCACTTCTGGCCACGGACAGATCCAGGATGCTGGATCAGAGGAACCTCAGGATTAGCACAGTTGGCTCTAAAGTGATTAATCATTAATGATAGATGTTAACTATTGAGGAGCACCAAAACCAAGCAAGTCTGGGAAGATTCAGACAAATTAACAGGGAAGAGGGCAGTTGGCACCTATCAAGCACAGCAGGGTGGGCGCAGCCAGCAGTCCCCCAACAAATGATTACAAGCAAATTTACCAAGATTTCTGTGGGCCAAAACTTTTCTTTTATTTCCCCAGTTGGAGACAGAGCTTTGGGTTATTTTGGCCAGCCCCAAATGTTCCACACTGATGTCAGGTCCATCTTTGTGGAAAGAGATGGCTTAGACCCCATCCCTGGAAGTGCCCAAGGCCAGGTTGGACGGGGCTTGGAGCAACCTGAGCTAGTGGAAGGTGTCACTGCCCATGGCAGGGGGTTGGAACTGGAAGAGCTTTAAGTTCCCTTCCAACCCAAACCATTCCAGGATTCTGTGATTTGGAGGGAGAGAGAACAAGTTTGTTTTGCCGAGTTTAACCATTTCCCCCCCAGATTTTGCCCGCCTGGGCAGGGTTCCCACACATACCAACGCAGCAGGTCCTCCGGCGCCGATAGCAAGTTCCAAAGGCAGCAAATGGCTCCGGGCAGGACTTCAGATGGAAGCAGTAGCCGTGGTATTCCAAACAACGCAAGGTGTCTCTGGGCAAGCCCAGACCTGCAGGGAGAATGGGATTCCCGGTTGTGCTGCAGGATCAGTCCATTCTCATGCTCTTCCTCCTGCTGAAACCCCACAGACCCCAGTTAGGGATCTGACACAAATGCCCCCAAAACCCAAAGGTTTTGAGGAACTCGTAAGGATGTCGCAGCATTCCAAGGAAGGTTTTTGTACAACTGGAGTGAAATGCAGAGGTTGATGGAATTTCTGAGCATATCCTGGCCATTCATGCGATAATGGGAAGGGACAGCCCAGCCTTGGATGCTTCTGAGCTCTGGGGCTGCAGTGCTGCAGAGGCATGCAAGGGACAGCCTGGTCATCCCATGCCCTGAAGATAAATGTATGACTTTAAAAAGCCCCCCAAAGCAGGATCTGGCTCAATTAACAGGAACAAGCAGTTTGCCCAGCTCCTTCTCTCTCTGGGAGCCTTTCTCCAAGGTGAGGAGTTTCATTCAGGATGAAGAACAGGTAGGATAAAAACACAATCAGAAAACGAGTCAATGCAGCAGAAGGGCTGAGGAAGGGGAACCAGAATATCCAGGGAACTGCAGTCAGTGATGCAGTTCAACCTGAGCGACACCAGGGAGCACCTCTGCTCCGCTCTCTCCTACCGTACACAGAGAGGACAATTTTTAACCCTGGGCTCAGAAGAGGCAGATGATTTCCATGGTGCCACCACCCAGTAGTGCCAGAAAGTGGCACAAAGAGGCTTCAAAGAGTCACAAGGAGCCAACACCTGGCAGAGGCTTCTGTGGGGAGGTTCTGGTGTGACACCTGCTCACCGTAGGTCAACTTTTCACTTCTGCTTCCAGACTGAGAAATAGGGAACTGCTCTAATGAAAGGAGCTGAGGGGAGTGTTCTGCACCACCACACGAGTGAGCTGTACCTCCGACACAGGCAGACCCCAGCGTGGGCCTTGCCCCTTACCTGGAACAGCCTGGAGGAGGAATAGCAGGAGAGCCATGAGGCAGGAGAAGAACTTCATGGTGGAAGGTCTCAGCTGCAGTGTGGAGACAGGGCCGCAGTGCCAGAAACTTTGAGCAGGGGAGGAGGGAGCCCTCTGGCATTTATAGGGCACTGGGAACAGCTGTGGATGTCCAGGGAGCCTTGGCAGGGGTGGCAGGGGAAGGCAGCGGGTACAGCCTGACCCTGCACACGGCTAAACCTGAACAATGGCTCGGGGGCACAAAAGCAAGGGGACAAAGGGCTGTGCCTCCCTGCCTGACCGCCGGGAAGGCTGCTGGGAGGGCCCCTTATCAGTATGGATCCACCCAGAGAGCATCGTTAACTTGAAATATCGATGTGGCTGGTAATGGATTGCCTGGAGGAAATTAGCCATTGTTTGGTGGGCAAGAAGGCAGCTGGAATATCGTAGGATCATCATGGAATCATGGAATAATTTGGGTTGGAAGGAAGCTTTAAGCTCATCCAGTTCCACCACCCTGCCATGGGAAGGGACACCTTCCACTACCTCAGGTTGCTCCAAGCCCCATCCAACCTGGTCGTGGACACTTCCAAGGATCCAGGGGCAGCCACAGCTTCTCTAGACAACAGGGGATGCATGATCCTGCCGCATGTCCTGTGATGCAACAGTTGTTCCCAAGAGAAAGAAATAAAGGATAATGATCATTCCATCCACAAACATATCAAATAGTTGTACTTTGTTCTGTGAAAGGTGCTGTGAAGAAAAAAAACCTCTGGTCCAGTGGAAGGTGTTCTTGTCCATGGTGGGGGGTTGGAATTGAGATGATTTTTCAGGTTCCTTCCGTCCCAAACCCTTCATGATTCTGTGATACTTGAGGTGCAGATTGTAGGTTTGCAGGTGTCACCAGCAGCACCTTCAGCTTTGCAGGTGCACAAAGAGCACATGACAAGTGAAATTCGCGACTTTTCCTCAGGATTTGTCTGTAGAGAGTTTGAACAATATCAACAGGCACATGGAAGTGGCAGCTGACAGCTCAGCTTCTCCCTCAATCATTTACTTCAGCCTCTTTCTATGCAAGATATTTATTGAAGTTGTTCTGACCCAGCAGTTTTGATATCAGCAATACAAAGCTCCCCCCCAGTCATGGGCATTGTTCTCTGCCTCCTTGGTTTCTTTGTTTGCTTTCCACTGCAAATTTGCAGGCGCCACCCAGTCGTGAGGGAGAGGTGCTCGTGTCCATTGCCAGGTACTCCAGGGACAGGGATGAAACAGAGGCTGTAACAAGAACCCTTTGGTTGGCTCGGGTTCCAAGGGGATCAGAGCTGAGATGTTCATCTCAGCTCTCAGACAGGATCTGTCTTTGTAATTTGTCAGACCAGAGCAGAAACTCAGCTTTATCAACGATTTTTTTTTTTTTTTTAATTGCAAAAATTGGCCCTGGTCTGTAGTGATGAACTGGAAATGTTTGCCTTTTAAAATTTTATTTCCATGGGAAGTGAAGCACAAATTCAAAACCTCAGGTGTGTTAAAAAACCTGGTGGAAGAGGAGCGATTGCCCAGTAATCTTACATTCAAAATTCTTCTCCATCTTTTCCAGAATGTCCTCACTATCAAATCACAAGTGCTTATGGAATCACAACCCCCTTCAAATTAGGATCAGAAATTATCCCAGAAGGAAAAAAAAAAAACAAAAACCCAAAACAAACCAAACAAAAAAAGAACAATCCAAACAAAAAAACAAACAAAAAAACCAAACAAAGAACAACCAAAAACAAACAAACAAAAAAAACCCCAAAACCCCAAACCTTTGAAATTCAAGTACCATCTCAGTCTGCCTTGATGCCTCTGCTCTTTCTCTTTTTTGTTCTCCTTTCCCAGGTTGTTCCAGGTCAGAGACATGTTTTATATGGATCACAAAAGAAATGCTTACACACAGTGGACGTTCTGCCCTTGCCTAAGGATCTCTTGGGAGGAGCGGCTGAGGGAGCTGGGAAAGGGGCTCAGCCTGGAGAAAAGGAGGCTCAGGGGGGACCTTGTGGCTCTGCACAAGTCCCTGACAGGAGGGGGCAGCCAGGTGGGAGTTGGGATCTTCTCCCAAGTAACGAGGGACAGGACAAGAGGAATCACCTCAAAATGCACCAGGGGATGTTTACATTGGGTATTAGGAACAATTCCTTCATAGAAAGCTCTGTCCATCCCTGACAGAGCTGCTCAGGGCAGTGGTGAAGCCCCCATCCCTGAAGGGTTTTGCTGATCTGGCCTGGGACTCACTTCCCTTTGAGGAAGGGAGTTCTTACGAATGGAACTCCTTCATAAGGGAAGACTTCTATTTTGTTTTGAAGTTTTCAGCCATGGGACAGCTCTGAAAATAACACCTGGGTCACTAAAATTATGGGAAACATCTGCTTTCCCTGTGCACTTATCCGGATTTGCATTATGGCAATCTAAATCCACGGGATTTGACTGCAGGTGGGGTGGAGTGGTCCTGGAACTGGCTGAAAATCTGTCCTTATTTACATCACTGTAAAAGGAGCGAGTAACAGAGTGAGATGGATGAGGAGAGGCGCCGCTGGGGGTGGTCAGCAGGGAAAAGGAGGGAAAAGTCTAATAGCGATCATTGGGACTGAATAGACAAAAAATTTGAGCTGTGGAGGAAAAAACCTGTATTTCCAGGAAGGAAACACGCTGAATTTCCAGTCCGGCCGAGGGATGGAGGATCCTTCACTGCACAAAATTAATCTCCAGCCTGATTTACAGCTCGTGGAGCCCGTGAGCTGGCTCCTGGCTCCCTCTTGTGGGAAAAGGTGCTGGAGGAGGAAGGGACCTCAGCGTGCAGGATTTGCTCCGGTGGAAAGGTAAAGCAAGAGGAAATGCCTCTTTGCTCCATCCCCAGCCCTGGTAATCCACAGAGTAAATGTGTGGTGATTATTAATATGTTTGGAGAGCGGGGAGGGGATTTGGGTTCAGACATCAAATTTTATGGAGGAACCGAATTTTTGGAGGATGTCACTCACATTCAGGGTAAGTGTTTAACTATCAAGCTGACTTTTTCTAACTTCATATAATTTTGTAATATTTCTATAACTTCACGAAACAGCTCTGAAGTGATACTGAGAGCTCTGCTCGGGCCAGGCTGTGGGCAGGATAAGGCTGAGCCAGGGAGGAGTTTCCTGGTGCTTTGTCCATTGCCCTGCTGGCCACAGCCACCACCTGTATTGTCCCTCTCCAGACCCCCTGGTACCCAGCAGACTGTCTCCAGTGTGCTGGGATGGAAACCAAGCTGGGAATGGAGTTGGAGAGGGAAGGCTTCACCTCCTTACTGATACTCTTACCCATGGCAGCTTTGCTCTAAGGACCCATGAGGAAAGGATTGGGCAGCCAGAGGTGGTGGTGGGCCTTGCCTGCTCTGGTGGGACATCCCACCCTCCTTGGAGAAGGTCCAGCTGCCACTCCCAGGTGGCACAGGGTGGTGGCTGGGGCAGGACATCAGGAGCTGTGACTGGGCTGAGCCCGTGGATTTTCTACTCCACCAAAACCTTTTCTGGCTCCACACCCAAAGCCCAACTCGGGCTCTCCTGTGCTCCCCCCTGGGCCACCATCCTCCTCTGGAGCATCCCTGAGCCCGGTTCCTGCCCTCACTGAGCCTCTAGATCCCCTAATCCCACCCTGGACCTTCATCCTCCTCTGGAGCATCCCTGAGCCCGGTTCCTGCCCTCACTGAGCCTCTAGATCCCCTAATCCCACCCTGGACCTTCATCCCGCAGCCTGGGCTGGTCTGTGCAGCCAGGCCTTGGCCACCCTCCCCTCAGGTTGCCCCTCCATAGCCACAGCCCCGTTCCTGGGGGCACAGGGAGCCCCTGGGATGGTCCCCATGGAAAGGACATTCCCAGGGGCCAATCCAAGGCCCCTGGTCCCCTCCACCCCGACCTCGTGGCGCAAGGGCAGCGCGTCTGACTCCAGATCAGAAGGTTGTGTGTTCGAATCACACCGGGGTCAGTGTGGGGCACCTCTGGCACCCCTCTGCTTTTCTGGGGGGCTGTGCTGTGGCTCAGGGAGGCTCTGGGCAGATAGAGGGGCATGGACTATGTGGGGAAAGTGATGCCCAGAGTTCTCCTCTGAGCTGGATGGAAGTTATGGGTCAGGATCCCATAGTAGTAGAGAACAGAAGGAAGAATTGTGGTGTGTGGCTACCACAATTTACCTCAGGAAGGAGGTGAAGTCTTCCTCAAGAAAAGGCAGGAAACTTTTTAACTACAGGCTCAGTCACTCCTGGAGGACCTGGCTGTGCTTGTCAGGCAGGGTAACATAGGGTGGTATGGTCAGCCCAGGGGATTTCTGGAGGGCGATCAAGAATAATTACTCCGTGTAGGATTATGGAAAAAGGAACAAGTTTCTGATAAACAACATGGGAAGATTTTTTGTTTTCAAGAAGATTAAGAAAGACCATCTGGAAAGCTCTAGCCTGGGCAATCACAGCTCAGAGCCCACATGAAAACTATGGAAACAATCCTCCTGAAAGCCATGCCCAGACGGAGGAAGGATGTGAAAATGACTGGAAGGCCAAGGATTTACCAGGGGCAGACCACCCGTGACCAAAAGAACAGATTTCTTTAACGAGATGATGTCTTTGGTAGTCAAGAAGACACTGAGGAACGTCGTTTCTCTTGACTTTGGTTTCACCCCTGACAGGGTCTCCCAGATGGGTCCCTGCAGCAGAACACACTCACAGAGCAGCTGAGCTCCATCCAAAGGCAAAGCAAAGGGCCAGGAGCAGGCACTGAGGGGCTTGGGGTCAGTGCTGGCAGCCCAGGGGACCCTTCCCTGCTTGATGCCCAACTGGCTGTGGTTTGGGGTCTCTGCGCTGGGTGCAGAGGATGTTCCACAGAAGGAAGGACATGGGCAGCCCCACAGGGACAGGGGGATCGTGAGGGGACAGGGCCAGTGGCGCAATGGACAACGCACCTGACTACGGATCAGGAGATTGCAGGTTCGACTCCTGCCTGGCTCAACACTTTTAGCCCAGGGAAATTCCTCCTGCTCCCTTCCTGAGCACCTTCCTTCTCCTGCCCATCATCCATCCTCCCTCAAGCTCCTGATGGCCTGTCCCAACACTCCAAAAGGGGCGCAGCTGGGGCCCACACCAGAGCCAGGGGCACCACAGCAAATCCCACAGTGGGATGCACGTACCTCCTGAACTGCTGTCCTGCAGCCAGGACAGAGCCAGCACTGCCAGGATGTCCTGGCACCTCCTGTGCTCTGGTCCCCAGCCCCTCCAAGGCTCCCATTGGTCCTGCTGCCCTTTGTCAGTGCCTTGCCGAGTTCTGCATGGGACATCGATGGTCTCAGAGTAGGGCACGGTCCCGGAGAAGCTTTGGAGTTTCCATCCTTGGAGTTTTGACTAACAAAACAACCTCATGTCGAAGACTGCCGCGCTCTGAGCAGGGATTACATCACCTGCTTCTGAAGGATGTCCTGAAATCTATTTTTTCTGTGCTTAATTAATTCTCTCCCAAAGCCCATCCAGCGATGGGAGCCCCCCGGAGCCCCGGGAGGGCCGGGCCAGTGGCGCAATGGACAACGCGCCTGACTACGGATCAGGAGATTGCAGGTTCGACTCCTGCCTGGCTCGCAATTTTCCTGCCCACAGCCTGGCTGTCATAGTGATGGTGACAGGGGACACCTTTCTCCATGGAACCCTGCCTCTGCCTGGTGTTTGTACCTTCTTGGTGGGCTTCCTGCACAGCAAAACTTCCCCCGCATCAGGGGAGGCTCTGAGTGGACACACTGGCAAAAAAAAATTCCCCATGAGATGGTAAATCACTAAGAGAGGAGCCCAGAGAGGCTGTGGCCTCTACATCCTTGGAGATACCCAGAGTCTGAGCATGCAGTCCTGATCTGCGCATCATAAATTGAGCAGAAATCTGGACTAGAGACCTCCACGTGTCTTTCCCAACATGTTATTTCATGTAAAATTCCAGTTTCATGTTCTTTTGTTGCTTCATCCCACATTTGCGTGCTCATAGAGCTGTCACCACTGTTTTGCACCTTCACTGTGTCTGTGGCTTGGGCCAGGAAGGTCAAAGGTGTCCATGTCCAGGGTAGCCCAGACCAACTGGCCATCAAGCAAGATCTTGCTACAACTCACCTGTCCATCTCTCTGTCACCAGGCAGGAGCAAGTGGTGCACGAAATAGATGGCCTTGGGCTGAGCTTTCCCCTCCACTGGGCACCACAGCTCCAGAGAGCTCTGTATTGGTCGGGAAGTTTAACTGCACCTCCCACGAGGAAGGCAAGATGTGCCCTCCAACCCACCAGAGCAGCTGAGCTGGGCCTGGAGCTCAGTACAGACATCTCCTCTCCTGAGGGGTGGAGGGCAAGGCCAGCATGGATGGGGCAGGTGGGAGGAGCAAGGTGAGATCCTGCCACTTCCCTTTAACCACCAACAAATCCAGGAGGTCCTGAAGCGGGGGCAGCAGGCAGGATCAGAGGCTGGGGCCAGCCGCTCAATGGACTATGAACACACCTGGCCATGGATCAGGGGGCCACAGGTTCAGCTCCTGCCTGGATCACCCTAAAACTGCCTGGCTGTGGTGGAGGTGACAAGGGACAGTTGTCTTCCTCAGGTCCTTACCCTTCCAGGCTTTTTGTCCATCTCTCCAGCATCGACATCACAGGAGCATCATTTTGTGACGTCAAAGCCTTGAGCAGGGCACTGGTTCCAGAGCAGAACTCGGCAAGGCACTGACAAAGGGCAGCAGGACCAACGGGAGCCTTGGAGGGGCTGGGGACCAGAGCACAGGAGGTGCCAGGACATCCTGGCAGTGCTGGCTCTGTCCTGGCTGCAGGACAGCAGTTCAGGAGGCACCTGCGTTCCGCTGTGGGATTTGCTGTGGTGCCCCTGGCTCTGGTGTGGGCCCCAGCTGCGCCCCTTTTGGAGTGTTGGGACAGGCCATCAGGAGCTTAAGGGAGGATGGATGATGGGCAGGAGAAGGAAGGTGCTCAGGAAGGGAGCAGGAGGAATTTCCCTGGGCTAAAAGTGTTGAGCCAGGCAGGAGTCGAACCTGCAATCTCCTGATCCGTAGTCAGGCGCGTTGTCCATTGCGCCACTGGCCCTGTCCCCTCACGATCCCCCTGTCCCTGTGGGGCTGCCCGTGTCCTTCCTTCTGTGGAACATCCTCTGCACCCAGCGCAGAGACCCCAAACCACAGCCAGTTGGGCATCAAGCAGGGAAGGGTCCCCTGGGCTGCCAGCACTGACCCCAAGCCCCTCAGTGCCTGCTCCTGGCCCTTTGCTTTGCCTTTGGATGGAGCTGAGCTGCTCTGTGAGTGTGTTCTGCTGCAGGGACCCATCTGGGAGACCCTGTCATGGGTGAAACCAAAGTCAAGAGAAACGACGTTCCTCAGTGTCCACTTGGCCACAAAGGAAGAAATTGTGTTGTCCTAGAGCGTTCTGCCCTTGGGAAGTCCATGGTCCCTGTCTCCAGTCATCATCACATTCGTCTTCCATTTCAGGAATGTTCCTTTCATAGTCTTCATGTGGGCTCTGAGGTGGGATGGACCAGACTCTTCATTTTTAGTCTTTTCTTGAAAAAACTCCTCATGCTGTTCATCAGGAACCTCTCTCTATTTCCATCATCTTATACTGAATCATTGTCCTTAATCACTCCAGACATCCCCTGGACGGACTGTGCCATCCCACACAGCCCTTCCAGGGAAATACCACACTGAGATAACTCCAAGTCTCCCAGGAGTGACTGAGCCTGCAGTTGTGAAGCTTCTTCCACTTTTCAGAGAAAGCCTTCACTCCCTTCAGCTTCCTCACGAGGCAGAGTGCAGCAGGCACCCACCACACCTCCCTGCTTTGTCCTGCACTTCGGTCATGACCTGTGACCTGTCAGTCATGGTCTTGACATCCGTGCATCTTCCAGGTCAATTGGGCCTCTGTCCCCAGGGAGGTGTTGGGCCACCACCTCTCCTGCCCCTCTGGAGACACCACATTCAGGAGCCTGTTTCGCCTGGGAGAGGCTCTGCAGGGCTGCTCTGGGCAGTGGTAATTTTTGGCCTTCTTCCTCTGAAGTAGCTCATTTAGAGCCCTCTTTGTTTAGCAAGGCAACAGGCAAATCCTGTTGGTGCCACTCCTCTGTCAGGTGAAACAAAATTCCCATTCCCTCAAAGAATGCCCCAAATTCCGGGATGACATCTGGGCAGAGGATCCCCCCATCCCTGACCTCGTGGCGCAATGGCAGCGCGTCTGACTCCAGATCAGAAGGCTGTGTGTTCAAATCACACCGGGGTCAGGATGCCCCCTCTGTGGGGATGTGAGATGGGCATCTCCTGCACATTTCCTTTTGCCCTCCCACTCTGTAGCTCTGCACCCCAAATCCCTGCTGAAGGGCAGTGGATGAGCCATGGCAGAGTGGTCTTTCCTTGATGGATGAGCATTCAAGGTATCTGGATAACCTTAGCCTTCTCTTATCCTATGTTTGCAAAGCTGACAGAATTAGTGGATACTCCATATGTGGCTTCATGTCTGGGTATCAATTCTTCCAGTCCTAACCCCCATTTGGAAGGACAAAGACCTGTTAGGGGAGATAAAATCCCTTTGCATGTTCTTCTTCAGATTGAATAATCTCAATTTCTCTCCACCTCTCCTCGCCATATCCAAGCCCCCCACTTGGTGGCTCTCACTGAACTTGCTTCACTCGGTCAGTGGGGTTTTTTTGTTGATTCTGTCAAAACACCTGGCTGTGGGGAGCCTAAACTGAGCCATCAGGACAAGTCATCAGGATATTTAATTCTCTGCTTCATCTCTTTCTGATTCCCCATGGCGAGATGGACAGAGGGGATGGAGGGCTGGAAAAAAAGGGGGCTTGAATCTGTAAGAATGGCCTTATACGAGTTGTAGTTCATAAAAAGTAGTTGAACTCTTTCAAGGGCTCTTTAAAGGTGAATTTTTAAATACATAAGCAGGAGACATCCTGGGATAAGACAGTGGATCAATAAGAAAGGCAAGGACCTAAGATCCCTTATCCCATAACTCCTGGAGTGCCACCAAAGGGTTGAGTGGGATTTCCTCAAGATGTCGCTGCCTCACTGCTTTCAACGTCACAGAATCGTCAAGGTTGGAAAAGACCTCAAAAATCATTAAGTCAAATGTCCTTGGCTTTGGCTCTTTCTCCGTAATGTGATTTTCTGTCCCTTTGACTTCTCAGAATGGAAAGAAACTCAGGTATTTCCTCTTGCAAATCTTCCACAGATGACAAAGCCCCAAATAATACAATTTTCAAGATGCTGTTGTTGGGACAACTGGCACTCTTTTGAAAGGATATCTGGTAAGAAGCATAATTCTGGTAGATCTCTCATCAGTATTAATTTTCACTGTAGGCAATGGGAACAGTTTTACATTTCATAAAAAATTCTGAGTTTACAACTATTCTCACTTTTCAATGGGATGAAGTCTTAAGACTTTTAAAAGCCTTTTTTTTTAAAGCAGGAGAGATTTGAGTCACAATCTAGAGAAGGTGTCCCTGCCCATGACAGGGGGATTGGAACCAGAGGATCTTCAAAGTCCCCTTCCAACCCAAACCATTTGATGATTCTATGAAGAGCTGCTTGGTGATGAGATTTAATCAAAGGGACACTTCAACAGAGAGTAGAACTTAATGTCTCCCATTCAAGGGAAGCTGTCTTAAGTTACTTAATAACCAAGTTTATTTCATAATCTTGAGACTCTCCAAATGTTTCCAGTTAAAACACTGTCTTGCATGAACAAGGAAATCTTTGAGGCCATGTGAAATGGGGAAACGTGAGGGAGAAATGCCTAAAATATTCCATATTGCTGTGAATCCCTGTAATAAACGCTCTTTCATATATAACTTTATTTTCCAATGAAAATTCAGCTCTCAGGGAATTGTGATCAGCCCTAGCAAGGTCTGTGACACAAAGTAGTTTACTCTGAATATTGAACAGAAGTAGCTTGACCAGAGGATGAAGTGAAACGTGAAACTGGGACTCCTTTACAGAGTGACAGATTGGGTCCAACTCTGGACTTTTTGTGTCTGGTGAAAATGTTTTTCTGTAGAAACTTGAACTGTGGTGTGTCAGGCAGCAAGGGTTTGGGGTTTTTCTGTCTGTATTAGCAACTGTGCCACTCTCAGGTCACCAGGCTTCCTTCTAGAAAGATCCCATGACTGTTTTGGAAGCTGAAGTTTCGTTTTCATTTCTCTCCACCCTGTTGGCTCAAGTCTCAGTGTCTGAGTTGAGGACAAGTTTACATCTCCCTGTTAGTGCCCAAGGAAAGGTTATTTTTGACCTGCTGGACCTTCCTAAGGATAAAGACCACAGAAACACAGAATGGATGAGGTTGGAAGGCACCACTGGAGGTCATCTGGCCCAAGCTCCCCACTCAAGCAGGCTCATCTAGAAGACATTCCACAGGACTGTGTCTAGACAGTTCTGGAATGTCTCCACTGAGGGAGACTCCACACCCTCTCTGTAGTGGAGGTCTTGTTAGTGGAGGGAGGCTCATTCCATGCCAATAAAAGATCTTTAGCCTCTTTGTTCCCTCAGTACTTGAATCACTGACGAAGTGGCTGCTGGAGAAGGGATGGAAGAGCCCGCTAACATTTGGACACCAGGAAGAATTTCTTCATGGAAAGGGTGGTCAGGCATTGCAAGGAGCTGCCCAGGGAGGTTGGGAGTCCCCATCCCTGGAGGTGTCCATGGAACTACTGGACGTGGCACTCAGTGCTCTGGGCTGATGACAAGGTGGGGGTTGGTCACAGGTTGGGCTCAGTGGTCTGGGAGCTCTTTTCCAACCTAAATAATTCTGGGATTCTGTGATTCTAACAGACTTTGTGTCTCTCATTTTCTCTGGCCAAGCCTGTCCCTGGTGCTCTCATCCCTTTCCCTGTTTACATCTACGTCTCCTTCCTGCCTTAGTGTGGAGCAGGATGGGAGTGCCAGGGCTGGGATTGCCCATGGGGTGCCCCAGTCTTCCATGTGGGGATGAATTTTTATAAATATCTTCAGCAACGGCATTGGGGGAAACACCCCAAAGAGTGAAATAACAATGTTTTTAATTTTATTTCAGGTACTTAAAAGCCACACCAACAGAAGGGAACGTCATAAGAGCAAGTGGGAAAATATATGACAGGAGTACACTGGGGTCGTAGATTTAAGGGAAAATAACCCAGGCTGTGACAGTGGGTAGTTTCTTTCCCAATGTACATTTTGTTGACAGCATGTGGTTGATATTTATCTTTCTCTGCAATCAGGAGGCAGGAGGGCTTTCAGCTTGTACACTGAAATCTTTAAAATCAGGCCATAAACCAGTATGAGATGGATTATCAGCCAAGAACCTTCAAAAGAGAAATATTTCCTTGGACTTATTTCAAGGCAAAACAACAATAAAAAGGGCTCAAAGCAATTTCTTATCTCTATCTCTGTTGCAATCTCCAAGCCTAAAAATTGTTAAACTTCTTTGTGTTATCAGATTCCAGACCTTAATCCATAATTAACTTCCTGTAAACTCTTTTTGCTATTTTTCAGCTGTTTTGCCAGGTGCAGACCCAGGTTGTACTCCTGAGTGATTGATTTTCAGGTTGTTGCCTTAGGAACTGGGTGAATATCAGAACAAATTCCAAGAAAATCTGGACAAAGCACAGGGACCACCCTTGTGAGCAGAAACCAACGCTGGCAGTGAGATGCAATCAAGAGTAGATTTTTTAAATGGATAAATGTCTAAATGAATACAAGCCAGAGTTCATCAGTTTGTAGGTACCTGTCCTTCTAATTGCATCCCCTGCTCTATCACCATCCATTAGCTTTTCAAAGCCCCAGAAATGTGTTAGATACTTCTTATGCCTTATGTTTGCACTGAAAAGTCATTATGGGAATTTTTCCCAAGAAAGAAAATGGCAAGATGAGGCTGGAGCCCTGCTCAGCACATCATTCCCCATCTCCCAAAGCTGATAGAGAAATAATAGAGCTCTTAGTCTTTTGAGCATGGAAAATCAACTACATTTATTTCCTTTGCCTGAACTTTTCCCTGGGATTTTGTCCCTTATATAAGGCGAGGAGCTGTCTGCAAATGGGACTTGATCCAAGAGCTTCCTTCCTTCCTTCCTTCCTTCCTTCCTTCCTTCCTTCCTTCCTTCCTTCCTTCCTGCCTTCCACTTTTATGCTTCTGAGATCTTAAATCGTATTTTCTGTGCTTAAAACTGTTCTTGCAAGTAAATCACTGCACAAGACCTATGTCCTTTATCCAGGGGAAATGGCTGATTAAATACAGAACTGTTGTAATCTGAAAGGCCAATTAGTTTTTAGGGTAAAAGCCAGAGATTTCACTTATTTGTGGTGTGATTGCGACAGCTTTGGTCCAAATAATGTATGAGCAGAACCACTGAGTGTCCCGGGGCAGGAGGAGTGAGTGGAGGGGAAGGAGGGAAGGAAAGGCTCTATCTGCCCTCTCCTGTGAGAACATCCATAACAAAATGTCCTGGACCAGCATCATGTCTTGTGTTGGTGATGCCTTAGGTTTTAACTTTTATATTTTTCAAATTCTGTACTGCTTAGAGTGTAACTCTGAAGTTTCTTGTAGCCTGTTAATTTCTGCTCTCTCGTGCCAGGCAGACATAACAAAGTCTCTCCAGGCTTTGCCTTCAAGGACAGCCAGGCTGTTCTAGGCCCAAAATGTGTAAACCAAAGCCTCTAAGGGGGGGGTAAGCTGAGGGGAAATTACATCATTAAACTGGGGCTTTAATTGGAGAATTAACCGTGGTATGCAAATGAACCAAACCTATAAAAGTGTGAAGAACTCGTGGACTGTCATCCATCTTGGGGCCTATTTTTTTGGAAGCAGCCTCTGACTCCCCCAGGGTGTATCTTGAAGGCCCTTTGTCTAGTCTCTGTTTCTAGGTGGCTGGAGAAGGCATCATTGGCAGTAAAACAGTGTAGGGACAGAGGTACAGGAGCTGGCTCTGTAATATCAGCTAAACTGGCCCAGTTTGGGCCCAGGCCAACTGGCACCAACCCATGGGGGCTGGCATGGGCTAGGAACCACCCCCTGTGGATTGTTTTAATCCAGACACCTTGTTCTGGAGGGTGAAGGAATTTAACAGCCACCCTTGTTACCTCAGAATCACAGAATGGTTTGGTCTGGAAAGGACTTTTGCACCCACCCCCACAAACCCAACCTCACTGCACCCCTGGAGAGCTGGAGATGGGGGTAAAGGGTGGGTTAAATTCTGTTTTATACCCCCAGCAAAAGTGTGGGAGTGAAAACTGTGCAGATGACTCCTGAGAAATGCAGGCCTTAATGCTGCTAGGAAGTCTTGGCCTTTCCAAAGGTCAGTTTCCTGGAAGTGTCTGGCTCATTACCCAGGAGGAATCCCATCCTTGAAGGAGGGGGGTGAGATGCTGCTGTTCAAGACGTGGTTTCCCAGGAAAGTCATGCACAGGGGAGCAGGAGCTATTGGCCCTGTGTGGCTCTGTGGAGACCTCCACGCAGATGGGGCTTGGGGTCACTGAAAATCATCTTGAACATTTTGTAAACTTCAGCAGATGAGAGTCAGGTTGGTTTATGCCTTGTCAACACATCTGTGAAGAAGGGAGATCAAAAATTAACAACTCAGTGACTTCCCTGTTCTTTGGAGGGATTCTTCCATGCTGGGCTGGGCAGGTGCTGCATTGTCAGCCCTGCTCCCAGCTGAGGTTGGAGCAAACCTCGTATCCCAGCACGGGGACCAGCGTGGTGGGGAAACAAAATCCATGGCTGGAGAGATGAAATAAAAGAGATGAAATGAAAGGAGAGAGGCAGAGAGCAGATTTACGTGGTGCTCCCAGAGGCTCATCTGATAGAACACAGAATCCCCAGAATGGTTTGGGTTGGAAGGCACCTTGATCCAGTTCCAAACCCCTGCCATGGGCAGGGACACCTTCCACTGTCCCAGGGTGCTCCAAGCCCTGTCCAGCCTGGCCTTGGGCACTTCCAGGGATCCAGGGGCAGCCACAGCTCCTCTGGGCACCCTGTGCCAGGGCCTCCCCACCCTCATGCTTATCTCAAGGAGATATTTAAAGGACATCAGATACCAAGGAAATGCTCAGAGTCCTGTCTCTATGACTCCTAAGAGATAACCTAGTCATCTCAAAAGTGCTTTCAATCCACAAAGGGTGTAGTTCCAGGAAAAACTAATTGAAGGAAAAAAAGTTTCATGAAAAAAAAATTAATTGAAATTTAAACTAGAACATAGGAAGCAAACAATTAGGTGACGCAGGAACAAGTGAAGAGCCAGGCACTGCCACTTCTCTTCCCATCCCCAGCAGATGTGGCCCGTTGGGTGGGAGAAAGCAAATCCCACCCCCAGCTCCAGCCCCTGCATTACACAATGCTCTGATTGGCTCATTGGAAATTGGTGATGTGCTTGATGACATCATGGCTTGCACAACTGGGTTTTGTCTGTGATATTGACCTTGGAAGGTGTGGGCTGCTTTTCAGAGGGCTGGAAATGAGGTAACTGAGAAAATTGAATTATCTAATTAATTGTTTTAAGTGAGTCTTCCAAGTGGCTGGTTTTCTCTGTTCTTTAGAAGTGTCCAAGGCCAGGTTGGACAGGACTTGGAGCAACCTGATCTAGTGGAAGGTGCCCTTGCTCATGGCAGGGGATTGGTACCAGATGTTCTTTAAGGTCCTTCCAACCCAAACCATCCTGTGATGTGATATGATATTATGTATTTCAAACCATCTTTTACAACTGAATGGACACACTTCTTTGTTAGATTATTGGTATATTTTCTTTTAGTGTTATCCCTCACTGTGTGTCACCTGTCCAGTGGCTCACTCACATTGCAGGATTCAGATGTCTGTAATCACTGGGATTTCTCTTGGGGACAGCGGCACCCAAGCAGAGACAGGAATGGTGAGGAAACTTTGTGCAACTCCAAGCTTTAATCAGGGCATTGGCCTGTGTAGAAGACAGTTGTTTAAATCTCAAATAATTTATTATTATTATTTATCATTTATAGCAGAAGAAAGATTGCTAGCAGGAGGACAGAGGAATTCAAGACTACTGAACTGTGAGGAGGGGGTGAGAGGGACACTTGATGAAGCATCTTATTAAAGGCTTATTTGCAGCTGGTGCCAAACCAGACAAACATGAACAATTGTAAAATGATTGGTTGCAAATATAGTCTGGAAAGCCTCTGGACTCATAACAGTGCCTTTCTCTGGGTTCTGAGATGGCATCATTTGGCCATACCCATATTGTGCAACTGTCTTGGCTCCCAGTCCAAGGTGACCACATCGGGCTGCCTGCTGGGATAGTTCCTAGCCAGGACTAATCATTGAAACAGCCCAGGAATTTTTGGCAGTGATCTAGCAGAGGCCAAAACTGCCAGGGCTGTTTTAATAATTTGGATTCTAATATTGTGGATGGTCAGTTTTCGGTGGTCACATCCTGGCATAGAGAGTTCAGCTGAATCACTGCTCACACTCTGCTACCTGAATTAGCTGCAGCTCAATAAACTGTAACGTGATCTTGGATGTGGCAGGCACAAGGGAGTTGTCTATGACAGATGAAAACAAGCATGGGAAGGTCAATGCCATGCTGACCTGACTGATTATAGATATAAATGTATGAGAATCCAATTCTTGTGGCTGCAGCATGAGCAGCTTCCCACCTAACAAGAGCCAATGGAGTTGCATGATTCTGTTTTTGATGATGATGATGATGGTGCCAAAGTCAACAGAACATACCCAATGCACCACAGGATTAAACATTTAAATGATGCACAGAGGGAAGCATTTAGAACCTGCTCACTCTTTAATGAAGACACTTCTGGTGTTTTAGTTTGTCACCAACTGCACAATAATTCTTAAAAATCAAGGCTTCTGTGTTATTCTGTAGGATACCATCCACACAGAAGTCTCAGTATTTTCCAGGAAAAGCAGCAGCACCAGAGCTATGTGACAGATCAGGAAACTCCATATCAGGACCCCTTATCACCCTCCCGTCCACAGAGGAATTCCCATTTAGCTTAGAGGTGCAGAGGACAGTACATTCTCCCAGCTGCTGTTCAGTGCTGTCATTTAAATGTCTGTTTAATGTTGACTCAGTGTCTGGATTGCAACATGAGGGCACAAGCAGTTGAGATCGCAGCAGCCAAGGGCAGGTAATAATTGACCAGATTCCCAAACCTCAGCACGGGGCCATCCCTGAACCTTAAATGCACAGAGGCCTCCCCCTGTGCCCCTTCAGTGACACCAGCGAATGTCTCACACACCAGGATTCATTAAATGCCCTGCTGTGCTTTTCCTCCATTAAAAAGTTCAGGATATTTCTTTAACAGAGGACCTTTGTAGCTGTCTCCAAGCACAGTGAGGGCTGATGGAGAAACAGAGGTAAAACCTGCCCTGTGCCCCCCTTTAGCCCACGTGAAGTGGCACAAACCACGCTAATGACAAGTGACACGTGGGAATATCGTGTGCAAGAGCAAAGTGTATCTATTAGAGGGTGTCCACGGATAAATTTTCATGGATGAAGCAGCCTTGGCCCTCATTTTCCCATTCTCACTGTGCTCTTAGCAGGATGATGCCAAAGGGTAGAAACATGGAATCCCAGAATGGTTTGGGTTGGAAGAGACCTTAAAGCTCATCCAGTTCCAACCCCCTGCCATGGGCAGGGACACCTCCCACTATCCCAGAGTGCTCTAAACCTCATCCAACCTGGTTTTGAACAGTTCCAGGGATGTTCCACCTTCCATTAAACCAAGCTGTTCCAGATGGAGCAACCTGGAATAGTGGAAGGTGTCCCTGTCCATGGCAGGGGGTGGAAATGGATGATCTTTCAGGTGGTTCTAACCCAAATCATTCCATGATTCTGTGATTCTATAATAACGATTTGGGCCATAATTAGGGAAGCCAGGAGAATACTGAATTATGTTTTAATGTGCACTTGGTTTTAATGGAACATGAGCACGTGCTTCCTAAATAGCCACATGCCTATGCAATTTTAAAGGCATATTTATAGTTAAAATGGTAAAACGAAGTTTTGCCACTATCCAAATACATATACCCTATTTTAAATAACCTTTCTCAAAAGCATAATTCTGAGCATAATTCACAGTTCTTAGACTTCTTTTATCAATCATTAACTATTAAATTGCACTTAAAAGAACATTTTTGAGAAAATACTGAGGCAAAGCCCTCCTATATAATATCATGTATGGTGCTTGCTATGAATTGCTCTGGGTGTAGTTTGTTAGCCAAGGAGGGAACAAGAGAAGAAAAATCCCTGCCTTGCAGAAGACTGAGAAATCAGAGTTAAATGCTGTTTGCAAACATTTGCCCCACTCAACATTTCAGATTTTCCTTGCAGTATCACCTTTGGAAAGGGGCTGCTGGGGCAAAATTCAGGAAAATTGAATTGCAAATTCCCCCCGGCTCCTGTGTACTTGGAGAGCTTGATTTCTCTGGGATAGGTACTTGCAGCTCCTTGAATTCCCAGCTCATGTGTGGAAGTTAATGTTCAACAGAGATCTCCAGGACTCCATCCTGGCCCGGGGTGCTGTGGGGTTCAATTCCATGCACACACTTCCATGTTCCAGCCCCAGGTCACTGCTGTGCTGCGGGAATTGTTCCACTCCTCACCAGTTTTATACAAGTTCTGCCCGGTTTTAAGCAGCCAGTTTGCACCTGTCTTTGTTTTTGTTAGGAGTCAAAGTCATGGAATTTTCCCCTTGCTCTGAATGACATTTTCGGGCTGCCTGTGCTAGCAGGGCTCAAAGTGTTGGTGGCTTTCATAGAATCATGGAATCATGGAATCTTTGGAAGGTTTGGGTTGGAGTGGAGCTTACAGGTCATCTCATTCTAAGCCCCTGCCACGGGCAGGGACACCTTCCACTAGACCAGATTGTTCCAAGATCCATCCTTGATTGTTTCCAGGGGCATCCATCACCTCTCTGGGCAACCTGTGCCAGTGTTTTACCAGCCTTGTTGCAAAAATCTTCCTCCCTATTTTCCAGAGGGCTGTTCTCCTGTGAGAAAGGAGGTCATTCACCAAAATCTGAGTGCTATGGCAATCCACATCAATGAAATTGAAATAATTTAACTCCAATAATAGATTGACTCTGTTCCAAAGGAGGGAAAGAGTAAAGCCATGGAAGTGAGTGGAGCCTATTCAAATAATAAAATGTAATCACAACCTTCCCCAGTGCCACACTCTGATTTTATTTGGGAAAAACACGACTCCTCCCTGACATTGATGTTTTACAGACGAGTGTTTCCACTTGCACAACGTTCCCACACTGTTCTGTCTGTGTGAGAGACAGGTGAGGGGTATTCACATTTCAATGGGTCTTGAGAAAAACAAGAGGGTTTTATTTTCTGGGTTTATTCATGCTGGTGTTGCAGGTCAGGCACCTGCCTCTCTGTATCCCACTAAAGAGAAAAGAGAGGGGTTACAAATTACATTTCTTCTCCATTAGAAATGGGTAAAGCTGGAGAGCGGCTGGTAAAACAAAAGATATTTTCCAATGCAAGGGTGCAAAAAAAAAAAAAGAGGGACAAAAAAGAATCACTTGGCATTTCTTAGTTAATTAGACTTTATGTGTGGAAGAGGGAAATCACTGTTTATCTTGCTGTTATTTGCTGCATAAACTCACCTTGTTGCCTCTCTCTCAGCTGCTCGAGCTGGCCCATTACCGTGCAAATTAAACATAAACCTCAGCAATGTTTTCATCCTTCGAATAATTCTTGGAACAAAAATACCATTAACTCAGAGTTAAATATAATAAACGAGGTAATAAGGAAGCAAACCACTGAACCAGAAAGTCGGTGGTAAGTCCTGCAGAAACAGCTGGGCTGTGACAGTGTTTAACCTGTTTATTAGCCCAGGATTTTGTGAAGAACCTTCCCTGCATTGATCCCCTACTCAGAAAATTTACAGCCACAGGGATCATGCCCCAGAGTGAAGTCCCAGAAGATGCTGCCCTTCGAGGCATTATGTCAGATGAGATTCTTGTGGAATCAGCCCCTTGTCCCAACCTTTTGGGGCAATAAGAGGGGAAATGTTTGGCATTGCATCACAAACTTGTGCACATGTATGAAATAGATTCTTTCCTTTAAAAGAAAAGAGATATATTAGTGAGTGTTAGAGCTCTTAACTCCTGAGGTTTTTAATATGAGCAACAGGAACTGAGTGCAAAGAGGTCAGAATTTGTGCCTTAGGGCTGAAGGTGAAGCAGTGGGGAATGATGTGGGATGAAATGCCCGGCTGGATGGGGCTTGGAGAAATCTGTTTTAGTGGCAGGTGTCCCTGCCTATGGCAGGGGGTGGAACATGGTGATTTTAAGGTCCCTTCCAACCCAAACCATTGTGTGATGCAAGTGAGAACAGAAGGAGGGGGAGAGCTTTGGTCAGCTCCCTGCAGTGGATGAGACTGTCCCGGGACCTGTTTAAAAAGTGACAAAGAGGAGTTGCCTCACCTGAAGTCTTTCCCAACAGTTTCCTCTGCCTTTGACATCATCCACATGGTGACAGGGATGGGGAGATGGACACTAAATTTTACATGAACTGTCAGTGAGTGACGAATCCAGGGTCAAAGCTGGGTCCCCACACCAATGGTCTCTGACTTCCAAGTGCCCCCTGACCCATCCTGGTGCCTGTGTTGGGAAGAGTCCACAAAAGCCATGAAAATTGGTGCAGCTCAGTGGGGCTTGGCTGATGGTCAGATTATATAACTGACACATGAAGTGGAAATTCACCCTCGGGGATTGCAACACGTTCACGGCCACCTGTGATAAGGGGGACCACCAGTCCCTTTCCAGAAAGTTCATGGCAGTTACTCATTGACAAAGCCCTCACTTGTCACACTTGCACAACCCCTCGGGCCCTATAAATACGGGGTGTCTCTCCCAGCCCTGCCTCAAGCCAGCTCCAGCCACCATTGGTCTCTCAGGCACTTTGCAGGACCTCACAGCCCACAAGCAACTGACAGCCATGAAGATCCTCTACCTGCTCTTCGCTGTCTTCCTCCTCCTCTTCCAGGCTACTTCAGGTGGGTAGCAAAAATCCTATGAAGAGCAAAAGGGTTTGTAAGCAGAAGTGTGTTCAAAGCGGGGGAAAAAGGCATCCATCAGCTGAAAGGCAAAATCTGACGCCGTGGGGATGGGACCAGGAGCGTCTGTACTCAGGATGCCACTCTTGCTAAAAAAAAACCCCACGCATGATTTGTTGGACATTTACCTCTCATCATTTCAGGCTGAAAGCTGAGGTTTTAACTCTTTCCACTCTCCACAGGTTCAGCAGACCCTCTCTTTGCTGACACCGTGGAGTGCCGGAGCCAGGGAAAATTCTGCCGTGCCGGGGTGTGCCCACCCACCTTCGCTGCCACGGGGACGTGCCACGGGGGGCTGATGAACTGCTGCTCCAAGTAAGTGACAAAACATCCCAGGGGCCACAGAGGGAATGTTTTTGTCCTGCTGTTTTATCCACTGTTTCCTTGAATAATCGGCACAGCTCCAGGGGGGCTTGCAGGGCAAACCCTGGTGGGAAAGTCCAGAGGGAGGAGGAACGTGTGTATGATGTTGATGTGTGTTTAGGGAGAAAAATCATTTGAATGGAAGTTATGTATGGAAGAAAGGGTGCAGAAGGCTCCAAATTTTCAAGAATTCAGTATTTTTTCATTTTATTTTGAATTTTCATGGGAAAAGAAAGTTCTTTCAAAAAGTTACTAGAAAAATACTTCTCAGTATTTACACTAATCAGGGGAAACATTTTATTCTCCCTCTGATTTTATTTTCAAATTTACCTAGAAAATTTAATTTAAAAAGGGGAACACAGAACTCTGCTTCTCAACCTCTCCCCATCTCTCCTTCCTCCTACCACTGCACAGCTCGTAGAAAGGTGGAGTGAGTTTGTCAGTGAGTGGAGATTTGGGTGTGCATTTCACTTTTGACATTGGAAACCACTTCCTAATAATGTCTGGATTTTTCCTGATAGCCAGACATTTTTTCCTATCCTTAAGGGTTTGAACATGCTTTGGGGAATACTCTTTAGCTTAGAATAAAACATACTCCCCAGGTACTTAATTCTTAGAACAACTTTGTTCCATTAATGGCCATGAGGGGATCACTGCCAGCTGCAGTGACATTCACACCCCAAGAATTCAGTGCCAGATTAGGAGAGGTTCCCATACCTTTGATGAAGAGGACTTGTGTGATGACAAAATTCATCCCAACATTGATGTTTGGGCAGATTCCCAGCCACTGATGTGACAGGACAGACCTTGGTTCCAAATACAGGGAGAGCTCAGATCCCTGATGCCTGAATTTTCCAGAACTCCTTATTCTGTGATTCTGTTATTTATAGAATTGCCAGGACTTAAAGGTTCCCAGAAAGTGAAGAAAGTGCCATGGGATGGTTCTAGGAAAGAGATTTTGTGTATTTGTTCAGCATATGGGGATCCTCAGTGGTTTCAGGAAACCTGAGTCACTCCAATAATAGGACACGTTTGTTGCCAGGAGATTAAGATGCAAAGGAAGCATCACCTAAGGAATTCAGGAAAGTAAATGGAACAGAAAGAACCTGATATTAGAGGATTTTACAAAGGAGTGATGTGATCTCTCAGTCTCTGTGACCACTCATCCTCCCTGGGAGGCAATTTCCTCTGGTAGCAAATGGACTGGTAGGAACAGATGGAAGAGCTCCAACATCAAATTTCTGTCAGAACATCTGCTAGACCTGACCAAAGCAAAACCTGAGCCTGGGAAAGGAACAAGACCTCTTGGGGCTGGTTTCAGGTGAAATTTTCCTACAGAAATACTCTTTCTTGGAAGAAATGTACCCTGATGGATGTTAATGTTCAGCATTAAAGCTCTTCCTGTGTGGGCTGTTGGATTTTCAGCTCTGCTGATCAATACAAGAGTAGAAGTGAAAACCAACAGGGTATTCTGAAGCACAATATTTTTTTTTTTTCCAGCTCAGGTTGCTTGAAAACAAATCTTTGAATTTAGACACGAAGGGGTTGGTTCAGCAGGATACATTGAGATGTTTATTGGCATTTGAGGTGCCTTGGGGTATTTAAATCCTATCAGTGTATCTGGCTGAGTTAGCTCTAAGGGAAAACATGGATTTTCAGAAAAGATAGATGCCTGGAGGCCAAGCAGATAGTCCAGACCACTTCAGATGGCACTAGACTTGTGTGTGCAGTAACTGCATCAAATCCCCAATCTTCATTTTGGGGTAAACTGAATAACAATATCATTACAAGTGGTTGTATAACTCATTTGCCAGTGGCCACAGTTCTTGTGGACTGGATATCTGCAGACGTGGACATCTCACACACGTGGGGATGTAGGTTTTTAAACCTGCAGGCTGAACCCACCCTGTAGGTTCATTTTGAAAGGTAATTAGCAGGTATTGAGGTTTTTAGAGAATGAGTTGAGGTGACACTGCACCAAAATAACAAGACCCTCTTTATCCTTGCAGGGTTTTGGCAGAATAAGAAGAAAAGGCTTTCCTGGATCAGAGCCCTTGTACCAGCAACATTTCCACTGCCATGAGGAGCTGATTTTCATGGATTCCTCCTCTATCTAAAGCCTCCTGCAAATGAGCATTAAAAGAAGCTTCCAGAGGGCATGTCCTGTTAGCACACCGCTTGTGGAGATCCAGGTTTTTCCTCGCTGAAGTCACTCCCTTTTTGCTTTTACTACACAAGCCACTTTGGCTCCTTGGCCGCCTGTTCCAGCCTACCTCACAGGGGTGTTTGGAGGTTCAATCACGTCAGGTTCATGCAGCTCTTGGAGGATGTGAAGCAATATATATATTATTATTTTATTCGCACATGAAAATAAACATCTTCTTAAACCAATACCTGGGATCTTTGTTGTTGCTCACAGTAATTTCCACTCTGGTTTTGACACGAGGCTCAGAGTGATGCATTTTTTTTTTAAACAAGTGAGTCTGTGCAGTCTCACGTATTCCCAAGGGATTTGGGGAAGGGAATGGCTAAAACAGCACCCAGTTTTGATGACGGTAATAAAGCATTTAGGATGATAGGAATGAAAGCTGAGTTGGAAGAATGGTACAGGCAGCTCTTGATAGAGAATAATTGGGTAAAAATATGGAAACCGTTTGCAAATTTATATATATATATATATATATATACACACACACACACCCCCCTGAATTTATGAATACAGTGATGGGGTCTGAACTATCCCTCCCCAGAGACAAGATTTGGGGTGATGTATAGACTGGTTTTTAAATTACCAGGCCTGTTTTCAACAGCAGTCACAAAATTCAACATTTAAAGCACACCCTGTAGCAAGGACATCTCACTGCCCATAACCTGCTCATGTCCAGCTTACAGAACAAACACTGGTGATCTGTTCTACATCCCTCAAGTTCCTTCTGTGTGCTGGTTTTGGCTGGGATGTGTTTAATTTACTTCCCAGCATGGAATGGTAGTTTGGATTTGTGCTGGGAACAGTGCTGATAATTCAGGGATGTTTTTGCTGTGGCTGAGCAGGGCTCAGTGAGGCCTTTTCTGCTCCTCACCCCACCAACGAGAGGGCTGGGGTTGCACAAGGAGTTGGGACAGCCAGGACAGCTGGCCCCAGGTGACCCAAGGGATATTCCGGACCATTTGGCTCACACTCAGCAATAAATCTTGCAGGAAGAGGAAGGAAGGAAGGGACATTTGGAGTGAAGGGGTTTTTCTTCCCAAGTCATTGTCACTTGTGATGGATTCCTGCTCTCCTGGGAATGGGGGAACACCCCTCTTCCCATGGGAAGTGGTGAATAGATTCCTTTCTCTGCTTTGCTTGCAGAGTAGTTGTTCTATTAATCTATCTCAAATCACAGGTTTTCTCACTTTCACTCTTCTGATTCTCTCTCCAGGGGAGAAGTGAGCAAGGGCTGCCTGAAGCTGAGTTTCTGGCTGAGGTTAAACCTCAACATCCTGAAAAAACCTCTGGTGTTAAATATGGATAAATTCAGCACAGACTCAGCCTCAGATTTCCCTCCTGCCCCGATGAAACACATCTCTGGTGAACAAATCACTGAGGTGTTATTCCAAACCGGATTGTCTCCATTTCTGTCTCTGGATGCTGGACCTTATGTCCATCCAGGTCTGGCATTTCAGCCCAGCAGCCACCCTCACTCCAGGCTCATTCTTCCATTTGTGCCCCATTTCTGTGGAGCCCTTTGAGTGTCCATCTCCCCTCTGCACTCCCCATGACCCGGGGTGGAACCTGGGGACAGCTCCCACAGCTCTCCTCTGTTGGTGGCCCCATGGGGATCTGTTTCTCCCATACCCATTTCCTGCCCTGTCTGCCTCCTGCGGAGACCACTGGGAGTTCTTCCCAAGAATTTCCTCATTCCGTGTCTATTGGGAACTTTTCTCCTGGGACACCACTGGTGTTTGCCCTTGGGGGGCAGAGGCTGGAACCAAAATCTTTGATAGCACTCAAGTTATGGGAAATGAGTGTTTTGGTTGATATCCACCTTCCAAAGCTGATGCAGAAGCTCAGAAAAACTCATCCTTGATGACCTGAAGAACAGATCAGTTTTCAAAATGGTGACTGGAGCACAGGCTTTCCAAAAATCTGCTATCAGTGGCTTATCCCCCTCCCTGCTCTGGTCCATGGCAAGGACACAGATGGTCCCATGACTGGCCTTGGACAAGCCCTAAGACTGGATTTTCCACACTGAAAATCAGTTTTATGCATGAGCAGCCTTTATTGAGTGCTCTGTCAAGGAGAACGAACATCGTGTACCCTCTGCCCACTGTCACCTCCACTGTGGCTGCAAACCCTTGTGCCTCCCTCTGGCACTTGTTCCATGCCCTGAACTCTGGGGCAGGGGAACTCAACACCACTTCTTGCTTCCTCCTGTTTATTTACTCCTAGAACAGAGGAGATTATCACTAAATTAATTCTCCCCTTCTGACCAGGCAGATTAGTTGCCCATCAGTTATAATTAAGAGCAGGGAATCTCCCTCATATCTGAAGGCATTTGGCTCCTTTCCCCACAGTCCAGAACACAGACCACAGGTGGTGATTTCACAAGGTGTAAAAGCAAATTTCCCAAGCTCCCTGAAGGATCAGTGAGCCAAACAGATGAATTTACCCTTTCTGGATGACAAAATTATTTTCCTACACAAGGACAGGTCCCACACAAAATCCACCACCCACTGCTTGGCTGCCAGGTCAAACATTAACAGATACCTCAGGATCAACAGCTTCCTGTCAGTCACAGCCTCAGTGATTTCTCTGTTTGGATCATCTTTTCCAGGTCCTCAAGAAGAAGGAAGAAGTGGAGCACCATGTCCAAGCTCCCTTTCCCCAGTGCCAAGCAATCTTCAAGGGGGTTGTTATCAACCAGGAATGTTTATGTTTCCATGGAGGGGCCCTGGACCTGGGACAAGCATTGCTGCCAATCTCCAGCTGGAGCTGGGGGAGGGAGTTGAGGAGGCTGGAGCTGTTTCCCCTTCCCTTCCCTCTCCCTGATGCTGTTTGGTTCCAAAAAGCATTGAACAATGTGTGACATCACGGCCAGCCCCAGCAGGGTTTGCTCAGCAGCCTCACTCCCCAAATTAAACATCCCTGCCCCTCGTCCTGCCTGGGAGAGGCAGGAGGGAGATTATGCAAGGAGTAGAAAAGCACTTTTTCCTTTTTCATTAATCCTGTTATTTTTACAAGTAAGCTTCAGCCTCGATGGTTTCCTCATAGCTGGCCATGTTTTATGATCATAGACTGCACTTTTTTTCCTTCTTTTTGTCTTTCCAGAAGGGAAGCTGAGGGTGCAGGTGGATGAGCTACATGGTTTCAACCTTCTTCCCAAGTCTAGTCTGCATGGAGTGTCTAAAACTACTCATTCTTGCCCTGGTCTGAGGCCCTGGGCAGGTGCTCAGAGCAGTTTGGGTTGTGGGGTTGTGTCCATGTCCTCAACCACAAATCAGGAATCAGGGAGATGGTCAGTGTTCCCTATGACTCCCTTAAATAAAATTCCAGGCACACAAGGACACAGAGTGATTTAATATAAATGACTGACTGCTTGAAACTCTTTCCTCCAGGAGGAAAACAAAGGAGAGATGACAGCAGCAGCCCATTTTAGAGCCTGTGCCTCTGTCTCAATAATGTGTGAAAATACAGTTCCTGTCCCCAAACCATCACTTCCCACCTCAGCTCTCACAGCTCCTGGCAGAGGTCTGAAGGTCCATTTCCTCACCATGTTCCTCAAGGATGTGGGCTTCATGAAGTATGGGTGGGAATTCATTTGCTTTGCCATCTGTATCCTCTTGCCCCTCCTCAACCTCCTCATCCGTCCACAAGAAGATTTACTTGTTTCTAGTCCTGATATACTGAATTAATGTGTTTTTTTTTTTTTTAAAACAGAAGCCCTTTCATGCCCTGCACCCAGCCTGCAGCAGGGAGTTCACCAGGCACAGACCTCTCTGCCCCTGTGTGTGCAGTCAGAGCTCACCCCCTGCTCTTGCTCTCCATCATTTCAGTTTGCTGCTCTCGCTGAAGCAGTAAATAATTAACCACCCTCCTGACTTGGTCTCACTAATGATTTTTGACTTGTCCTGTTTGCCCGAAAAGAAATGTGCACTTGAGGTTCCCGTATGTCTCAGGAGTGGCATTTCTTGGAGACAAGCACAAGGGCTAAGGGGCCTGTACAAAGCTCTGGTGACATCTCCTATGGTCCATCTTAGATATGGCTGCACCTTCACACGCACGAAAAAAAGATCAGATTTTATTTTCAGATACAGAAATAGGTTACAAGGTGATAAGAGATATGAAGAAGGTGATAAGAGATGTGGGGATGTCACACAGGAGTGGACTTGATAAGCTGAATCTCTGAAATCAGAGATGTGAGTCTCTTCATAAACACATTCGGGAAGGTGACTGACAGCAAGGGAAAATGCCATCAAATCAAGACCATTTTGGGCAAGAATGAGTAGTTTTAGACATTCCATGCAGACTAGACTTGGGAAGAAGGTTCAAACCATGATGTCATTGTTTTCAGGACTGATCTTAGGCATTGCTGGAGGGAATTAGGATCAGTCTCCTGTGATAGCATGGCACAACACACAGTGGTGTCCCTTCCAGTCCTTTCTGTTTAATGACTTCTCCTTAGATATTAGCTACAAATCCATGGCTAAAGTCACAAATAAAAGATACAGAGAGTAACTGAGCTCTGAACCATGCTGGAAAAACTCCCGGGAGACTGGAGCCACTGCCATCTCTGACAATTTCACAGCCAAGAGGGGCAATTTCCACAACCCTTTCAGCCCTACTCTGCCTCTTTCTGTTGCAGCCCTAGACTCCCAAGCAAGGACTAAAGCTCTGATGGTTTCCTGCATTCGTCTTCATCATCACAGAACGGCTTGGGTTGGAAAGGACCTTAAAGATCATCCAGTTCCAAGCACCTGCCTGGGTAGGAATATTTTCCACTAGACCAGGTTGCTCCAAGCCCAGTCCAACCTGTCCTTGAACACTTCCAGGGATGGGGCAGCCACAGCTTTTCTGGACAACCTGTTCCATTGTCTCACTGCCCTCACAAGGAAGATGTTTTTCCAAATACCTCATCTAAACCTGTCCTTTTTCAGCTTGAAGCCATTGCCCCTTGCCCTGTCACTCCATGCTCTTGTCTCCAAGGAGGAGTTTTCTCCTTGGCTCACCCTGCCTGGCAGCTGCGGGGGAGGACAGGCTGTCACAAGACCATGGCCAAGAGCCACGGGGCACCATCAGTTCTGCATGGTTTCCAGCCCTGCAGATCCCAGGAACCCACCTCCCTCCTGCTCCAATCCCGTGTCCTCCCCGGGCGCAGCCCACCAGCTGGCACGGCGTGGTTTGGCTGCTCAGGTCAGCCTGCAAGGCATGGCCATGGCTCAGGTCAGGCATCTTCTAACGTGGGAGGTTGCAACATCTCCCTACATCACCAATCTCCATGGGAACAGGGCAATGAACTCGCTGTTCTCCGGGCAGCCACTCCTCCGCCCACCTTCTTCTGTCCCAGAGCCTTTTTAAGCAGAGGCACTGCCTGTGCTCGGTCTCGGACAGCTTCTGTTCACACTGGTGTTGTCTCCATCCCTGCAAAAGCTACCTTGCTGCCAGCTGCCAGTCATGAAAATCCTTTTCTTCCTCGTCGCTGTTCTCTGCTTCCTCTTCCAGGCTGCTCCAGGTAAGGCTGAAAAGAGATGAGATGGAGGCTGAAAGGGTGCAGATGAAGAAAAATTAATTCGATCCCAGTGCTGAGGGTCAGATTACCTCTGTGCTCCTGAAATTTCATATTAGAATTCCCCTTCCCTGGTCATAGTCCTAATTTTTAAGCTATTGAGTCCTTCATAGTCGTACTGATGGTTTCTTTCTAGCATATGATGACCAGATGGGAAAATAAGGATGCTCCTGTATTGACCTTGGTGCCAGGGAAGGTTTTGAGGCAGCACATCTCGACTGCCTTCATGTGGCACATACAGAACACCCAGGGGATTAGGCACAGCCAGCATTGGTTCACGAAAACTGATCCTGCTTGACCAGCTTGATCTCCTCTGTGACAAGGTGTCCCATTAAAACTAGCTGGATTTTGGTAAAGCCCTGACACCGTTTCTCTGGAGAAACTGGCTGTGCCTGGCTTGGATGGGTTCACTGGGTTAAAAACTGTCAGGATGGCCAGGCCCAGAGAGGGGTGGGGAATGGAGTTACATCCAGCTGGGACTGGTGACCAGTGGTGCTCCCCAGGGCTCAGTACTGGTGCTGGTCCAGTTTGATATCTTCAAGAACGATCCAGATGAGAGGATTGAGGGTAACCTCAGCAAATTTGCAGGTGACACCAAGCTGGGTGGGAGTGTTGATCTGCTGGAGGGCAGGGAGGCTCTGCAGAGGGGTCTGGGCAGGGATCCATGGCCTGAGCCAATTGTGTGAGGTTCAACAAGGCCAAGTGCCAGCCACAACAACCCCTGCAGCTCCAGGCTGGGGAACAGCAGCTGGAAAGCTGGAAAAGGCCCTGGGGATGCTGGTGACAGCGGCTGGACATGAGCCAGGGGTGCCCAGGTGGGCAAGGGGCCAGTGGCACCTGGGCTGTGCCAGGAACAGTGTGGCCAGCAGGGCCAGGGCAGTGCCCGTCCCCTGTGCTGGCACTGCTGGGGCACCTCCAGTGCTGGGGGCAGCGCTGGGACCCTCCTGACAGGAGAGACCTGGAGGGGCTGGAGCGTGTCCAGGGAAGGGAACGGAGCTGGGGAAGGGGCTGGAGCAGCAGCAGAGGCTGAGGGAGCTGGGAAAGGGGCTCAGCCTGGAGAAAAGGAGGCTCAGGGGGGACCTTGTGGCTCTGCACAACTCCCTGACAGGAGGGGGCAGCCGTGGGGGGTCGGGCTCTTCTCCCAGGGAACAGGGACAGGAGGAGAGGAAATGACCTCAAGTTGAACCTGGAGAGGTTTAGATTGAATATTAGGAAACATTTGTTCACTGGAAGGGTTCTCCAACCCTGGCACAGCTGCCCAGGGCAGTGGTGGAGTCCCCATCCCTGGTGGGATTTAAAAATACCATGGAAGTGGCACTTGGGGACATGGGTCAGTGGTGGTCTTGGCAGTGCTGGGGAATGGTTGGACTCAATGGTCTTGGAGGGCTTCTCCAACCTGAACAATTCCTTGAGGATTTTATTGAGGCAATTGTTAGAACAATACTAAAGATGTAACCCTGCAACATGAGAGCTTTCTCTTCTCACATTCTTACCCACACATCCTGACCATGTATTCTAGATTAGGAGACCTCATCTATTTTTGGGAAAAATGTAATCCTGACTGTCAGTTTTTGCCTGAACTCCGTATTTTCCACATGCATTAAGTGGGTTTGGAGCACATGTATCACTCCAGGCTATTTAGGGACCTTTGGAGTAGCTGAAGTTGTCTCAGTTTGATCTGCAGCAGCCTCAGATTTGTACCTACTTTCCTAGACCATCAAATGTCTGTCTACTCAAAGAAGAAATGTAGAACCATTGAGACAAAGCCTCTACTACATGTTTTGGGATTCCTTTCTTGGGTTTTCCTACTTCATGCATCAGAAAACGTGTTGTTTATGTCAAAAACCCTGTGATCCCTGAGATGGCTGCAGGGCTGGTACAATTCCAGCAGAGTCTCCAGGAAAGGGCCACCAGTTATTTTCCACCTCTTCATAAAGCTTACACAAAGACCCATAACATTATGGTCTTTTCCATTTAGGAGGCAGAAGGGACCAAGATCTAAGGATGGCTTTAAAATCAGCTGAGTGATGTCAAAAACATGTAATTCTTGAATAATACGTGATTGGGAGAAAGGACTTGAGAACCACTGTGACAAAGTGGTTGAGATGTGGTAGACCTGATTTAGAACAAAGCCGTGATGCCTTTCAAATTAGGGATAGAATCCAATTTGATGACAAAAAGCTACAGAGAGTATCTGGTAAATCTGATGGCTCAACTCTCCGGTCCTCTGCCATGACAAACAAACCTGAATTTTCCCTGTTTTCTTGCAGCTTACAGCCAGGAAGCCGCTGACACCCTCGCATGCCGGCAGAGCCGGGGCTCCTGCTCCTTCATGCCGTGCTCTGCTCCTCTGGTTGAAATCGGCACCTGCCGTGGTGGGAAGCTAAAATGCTGCAAATGGTAAGAGGAATTCCTCCAGGGAAATGCTGCTGCGCCAAAAGCAAACAGAATTACTGTGTTTTTCCCCCTTTTTGGCATCGGAGCCCCTTCTCCAGCCCCCTACGACCTCCAACAATCACCTGCTAATTGCTGGGGTTTGTCTGTGGAAAAAAAAAAGGCAGAGCCTTGTGGTGTTGAAATATTCCAGAGAAAAAGAGAGACTGGTTTACAAGAGTGACAGGACAAGGGGCAATGGCTTCAATCTGAATAGATTTGGATTGGATGTTAGGAAGAAATTCTTCCCTGTGAGGGTGGTGAGGCCTGGCACAGGGTGCCCAGAGAAGCTGTGGCTGCTCTATCCCTGGAAGTGTCCAAGGGCAGGTTTGGGGCTTGGAGCAGCCTGGGCTAGTGGAAGGTGTCTCGGGTACTCTGGGCTGTCAGCAGCCACAGCTGAGTAGCTGTGGTGGGTGCTGAGAGGTGGCAGACACATCCCATGTTTTATCTGGGTTGTCTCGTGGCCAGAAACACAGGTCCAGCTCACAAGGGTCTCCAGTGTTCTTTACCCTCATGTGTTCCCTGATGTCTCCAGCAGCCTGAGGTGTCAAAGTGTAATTAATTTGTTTGGTGGATGAGCTAAGCACCTGACTTTTCTCTGCAGGACCCCCAGCTCCTAAATCTGACACCTCACTGACCACTCAGACAAGAGCTCTGGACATCTGAGACATCTCCCATCTTCTGACATCAATGGATCCTGTTCTCAGTGCCCTGGGGAGCCTTTCCCATGGGGGTGAAGGCCCTCAGGAGCACAAGAATATCTGAGGAGGAGTTCTTGTCCAATAAAGATATTTGCAGTTTCAATTCTAATAAAAGCAAGTTCTTGTGAAACCATGTTGCTGATACTTCCTCGTGTATGTCAGGATGGTTTTTTTTTGTTCTTATTGTCTATAAAAATCAGCCTGTAAATGAATTTTATTTAACTATATTAAGTCCATGTGTCATTAAGTCCTGTCAAACCATCCTGTGGTTCAGTGATTTGTGTGGCAATGTTTATATTAACAATTGGAAAAGCACTAGGGCCCATTCCAGCTGCCATTCCAGCCCAGGGCTGGGATTCAGGAGGCAGGCTCAGTCCTCTGCTCCTCTCCAGGGCTGTATCTGCCCGCTCAACATGAAATATTTGGAATACAGAGAAACCCCAGCGTGGCAGAAGCCCAGCTTCTTTCGGGCTTGAAACTGCCTCGTTGCATTCACATGATTCTGCTCCTGCTGCCCTGTAGCGGGTTGAATTTGGCTCCCCGTACGGGCCACCAATTCGTGCAGCAGTTTAAGGGTTAACTATGGGCATTAGCCCTCCCCGATGTCCTTGCAGCGAGATAAGCTAGTAGGAGGCAAAGCAAAGCAGGCACACAACTTGAAAGAAAAGGAAAAAAGTTTAATCAACACCCAGATGGTCAAGAACAGGACAAACCTTCAGAGCTTACCCCCCCGTTTTTCCCTTTCCCCAAAATCAGGATCACAGTCCCAGGAAAGGGGGAAAAAGGGGTCTCCCCTTTCTTACGTGGGTTTCCAAACTGCCACTTTTTGCAGATTTGCTTACAATTAAACATTCTCTGCTATAGTGTAACACATCTCTTTTCATGAGCCCTCACAGCCCTTGTGACTGCTAATACAACAGGCTTTTACATGGGTTTTTTAAGGATGAAACATTCTCCCTTTCGGCTTGAACGTAAGGGTTTCCTCTGCCACCAGGTCTTGAAAGCCTTCCCCTGCTTTCACATATATCCTGGCATTCGGCACTCTCCCCCCTCTTTACAAGCCATTTGATGAAAATGCCCATTCCCCCCATTTAACATGAACTGAAGAGACGTAACAGTTTGTAATATTAATAGTTCATCCCACAGCAAGGCAGGGAAATGTTTAAGCTTCCCGCCGAGTCACACACCCACAGCGCTGCCGCAGCAGCTCCGTCTCACGTGACTCCGCCTTCTCCTTCTCCCTGGCTCTGAAGCCCGCCATGTCCAGGGTGTTTCCTCTGCCTCTCTGCAGGGTTTTCTTCTTGCCGCGCTGCACCGTGTAGAGAGAGGGTGTCTCTCCTGTTCGCCGCGAAGTTTATTAGCTGTTCGGAGGCTCTGTCTCGGACGACCTCAGCCCTGGAGCCCGCAGCCATCTCCACAGCTCAGGAGAATAACTCCTCTCTTATAAATCTGAGTCCATGCTGCAGCAAGGGAATCCCCAGGGGGCAGAAGGCAGGAGCCCTGTCCCCAGCCGCGCAGGCCGGGGGAAGGGGGGCCACCCCTCCGTCTCTGCCGTCCCCGCACCGAGCCGGAACGGAAGGCCGGGGGCCCCCGAACTTTGCCCCCCTCCTCACCGGGAGGAGGAGGGGAGGAGGCAGGGGGCAGGGGCGCCCCGTCCCCGGGCCCACAGGCTCCAGGAACGGGGCCGTCCCCTCTCCATTTTACTCCCGGCCCTCCACCCACCTGGGCCCGGAAAACTGCGACTCCTCCAAACTCCCGCCTTCCGTGGGGCTTAAATATGTAAAATTTCGAGAAACGCATTGGCTTAGAGGGCTGTCTGTCAAGTTCTGACTAACCCACGACATGCCCCTATTTAGTGTAGGCCAGTATCACGTCCATGGAATTTTATTTCTCTGGATCCTAAACTGGTCAAACTGTTTTTCCCTGCACTGCTCTGTCTGGAGGCAGTGGGCTGTGTGTCCATCAGCCTGGATTCTCGTCACCAAGACTCATCCCCTCCTTCCCCTCTGTTGGAACCCAAGGCATGCCTCAGGCTGCCCTGGGGGGTCAGGAGCCCCAGCAAGGGGGTCCCAGACCCTGGCAAGAAGCCCAGAATGGCACCGGCTTTGACCTCAGCCCATGGGAAAAGTTACCAACACTGTGAGAAACATTGCAAGCCACGAGAGTGTGAAAATGAGTAGTGGTCTAGTATTTTACAAGGTAAAAAAGTAGATTTTAGGGTTTTTAATATGAGCACGAAGGGTTTAAGATGGAGGATTTTGGGCATTGCCCTGTTCTTCTTCTCCTTCTCCTCCATCTTCTCTGGTGGTGGTGGCACAAAATGATTTGGTAGAATGAAAAAGAGGTAGAAATTACATGTCTAGAATAGGTGCAAATGAATTGGTATAGAATAGTAAATAATAAATCCGTTGTGAAGAATGGTTGGATGATGGAAAGGGCACAAAAAGGACGGGACAGCCCAGGACTGGGCAGTGCCCGCTCGGACTCGGCTGCATCAGATGTGCGGCCGGAGCTGAGAGCTGGCAGAGACAAGGAGAAATCAACAACCTGAAACAACATCTGCAGCCGTTTCTCATCTGTTCGGGCTCGAGGTGAAGCTTCCCAGAGGTGAAGATAAGAACCAGCATTTGTGCAGAGTACCCAACTCCCACACCCTTCCCCATCCCTAACGCAAAGGCCACAAGGATCTGAGATGAGGGGTGACTCAAAGTGTCCAAGTTCTCCATGCCATGAGCTTCTGGATGGTTTCAGGACTTCCACAGGAGCTCAGCACAACCAGTTTGTGCCAGCTTCCCACCAGCCTAATCACAGTGGGTTTGGAGAATCACAGAATCATGGAGTGGTTTGGGTGGGAGGGGGCCTTAAAACTCATCCAGGTCCACCCCAGCCATGGGCAGGGACACCTTCCACTATCCCAGGTTTCTTCAAGCCCCATCCAGCTTGGCCTTGAAGTTACTCTTGATCGAATTAATAATTGTGGGAATCCAGAGTGCAGGGAATATTTCTCTGCCTGTTTTGAAGAATCTAACCCCCCTGAACAATGTGGTTTTTGACCTTTATCCATGGAGAAAACTCCCTACCATCTGGGAGGAATTAAAATCTACACAGATGTGAACTAGGTGACAGAATATGATGTAAGGATGTCACAAGGTGAAGAATTTAGAAGTTTTAGGTTTGTTAATGTAGTAAATAGATAAATAGTAAAAGTTCCAAGATCGAGGAGACCTTGCAGTTTTTAACCTCCATCTTTCTTCTTCTAGTCCCCCATATTCTGCAGCAAAAGTGGTTTAGGATGATTGGATGAAAAATTCCGCAGTTCCGGCCTGCGTGTCAGAGTGATTTACTGAGCATTGGAGGAAAAGTAAAAATATCTGTCATTTCAAGTCTTTATTGGTTAATTTACCTTTAAAAGAGCTGTGAAATTTTGATAAGGGGCCATTTTTTCGCCTTCTCTTGCCATGTTCCACTCTGCTATGTCTTTTCTAGGCTAATAGCTGATAACACTAAAATAAACAACTCTCTGAAGAAGCAACTACTGCGAGTTTGCCTCGTCCATCTGTCAAGTTCCTTGCAAGGACTCTAAAGGCCTCTCCCATCAAGAGAGGCTGATTTATGGCACTACCAGTGTCAAATAATGAATAGGACCAGGCCATATTCCTCTCACCACAAGTTTCTTTTCCTCCCCTTTTCTTGGATAAATTTACCACAAGGCACATCTCACACTGGTTCCAAGTGACACCCTCTAGCAAAAACACACAGCAAGACAATTCCTCACAGGGACAAGGAGGCTCTACCTCACAGAAAGAAGGATCAAACACAAGTCTCTCAGGACAAGTTTATTCCAATTTATTGAGACGTGTAACCTATGAAATACAAACACTCGAGCTGAGCATTCAGTGTGCCCTGGAAACTTTGTTTTCCAGGGTTACTCACATTGCTGCTAACTCCGAAAGGAAAACAAAATAAAGAATAGCTGTTCTGAGGGCCAAAGGAAGAATTTGTTCTGCATCTTCTCACAGGCACACACTCCTGCGTGTTGGTGACCTCTCTGGGACAGGTGTTGGTTGACACAATGTGGTTCCAACAACAAAACTTTTTTAAAAATGAGAAATATTGGTCTTTTCTGGGTGGTTCAAGAACTGCTTTGGAGTTTCTTCAGGTCATTAAGGCTGTTTGTGGAAGGGTTTGCTCTCTTTCTGTTGTTCACGCTGTGGTGTGTGCCTGTATGTGTCAGATGCATATTTTCCACTCAGAATTCCAGATTTTCCAGTGGGGTGATGCACCCCTTAAATTGCCAGAAGCTCTGCTTAGCCCATCTGAGATGTCAGTGGTCACTGATCATACTGAAAAAAACAAAAAGGGAAGAAACTTTCAGGTTTTGTGCTTACAACCAGGAAAGGATTTAAATAAAAAGCACAGAAGGGATTGAATGAGCACCAAGGGCTGATATTCCTGGATCCGACTCTTTCGTGCTTGGCAGGATATTCACAGTCCTGAATTTTAATAATAAATTGCTTTTCTATTTTACTTAATACATTTTACTTTAATAAATTTTTAGTAAATTAAATAAATCAATTAATTTTAGATCATTTCTATTTTTACTTAATGAATTGACCAGTCTCTGTACCTGAAGCCTCGTACTCATCTTGGAATCTCTGGTATAGAAAGGAATTTCTGCTGCTCATGTTTTGTTTTTAACATCTCTTGCTACCAATATTGAACAAAGTTTAAGTAAGAGCCTCCAAAAATAAAAGTGTCTGCATCATTTCACAGCAAAAAAACCCCAAAAAACCAGAAAATGAAATGTTAGAATCAGTGGAGGCAGAGTGTAAATATTCAGGGATGTTTTTTGTTGCGGTTTCACATTGGAATAAAGATATGGGGTGACTTTTAGGATTACAGTAAAGAATTTGAGGGGAAAAAGAATAAATTAATCAAAGAATTATAGAATGATTTTGGTTTGAAGGGACCTTAAAGACCATCTAGTTCCAGCCTCCTACCATGGGCAGGGAGACCATTTACTAGACCAGGTTCATCAAATATTTTGGTTTGCCTGGAAGAGGAGATTTATGGAACTGGAGAAAAAAAAACCTGGAAGAACAACATGACTTTCATGCTGTTCTTCCAACTATGAGACCAGGCAGCCTTTGCGAGGTGGAATATGGAGGCTTCCTGTGAATCTGACCCAAAAATCCCAGGTCTCAGGACAGTGAGGACATCGAGACGTGTCCTTTGAAGCCCGCACGACTCCTCATGAGCAGCTTGAACCAACTGATGGGAACAGCAGCAAAAATAGTTCATTTCTGGCTAATTAATCACCTCTGCAAAGAGGTTTCACTGATTTTTCCCACAAGGCACTCGAGCTGCATTGTTAATGCTACAGAGGGAAGCAGTGAGGAAATCCTCAGGAAATCCTGTATCTGGGTGTGCAGAGTTGCTGTGCCTGCTTGTGCTGGAGGAGTTTTACATCTAAAGGGCAGACAAAAATTTTTATACAAAAAATGCATAATAAATGAGTAATAAACCCCAAGAAATCCCTGGAAATATTCAAGGCCAGGTTGGATGGGGCTTGGAGCAACTGGATCTTTGTGGGAGTTGGGTACTCTGCACAAATGCTGGTTCTTATCTTCACCTCTGGGGAGCTTCACCTCGAGCCCCAGCAGATGAGAAACGGCTGCAGATGTTGTTTCAGGTTGTTGATTTCTCCTTCTCTCTGCCAGCTCTCAGCTCCGGCCGCACATCTGATGCAGCCGAGTCCGAGCGGGCACTGCCCAGCCCTGGGCTGTCCCGGCCTTTTTGTGCCCTTTCCATCATCCAACCATTCCTCACAATGATTTATTATTTACTGTTCTATACCAATTCATTTGCACCTATTCTAGACATGTAATTTCTACCTCTTTTTCATTCTACCAATCCTTTTGTACCACCACCACCAGAGAAGATGGAGGAGAAGGAGAAGAAGAGGAAGAACAGGGCAATGCCCAAAATCCTCCATCTTAAACCCTTCGTGCTCATATTAAAAACCCTAAAATCTACTTTTTTACCTTGTAAAATACTAAACCACTACTCATTTTCACACTCTCGTGGCTTGCAATGATTCTGGCAGTGTTGGTAACTTTTCCCATGGGCTGAGGTCAAAGACAGTGCCATTCTGGGCTTCTTGCCAGGGTCTGGGACCCCCTTGCTGGGGCTCCTGACCCCCCAGGGCAGCCAGAGGTGTGCCCTGAGCTCCCAGGGCAGCCAGAGGCGTGTCTTGGATTCCAGCAGATCTTGTTGAAGGTGTCCGTGATAATGGGGGTGGAATGGATGACCTTGAAAGGTCCCTTCCAACCCAAGCCCTCCTGTGGGTGTGTGATCCATCCCATCCCTGACTCACCACGGTCCTACAGCAGGGAATTCCCTGCTGGCAGAGCCCGAAGGGTCTCGTGTGGGGTGGGGGGCAGCGGTCACTGGAACAGACCCCCCCAGCCTGTCTGCACTGCACCTCGGTGTTGGGGGCACGCAGGAAACCTGGCCAAAATGAAAAAAAAACAACCCAGATTTGTGATTTTTTTCCTTCCCAAAAAAGACTAAGAACAATCCAGGTCCCAGCATGGCAGCAATGTTGAAGTTTTCCTGCAGGCTGGCCACTTCCACACCATTCAATTCCCTATTTTTCCGCACTGGGAGGGTTCAGTGCATCCAGTGGGTCCAGTTGGTGTCTGTTCACTGCTCAAGTGTGCCCAACTCACTGGCAGCACTTTGGCCAGGGGCAAAAGGGACTAAACCCCTTGTTAATTTCTATTTCTATTCCTATTCCTATTTTTATTCCTATTCCTATTTTTATTCCCATTCCTATTCCTATTCCTATTCCTATTCCTATTCCTATTCCTATTTATTCCCATTCATATTCCCATTCATATTCCCATTCATATTCCTATATTTTCTGATTATATTTCTATTCCTACTTCTATTTTTGTTTCCATAATCACCATTTCCCTCTGCATTTCCTTGGATTTTATTTAACTCTTACCTGAAGTGCCCTGGAGCATTAAGAGCAGAGCAGCAAAGAAAAGGGAAAAGATCTTCATGGCCGAATTCAGTGCCACCAAACACAAGAGATGCTAAGAAAAAATCAGAAAGAAGTCACTCATTTAACCTGCATTTGTCATCACCCAGCACAAACACTATTAATGACAAATAAGCTGCAATTTTTAAATAAAAATTGGCATTTACGTAATAGAGTAAAAGTTCCAGAGTGAATCTATAGAAATAACAGTTTTTTAGGAAGGATAAATTTGAAAGCACACTGCATAAGATAGAGAAAATGTATTTATGACTATGAGATTTAAAAGAATTTGATTATTATTGCTATTTTTTATCCCTCAACTGCAATGATAGCATACACCAGCTCCAGCGAAGCCTCATATATTTGAATCCAATTCATCCTGAATGCTAATTTTTTTTTAATATAAGAAATTTAATTAACTTCTTCAAAATTTGTCTAAGTTTTATAATATAATCCATCTTTCCATAGGTTCCTTTCTTTTATTTTTAAGCAACACAGCCAAATGCACAAAATCATCATTATTTCCATTTAGAATTTTTTCAATTTTTATTTGTCCAACTCTGCTTGGTCTGGCTGGAATGGAGTCAAGTTTCTTCCTGGCAGTCCATGCAGTGTGGTACTTCATGCTCACAGCAAGTCACTTCATGGCTAAAATGTGCATTTTATTTAATTATCACATGTTTTCTTTCAGATAGGTGTAAATAACTTAAACCTTTCAAATTTCTCTGAAAATAAACACTCAGAAGCTTTAATTATTCAGATAATCATAATTTCTGTAGCTTATGAGCCAATAATAAGTCCTTGAAATGTCTCTATAGAAAATCTAAGAAGCCACCTATCCCTCCTGGAAGCCCTGAATTGTCTCTCCACCATAATTTCTTGCTGCAGATTCCAGCTACCTTTTGAAAATAATACAAATTAATTTAATAATTAAGAATCACCATCACTGAGTGTAATAATCAACCAAATGCATTAATGAAATACCAAGCACTGCCCATTTCAGATGGTCGCGAGGATTTAATTAAGCTGCAATATTATACATCTTGGATGATAAATCTCTTTTTTGAGAAGCAAAAAATATTATCAAAAATTATGTGATTTTTCTCCTCTCTGGTTGAAACTGCTGTGGAAATTTCATCCAAAAGGACCTGAGGAGAGGGGTCAGTGTGTCCTACCTGCTTCCTCTCCACGGGTATCTTCCCAGAGTGGTGTCTCACCCCCAGAGAGCTGGTTTTATATATTCTGTGGACAACAGAGCTGCCATGTCCAGCTGGCCAAGGACATGGACTTGTCACAGCAATTCCCAGCAGCCAAAATGTCACTTCCCAGCAGAGGATGGGGGATGGTGAATGCTCATGAACTCCCTCCCCTCTCCCTGGAACACGAGTTGGGTTTTCCCAAAAGCACCTCACAGCGCCCTGGTGTGTGCCCAGCTCATCGATCCCTCGTGGGCAGTGGGAAACGGCGCCCTGGGACACACGGGCTGGGATCCAGGGGAAACCTGACCCTGCAGGGCCGTCCCTGGAGCCTGGAGATGCCTCCACAGCCCCACAGCAGCTGAATTAGGGAAGCTCAGGTTTTGCAATGTGTGAAAGGCAGGTGAGACCCCTCTGCGTTCATAGAATCCCAGAATGGTTTGGGTTGGAAGGGACCTTAAAGCTCATCCAGTGCCACCCCCTGCCATGGGCAGGGACACCTTCCTCTAGCCCAGGTTGCTCCAAGCCCTGTCCAAACTTCGCCTTGGGCACTCCCAGGGATCCAGGGGCAGCCACAGCTTCTCTGGGCACCCTGTGCCAGGGCCTCCCCACCCTCACAGGGAACAATTCCTTCCCAATATCCCATCCATCCCTGCCCTCTGGCAGTGGGAAGCCATTCCCTGTGTCCTCCACCCCTTGTCCCAAGTCCCTCTCCAGCTCTCCTGGAGCCCCTTTAGGCTCTGGAAGGGTCTCTGAGGTCTCCTTGGATCCTTCTCTTCTCCAGGTGAACACCCCCAGCTCTCCCAGCCTGGCTCCAGAGCAGAGGGGCTCCAGCCCTTGGAGCAGCTCCATGACCTCCTCAGGACTCTCTCCAGCAGCTCCCTGTCCTTATGTTGGGGACCCCAGATAAAATGTTACAAGAACAGAGTGCCCTCCCTGGACCTGCTGGTCACTCTTTCATTCTTGTGAATTTACCACCTCTGTGCTCTGCTTGTTCTACAGAAAATAATTAGGTTGGAATAATTAAGATTCCAGGGAAGCACCCACTGCCACACGGCCGCTTGCCAGGTGGCCAGAGGAAAGAACTTCCACAAAAATATTTTGGTCAAATATGTGCCCCCAGAGCATTTGGGCAGAGAAAGTGATGGCAGCACTGGTTTAAGCTGAACCCTGAAAGCACCTGTGAGCCCAGATGTGTTTTCATTGTTGTGTTTTCATTGTCATACCACCAAGAGACCAGGAAAAAAACCAACATTCCTGTGCTTCAAAGAGCATCCACGTACCCGGGTCTCTCCCAGAAGATGGCAATAAAGAGCTAATGCTGAAATTCCCCTCCAGCAGCCTTCTTCAGTCAGGAGTACCGAAATTATTCTGACAGCAGGGTTTTATGGATTTTTTCCCTTGATTATACTGATGTCTTTTGATTCTCAGCGCTGATATGTGAGTGAATGATGTTTTCTGACAGGCCAGACTCAAAGCCCTCCCTGTTCTGCAGCCTGCTGTGGGCTCCTGCGATGGAGAAGAAACCACTGCCCTCAAAATCCGATGGACAGGACTCGAGGAAACGGAATGAAGCTGAGTTGGGGGAGGTTTAGGTTGGATATCAGGAAAAGTTCTTCACCCAGAGGGTGGCTGGGCACTGAACAGGCTCCCCAGAAAAAGGCAGCTATGTAAATTCCCATTCCTGTGTAATTTAATTGAAAGGATGTGTATATTTGCTTTGTAATATGGAGGAACATTTGTTTCTATTATTTGGATTTTGATTTTGTTCTTTAAAAAAAAAAAAACCCACAAAAACTTAGATAATCGAGTGATGAAATGTAAACAGGCATAAATAGACACTGTGAATATTAAATGTATGAATGAGTTCTTAGAGGCACAGAGCTCTCAACTGAGATTTTGGGGTCACCTTCTGAAAAGGAGCTTAAAATGGGATAAAATGATTGTTTCTTCCTGCTTTTCCACTTTGTGCATGTGTCACCTGCCCAAAGTGGAACAAAACAGATCCAAGCTCAAGTATCAGGATGTAGATAAGATCTTTAACTAATTAATTTTATTTGTTCTTATGGTTGATGGTAAACTTCCTTTAAATATCTTAAATATAACTTATATATATAAATAATTCAACTCTTATTTTAATTCCTGTATACTGTTATTGACTCTAAATACTGTTTTGGCCACTCATGACTACAAAAGTTATACATTTATCTAACCTGTTTCTTGGCAGTTAAACACATGCACTTAAAGAACGAATATTGCAAATCAATTAATATTGCCCATCCTGAAAGCATTTGGACAGCTGAATGTTTTTATCAGTTCCCTTTTCCTGGGGTACTGTGTGGAACCCCAAAAATCATGTTCTTCTTTTATACAGACAACATATGCCATCATTTGTATATATATATTTTTTTATTATATTTTTATATATTTTATATATTTATATATTTATATACTTATATATTTACATATTTATATATTTATATATTTATATATTTATATATTTATATATTTATATATTTATATATTTATATATTTATATATTTATATATTTATATATTTATATATTTATATATTTATATATTTATATATTTACATATTTACATATTTACATATTTATGCCTGTGCATATAATCTATAAATATTCCAAGAGAAACAAAGGCTGAATTATTTACTCCACTGCGTTATATTTTATCTTTGCTGAAGAACGTGCAAATAGAGAAGAATTATCCAGATACTCTAACCTGTGATTTACTCAGGAATAGTCAGGATATCAATTTAAGTAATTGTTTATTTAAATGTAGACATATTCTATTCTGACATTTCTTGCTCTCCTGTTTCTCTACAGCCCTCCTAGCAAATCCACACTAACATAGATATATTTATATATAAAATGGTGTTAATAGGAACACGTGGAAGGACCCTTCTAAATCCCAGGAGACTTTTTCTCACTCAGCACACCACAGACTTTGTTCCCAGTGAAGATCCAGCTCTCAGTTCCTTTGCCCACACTGACCCAAGCACTGCCTGAGGTGCCCCTGTGTCCCATCCCTTCTCCCTGGCTTGGTCTCCTCTTTCCTGACCCTTTTCCACCAGTCCCAGGAGGAGATCTCAGACAGCCCAAAGCACCTGAAGTCGCTCCAGGTGCTGGTGTGAAGGTCACTGGGTTAAGCCCTGTGTGTCCATGGGTCACCTCAGCTTACCTGTGACAATGGGAATGTCCCCAGGCACTTGAAGCAATGAGGATTCTTCACCTTCTCTCTGCCATCCTCTTCCTCCAGGGTCCTCTGTGCAAATGACAGCAAGGACAGGAGACCTTTGGTACAATTGCCCAACATTTGTCCTCACAGCACCTCCACACCTGGCAAAAATTGGCATGAAATCCATGTGGGAGCAGCCCTGCTGTCCATCCAGTGGCCTTGGACAGCCCTGTGGAAAACTGCCCGGACCTGACTTGGCCAAAACCTGCCTGGAAATCCCATCTGCTGTTGGGTGTTTTGAGCAGTGATGTGGAGAGAGCTGTCCCTGATCCCTCTGGGAATTGCACTTCTCCCACCACAGAGACCCCCCCCGGCTCAGGGAAGGCACAAGCAAGCAGAGGATTTGCCAGCTGCTTCCAAAGCCCTGGAAATACAAGGATAAAAGTGCTGCTTGAAGAACCAGAGAGCAAAAATTCAGCTTTACACCTCTAGAGCAGCAGTAATATTTATGCTTTGCTGGCTGCATTGCAAAGCCATGATTTATCCCATGTGGAGTTTATCTAGCTGGAAACAAACGCTAGATTTAGATAACCTGAGGGTGGACATCTGAGCTGAGATTTCTCAAAATCCACACAGATTCCCACAGCCCGTTCCTGTCCTCCTCCTTACTCAATTTTGGCATCCCTCCTAGGCAGCAAGGTTTCTGGTTCTCTTGGCTCCTTGGTCCAGAAGATCTGTAAAGCACCACAGCACTCACCAGGGGAAGCTGATGACATTGCCAGTGATTTTTTTCTAGGGAAAGAGGGGAAATTCTTCCCTGTGAGGGTGGGGAGGCCCTGGCACAGGTTGCCCAGAGAAGCTGTGGCTGCCCCTGGATCCCTGGAAATGTTCAAGGCCAGGCTGGTTGGAGCAACCTGGGATAGTGGAAGGTGTCCCTGCCTTCTGCCCCATGGCAGGGGGTGGAACTGGATGGTCTTAAAGGTCCCTTCCAGCCCAAACCATTCCATGATTCTACAACCAAGGAGCCCTGAGGATCAGAAGGAGCACTCATTGCATGTTTCCAGGTATTTTACATCACCCTGTGGTCTAACGTGTCTTACACAAACTTGGACGGTCTAAGATGGGTTGCACAAAGATCAGGGGCTCTGTGGTGAAAGCAGTCTCAAAGTGGACCTTCCTTTCTCATTGGAAGAAACAAAATACAGGCTGGGAAAGGCTTTTTTTTCATTGGCCTGTGGCTGCACTGGCACATCCCCAGCCCTTTATAGGCGTGTTTGGCTCTGGTGCACCCATGGGAGAACAGAAGGGGCAGTGATCCTCCACCTCCTCCACAGGTAACTCTGCCTGGCTCTGGAGAGCCACCCTCACCTCTCCATCTTTATAAACCTCTTTTCCTTCCATCACTCTCAAATCTCTGCTTTGATCAACCACTTCCTTCTCTTTAGCCCAACAAGTGCCTCCTTTGTGTACATGTTCTGTAGAACCACGGGTTGGCTGCTTGCAGGGCTTCCAGGAGGATGCTGGGTTTGCTGACCTCCAAGAGGAACGGAGACCTGGAAACCTTCCCCTGAAGCACCAGAGAGAGAAATGTCTGTTCTCCTCCAGAAATAGACACCCAGCCAGCACAGCAGCTGAGCTTTGCATTTTGAGCCACACATCTTGCCTGAATGCAGTAACATTTTTAATGAGTTGCCATCTTAATTAATATTGAAAAGAGACATGCCTTGTTTTAGACTTTCCTAAAGCTTACAATTGGCTCATTCTCTGAACTCTTTGTGTACTTCAATATGTGGAAGGGGGATAATTTGTGGGCCTATGCTGGTACCAGAGTAACCTGCCTGGTGCTGAATAGGTCTGGGGTATCTTTTTTTCACTGCAGTAAAACCAAAATTAAAAGAAGAAACGAAAATGAAAACCAGCACCAAAACACCATACAATCCCAGAATAACTTAGATTTTGAGCTATTCCAGGAGTTGCTAGTCTGAATCTGTGCTTAAAGCAGTGCTAATTAGGTCAGGTTGTTTAGAGATGCATTTCTTGAAATTACTAATATCTCCAAGGAGGAAGTTTTCACTGTGTGCTTTGTCCAAATCCACTGGACAAAGATTTTGGCTTTGGTGTCTCCAGGCACATTCTTTAAGTAGTTCCCCATCTCCTGTTCAGGAGGGAATCCTCTGTCCAGTGTTCAACCTCGTGCTCTCTGCTCAGTGCAGGTAAGGAATTCACATCCCAGCTGTGGCCATGAGGATCCTTCACGTGCTCCTGGTTGTCCTCTTCCTGATGCTCCAAGGGGCTGCAGGTGAGGAGTGAGGGGAGTAAAGAAGAATGTATTCACTGTTTTCTCACTTTCATGGTAAATGAGTCTTCTCTTTGTGCTGTGCAGGACAGCTCCTGTTTCCTAAGCTGGACAATTCCTGTGCGATCCAAAACGGACGCTGCTTCCCAGGGATTTGTCGCCGCCCGTATTACTGGATTGGAAGCTGTAGCAATGGATTTTCCTGCTGCAGAAGGTGAGTAGAAATGCAGGGATCACTGTGGGAATGGCTCCTACCCTCATGACCTTTTCTCCAGAGCAGCATTTTAAAGGCACAGCTCCTGACACCTGCCTCACTTCTCCGGTGCCAAACCTGCTGGCATAGAGGGGGAATTCACATCCCACGGCAGCCTCCACTCTGATGTCCTGAGATAGGGGGAACATCTCTGCAGAAAACCTACAGATGGTAGCCTAAAACTCTCTCCTCTTCACCATGCAGAGGCTGGAGTAGCTGAAGAGTCCCTGGGTTCTCCTTGGAAATCCTTCCTGCTTCTACTGAACGGCTTCTGGGAATCACCCTGATCCCATCACTCCTGGTGGCACCAGTTCCTGCTGCAATGAAAAGCTGTCACAATCTTCCCTTGCAGTGAAGCAAACATCAGAAACATGAACCAGGCAACACTGTGGAAACTGTTTCTTTCCTCTCCTTCAATAAAATCACTTATGGTGGCATTCATGTGGTTAAACCCTGGGTGTTTCTTTTGTAGGGAAGGAGGGGGAAATTCTCCCTGCGAGGGTGGGGAGGCCCTGGCACAGGGTGCCCAGAGAAGCTGTGGCTGTCCCTGGATCCCTGGAAGTGTCCAAGGCCAGGTTGGATGGGGCTTGGAGCACCCTGGGATAGTGGAAGGTGTCCTTGCCCTGGGTAGGAGGTTGAGATGATTTTTAAGGTCCCTTCCAACCCAAACCATTCTGCAATTCCACAAATAAGGAGCCCTCAGGACCAAAAGGAGCAGTCATTGCAGTTTCATAGTGGACCTTCCTTTGTCATTGGAAGAAACAAAATATGGGCTGGAATCTGTGCTTCTGTCTCTTTTTCCCTGCCCTCGTGGCCCAGCAGTGTAGATAAAGCCAAGATATCTCCAGATGTTTCCTTCAGAGGGCTTGGAGGCACCTGAGAAACTTCAGTTATGGGTGGATATTATGCAAGGGAAAACCAGGAACATTTTGAATTGTATCAGCAACACAAACCAGAAAAAAACCCATCAAAATAAAGGAAAGAGAAAGAAATTAAAAAGCAAATTTCCAAAAGTTACGGATGCTCAACACAGTGATTTGGCAGTTACCTCCTCAGAAGCAGCTGCTAAACATTCACACAACAGTGCCCAGTGGAGGATGCCACCAAACCGAGATGGTGTGGACTCCTAACGACTTTCTGGGTGGGTTTGGAGAGGTGACAACGTATTTTAAAAAACCCTCTGAAGAGCAAACTCTGGCTCTGTGAGAGACACAGCTGCCACTTGTGTTGTTCTGCAGAATTAGTGCTCCTGGCTCTTGCAAAACACCTCCTCCTGCAACATTTCTGGGTTTCTCCTATCCCTACTGTTACTTTTACGTTTATTTCCAGCAATCTTATTGCAAGTGTCTGTTAAAAGTCCATAGAACAGTTTCTCTACGTTATCCATAAAGGAAGAGCAGTGAAAATTGGACTTCGACATTTCCTTTTAGGCTATCTGAAATTTGGTGAGATCACCCCTGCCATTTTTCTCTGGAAAATTTGATTTGGTTTACAGAGGTTCTCTGAATTTCAGAAACTTTGGAGTGCCTGGCCTGTGCCAAGTAGCTTTGATCACACATAAATCACTGCCAGTCACAGTGTGGTTCTCAAAAAAGACAGTGGGCTCTGCCCTTGCACCCCAGTACTTTTAATTAGCTGTCTGGTCAAAAGATGGAGCCAGAATTGTTCATGCAGATATTAATCTCATCATTTACTCAAGATAACTGCATAATCATGAAAGTCTTGAGATTTATTAAATACATTTTGTGTACAATTTGAAGCACTTTAATTACAGGTAACTCTACAGAAAGACCTCCCTAATACTGACCATATTTTTTTCAAGAGAAAACTACTAGGAGCAGAGTTTGAGATTCTCATTTTTGCTCCTAATTGCCTCATCTTCTGTGCTAGATACAAACTCCTAAGATGGAGATAAGAGCCTCCTTCCTCTCTGGAAGGTAATCTTGGTAAAATTACTCAAATGTCTTGATTTAAAAAGAGTGAAAGACATTTCTACTCCAGACAATTTGCAGCCTCTTTGGGAAGACATTTCCCTTTGCAATACATCCCACCTGCATCAGGCACAGCAGCTCTTCAGCACTGTATTATTAAACAAAATGCTGGCCCCATCATAATGCTTGGAAGTGTCCGATTGCCCCTTGCTCAGAAGGAGCTGCAGATGGGGATGGAAAGATTGCCCACCCTAAGAGCCACGACCCAAAATCTCGCTGAGTTCCATCAGAGGTGCTCCATCCCTCCTCTGCTTCCCCCTTCCTTCTGCCTTGTACGGACAGAGGTGTTTTGATGGCAGTGATGGGACTGTGGCCATGTAGAATTTATATTAAACGGTGCCAAGGATGCTCGGTGTTGAACCCAAACCCTTGACAGGACTTGCACGCAGGATCTTACAGACAATAGAAATTAACGATGCACCTTTGTTTCCTTGAGGAATCGCGTTGGGTAACAGTAACAGTTGGCAAGTTAACCACAAACACTTGGCAAGAGGTGAAGCAACTGCAACTTTTGCAACTTTATTCCCTCCAATTTTCAGTATTAGGGCCCAATGTTGGCAGACACACCAGAAATTCAATTATCATTTTTTTTCCTGTTGCAGAAACAGTTCACATGCAAAATTAGCTAGAGAATAAAAAGCTATGTCAGGGTATGCTTTTAAGGGAAGTCGTTTGCAGGCATGTTTTCACATGCATATAGGTAATTTCTGTACCCTTCTCTGTACCTGTACACTTGGACAGGGCTCTGAGCTAGTTAGTTGAAGAGGTCCCTGCTCATTGCAGAAGACTTGGATTAATTCACTTTTCAAAAGTCCCTTCCAACTCAAACTATTCTATGATTCTACTTAAGAACTTAATATCAAAGTATTGAAAAAATTTCATCACTACTAACTGAACTGATAAATCAGTCATCAATTAAAGTATTTCAGTTTCATTTTATACTAAATGTTATGTAAGACACGGTGACATTTGCAGAGGTCCTGGTCAATTAGAAACGCCAATCACTCAAATTAGCAAATGTATCATTAACCATTATACATACTTCACATGCCATGTTAAAATACTCCATAAACAATATTTGTTTGTTGACTGAAGGGAAGCTTAAAGAAAAATAAGATCTGAAAAAGTATTTAATATCTTAGAATCATAGAAACATAGAATGTATTCCAAGGGACCTTAAAGACCATTTAATCCCAACCTCCCTGATGTAGACAGAGACACCTGCCACTACTTCAGGTTTCTCCAAGCCCCATCCAGCCTGGCCTTGGACACTTCCAGGGATCCAGGGGCAGCCACAGCTTCTCTGGGCACTCTGTGCCAGGGCCTCCCCACCCTCGCAGCCAAGAATTTACTCTAAGGCATAATATGGTTTTGGCGTGATCCACTGAAGGTCCTCTGGAAGACAGAAGTACCAAAAAATCAACCAAAGACCTGGAAAAAAAAGCTCAGTCAGGAGCTTTGGAGCCTGAGGGTCCAAAGACATCCTCTGGCACTGGATTTGCCTAAATTTACCCATTTCCCATCAGCTGGAAGGGTGTGCAGGGACATAACCATGATATATTCACTTATTTCACTACACTTTGTTTCACTCAGGCATCTTCAGTGGCCATCGACCATGAAGTCCATGGACATTTGTTTTACTTCCATATATCCATTCTCTGCTCTTCTATTCTGTATTTATGGAAGAGAAAATGAAGTGGGATTGCAGGGAACACGCAGAAACTTTGCATTGCAAGGTTTTAAGCTGCTCCTAAGCAGGGACAGTTCCACCAATGTCCCAAGATGTTTGACACACACCATGGTGGGTTAACGTCTCTTACACAAACTGGAGTGTCACAAGAGGTATTACACGAACAACCTGGCATTTTCCAGGAAAAAGCTTCAACAGGTTTGGAAAGAAGCCATATTTTATCATCGGGAAGCTGATTTCTGGTTGGATTAGATGCCACCAGAAAAAAAAAAAAAGAACAATTTTTGGATTGGTTCAATGCATGGCTGGGAAGATAAAGCACTTGTCAGTCTCTTTTGGGACTCACCTTATAAAAGAGGCTCTCAGTCCCACAGCCAAAGGCCTCAGGAAGGAAGGGACCACGAGCAGGTCTTGTTTGGCTTCGGGGCTCACCTGATACCTGGTAACATCTCAGTTCTTTCCTTTCAATGCCAGCTTTTGTCTTTTTCCTGAAAAACCCAACCCCGAAACAAAACTCCCAAACCTCTGCATTATTAACTTTAATTTATATGTAACTAAAAAAGGTAAACCTAAGATTTCAGAAAGTTGCACATGTTGAATAAGTAGTTCAAGTATGTGCTAATACCTAGAATGCTTAAATAAAAATTCTCTAGGAAAAACAAAAATCTGGTTGGGTCAGGTTACTTTAGAAAGGTCTGTGGTCCAAAGAAACTGGTGACCTCTCAGTGGAAATCTACATATTCATTTTTATATATATATATATATTTATTTATTTATTTTTATATATAAGTATATATATATTTCCATTAAATATATAGTTTGAATATATTTCAAATAGTTCTATAATATTTGCAATACATAAGAGGTATAAAATTGATACTTATTATTTTAATATAGTATATAATATATATTTTATGTAGTATATAGTATATATACTGCATTTTAATCTATTTCTTTACATTAAGATCCTTATTTCATTTTCAGAATTGCTAACTTTGTCTCCTTATTTCTCCTGACATTTTCAAATATCTACAAACTTGTGTAAACTTCTAATACTAATTTTGAAGCAGCTTTAGGTCGCCCTCTATCAATTCTGTTTGCAGCAATAGGACATTTTAGCACAATCTCCTTTCCCTTCCCTGCTTGAGAGAACATCATTTGTGATAGATCAGAACATTCCTAATGCCAGGATATAGAACATTAATTGCCACTTCCTTATCCATAAGAGCCCTTCTATCCTATAAAGCTAATCCTAACATTAGTTTAAACTCTTCCAATGAAGGTATCATATGTTTGCTTTTCAAGTTTTCTTTTCAGATGGGAACAGATTTGGTTGCACACTTCCATTCTAGAACTGCTGCTTCTAAACCAAGACTGAAGATTTTCAGCAAATTGATTTCAGCTGTTATTTCTTGATAAATGTTAACATTGCAAAATGAACTCATTCTTTTCCTGAAGTTTTAAATTTTGACTCTAATATCACCTCATCTTGCTTAATGTTGTTTATTTAGGAGATAAAAATCATTTAATTAAAAATAAAGTTATAATTGCAACCCTGGAAGTGTCCAAGGCCAGGTGGATCAAGGCTTGGAGCAACCTGGTCTAGTGGAAGGTGTCCCTGCCCATGGCAGGGGGTGGAAAGGGATGAACTTCAAGGCTCCTTCCAATCCAAACCATTCCAGTATTCCATGATTCTGTTCTGGCTAAGGACTACTTGCAAAATTTAACAGAAATCTGAGTAACCAAACTATTAAAGTAACTTAATGATCACACATCCTGAAAACATCTTGCCCCACACAACACTCATGATTTCCTATGGGTTTTACTGATTATTTTCGAATGCTTGAAGATAAAGCTCATAGAAAAGTCATTTTTACTAACACTGTGTTCGTGTAGCTCAGAAAACTGCAGATGCCAGGGACTGTAATTTAATTCAAACATCTTTCTTGGTCCTTTTCCCAACAGTGCCAGAGCCAATCCACAGCCATGAAGGTCCTTTACCTGCTCTTTTCTCTCCTCTTCTTGGCACTCCAGGTTTCTCCAGGTAAGATGGGAAAGAGACGCTAGAAAGGGATTTTTGTGCACACCTGAAGTAAAATTCCTAGCACATTTTAACCACTTCTGTTTAAAATTGCTAGAAGCCAGTCAGGACCTAAACAATCAGCCCAGTGCTTGTGCTGGACCTTCTTTGTAACCTCACCTCCCACACGGCCTTTCAAAACAGCCAAGGTGGGACCTTGGTGACAAAGGCAGCTCAAAGAATGAGAAACTTTGACTGCAATTCCCTGTCCTGCAGAGCGAGGGGGAAGGAAATATTTTGTTCTTGTTGCAGGTTTGTCTTCGCCCCGGAGGGAAATGTTTTTCTGTAGAGGAGGGAGCTGCCACTTTGGAGGATGTCCCATCCACCTGGTTAAAGTTGGAAGTTGCTTTGGGTTCCGCTCCTGCTGCAAATTGTGAGTTTGGCATTCACCAAGGCTCATCTGTAGGATGAGCAGAGAAATATTAAATGTTTTGCCTGTATCCTAAACCTCAAGGTGTTCCTTGAATATTTAAATTAGGTATAAGGAGGAAAAAAAAAAGCTATTATGCCATGAGGACAGTCAAGTGTTTTGTGTTGGCTCAAGTGCTACACGTTGTCTGAGAAGCATTTGGACAACGCTCTCAGGCACAGGGTGAGGTTTTCGGGGTTGTCTTCTGCAGGGCCAGGAGCTGGGCTCAATGATCCTTGTGAGTCTCTTCCAACTCAGCTTATTCCTTGAATTCCTTGAACTCCAGTAAATTGAGCTCCACAGTGCTCTTTCACCATGATCTGCTCCAGCAAGAAGGATAAAATACCATCAGAGATGTCAGCCTTGTGCTGTCTCAGCTCTGTTTGATCCCTCTACAGCTCCTGTGCCAGAGCAAAATATCCATGTTTGGCATTTGTGAGACTGGGCTGCTGTGTTGGGTGGGTGACCAGAGGTCTGTGAGTGCCACCAAGTGTGTGCAAAAAGGGCAACAGTGTTGTGAAAATAAATTATTATATGAAAAACAGCCTTCTATTTTCACTCAGGACTGAATGCATTCACCCCAGAATTTAGGGATATCAATTTAATTCCCTGCTTTTCCTGAAACAATAGGGAAACAGTCTCCTTACTCACAGGTAGGATTGCACAGAGCTGCCCCAGCGTGATGGCACATGACATCAGCTATTTTGGGAAGAATTTGTGTCCAAGAGGAAAATACGCATGGGCTGAGAGTGAGTAGGGAGGGAATATAAGCAGAAAGAAAATCTGAATATTTTTTTTTCCTTTGTGTAGGCCATGGGACCAAAGAAATGTTGATGAACCATTCATTGAAGAGCAATGAAAATTTCTTCCAAACCTACAAAGTTGCTTGGAATGTCCTTACTCCTAAACCCACTGGATCCTGCTGCAAAGCCTCACACCCCTTTCATTTGCAATGAAAAAAGCTTTATGATATAGAGTAAATCAAAATGTGTTCTGCATTGCTTTCCTTCCTTCTAAATAAATTGTTGCTGCTTAGCACTGGTCACTGAAACATGCACTGAAACTTGGGTCGTGATCCTGCCTGGGGTTTGACACACAAACCCCAGAGGACAATGATTTATGGAGCAAACTGCTCCTTAATTTGCATTTTTCTGAGTCATACAGCTCTCCACATCTACACGGACCTTAACCTGCAGTGCCAGGGGAAAGGCTGCCTGGAAGGACTCAGCTTCCCTTTGTGGGAATGTGTGCAGATGCCAAAATCCCTTTTTTCTTACTGCACAGAAATCTTCTTGGGAAAACAGGAATGGTTAAAACCCCTCATTCCCCACGGGGAGGCCCCCAGAACCCTCCTTGCCAGAGACCCTGCTGGGAGCTGTGCTGCTCCACACCCCATCCCACCCCACGGCAGGGAGGGACTCCCTTGCCCTCATGAGCACTTGGGATGATCCCATGGGACACCTCAAGCAGACCTTTGGGGACCTTAGAGGACAGCAGGCCTCCCAGAGAGGCTGTCCAGGTGCCCCTCAAGGTGACATCACAAAGGGGTCCCATGGGTCAGATGGGCAGCCTGGGTAACCCTAAAGGGTGGGAGCTGGGGGTTTTCTCCTTTCCAACGTGAGGTTGGAATGGCTTCCCTCTGCTGAGGCTGAGCTCACCCTCTCTGGAAAAGTCTTCCATGGTGGTGATCCATGAACATGTGTGTTCATAACCAGTGGCTCTGGTTGCACTGTCAGAGATTTCTCTTTCCAAGGAGGCCACCCTGGCCAATTCCATATTTCCAGCTCGGTATGAAGCACTTAGCAGAGATGCCAGGCTTCCTGGCATTTGTTTGTTGGCATTTGTTTACTGGCATTTGTTTCCATTCTGTTTCACTGGGTAACTTCATCCCCCTCTCACTTCTCATGAAGATGTCTCCATCCTGCCACTTTCTTTCTCCAAAAGACTCCACATCATTAACGAAACATTTCAGAGTTGTCTCAGGGTAATGGCTTGGCAGCAAAACTCTGCCCAGTGATGGAGTTAAGGAGCAGAAGGCTCAAAAGAGCTTTTCATTTTCTGTCTCACTCAAAAAGCAGATTCGAACACACCAAAACATCCACCACAGAGATAGAGTTATCTGGGGGTGTCCAGCCTGGCGAAGAAAAGGGGCTGGGGAGACCTTGGAGCCCCTTCCAGTGCCTCAAGAACATCCAAAGAAGCTGGAGAAAGATTTTGGACCAGTGCCTGGAGTGACAGGATGAGGGAGAATGGCTTCAAACTGACAAAGGAAAGGGTTAGATTGGATATTAGGAAGAAATTCTTGGCTGTGAGGATGGTGAGGGCCTGGCACAGGTTGCCCAGAGAAGCTGTGGCTGCTCCATCTCTGGAAGTGTCCCAGGCCAGGTTGGACAGGGCTTGGAGCACCCTGAGAGAGTGGAAGGTGTCCCTGCCCATGGCAGAGGGGTGGAAAGAGATGATCCATAAGATGCCTTCCAACCCAAACCAGTCCAGGATGAGTCTATGAAGGAAGGATTCTGTTCCCCCAGGCCTGGGCTGGTGCTGGTGTCTGCACCCAGCAGTTGCTGTGCCCATCCCAAAGATTCCCCAGCCTCCCCCCAGCCCGGTGCCGCTGTGCCCGGGTGTCACAAGAGGAGCTGCATGGGGACAGCGGTGACGATTGCAACAGCCCCAGGAGGCTCCTCAGCCTCTGCCCTGCAGCAGGGAGGGACCAGGGCCAGCCCCAGCACCCCCACGCACATGGGGCACGCTCGGGTTGGCCCAGGCCACTTGTGCCAGCAGCAATCGGGGCCTGTCCCACCCCCTGGAAACAGCACAAAACCAGCGTGGTTGGGGCACAGGGACACTCCCCGATCCAGACTCTTCACACAAGTGATTCCTGCTTGGTTTGTTACAGACCCTTTCTGCCTTGCTGTGCTCTGATCCAACACCTCCAGCAGGTAGGTCACCGGGGAGTCACTTCCAGGCCACCAAGACACTTCCCTGCCCTCCTGCTCCTTCCTGGGTCAGTGCTGCAAAGGGATGGGGAGTGCGCTGGCTGGGAATCCTGAGAATGCTCTGGAATCAGGGATAGACACTCCCAAGTGAGCTGGGAAGACTTTCCTGACTTCAGGAAAGCCGAGGGGATTGTGCAGGGTGTTTGGGCAGCCAGCTTTGGGCTGGCTGGGGGGATGGAGAGCACTGGAGAAGACTTCCTTTAGCTTCCAGGCAGCTCCAAGAACAAGGATTCCCCTAAATCCTTGACCCTGGCTTGGTTCTCGGTGTGTCCCCTCTGCAGCCCCGAGAAGGCCCAGGACAGGCATCAGCCATGCGCATCCTCTACCTGCTCTTCCCCTTGTTCCTCCTGTTGGTGCACACTGCTGCAGGTGAGAGGGACAGAGGGGAGATGGCTGAGGTGTGAGCCCCAGCCACTGGGGTTCTCCAGGTCCTGGGAGGTGACCACATTTCGCAGGTATTTATAACATTTGGGAGGGATTTGCTGTGAGGAAGGTCTGGGCAGCTGAGGGTCCAGCACAGCAACTCCTGCAGCTCATGCTGGTCTTTCCCTGTGTCTTTCCCCACGTGCACAAGTTGCTGTAGAAAAAATGAACTCTGACTGGGGAGTTTAAGGTGTTGGGTTTGGTGCTCAGTTTCCACAGGAGACTGGGACTCAGAGCGAGCACCAGTTCCTCTGGAACCAGACACATTTTTTACAGTTATGCCATACTCAATTTGTCCTCTTTCACTTTGCAGGATCCTCCTTGGCTCCAAAAAACAGGAAACAATGTGAGAAAGAAAAGGGGTACTGTGGATTCCTGAAGTGCTCTTTCCCCTATGGCATCGCAGGAAAATGTTCCAGGTTTTCTTTCTGCTGCAAAAAGTAAGTTTTGGAATTACAAAAGCTGCCATCATGGCAGAAGGTGTTTAAGGGTCCCTGAGCAGCAAATGGTTCAGTGCCCTTCAGGCTCCAATGAAGAGCCAAGGAGAAGAATGGGAAGATGATTGGGGCTGCCCCAAGCAGGGCTGCAGGAGCCCAAGGTCAGCCAGGGCCTCCCCATGCACCCAAGCCGCCAAAGAGGGAAACATTCCCTGTCCTTGGGCAGCACCGAGGACATGATCCAGGTTTTGCTGCATCTGCACACACTTGGAGCCAGGGCTGCCAGCACTGAGATAGCCCAGGTCCAACCTGTCTGCCCCAAGGACTGCACCTCACCTCCCTGAGCCTGAGCCTGAGTCTGCTGCAGCACACACTGGGCATGGCAGGGCAGGGGGAGAGGGTGGCAGGAGAAGTTACAAAAGCTGATGTGCTTCTTTCCTTTCTTCTCACAGAATCTGGGGTTGAGACCCTGAAATTCCCACGCAGGACATCCCGCTCGCTTCTGGCTGCTGGACCCATCTCCTGATGTCCCCTCTGGCCCCTGCCTCTGCCGTGCCCAGCTGGGCTGACAGCAGCAGTGGCAGCTGCTCCTGCTGGGCGCTGCTGGGCTGGAGCCCTGTGGTGCCAGCCCCGGTGTCTTTGGGGCAGGGGCTGCTTTTCCCGGCTTGAATAAAGACTTGGAGCACGTTGGCATTGCAGGGCTGGGCCGTGTGTGCGTGTGCTGGTGCTGGAGGGCTGCTGTGCCTGCTGGCTCTGGGGCTGGCACTGCCTTGGTGGCAGCAGAAGGCCCTGGGCATGGTGCTGGGCCTGAGCAGCGTGTGTGTCCCTGGGGATGCTCCTGCCTGGCCGTGCTTTGGGGACGCTGAGCCTGGCAGTGCCTGCTGGGCCAGCCTGTGTGGGCTGCCTGTGCTGCAGCTGCCCTGCACACGCTCTCCCTGCTGCAAGTGGGATCCCTGTGCTGCTCCTGCCAGTCCCAGCTGTCCCTTGTCCCTGACAGCCACGGCCTCGTGTGCAGAGCTGTGCTGGTGCTGTGTCCCGTGAGCGGGCATGGCCGTGGTGACCCACAGGAGCTGTCCCTGCTGCTGCTCCTTGTCCTGTTCCAGTGCCACAGCCCTCCTTGCTGTGCCTGTGCCGGAGCTGTGCTGCTCCATGCCCCGTCCCACCAGCCAGGAGGAGGAGGAGGCTGTGCAGCTCCTGGTCTGGCTGACCTGTGAAAACGGTCCCATTTTGGTGTGGAAATGTCTGAATTTGTTTGCCCACAGGAATAAGCAGGGTGTCCTGGCCTCTCTGCCCACTTCAGGCAGTCTGCAGTGACAGTGCTCTGCTCCATCAAAGGCAGAGGCCTCTCCCTGTGTGCAAAGCAAACCTCAGGCGTTAGGGTTTGAATGGTTCCATACCTGTGAGTGTCCATGTACACGGATGTGTGGGAGCACCTTGGGACCCTGCCTGGTTCACTGACGATTTTCTCTCCCAAGAATCATACCCATAGAACTACTGAGGTAGGGAAAGACCTCTGAGGGTATTGAGTTCAATCATCAACCCAGCACTGCCAAGCCCAGCACTAAACCATGTGCACAAGTGCCACATCCACACGGCTTTTCAATTCCAGGAATGGTGACTCCAGCACTGCCCTGGGCATCCAGTCCCAAAACATCACCACCATTTCTGCAAAGAAATTGCTCCTAATGCGCACTCTAATTCTTTCCCTGGTGCTACGTGAGACCATTTCTTCTGGTCAGTTGTTACCTGGGTGAAGAGCCCGACCCCAAAAAATGTTTGCCACTACCACTGCTTTCCTGAACTGGAGGGTTTGGTGGGGAATGTTCAGATCATCCCTCGCTGCCGTGGCCTTTCCTTCCCCTGTGCTCACCTTTCCTGGCACTGACCCTGGAGCTGTCACCAAGAGCTCCTTTCAGCTCTGCAGTGCAGAGCAGTTCCTGCACCCCAGGGGCTCCTTGGCCCAGAACATCTGGATCCAGACTGATGCTGGTGTGGACAGTCAGCTCAGGGATTACCAAAGGCAGACAGAGGCAATGGAAAGGGAAAGAGGGAGAAAAAGAGGAAGACTTTTTTTTCAAGTATGTATGAAATTTTATTTTCTCCCTTTAATTCCCAAACTCCCCAGGCAAGGCTGTTGAAGAGAATTGAGATGTGAATCCTTCTTCTCACTGCACAAAAATGTTCACATTTGCAATATTCAGTCTGATTTTCCACATCTCAGTCTGAGTATTCATAACATCAATAAAATGAGAGGACACAAAGGAGGAAACCATTTCCTCATTTCTGCTCTTCCCAACATCAACCCACTGGCCTCGTCCATCGCAGCCCTCTCGTGCCCAGCCCGGTGCCGCTGTGCCCGGGTGTCACAAGAGGAGCTGCATGGGGACAGCGGTGACGATTGCAACAGCCCCAGGAGGCTCCTCAGCCTCTGCCCTGCAGCAGGGAGGGACCAGGGCCAGCCCCAGCACCCCCACGCACATGGGGCACTCTCGGGTTGGCCCAGGCCACTTGTGCCAGCAGCAATCGGGGCCTGTCCCACCCACCAGCACTGCTATAAATCCAGCCTGGCTGGGCCAAAGCAGCATTCCCTGAGCCCAGGGGCATCTGCACACAGCGATTCCTGCTGGGTTTGCTGCTGCCTGAATGCCCAGATCTTTGCCAGCGAGGTGAGTGTGGGGTCCCTTTGTGGAATCCTGCCCCACCTGGGGTCCTGCATGTCCCCATTGCCTTGGTGTCCCCTCTGCAGCCCTATGAAGAGCCAGGAGAGGCAGCAGCCATGAAGATCCTGTTCCTGCTCTTCCCCTTGATGCTCCTGCTGGTCCAGGATGCTGCAGGTGAGAGGGGAAATGGGGGAAGGGGGGAAAAGTGTGAGGCCCCAGCAATGGGAATTCAAAGTCAGGCTAAGTGACCCTGTTTGTGGGAGTGATGAGAAGGAAGCAGGGCATGGAGGTCAAAGGTGTTTCTCCAGTGAATTTCTAAATGGACAACGATTTAAGGTGGTGAGAGCCATTGGAAAGAGAATCCTGCCTTGTTCTGTGGGTTGAGAAGGGGTTTGGTTGGAGGCTCCAAGCCTGCACCCAGCTGTTCCTGTTTGGGAGGCTCTGGATGATCTCTTGCCCTGCACAGGGATGCCAGAGAGCCCCAGGGGTGTTTGGCTGGGGGCCTTGCCTGGGGCACAAAGGTGTCCCTTCTCACCCCGTGGTTCATCCAGGGAGTGTCCCAAATCCTCATTAGCCCGAGGGATGATCCCTGCAAGGGCTGCACAAGGACTTTCCATCAGAGGTCACACAAATCATGGCACAGCCAGGACAGGGCCGTGGCATGGGAGGAGTCCCTGCCTGCAGCTGTGCTGGTCCAGGCAGAGGTGGGAATGCAGCTGGGAGCCAGCACGGCTCTTCCTCGACCTCAGGCTGGTCCTTCCCACTCCCTGCTCTGGGCTGCCCCCAAAGTAGGGGGCAGGGACCTTCCAGGTGAGACACATTGCAGTTGGAGATGTGGCTGGGGGGGGGTTGGAGCTGAGCCCTTCTCTTGGTGTGAAATGCACAGGGAGCATCAGCCTGTGTGCAAGCACACTGCTCTCCCAGGGTATTGCTTTAATTGTTCCATGTCTGTCTTTCCCCATGGAAGCAGGAAGTGCAACCACATGCTGGCGAATACATGGATTCTGCTCTCGTCTTGCTTGCCCCCGTGGTACAAATACTGTTGGAAGATGTGCACCAGGCGTTGTCTGCTGCAGGAGGTAAGGACCTGAACCTTAGCTGAAGAAAGATTTTCCTCCTTTCTCCTTCAGAAGGATGTGCTACAAATTTCTTTCTTGCCAACACCTGCTAAATATTCTCCTACATTTGTAATTAGTGTCAGAAAGCCAAAAGGGAGGGAAAATTCCTTGTGGGTTTGATCTCCCCTCAGTGGGGCTGCAGCAGATCCAGGTCAGCCAGGACCTCCCCACACTCCTCCAGCCCCAGGGCACTCATTCAGGCTTTGCAGAGGACTCACTCAAGGCACCAAAGAGGGAAACATTCCCTGTCCCTGGGCAGCACCGAGGACATGATCCAGGTTTTGCTGCATCTGCACACACTTGGAGCCAGGGCTGCCAGCACTGAGATAGCCCAGGTCCAACCTGTCTGCCCCAAGGACTGCACCTCACCTCCCTGAGCCTGAGCCTGAGTCTGCTGCAGCACACACTGGGCATGGCAGGGCAGGGGGAGAGGGTGGCAGGAGAAGTTTCACCAGCTGATGTGCTTTGTCTGTTTTCTTTGCACAGTCTCTGGGGTTGAGACCCTGAAATTCCCACGCAGGACATCCCACTCGCTTCTGGCTGCTGGACCCATCTCCTGATGTCCCCTCTGGCCCCTGCCTCTGCCGTGCCCAGCTGGGCTGACAGCAGCAGTGGCAGCTGCTCCTGCTGGGCGCTGCTGGGCTGGAGCCCTGTGGTGCCAGCCCCGGTGTCTTTGGGGCAGGGGCTGCTTTTCCCGGCTTGAATAAAGACTTGGAGCACGTTGGCATTGCAGGGCTGGGCCGTGTGTGCGTGTGCTGGTGCTGGAGGGCTGCTGTGCCTGCTGGCTCTGGGGCTGGCACTGCCTTGGTGGCAGCAGAAGGCCCTGGGCATGGTGCTGGGCCTGAGCAGCGTGTGTGTCCCTGGGGATGCTCCTGCCTGGCCGTGCTTTGGGGACGCTGAGCCTGGCAGTGCCTGCTGGGCCAGCCTGTGTGGGCTGCCTGTGCTGCAGCTGCCCTGCACACGCTCCCTCTGGGGGAACAGGAACATTGTCCTGGTTTTTATAGGCCCAGATATCATTCTTTTCTCAGGACCCTGCTCCCGTGGCAGAAAGAAATGGGCTCAGAACTGTGGAGATAGGGGCAAAGCCTCATCCCTAAAATAGCCACAGCTTTGTTACAAGGTCCCTGCTCCTGTCCCAGCTGCAAAACCTGCAGCAGGAACCATTCCTTAAAGGGATATGGTGTGGGGGATGCTATGGAGCATGGCATAGGCTTCCAGAGGACTCACACGAGATTCATGAGCATGATAGGGATAGAATAAATAGCTGAACCAACAGCTTTGCTTTGATTTCTTTCATCTGCATTATGTCTATATGGCATATTCAGTATCCCTGGCACCGCTTCCCTGTAGCATCACTTATATCCTCCATTTTTCCATACATCCCATTCATTATTATCTTACCAGCTGCTCCCTGCAGCATCAGGATGAGAGCACAGAGGCCAGGCTGGAGTCACCAGTAGCCCAAAAGTTCCTTTTCCTGTTCCTCCCCTTGCGCCAGACAAAAGGAGGCTTTGGGTTCCTCTTCTGACACCTCTGAGAAGGATTCCCAGCCCAGGCCCTTGTGTCATCCTGCCTTGTGTAAGGACCCTGCGGTGCTGTGGTTTGCTGGACACATCCAGGGACACAGCCCCACAGGGACACAGCCCCACAGGGACACAGCCACAGAGAGCCTGCTCACTGCAAACCAGCACCACCCTGCTGCTCCTGCACGGCGTGGAACTTGCTCTGAGTCCCTTCAGGAAACCCTCCCAGTAAAACCCAGCATCAGTAATGTGGGCAGGCAGTGCCTCTGCTGCTGCTGAGCACGCAGAATCCATCTCCCGCATTTTTGGTGATTGTCACCTTGTCACTGTGACTTCACATCTCAGGGCTGTGCAGGAGAAAAGGTTGAGATGCCAGGTTCCACTGCCAAGTCCCCAGCAGGTCCCTCTTTGCAGTTTGGGGGGACCAGACTGCTCTGCCAAACACCTGGAGAGGCAGCTGCCAAACTGGGCACAGGGCACAGCCCCTCGGCCCAGCAAGCACTGTCACTTCTCCCCGTGGCATGGCTGGCATCAAACACACTGGATTCACAAGCAACGACTGCATCATCTTGTATTTCTTCACCTTGGTTGGCATTTGGAGGGGATACAGCTTTTTTGGCTCACCTGGCATACAGAACTTACCATCTATGCCGGTGTTGCTCTCACTTTCCCTGAAGAGCCACGAGACAGAACCCTGTTTATCCCCCTGACGTGTCAGGTGCACAGACCTCTTGTCTAAAGAGATGTTTTTGCAATGCGTCCAAAGTTGTTTTCCACATCCTGTGAGTTTTTGCACATCCCACATGAACTGGTGATTCATTCAGAGGAGAGGAGACATAGGAAAAGGATAGGAGAAGAGGGAATAATTTCAAACTGACAGGGGGCAGGGTTAGATGGGATATTGGGAAGAAATTCTTCCCTATGAGAGTGGTGAGGCCCTGGCACAGGGTGCCCAGAGGAGCTGTGGCTGCCCATGGATCGCTGGAAATGTCCCAGGCCAGGTTGGACAGGGCTTGGATCACCCTGGGATAGGGGAAGGTGTCCCTGACCATGGCAGGAGGGGTGGAATGAGATGATCCATAGGATGCCATTCCAATCCAACTGACTCCAGAGATGATTCTGTCAGTTATGCAAGAAGGATTCTGTTCCCCCAGGCCTGGGCTGGTGCTGGTGTCTGCACCCAGCAGTTGCTGTGCCCATCCCAAAGATTCCTCAGCCTCCCCACAGCCCGGTGCCGCTGTGCCCGGGTGTCACAAGAGGAGCTGCATGGGGACAGCGGTGACGATTGCAACAGCCCCAGGAGGCTCCTCAGCCTCTGCCCTGCAGCAGGGAGGGACCAGGGCCAGCCCCAGCACCCCCACGCACATGGGGCACTCTCGGGTTGGCCCAGGCCACTTGTGCCAGCAGCAATCGGGGCCTGTCCCACCCACCAGCACTGCTATAAATCCAGCCTGGCTGGGCCAAAGCAGCATTCCCTGAGCCCAGGGGCATCTGCACACAGCGATTCCTGCTGGGTTTGCTGCTGCCTGAACACCCAGATCTTTGCCAGGCAGGTGAGTGTGGGGTCCCTTTCTGGAATCCTGCCCACTCAGGGTCTCAGCTCAAAGCCCAGCACAGCAGAGTTTCCTAAAGGACAAATTGCTGGAAGTATCCAGGTGGAAAATTTGGCCCTCGGAGATTCCTGGGAAGGAAAGTCCTCATGTGAGTCTAAGAGCCTGGAACCTGTGGAAGGTTGACCTGAGTCTTCCTAAGCACAGGAGAGACTGGAACAGAGCCTTGATGCTGCAGGAGGGAGCTGAGATCATTGTTGGGAGAATGGGGACTTTCCTTAGCAAAATAGGGAGGCACTTTTCCCACAGCAGCACAGAGATTTCCCATCATTTCAGGCTTTCAGGAATACCAAAGGTTGATTTCTGCTTCCCTTTCTGGGCACCAAGACACTTCCCTGCCCTCTGGCTGCTCACTGGGGCGGTGCTGCCCAGGGCAGGGGCAGCAAGTGTGGGGCTGGGGAATGTCCTTGCTGGGAATCCTGGGAATGCTCTGGGGCTGGGGATGGGCGCTGCCAGCCTCAGCTGGAATGACTTTCCTGGTCCCAGGGAAGCAGAGGGGATTGGTCAGGGTGTTTGGGACATCTGTTGGATACATGAAGTCTGAGGCAGTAACAGTCCTTTAGTTCTGTAACTTTCAATGGCAACTTTTTCTCTGCATCCCAACCTTCACTGTCCATTGTTTTGTTTGAATTGGCAACGCTTGGCCCCATGTCAGAACTGCCATCAGTTGTCTAGGGAAGGTCTTTGGAAATCCTTCAAGGCAGTAAAAGGAAAAGGATCAGTTGAAGGAATCTATTTCCATGAGACGGAGGCATTACAGATCCCCAAAGCTTGGAGTGCAGCACAAAGCTAAGAAAAGTTTTAAACTGAACAGTAGAGGAATCATCATCTGCTGTGGCTGGAGGCAGCCCCTCTGCAGTGTGGTGAACCACAGAGCCCAGGCTCCTGCCCCACCTGGGGTCCTGCATGTCCCCATTGCCTTGGTGTCCCCTCTGCAGCCCTGTGAAGAGCCGGGAGAGGCAGCAGCCATGAAGATCCTGTTCCTGCTCTTCACCCTGATCCTCCTGCTGGTCCAGGGTGCTGCAGGTGAGAGGGGAAGAGGGGAAATGGGGGAAAAGTGCGAGCCCCCAGCAGTGGGAATTGAATGTCCCTGGAAGAGACTGTGTTTGTGGGAGTGATGAGAATGTAACAGGGCTTCGAGGTCAAAGGTGTTTGTCCAGTGAGTTCCCAAATGGACAACGATTTAAGGTGGAGAGAGGCCCTGGAAATAGACTCCTGCCTTCATCTGTGGGTCAGGAAGGGGTTTGGTTTGAGGCTCCAAGCCTGCACCCAGCTGTTACTGTTTGGGAGTCTCTGGATGATCTCTTGCCCTGCACAGGGATGCCAGAGAGCCCCAGGGGTGTTTGGCTGGGGGCGTTGCCTGGGGCACAAAGGTGTCCCTTCTCACCCCGTGGTTCATCCAGGGAGTGTCCCAAATCCTCATTAGCCCGAGGGATGATCCCTGCAAGGGCTGCACAAGGACTTTCCATCAGAGGTCACACAAATCATGGCACAGGCAGGACAGGGCCATGGCATGGGAGGAGTCCCTGCCTGCCAGCAGGACTGCAAGCACACCCTGCTATGTCAGAGTACTGCCGTAATTCTTGTGTGTGCTTTTGTCCATGGAAACAGGGAGTTCATCTGCATGCAGGCGCCGAGGGGGATTCTGCACCTTTGGGGGTTGCCGCTACCCCACAACTCCTGTTGGAAGATGTTCAGCAGTCAGTGTGTGCTGCAAAAGGTAAGGACCACTTCTTTCTAACCAACACCTGATAAAACCTCCCCTGCTTTTATAATTAATCGAAGAGGCCCAAAAGATAAGGGAAAAGCACTTGTGGGTTTGGGGCTGCCCTGAGTGGGCTGCAGCAGTCCCGGGACAGCCAGAGCCTCTGCACTCACCCAAGCCACCAAAGAGGGAAACATTCCCTGTCCTTGGGCAGCACCGAGGACATGATCCAGGTTTTGCTGCATCTGCACACACTTGGAGCCAGGGCTGCCAGCACTGAGATAGCCCAGGTCCAACCTGTCTGCCCCAAGGACTGCACCTCACCTCCTTGAGCCTGAGTCTGCTGCAGTACACACTGGGCATGGCAGGGCAGGGGGAGAGGGTGGCAGGAGAAGTTTCACCAGCTGATGTGCTTTGTCTGTTTTCTTTGCACAGTATGTGGGGCTGAGACCCCGAAATTCCCACGCAGGACATCCCGCACGCTTCTGTCTCCTGGACCCATCTCCTGATGTCCCCTCTGGCCCCTGCCTCTGCCGTGCCCAGCTGGGCTGACAGCAGCAGTGGCAGCTGCTCCTGCTGGGCGCTGCTGGGCTGGAGCCCTGTGGTGCCAGCCCCGGTGCCTTTGGGGCAGGGGCTGCTTTTCCCGGCTTGAATAAAGACTTGGAGCACGTTGGCATTGCAGGGCTGGGCCGTGTGTGCGTGTGCTGGTGCTGGAGGGCTGCTGTGCCTGCTGGCTCTGGGGCTGGCACTGCCTTGGTGGCAGCAGAAGGCCCTGGGCATGGTGCTGGGCCTGAGCAGCGTGTGTGTCCCTGGGGATGCTCCTGCCTGGCCGTGCTTTGGGGACGCTGAGCCTGGCAGTGCCTGCTGGGCCAGCCTGTGTGGGCTGCCTGTGCTGCAGCTGCCCTGCACACGCTCTCCCTGCTGCAAGTGGGATCCCTGTGCTGCTCCTGCCCAGTCCCAGCTGTCCCTTGTCCCTGACAGCCACGGCCTCGTGTGCAGAGCTGTGCTGGTGCTGTGTCCCGTGAGCGGGCATGGCCGTGGTGACCCACAGGAGCTGTCCCTGCTGCTGCTCCTTGTCCTGTTCCAGTGCCACAGCCCTCCTTGCTGTGCCTGTGCCGGAGCTGTGCTGCTCCATGCCCCGTCCCACCAGCCAGGAGGAGGAGGAGGCTGTGCAGCTCCTGGTCTGGCTGACCTGTGAAAACGGTCCCATTTTGGTGTGGAAATGTCTGAATTTGTTTGCCCACAGGAATAAGCAGGGTGTCCTGGCCTCTCTGCCCACTTCAGGCAGTCTGCAGTGACAGTGCTCTGCTCCATCAAAGGCAGAGGCCTCTCCCTGTGTGCAAAGCAAACCTCAGGCATTAGGGTTTGAATGGTTCCATACCTGTGAGTGTCCATGTACACGGATGTGTGGGAGCACCTTGGGACCCTGCCTGGTTCACTGACGATTTTCTCTCCCAAGAATCATACCCATAGAACTACTGAGGTAGGGAAAGACCTCTGAGGGTATTGAGTTCAATCATCAACCCAGCACTGCCAAGCCCAGCACTAAACCATGTGCACAAGTGCCACATCCACACGGCTTTTCAATTCCAGGAATGGTGACTCCAGCACTGCCCTGGGCATCCAGTCCCAAAACATCACCACCATTTCTGCAAAGAAATTGCTCCTAATGTGCACTCTAATTCTTTCCCTGGTGCTACGTGAGACCATTTCTTCTGGTCAGTTGTTACCTGGGTGAAGAGCCCGACCCCAAAAAATGTTTGCCACTACCACTGCTTTCCTGAACTGGAGGGTTTGGTGGGGAATGTTCAGATCATCCCTCGCTGCCGTGGCCTTTCCTTCCCCTGTGCTCACCTTTCCTGGCACTGACCCTGGAGCTGTCACCAAGAGCTCCTTTCAGCTCTGCAGTGCAGAGCAGTTCCTGCACCCCAGGGGCTCCTTGGCCCAGAACATCTGGATCCAGACTGATGCTGGTGTGGACAGTCAGCTCAGGGATTACCAAAGGCAGACAGAGGCAATGGAAAGGGAAAGAGGGAGAAAAAGAGGAAGACTTTTTTTTCAAGTATGTATGAAATTTTATTTTCTCCCTTTAATTCCCAAACTCCCCAGGCAAGGCTGTTGAAGAGAATTGAGATGTGAATCCTTCTTCTCACTGCACAAAAATGTTCACATTTGCAATATTCAGTCTGATTTTCCACATCTCAGTCTGAGTATTCATAACATCAATAAAATGAGAGGACACAAAGGAGGAAACCATTTCCTCATTTCTGCTCTTCCCAACATCAACCCACTGGCCTCGTCCATCGCAGCCCTCTCGTGCCCAGCCCGGTGCCGCTGTGCCCGGGTGTCACAAGAGGAGTTGCATGGGGACAGCGGTGACGATTGCAACAGCCCCAGGAGGCTCCTCAGCCTCTGCCCTGCAGCAGGGAGGGACCAGGGCCAGCCCCAGCACCCCCACGCACATGGGGCACTCTCGGGTTGGCCCAGGCCACTTGTGCCAGCAGCAATCGGGGCCTGTCCCACCCACCAGCACTGCTATAAATCCAGCCTGGCTGGGCCAAAGCAGCATTCCCTGAGCCCAGGGGCATCTGCACACAGCGATTCCTGCTGGGTTTGCTGCTGCCTGAATGCCCAGATCTTTGCCAGGGAGGTGAGTGTGAGGTCCCCTTTCTGGAATTTTGTCTACCCAGGGTCTCAGCTCAAAGCCCAGCACAGCAGAGTTTCCTAAAGGACAAATTGCTGGAAGTATCCAGGTGGAAAATCTGGCCCTCGGAGATTCCTGGGAAAGAGAGTGAAAGTCCTCATGTGAGTCTAAGAGCCCGGAACCTGTGGAAGGTTGACCTGAGTCTTCCTAAGCACAGGAGAGACTGGAACAGAGCCTTGATGCTGCAGGAGGGAGCTGAGATCATTGTTGGGAGAATGGGGACTTTCCTTAGCAAAATACGGAGGCACTTTTCCCACAGCAGCACAGAGATTTCCCATCATTTCAGGCTTTCAGGAATTCCAAAGGTTGATTTCTGCTTCCCTTTCTGGGCACCAAGACACTTCCCTGCCCTCTGGCTGCTCACTGGGGCGGTGCTGCCCAGGGCAGGTGCAGCAAGTGTGGGGCTGGGGAATGTCCTTGCTGGGAATCCTGGGAATGCTCTGAGGCTGGGGATGGGCGCTGCCAGGCTGAGCTGGGATGACTTTCCTGGTCCCAGGGAAGCAGAGGGGATTGGTCAGGGTGTTTGGGACGTCTGTTGGATACATGAAGCCTGAGGCAGTAACAGTGCTTTAGCTCTATAACTCAATGGCAACTTTTTCTCTGCATCCCAACCTTTACTGTCCATTGTTTTGCTTGAATTGGCAACACTTGGCCCCATGTCAGAACTGCCATCAGTTCTCTGGCAAAGGTCTTTGGAAATCCTTCAGGGCAGTAAAAGGAAAAGGATCAGCTGAAGGAATCCATTTCCAAGAGACTGAGACATGACAGGTCCCCAAAGGTTGGAGTGTGGCACAGAGCTAAGAAAAGTTTTAAACTGAACTGTAGAGGAATCATCATCTGCTGTGGCTGGAGGCAGCCCCTCTGCAGTGTGGTGAACCACAGAGCCCAGGCTCCTGCCCCACCTGGGGTCCTGCATGTCCCCATTGCCTTGGTGTCCCCTCTGCAGCCCTGTGAAGAGCCGGGAGAGGCAGCAGCCATGAAGATCCTGTTCCTGCTCTTCCCCTTGATCCTCCTGCTGGTCCCAGATGTTGCAGGTGAGAATGTGAAGGTGAAATGGGGAGGTGTGATCCTCCATTATTACTGTTTTCCATGTCCCTGGAAGGGGCACCATTAGTAGGAAGGATGCAAATGTTAGGGAGGCTTGCGATGTTTCTTGGGTCATCTTCCATTAGGAGACAGACTTCAGCTAGAGAGAGGCCCTGGAAATAGAATCCTGGCTCCATCTATGGGTCAGGAATGGGTTTGTTTGAGGCTCCAAGCCTGCACCCAGCTGTTCCTGTTTGGGAGGCTCTGGGTGATCTCTTGCCCTGCACAGGGATGGCAGAGAGCCCCAGGGGTGTTTGGATGGGGGCCTTGCCTGGGGCACAAAGGTGTCCCTTCTCACCCAGTGCTTCATCCAGGGAGTGTCCCAAATCCTCATTAGCCCGAGGGATGATCCCTGCAAGGGCTGCACAAGGACTTTCCATCAGAGGTCACACAAATCATGGCACAGCCAGGACAGGGCCGTGGGATATCAGTGAAGTTCAAGCGGCCTTGACTGAAGGAAAGCCCAGGGTTGAGACTGAGCTGTCCAGGGGGAGTTCCTGCGTTCAGGAACCCACCCAGAGGCCCTCAACCTCATCACAACCTGGCAACTCTTGGCAGCCAATGAATTGTTCCTTGAGGAACTATGGGACACTTCCACATCCACTGCCCTTGTCCTTATGGAGGGCTCAACTTGCCAGGAATCAAGTGGGAACATCAAACAGCTGGTACAACTGGAGCCAGAAAATTCCTGAAAAACCTGGATGACAGCTTTATGGGGCAGGTCCTAAGGGAGCCGACTCACAGAGATGCCCTCCTTGATCTGGTGCTTGACAACAGAGAGGATCTTGTGAGCCAGATGGGGACTGTAACTGCCTTGGCCACAGCAACCATGGAGCCATCAAGGTTAAAATCTCTCTTGACAGGCAGAAAAGTGCTGGCAAAACCTCAGCTCTGGACATGAGGAGAGCTGACTTCAGGCTGCTCAGGGAATTAGTGAGTAAGGGAAAATGCTGGAAAACTGTGCCAAGGAAAGGGACCTGGGGATCCTGGTCAGTGGCAAGTTGAATAAGAGTCAGCAGTGCCCTGGCATCCAGGAGAGCCATCTGTGTCCTGGGGGGCATCAGACCCAGGATGACCAGCCAGTCAGGGGAGGGGGTTGTCCTGCTCTGCTGTGCACTGAGGTGACCTCACCTCGAGCCTGGGGCAGTTTTGGACACCAAAATATAAAAACCACATTAAACTCTTTAAGAGTGTCCAAAGGAGGGCAACAAAGATGGTGAAGGCCTTGGGGGGAAGCCATGTGGGGAGTGGTTGAGGAGGCCACTTGGTCTGTTCAGCCTGGAGAAGAGGAGACTGAGGGGAGACTCATCACAGTTACAACTTCCTGGTGAGGGGAAGAGGAGAGGCAGACACTGATCTCTGCTCTGTGTTACCGGTGACAGGACCACAGGAAATGGCCTGAAGTTGTGTCAGGGAGGTTTAGGTTGGATATTAGGAAAAGTTTCTTCACCCCAAGGGTGACTGGGCACTGAACAGGCTCTCCAGGGAAGGGTCACACCACCAAACCTGGCAGGGCTCAAAGAGCATTTGGACAATACTCATGGGCACATGGTGAGATGCGACTCTTGGGGATGGTGCTGTGCAAGGCCAGGAGTTGGACTCAATCCTTGTGGGTCCCTTCCAGCTCAGCTTATTCTGTGATCCTCTGAGGAGTGCCCTGCTTGCCAGCTGTGCTGGTCTAGGTAGTGGTGGGAATGTAGTTGGGGAGCCAGCACAGCTCTTCCTTGACCTCCCACTGGTCCTTCCCATTCTGTTCTTGTGTGGCCCCAATTTAGGGGGAAAGAGTCCTTCGTGCAGCTGGAGGTGTGGCTGTGGGGAGGTTGCAGCTGAGCCCATCTATTGGCTTGAAATGCACAGGGAGTGTCACCCTTTCTGCAGCCGCACACTGCTGTCCCCAGTTGTTTATTTAATGGCTCTGTATGAATCTTTCCCCATGGAAACAGGAATTAAAAATGCATGCCAGCTACTCGGAGGATACTGTGCTTTTTGGAAGTGTCGCCCCCCCACAAGACGTGTTGGAAGCTGCTCAGCCTATACCATATGCTGCAAACGGTAAGTCTTGAATTCCTGGGTGAGGAAAGTTTCCTTCTTTGTCCATAGAAAGACCTGTTCAAAGTTTCCTTTGCACCAGAACTTTATTTCCTGAGGCTGTCTGCTTTATTCTTACAGTGTGCGGGGCTGAAACCCTGAAGCAGGACATCCCGCTTGCTTCTGGCTGCTGGACCCATCTCCTGATGTCCCCTCCTGCCCCTGCCTCTGCCGTGCCCAGCTGGGCTGACAGCAGCAGTGGCAGCTGCTCCTGCTGGGCGCTGCTGGGCTGGAGCCCTGTGGTGCCAGCCCCGGTGCCTTTGGGGCAGGGGCTGCTTTTCCCGGCTTGAATAAAGACTTGGAGCACGTTGGCATTGCAGGGCTGGGCCGTGTGTGCGTGTGCTGGTGCTGGAGGGCTGCTGTGCCTGCTGGCTCTGGGGCTGGCACTGCCTTGGTGGCAGCAGAAGGCCCTGGGCATGGTGCTGGGCCTGAGCAGCGTGTGTGTCCCTGGGGATGCTCCTGCCTGGCCGTGCTTTGGGGACGCTGAGCCTGGCAGTGCCTGCTGGGCCAGCCTGTGTGGGCTGCCTGTGCTGCAGCTGCCCTGCACACGCTCTCCCTGCTGCAAGTGGGATCCCTGTGCTGCTCCTGCCAGTCCCAGCTGTCCCTTGTCCCTGACAGCCACGGCCTCGTGTGCAGAGCTGTGCTGGTGCTGTGTCCCGTGAGCGGGCATGGCCGTGGTGACCCACAGGAGCTGTCCCTGCTGCTGCTCCTTGTCCTGTTCCAGTGCCACAGCCCTCCTTGCTGTGCCTGTGCTGGAGCTGTGCTGCTCCATGCCCCGTCCCACCAGCCAGGAGGAGGAGGAGGTGATTCCTTAAAAGGCGTCCCAGAAACAGAGACTAGACAGGATAAGGGAATAAAGGTTGGTATTTATTTGAAAGCCTTCAAGGCACCCCCTGGGGAGCCAGAGGCCACTGCCAAGATGGGTCCCAAGATGGACGACGGGTCACGAGATCTTCACACTTTTATTGGTTTGGTTCATTTGCATAGCAGGGTTAATTCTCCAATTAAAGCCCCAGTTTAATGATGTGATTTCCCCTCCACTTGCCCCCTTTTAGAGTCTTTGGTTTATACATTTTGGGCCTAGAACAGCCTGGCTGTCCTTGAAGGCAAAGCCTGGAGAGGCTTTGTTATGTCTGCCTGGCACGAGAGAGCAGAAATTAACAGGCCACAAGGAACTTCAGAGTTACACACGAAGCAGTACAGAATTTGAAAAATATAAAAGTTAAAACCTAAGACATCACAGGCCGTGCAGCTGCTGGTCGGGGTGACCTGAGAAATGGCTCCTGCTGACCATGGCCTTCAATTGTCCTAATTTGTTTCCCCACAGGGAACAAACAGGCTGTCTTCTTCTTTCTGCCTGTCTCAGGCAGTCTGAGGTGACAGTGCTCTGCTCCATCAAAGGCAGAGGCCTCTCCCTGTGTGCAAAGCAAACCTCAGGCATTGTGTTTTGAGTGGTTCAATACCTGTGTGTGTCCATGTCCACATGCATGTGGGAGCAAATGGTGACCCTGCTGGTTTCGATAAAGACTTTCCCTCCAAAGAATCAGAGAACCAGAGAATAATTAATGTTGGGAAAGCCCTCTGAGACCATCGAGTCCAACCATTCCCCAGCACTGCCAAGCCCAGCACGAACCCATGTCCCCAAGTGCCACATCTACACAGCTTTTTAAATCCCGCCAGGAATGTTGACTCCGCCACTGCCCTGGGCAATGTGTTCCAATGTTTGAACACCCATTTTTTTCAATAAATTGTTCCTACTATCCAGTTTCAACCTTCCCTGGTTCTGCTTGAGGCTATTTGCTCGGGTCCTGTCAATTGTTACCTGAGAGAAGGGACCAAACCCCAAAAAGTTTTCCCTGCCATTGCTTTGCAGAACTGGAGAGTTTGGTGAGGGATGTGCAGAACATCCCTGCCTGCCATGGCCTTTGCTCAACGGGGTCTCACCTTTCCTGGCACTGACCCTGGAGCTGTCACCTTGAGCTCCCTTCACCTCTGCAGTGCAGAGCTGTTCCCCCATCGCAGCCCTCTCGTGCCCAGCCCGGTGCCGCTGTGCCCGGGTGTCACAAGAGGAGTTGCATGGGGACAACGGTGACGATTGCAACAGCCCCAGGAGGCTCCTCAGCCTCTGCCCTGCAGCAGGGAGGGACCAGGGCCAGCCCCAGCACCCCCACGCACATGGGGCACTCTCGGATTGGCCCAGGCCACTTGTGCCAGCAGCAATCGGGGCCTGTCCCACCCACCAGCACTGCTATAAATCCAGCCTGGCTGGGCTAAAGCAGCATTCCCTGGGCCCAGGGGCGTCTGCATACAGCGATTCCTTTTACAGCCTGAACACCAAGATCCTCATCAGGTAGGTGGCTGTGGGGTCTCTTGAGGGCTAATGGATTTGAGCTGCCCATTACACCTCTCTCTTCAGCTCCTGACACTTTGTTATTTACAGACTGTTGGAAGTGTCCCTGTGTCAAATGGACATTGGAGGCCATTTGAGCTTTTTAAGGAAGAGCATTAATAGTATGAGTCCGTGATTAGCAGAGCCCAGAACATGCTGGAGGACAATCAGGGTTTCCTGCTTTAATCTGGCCCTAAAATTATTCCGGAGGCTGGAGGGAGATCCCTGAGGTTTCTTGTTCTGGGACAGCTGGAGGCTGTGCTAGACAAAGTAGGGAGATGCTATTCAGGCAGCAGTACAGAGATTTTCCATTCTTCCAACTTCCATTAACTTGGAAGGTTGCTTTGTCCCCAAGACAACTGTGATTCTGTGATTCTGTGATGTAGCTGAACCTGCTCATTTTTAAAGAGGATTGGACTTAGAGTAGCTGTAAGGGGTCCCTTCATTCCCAAACCATTCTATGATTCTATGGTTCTATTGACCACAGTGATCATCAGAACCCTCCTTCACCAAGTGCTGGGCATCTCCAGGGACATGAATTTCCCATAATTGCAGAACCCAGGTCAGTTCCCAATTCTTGTTTGACTATTTGCTTTGTGTTGAGTGTTGCCATAAGCACCACCTGACAAGCAAACTCTGCTTTGGCTCTTGGAGAAGGAGGCAGAAGTGTGAGAATAAAAGCAGCAGCAACATGTTTCATCTGGGAACTGCATTTGAAGATCTGCCTTGTCCCACCCTTGGCTCTGTCTCACCAAAAACATGTATTTCTCCTCAAGAGAGAAATGTTGGATATAAAAGGCCTGAGGCAGCACAGCTTCCAAGGGGAAATATTCTGCTTGTGCTCTCCACAAGTCTTTGAAAGCCGTTTTGGCTGCAAGTGCACAGTCAGGCATTACTTCTCACACGTGTCCCTTAAGAGAATTCATAGAGAATTCATAAGATGATGGGAATTGCCTAACAGGCCAGTAGTTCCCCAGCTGCTCCCAGGAAATCCTAAAGGTACGTACATGAGATCCATTCTGTAGAACAGGCCACTTGTGATAGTCCCTTTGCAATTTGTCCCGTTACTGTGTGCTGCTCTCTCCAGGAGTTTTGGTGTGTCCCCTCTGCAGTCCTGTGAAGTCCCGAGAGAAGTGCCAGCCATGAGGATCCTGTTCCTGCTCTTCCCCTTATTCCTCCTGTTGGTCCAGGGTGCTGCAGGTAAGAAGGGAAGGTGCAGTCACACACTCCTCTCCCAGATTATGGTTTTAACTCTTTCCCTGTGCATGATTTTCCACGGCAGCAGGAAAACATGACAAGTGCATCCGACGGGGAGGATTCTGCGCTGTGGGGGGCTGTCGTTTCCCCTATAAATACGTGGGAGTTTGTTCAGCATTGAGTCACTGCTGCAAACCGTAAGTTGTGGAAATGGTTTCCTCCTGGTCATGGATAAAGTTGTTTTTGTCTTTCAAGCCAGCTCCTACTTCACAGCTTCATGCATTCATGCTCAAAGGCAAAAGCCAGGGAAAGAAAGGAAAAGTCCTTTTGGGTTTGGACCTGCCCTGAATAGGGCTGGAGTAGCCCCAGGTCAACCAGTTCTACCCTACACTCCTTTAGACCCACAAGGTTTGCCCACTGTCAATGAAGAGAGCGCGCCTCTGTTGTCCAAGTGAGAAGGCTGTCCCTGGAATAGTGTGAGGCACAGGATCTTCCTCTTGATATCTTTAACAGCTGGAGTTGGCCTCTGTAGGTTGTGTTCCCTCCCTGCACTAGTTTTCATTGCAGGGGAGGTGGGACAGAGTGGCAGGAGAAGTTACAGCACCTGATGTGCTTCTTTCTTCCTACAGAATCTGGGGCTGAGACCCTGAAACTCCTGAGAAGGACATCCCGCTCGCTTCTGGCTTCTGAAAATCCTCTCCTGATGTCCCCTCTGGCCCCTGCCTCTGCCGTGCCCAGCTGGGCTGACAGCAGCAGTGGCAGCTGCTCCTGCTGGGCGCTGCTGGGCTGGAGCCCTGTGGTGCCAGCCCCGGTGCCTTTGGGGCAGGGGCTGCTTTTCCCGGCTTGAATAAAGACTTGGAGCACGTTGGCATTGCAGGGCTGGGCCGTGTGTGCGTGTGCTGGTGCTGGAGGGCTGCTGTGCCTGCTGGCTCTGGGGCTGGCACTGCCTTGGTGGCAGCAGAAGGCCCTGGGCATGGTGCTGGGCCTGAGCAGCGTGTGTGTCCCTGGGGATGCTCCTGCCTGGCCGTGCTTTGGGGACGCTGAGCCTGGCAGTGCCTGCTGGGCCAGCCTGTGTGGGCTGCCTGTGCTGCAGCTGCCCTGCACACGCTCTCCCTGCTGCAAGTGGGATCCCTGTGCTGCTCCTGCCAGTCCCAGCTGTCCCTTGTCCCTGACAGCCACGGCCTCGTGTGCAGAGCTGTGCTGGTGCTGTGTCCCGTGAGCGGGCATGGCCGTGGTGACCCACAGGAGCTGTCCCTGCTGCTGCTCCTTGTCCTGTTCCAGTGCCACAGCCCTCCTTGCTGTGCCTGTGCCGGAGCTCTGCTGCTCCATGCCCCGTCCCACCAGCCAGGAGGAGGAGCAGGCCGTGCAGCTCCTGGTCTGGGTGTCCTGTGAAATGGCTCCAATTGACCATGGCCAGGAAATGGCCAAAATTTTACACACAGGCAATGAATGGGTTCTATTTTTTCTGCCCATCTCAGGCAGTCTGTGGTGAGAACTCTCTGCTCCATCAGAGTCAGTCACTTGTCCATGTCTGCAAAGAAAACCTCAGGCATTTGATTCCCTGCATGGTTTAATACCTGTGTGTGTCCATGTACTCGTGTTTGTGAGCAACTGGGCCCCCTGCCTGTTGCAGTGAGGGTTTTCTCTTCATCACAGAATCATTAATGCTGGGAAAGCCCTCTAAGATTGAGTCCAACCATTCCCCCAGCATTGCTAAGCCCAGCACTAATCCATATCCCCAAGTGCCACATCTAAATGGCTTTTAAATCTCTCCAGAGATGGCGATTCCATCACTGTCATGGGCAGCCTGTGCCAGTGTCTGAGTGCCTTTTCAGTGAAGAAGTTGATCCCAATATCCAATCTAATCTGTCCTAAGTACAACTGAGGCCATTTCCTCAGGTCCTGTCAGTTGTCACCAGGGAGAAGAGACAAACCCCAAAACAGCTTCCCCTGCCATGGCTTTTCAGATGTGGAGAGTCTGGTGGGCAGCATTCAGATTGTCCCTGCCTTCCGTGGCCTTTTCTTCCCCTCTGCTAACCCTGATATTTTATTTTACCCATCTTCTGTACAAACTCCCCTGACAAGGCTGTTGAAGAGAAATGAGAGGTAAATCTTTCCTCTCAATGTACAAAGATATTCACATTTGCAATATTCAGTCTGATTTTCCACATCTCAGTCTGAGTATTCATAACATCAATAAAATGAGAGGACACAAAGGAGGAAACCATTTCCTCATTTCTGCTCTTCCCAACATCAACCCACTGGCCTCGTCCATCGCAGCCCTCTCGTGCCCAGCCCGGTGCCGCTGTGCCCGGGTGTCACAAGAGGAGCTGCATGGGGACAGCGGTGACGATTGCAACAGCCCCAGGAGGCTCCTCAGCCTCTGCCCTGCAGCAGGGAGGGACCAGGGCCAGCCCCAGCACCCCCACGCACATGGGGCACTCTCGGGTTGGCCCAGGCCACTTGTGCCAGCAGCAATCGGGGCCTGTCCCACCCACCAGCACTGCTATAAATCCAGCGTGGCTGGGCCAAAGCAGCATTCCCTGAGCCCAGGGGCATCTGCACACAGCGATTCCTGCTGGGTTTGCTGCTGCCTGAACACCCAGATCTTTGCCAGGGAGGTGAGTGTGAGGTCCCCTTTGTGGAATCCTGCCCCACCTGGGGTCCTGCATGTCCCCATTGCCTTGGTGTCCCCTCTGCAGCCCTGTGAAGAGCCGGGAGAGGCAGCAGCCATGAAGATCCTGTTCCTGCTCTTCACCCTGATCCTCCTGCTGGTCCAGGGTGCTGCAGGTGAGAGGGGAAGAGGGGAAATGGGGGAAAGTGTGAGGCCCCAGCAATGGGAATTCAGAGTCAGGCTAAATGACCCTGTTTGTGGGAGTGATGAGAAAGCAACAGGGCATGGAGGTCAAAGGGGTTTCTCCAGTGAGTTACCACATGAACAACGATTTGAGGTAGAGAGAGCCAATGGAAAAAGAATCCTGGCTCCATCTATGGGTCAGAAATGGGTTTGGTTTGAGGCTCCAAGCCTGCACCCAGCTGTTCCTGTTTGGGAGGCTCTGGATGATCTCTTGCCCTGCACAGGGATGGCAGAGAGCCCCAGGGGTGTTTGGATGGGGGCGTTGCCTGGGGCACAAAGGTGTCCCTTCTCACCCCGTGGTTCATCCAGGGAGTGTCCCAAATCCTCATTAGCCCGAGGGATGATCCCTGCAAGGGCTGCACAAGGACTTTCCATCAGAGGTCACACAAATCATGGCACAGCCAGGACAGGGCCGTGGCATGGGAGGAGTTCCTGCCTGCCAGCAGCTCTGCACACCCTGCTATGTCAGACTCTTGCTGTAATACTTGTGTGTGCTTTTGTCCATGGAAACAGGGAGTTCAGCTCGATGCAGGCGCCGAGGGGGATTTTGCAGCTTTGACGGCTGCATCTCCCCCTCAAAAGCTATTGGAAGATGTTCATCAGTCAGTGTGTGCTGCAAAAGGTAAGGACCAGATCCCTGCTTGAAGAAAGAGTTTCCTCCTTTTCCCCCAGAAAGATCTGTTACAAATTTCTTCCTAATTTATAGTCAGTGGAAGAGGCCCAAAAGGGAAAGTAAAAGTCCTTGGCAATTTGGAGCTGCCCTGAGTGGGGCTGCAGGAGCCCCGGGACAGCCAGGCCCTCCCCATGCATCCAAACCACCAAAGAGGGAAACATTCCCTGTCCTTGGGCAGCACCGAGGACATGATCCAGGTTTTGCTGCATCTGCACACACTTGGAGCCAGGGCTGCCAGCACTGAGATAGCCCAGGTCCAACCTGTCTGCCCCAAGGACTGCACCTCACCTCCCTGAGCCTGAGTCTGCTGCAGCACACACTGGGCATGGCAGGGCAGGGGGAGAGGGTGGCAGGAGAACTTACAAAAGCTGATGTGCTTCTTTCCTTTCTTCTCACCGAATCTGGGTTTAAAATGCTGAAATTCCCACGCGGGACATCCCGCTCACTTCTGGCTGCTGGACCCATCTCCTGATGTCCCCTCCTGCCCCTGCCTCTGCCGTGCCCAGCTGGGCTGACAGCAGCAGTGGCAGCTGCTCCTGCTGGGCGCTGCTGGGCTGGAGCCCTGTGGTGCCAGCCCCGGTGCCTTTGGGGCAGGGGCTGCTTTTCCCGGCTTGAATAAAGACTTGGAGCACGTTGGCATTGCAGGGCTGGGCCGTGTGTGCGTGTGCTGGTGCTGGAGGGCTGCTGTGCCTGCTGGCTCTGGGGCTGGCACTGCCTTGGTGGCAGCAGAAGGCCCTGGGCATGGTGCTGGGCCTGAGCAGCGTGTGTGTCCCTGGGGATGCTCCTGCCTGGCCGTGCTTTGGGGACGCTGAGCCTGGCAGTGCCTGCTGGGCCAGCCTGTGTGGGCTGCCTGTGCTGCAGCTGCCCTGCACACGCTCTCCCTCCTGTGGAGCAGGAACCATGTCCTGCTTTTTATAGGCCCAGACTTGTTTCTTTTCTCAGGACCCTTCTTCCCTGTCAGTCACTTTGAGGTGGGTGATGGTCCTTTCCTGTGGGGGTGCTCAGCACAAGTGAGGCTGAGCTCAATGAAGGCACTGTCCTGCTGCTCAGTGGGAAAGGAGCTCCCTGGGTTCTCTGCAGGGATGTCCCACATGCCCAAATGGAGCAGGACATTGCTGCCAGTGGGAATCTCAGCCTGCACCTCTGTGTTTGTGTGTCCCTCTGTGAACACCCTGGGAATCCCCTCTCCAACCCGTTGTGGTCTGGGCACTGGCTGGAATGCCCTCTGTGCCAAGGCTGCCTGGGCTCGGCAGAGCTCTGGGAGTGCTGGAGGATGCCGGGTCCCTGCAGCCCCAGCAGCAGCTCCAGGCTGGGCAGGGCAGCAGTGCCAGCCCAGGGCTGTCCCCATGTTGCGGGGGAAACGAGACCCCTGGACAACGAATCAATATGATTACACAGGAATCTCCTTATTGTTTACATTTCTCCATTCTTATACATTTCTCTAAGTGTCATTCACACGATCACGCATGACCCGATTGGACTCTTCACATTGTCCACACACCCTGCATGCACCCCTCAGGGGACCTGAGTGGTTCTAGTCCAGGATGGTACAGTCCCTCCTTATCTGCTTTCTTGCTGCCTTGTTATTCTTTCTTCCAACGTCTTCTTTCCCAATTTAGCACTTCTTACACTCCTCAGGCCCTGATAAGAGCAACTACACAGAACTTGGCTGGTGCACTCCTGCCAGGATTCTTATGCTTTGCAACACCATGTCCCTGGGCTGCCCATTGTCCCCTGTCCCCAACATCCAGGGGAAGTTTTCCAGTGGAAGTTGGGTGATGTTTATGGCGCTTGATTGGGACACACTCAGGACCTCCCCTCAGCAGCCTTCAGCAGAGACTCTCCAACATGTCTGATGCCTCCATCCCTGCACGAGGCAGGACTCCGAGGGTGTAGCAGGATTTCCCTTCCTCCCTTCTCCTCCTCTCCTTCTGAGTGCTGTGGACTCAGAAAGACATGGGCTAGGAACTGTGGAGAGAGTGGCAAACCTCATCCCTAAAATAGCCACAGCTTTGTTACAAGGTCCCAACTCCAGTCCCAGCTGCAAAACCTGCAGCAGGAGCTGCTCCTTAAAGGTATGGAGGGGTGAGAGACCCCAAGGATGATGGCAAAGCCACCAGGAGAACTCACATGTGACTCGTGATCTCACTAGAGTAAAATAAATACCTGTACAGAAAGGTTTGGCTTTTATCTTCTTACATCTTCTTTCTGTTTATAGGAAAAGCTCAATATCCATAGCTGTCTCGGGGTGACTCCATGATGTGTATCCCCTATCATGGGTCTATGCCAAAAAATTAATTTTGTGCCTTTAAACTGAGCTTGAGAGGGGAGGAAAAAAAAAAAAAAAAGAAACCAAACTTTTCAAAGCAGTTCCCAAAGACACAGAGATAGAGACTCCTCTGCGTTCCCTGGCTGCAGGAGCACAGAGGAAGCACCTTTCTTTTTGCTTCTTCAGCCAGCTCTTCAGGTTTTCTTTTTCCTCTCTGGCGTGAGACAGAGAGCTGAATTTTGTTTTCTTGGGACTTTGGTTTTTCCATTCTTCTCTTCTGGACTGTTCCAACAACATCAGAACACATCAGGAGAATTTCCCACTGAGGGGCAGGGGTGGGGGGCACCCTCACAGCAGCTCCAAGAAGAAGGAACCACACCTACAGATGGACTCTGAAATCTTCCCAGGGTCCTCTCCACAGCGAGAGATTTTATTATTTAACATTATTATTCTTCTCCTGTGTGTTTGTTAAATAAATAGTTTTTATCTCTTTCACTTTCCTTCGAGGAAAATTTCTTTTTCCCAAACCTGGTGGGGGGAAGGGTGGTTGTAAACTGGTTTTCTCTCAGAGAATATATTGCTAGATTTTGGCCAAACTGGCACAATAGCACACCTTCACTGTACCATCACTTAAACCCTACATTTTTTCATATATTTAATTCCTTACTATTTTACCTGCTGCTCCCAGCAACATAAACAAGAGGAGAGCACAGAGCACAGGCTGGAGTCACTTGAGTACTCAAAATGTCCAGCCTAAAAGTTCCTTTTCCTGTTTCTCCCCTTGCGCCAGAGAAAAGGAGGCTTTGAGTTCCTCTTCTGACACCTCTGAGAAGGATTCCCAGCCCAGGCCCTTGTGTCATCCTGCCTTGTGTAAGGACCCTGCGGTGCTGTGGTTTGCTGGACACATCCAGGGACACAGCCCCACAGGGACACAGCCCCACAGGGACACAGCCCCACAGGGACACAGCCACAGAGAGCCTGCTCACTGCAAACCAGCACCACCCTGCTGCTCCTGCACGGCGTGGAACTTGCTCTGAGTCCCTTCAGGAAACCCTCCCAGTAAAACCCAGCATCAGTAATGTGGGCAGGCAGTGCCTCTGCTGCTGCTGAGCATGCAGAATCCTTCTCCTGCATTTTTGGTGATTGTCACCTTGTCACTGTGACTTCACATCTCAGGGCTGTGCAGGAGAAAAGGTTGAGATGCCAGGTTCCACTGCCAAGTCCCCAGCAGGTCCCTCTTTGCAGTTTGGGGGGACCAGACTGCTCTGCCAAACACCTGGAGAGGCAGCTGCCAAACTGGGCACAGGGCACAGCCCCTCGGCCCAGCAATGACTATCACCAGAACTGAACTGGTGCTGGTGTCTGCACCCAGCAGTTGCTGTGCCCATCCCAAAGATTCCCCAGCCTCCCCCCAGCCCGGTGCCGCTGTGCCCGGGTGTCACAAGAGGAGCTGCATGGGGACAGCGGTGACGATTGCAACAGCCCCAGGAGGCTCCTCAGCCTCTGCCCTGCAGCAGGGAGGGACCAGGGCCAGCCCCAGCACACACGAGTTGACTCTGCAGAGCTGGGTCTGCACTCGCAGGAATGGGAGGCCCCTGCCTGTTGGAAGTCAACAGTGTTGTTACACCAGTTTGAGCCGGCAGAGAGAAGATACCCAGCTTTTGCCCTGCTGGGAGATATTTATGGACATTTTCAGATTGTAGCTAAGGGACCCTTTGGAGAGGTCACCCTGTGGAGAGGTTGTACAGCCAGCCTGGGACACCAGTTTCCCCCGAAGGCATGCTAAGCTCTCCTGGGTGATGACTACAAGATCAGGCTCCTCCAGAAGGGATGGAGAAGGGACAATGGCTGTGGGCTGATAGAGGGGTTGGTGCTGTGGGGCTGGAAGGAGGGAGGGGACTGAGTAGAGACTGGACTGCAGAGCTCAGCCCCACGGCACATGAGGCAGATGGTGATCCCAGTCCACAGTGTGGTGGGAACTCTGGGACATCTGGGATGGTTTGGGTGGGCACCAAGGAGACAGAACCCAGAACAGCCCTGCAGATAAAGCTGTGGCTGTCAGGGACAAGGGACACCCATACCCAGCAGGACCAGGATAAGGGTCCTGTTCTCCCAGAGGGAGCATGTGCAGGGCAGCTGCAGCACAGGCAGCCCACACAGGCTGGCCCAGCAGGCACTGCCAGGCTCAGCGTCCCCAAAGCACGGCCAGGCAGGAGCATCCCCAGGGACACACACGCTGCTCAGGCCCAGCACCATGCCCAGGGCCTTCTGCTGCCACCAAGGCAGTGCCAGCCCCAGAGCCAGCAGGCACAGCAGCCCTCCAGCACCAGCACACGCACACACGGCCCAGCTCTGCAATGCCAACATGCTCCAAGTCTTTATTCAAGCCGGGAAAAGCAGCCCCTGCCCCAAAGGCACCGGGGCTGGCACCACAGGGCTCCAGCCCAGCAGCGCCCAGCAGGAGCAGCTGCCACTGCTGCTGTCAGCCCAGCTGGGCACGGCAGAGGCAGGGGCCAGAGGGGACATCAGGAGATGGGTCCAGCAGCCAGAAGCGAGCAGGATGTCCTGCGTGGGAATTTCAGGGTCTCAACCCCAGATTCTGTGAGAAGAAAGGAAAGAAGCACATCAGCTTTTGTAAGTTCTCCTGCCACCCTCTCCCCCTGCCCTGCCATGCCCAGTGTGTGCTGCAGCAGACTCAGGCTCAGGGAGGTGAGGTGCAGTCCTTGGTGCAGACAGGTTGGACCTGGGCTATCTCAGTGCTGGCAGCCCTGGCTCCAAGTGTGTGCAGATGCAGCAAAACCTGGATCATGTCCTCGGTGCTGCCCAAGGACAAGGAATGTTTCCCTCTTTGGTGGCTTGGGTGAGTGGGGAGGGTCTGGCTGTCCCGGGGCTCCTGCAGCCCCACTCAGGGCAGCTCCAAATCCCCCAGGACTCTTCTCTTCCTTCCTGAGCACCTCTCACAAAGCATAAATGCAGAAGAGTATTTATCATGAGTGGCCAAGAAAGAAATTTGTAACAGATCCATCTGAGGGGAAAGAAGGAAACCCTTTCCTCAGCCAGGATTCCAGAGCTTACCCTTTACAGCACACGCGTTGTCCGTCACATCTTCCAACAGCCCTTGCAGGGAGGATACATCTCCCGAAATAACAGTATCCTCTTCGGAGTTTGCAAGAAAGTTCACTTCCTGTTTCCATGGGGAAAGACAGACATGGAACAATTAAAGCAATACCCTGGGAGAGCAGTGTGCTTGCACACAGGCTGATGCTCCCTGTGCATTTCACACCAAGAGAAGGGCTCAGCTCCAACCCCCCCACAGCCACATCTCCAACTGCAATGTGTCTCACCTGGAAGGTCCCTGCCCCCTACTTTGGGGGCAGCCCAGAGCAGGGAGTGGGAAGGACCAGCCTGAGGTCGAGGAAGAGCCGTGCTGGCTCCCAGCTGCATTCCCACCTCTGCCTGGACCAGCACAGCTGCAGGCAGGGACTCCTCCCATGCCACGGCCCTGTCCTGGCTGTGCCATGATTTGTGTGACCTCTGATGGAAAGTCCTTGTGCAGCCCTTGCAGGGATCATCCCTCGGGCTAATGAGGATTTGGGACACTCCCTGGATGAACCACGGGGTGAGAAGGGACACCTTTGTGCCCCAGGCAAGGCCCCCATCCAAACACCCCTGGGGCTCTCTGCCATCCCTGTGCAGGGCAAGAGATCATCCAGAGCCTCCCAAACAGGAACAGCTGGGTGCAGGCTTGGAGCCTCAAACCAAACCCCTTCTCAACCCACAGAACAAGGCAGGATTCTCTTTCCAATGGCTCTCACCACCTTAAATCGTTGTCCATTTAGAAATTCACTGCAGAAACACCTTTGACCTCCATGCCCTGCTTCCCTCTCATCACTCCCACAACCAAGTCTCTTCCAGGGACACTGAATTTCCCCTCCTGCAGGTTCACACTTTCCCCCATTTCCCCTCTTCCCCTCTCACCTGCAGCACCCTGGACCAGCAGTAGCATCAGGGTGAAGAGCAGGAACAGGATCTTCATGGCTGCTGCCTCTCCTGGCTCTTCACAGGGCTGCAGAGGGGACACCAAGGCAATGGGGACATGCAGGACCCCAGGTGGGGCAGGAGCCTGTGTTGCAGGGCTCTGGGGCTCAGCAAAGTGCAGGGGGCTGCCTCCAGCCACATCTGATCATATTTCCTTTAGTTTTCTTTTTAAAACAGTGCCCAGCCCCAGAGCATTCCCAGCATTCCCAGCAAGGACATTCCCCAGCCCCACACTTGCTGCCCCTGCCCTGGGCAGCACCGCCCCAGTGAGCAGCCAGAGGGCAGGGAAGTGTCTTGGTGCCCAGGAATGGAAGCAGAAATCAACCTTTGGAATTCCTGAAAGCCTGAAATGATGGGAAATCTCTGTGCTGCTGTGGGAAAAGTGCCTCCCTATTTTGCTAAGGAAAGTCCCCATTCTCCCAACAATGATCTCAGCTCCCTCCTGCAGCATCAAGGCTCTGTTCCAGTCTCTCCTGTGCTTAGGAGGACTCAGGTCAACCTTCCACAGGTTCCGGGCTCTTAGACTCACATGAGGACTTTCACTCTCTTTCCCAGGAATCTCCGAGGGCCAGATTTTCCACCTGGATACTTCCAGCAATTTGCCCTTTTGAAAACTCTGCTGTGCTGGGCTTTGAGCTGAGACCCTGAGTGGGCAGGATTCCAGAAAGGGGACCCCACACTCACCTGCCTGGCAAAGACCTGGGTGTTCAGGCAGCAGCAAACCCAGCAGGAATCGCTGTGTGCAGATGCCCCTGGGCTCAGGGAATGCTGCTTTGGCCCAGCCAGGCTGGATTTATAGCAGTGCTGGTGGGTGGGACAGGCCCCGAGTGCTGCTGGCACAAGTGGCCTGGGCCAACCCGAGAGTGCCCCATGTGCGTGGGGGTGCTGGGGCTGGCCCTGGTCCCTCCCTGCTGCAGGGCAGAGGCTGAGGAGCCTCCTGGGGCTGTTGCAATCGTCACCGCTGTCCCCATGCAGCTCCTCTTGTGACACCCGGGCACAGCGGCACCGGGCTGGGGGGAGGCTGGGGAATCTTTGGGATGGGCACAGCAACTGCTGGGTGCAGACACCAGCACCAGCCCAGGCCTGGGGGAGCAGAATCCTTCCTTCATAGACTCATCCTGGACTGGTTTGGGTTGGAAGGCATCTTAAAGATCCTCTCTTTCCACCCCTCCTGCCATGGGCAGGGACACCTTCCACTATCCCAGGGTGCTCCTAGCTCCACTCAGCCTGGACAGGACACACTAGGACACTTCCAGGGATGCGGCAGGCACAGCTTCTCTGGGCAACCTCTGCCAGGGCCTCACCACCCTCAGAATCAAGAATTTCTTCCCAATATCTAATTTAAACTCTCTCAGTGTGAAACCATTTCTTTCTCTCCTATCCTTTGCCTCTTCTCTTATTGCATCACGAATATGTGTGGGATGGGCAAAAACTCACAGGATATGGAAAACGACTTTGGACACATTGCAATAACGTCTCATTAGACAAGAGGTCTGTGCACCTGACACGTCAGGGGGATAAACAGGGTTCTCTCTTGTGACTCTTCAGGGAAAGTGAGAGCAACACCGGCATAGATGGTGAGTTCTGTACGCCAGGTGAGCCAAAAAAGCTGTATCCCCTCCAAATGCCAACCAAGGTGAAGAAATACAAGATGATGCAGTCGTTGCTTGTGAATCCAGTGTGTTTGATGCCAGCCATGCCACGGGGAGAAGTGACAGTGCTTGCTGGGCCGAGGGGCTGTGCCCTGTGCCCAGTTTGGCAGCTGCCTCTCCAGGTGTTTGGCAGAGCAGTCTGGTCCCCCCAAACTGCAAAGAGGGACCTGCTGGGGACTTGGCAGTGGAACCTGGCATCTCAACCTTTTCTCCTGCACAGCCCTGAGATGTGAAGTCACAGTGACAAGGTGACAATCACCAAAAATGCGGGAGATGGATTCTGCGTGCTCAGCAGCAGCAGAGGCACTGCCTGCCCACATTACTGATGCTGGGTTTTACTGGGAGGGTTTCCTGAAGGGACTCAGAGCAAGTTCCACGCCGTGCAGGAGCAGCAGGGTGGTGCTGGTTTGCAGTGAGCAGGCTCTCTGTGGCTGTGTCCCTGTGGGGCTGTGTCCCTGTGGGGCTGTGTCCCTGGATGTGTCCAGCAAACCACAGCACCGCAGGGTCCTTACACAAGGCAGGATGACACAAGGGCCTGGGCTGGGAATCCTTCTCAGAGGTGTCAGAAGAGGAACCCAAAGCCTCCTTTTCTCTGGTGCAAGGGGAGGAACAGGAAAAGGAACTTTTGGGCTACTGGTGACTCCAGCCTGGCCTCTGTGCTCTCATCCTGATGCTGCAGGGAGCAGCAGGCAAGATAACAATGAATCGAATCTATGGAAAAACGGAGGATTTCACTGATGCTACAGGGAAGCTGTGCCAGGGATACTGAGTATGCCATATAGACATAATGCAGATGAAAGAAATCAAAGCAAAGCTGTTGGTTCAGCTATTTATTCTATACCTATCATGCTCATGAATCTCATGTGAGTTCTCTGGATGTCTGTGCCATGCTCCATGGCATCCCCCACACCATATCCCTTTAAGGAATGGTTCCTGCAGCAGGTTTTGCAGCTGAGACTGGAGCTGGGACCTTGTAAAAAAGCTGTGGCTATTTTAGGGATGAGGTTTTGCCCCTATCTCCACAGTTCCGAGCCCATTTCTTTCTGCCACGGGAGAAGGGTCCTGAGAAAAGAATGATATCTGGGCCTATAAAAACCAGGACAATGTTCCTGTTCCCCCAGAGGGAGCGTATGCAGGGCAGCTGCAGCACAGGCAGCCCACACAGGCTGGCCCAGCAGGCACTGCCAGGCTCAGCGTCCCCAAAGCACGGCCAGGCAGGAGCATCCCCAGGGACACACACGCTGCTCAGGCCCAGCACCATGCCCAGGGCCTTCTGCTGCCACCAAGGCAGTGCCAGCCCCAGAGCCAGCAGGCACAGCAGCCCTCCAGCACCAGCACACGCACACACGGCCCAGCCCTGCAATGCCAACGTGCTCCAAGTCTTTATTCAAGCCGGGAAAAGCAGCCCCTGCCCCAAAGACACCGGGGCTGGCACCACAGGGCTCCAGCCCAGCAGCACCCAGCAGGAGCAGCTGCCACTGCTGCTGTCAGCCCAGCTGGGCACGGCAGAGGCAGGGGCCAGAGGGGACATCAGGAGATGGGTCCAGCAGCCAGAAGCGAGCGGGATGTCCTGCATGGGAATTTCAGGGTCTTAACCCCAGAGACTGTGCAAAGAAAACAGACAAAGCACATCAGCTGGTGAAACTTCTCCTGCCACCCTCTCCCCCTGCCCTGCCATGCCCAGTGTGTGCTGCAGCAGACTCAGGCTCAGGGAGGTGAGGTGCAGTCCTTGGGGCAGACAGGTTGGACCTGGGCTATCTCAGTGCTGGCAGCCCTGGCTCCAAGTGTGTGCAGATGCAGCAAAACCTGGATCATGTCCTCGGTGCTGCCCAAGGACAGGGAATGTTTCCCTCTTTGGTGGCTTGCGTGAGTCCTCTGCAGAGGCTGAATGAGCCCCGTGGGGCTGGAGGAGAGTGAGGAGGCCCTGGATGACCTGGGGCTGCTGCAGCCCCACTGAGGGCAGATCAAACCCACAAGGACTTTTCCCTCCCTTCTTGGCTTTCTGACACTAATTACAAATGTAGGAGAGTATTTAGCAGGTGTTGGCAGGAAAGAAATTTGTAGCACATCCTTCTGAAGGAGAAGGGAGGAAAATCTTTCTTCAGCCAAGGTTCAGGTCCTTACCTCCTGCAGCACACAATGCCTGGTGCACATCTTCCAACAGTATTTGTACCACGGGGGCAAGCAAGACGAGAGCAGAATCCATGTATTCGCCTGCATGTGGTTGCACTTCCTGCTTCCATGGGGAAAGACAGACATGGAATAATTAAGGCAATACCCTGGGAGAGCAGTGTGCTTGCACACAGGCTGATGCTCCCTGTGCATTTCACACCAAGAGAAGGGCTCAGCTCCAACCCCCCACAGCCACATCTCCAACTGCAATGTGTCTCACCTGGAAGGTCCCTGCCCCCTACTTTGGGGGCAGCCCAGAGCAGGGAGTGGGAAGGACCAGCCTGAGGTCGAGGAAGAGCCGTGCTGGCTCCCAGCTGCATTCCCACCTCTGCCTGGACCAGCACAGCTGCAGGCAGGGACTCCTCCCATGCCACGGCCCTGTCCTGGCTGTGCCATGATTTGTGTGACCTCTGATGGAAAGTCCTTGTGCAGCCCTTGCAGGGATCATCCCTCGGGCTAATGAGGATTTGGGACACTCCCTGGATGAACCACGGGGTGAGAAGGGACACCTTTGTGCCCCAGGCAACGCCCCCATCCAAACAGCCCTGGGGCTCTCTGCCATCCCTGTGCAGGGCAAGAGATCATCCAGAGACTCCCAAACAGGAACAGCTGGGTGCAGGCTTGGAGCCTCAAACCAAACCCATTCTCAACCCACAGAACAAGGCAGGATTCTCTTTCCAATGGCTCTCTCCACCTTAAATCGTTGTCCATTTAGAAATTCACTGGAGAAACACCTTTGACCTCCATGCCCTGCTTCCCTCTCATCACTCCCACAACCAAGTCTCTTCCAGGGACACTGAATTTCCCCTCCTGCAGGTTCACACTTTCCCCCATTTCCCCTCTTCCCCTCTCACCTGCAGCACCCTGGACCAGCAGGAGGATCAGGGTGAAGAGCAGGAACAGGATCTTCATGGCTGCTGCCTCTCCTGGCTCTTCACAGGGCTGCAGAGGGGACACCAAGGCAATGGGGACATGCAGGACCCCAGGTGGGGCAGGAGCCTGTGTTGCAGGGCTCTGGGGCTCAGCAAAGTGCAGGGGGCTGCCTCCAGCCACATCTGATCATATTTCCTTTAGTTTTCTTTTTAAAACAGTGCCCAGCCCCAGAGCATTCCCAGCATTCCCAGCAAGGACATTCCCCAGCCCCACACTTGCTGCACCTGCCCTGGGCAGCACCGCCCCAGTGAGCAGCCAGAGGGCAGGGAAGTCTCTTGGTGCCCAGGAATGGAAGCAGAAATCAACCTTTGGAATTCCTGAAAGCTTGAAATGATGGGAAATCTCTGTGCTGCTGTGGGAAAAGTGCCTCCGTATTTTGCTAAGGAAAGTCCCCATTCTCCCAACAATGATCTCAGCTCCTTCCTGCAGCATCAAGGCTCTGTTCCAGTCTCTCCTGTGCTTAGGAAGACTCAGGTCAACCTTCCACAGGTTCCAGGCTCTTAGACTCACATGAGGACTTTCACTCTCTTTCCCAGGAATCTCAGAGGGCCAAATTTTCCACCTGGATACTTCCAGCAATTTGTCCTTTAGGAAACTCTGCTGTGCTGGGCTTTGAGCTAAAACCCTGAGTGGGCAGGATTACAGAAAGGGACCCCACACTCACCTGCCTGGCAAAGATCTGGGCGTTCAGGCAGCAGCAAACCCAGCAGGAATCGCTGTGTGCAGATGCCCCTGGGCTCAGGGAATGCTGCTTTGGCCCAGCCAGGCTGGATTTATAGCAGTGCTGGTGGGTGGGACAGGCCCCGATTGCTGCTGGCACAAGTGGCCTGGGCCAACCCGAGAGTGCCCCATGTGCGTGGGGGTGCTGGGGCTGGCCCTGGTCCCTCCCTGCTGCAGGGCAGAGGCTGAGGAGCCTCCTGGGGCTGTTGCAATCGTCACCGCTGTCCCCATGCAGCTCCTCTTGTGACACCCGGGCACAGCAGCACCGGGCTGGGCACGAGAGGGCTGCGATGGACGAGGCAGGGTGCTTCATGCTGGGAAGAGTAGAAATGACAAAAACATTTCCTTCCTTCTGATCTCCCATTTTATCTATTCTACCAATACTCAGAGTGGGACGAGGAAGATGAGACTGAATATTGCAAACGTGCCCTACTTTGTACAGTGAGAGGAAAGATTTACCTTTCATCTCACCTCAGCAGATTTGTCTGCATAGTTTGTAAAGAGGGACAAAATAAAATTTCAGGGTTAGCAGAGGGGAAGGAATGGCCACAGCAGGCAGGGATGATCTGAATACCCCTCATCAAACTCTCCAGTTCTAGAAAGCAAAGGCAGCAGAACATTTTTGGTGTCGGGCTCTTCTCCCTGGTAACAATTGACAGGACCAGAGGAAATCGCCACAAGCAGCACCAGGGAAGGATTTAGTTGGATATTAGGAACAGTTTCCTTGCAGAATCAGTAACCGGTGTTGGGACAGGCTTCCCAGGGCAGTGGTAGAATTACCACCTCTGGAAGCACTTACAGACCATGAAGATGTGGAACTTGGGGACATGGCTTAGTGCTGGGCTTGGCAGTGCAGGCAGAATGGTTGACTCAATGGTCTTAAGAGGGCTTTTCCAACATCAGTAATTCTGTGACTCTGTGATTCTTGGGAGGGAAAGCCATCCCTGAACCAGGCAGGGTCCCAAGGTGCTCCCACACATCCGTGTACATGGACACTCACAGGTATGGAACCATTCAAACCCTAACGCCTGAGGTTTGCTTTGCACACAGGGAGAGGCCCCTGCCTTTGATGGAGCAGAGCACTGTCACTGCAGACTGCCTGAAGTGGGCAGAGAGGCCAGGACACCTTGCTTACTCCTGTGGGCAAAGAAACTTGGACTTTTCCACACCAAAATGGGACCATTTTCACAGGTCAGCCAGACCAGGAGCTGCACAGCCTCCTCCTCCTCCTGGCTGGTGGGACGGGGCATGGAGCAGCAGAGCTCCGGCACAGGCACAGCAAGGAGGGCTGTGGCACTGGAACAGGACAAGGAGCAGCAGCAGGGACAGCTCCTGTGGGTCACCACGGCCATGCCCGCTCACGGGACACAGCACCAGCACAGCTCTGCACACGAGGCCGTGGCTGTCAGGGACAAGGGACAGCTGGGACTGGCAGGAGCAGCACAGGGATCCCACTTGCAGCAGGGAGAGCGTGTGCAGGGCAGCTGCAGCACAGGCAGCCCACACAGGCTGGCCCAGCAGGCACTGCCAGGCTCAGCGTCCCCAAAGCACGGCCAGGCAGGAGCATCCCCAGGGACACACACGCTTGTTATAAACGAGCCAATCCATATTATGATTAAAGGGAATTTATTAATAATCAAAGTATTGTCTTGGGGTGACTCTATGATGTGTATCTCCTATCACGGCTCTATGCCGAAAAATTAATTTTGTGCCTTTAAACTGAGCTTGAGAGGCAAAAAAAAAAAAGAAGCAAATGAACTTTTCAAAGGAAGTTCCCAAGGACACAGCGATAGGGACGGCTCTGCGTTCTCTGGCTGCAGGAGCACGGAGGGAGCTCCCTGCCTGTCTCTTCAGCCAGCTTTTTGGGTTTTTTTCTTCCTTCCTTTTTTTCCTCCGGCGTGTTTCCTAGGACTTTGGTGAGGTTTTTTTCTTTTTTTTTTCTCTTCTGGACTGTTTCAACAACATCAGAACACATCAGGAGAACTTCTCTTCAGGCTCGGAGGGGGCCTAAGGCCACCCCCCACGCCAGCTCTGAGAAGGAGGGTCCACACCTACAAGAGGACTCTAATTTTTTCCCAGGTTTTCTCATTATAGTGAGGGGTTTTGCTATTTAGTATTGTTGTCCTTTTCCTGTGTGTTTGTTAATAAATAGGTTTTATCTCCTTCACTTTCCTTCGAGGAATTTTTTTCCCAAACCTGGTGGGGGGAAGAGTAGTCGTGACCTGGCTTTCTCCCAGAGGATATATTGCTGGATTTTGGCCAAAACTGGTACAATAATAGCGGCGCCCAACGACAGGGGCTCTAAGGAAAGTGAAAAAACCTGTACTGATTACATTTTGGGTTGAATTTAATTGCTTTGTGTTGGGGTAAAGTGGTTACGATGTTGGTTGAGTTCATGATGTCACTCTGGATGGATATACTCGTGTCTTTTTGGTCCCTGTTTGCCTGTCCACAACTTGCTCCTATCGTATTGCTGATAAGAAACTTTTACAGAGCAGGGGCCCGAATCCGAATTTCTATTTTGCTCTGCTTGGTGATACTGATTTATATGAAGTTAACAGAGGTACAGGCAGCTGTCCGAAGTGTGTATGATAGGTGGTTTCTCCATCCTAACCCCAGTCCTGGTTCCAGTAGCCCGTTTTGGGGGTTTATTGGTAATGGCACTCAGTTTGATAGAGGAGGAGATGGGGTTTCCCAGCCTTTCATCTCCCTCCCCTTTAAATTTGATACATTATCTTTTGAGAATGTTCAGTTTCCCCTAGATGTTAAAGAGACCACCCTCCTGGCCAACCCCCTGATATTTAATCTGGTAATCTTCCTCTATATTCTTGGCAGCTTGTCTAGAATAAGAGCTCAGATTTCCAGGGTGACTGATGAGACACCTGACCCAGAGGTGGAAAAGCCTGAGTGTGGTGGAGAATGGGAGCGTATGGGCCAAATCCTGAAGAAATTCTCTGACCCAGTAGTTTGCAATTACCCCCCTGAACAAATTCAGGACCCAGATGAGGTGGGGAAATATCTGCAAGAGAAATACAATGACACTTCTAATAAGGAAAAACTCATTGTAATATGCTGGGCCTTGGCATATGCCTATCGCACACTGCTAGGTATAAAGGCAGAAGGGCAGGAAGATAAATCAGCAGACACCTCAGTCACTCAGGCTGCAGCCAAACCAGAGGGAGAGCCTAAGCCATTGACAGTTGCTCCTGTCACGAGGAAAGAACACACCACCAAAACCGATCGCCCCGTGAAAGATGATGATGACACGGGGGAAGGATCCTCAAAGCCACCAACTGACTCAGGCACAGAAACCATTTCTGAGTCCATGTCCATAAAGGACCTTCACAGCCTAAGAAAGGACTACACCCGCCGGCCTAATGAATCCATCGTAAGTTGGATGGTCCGTATTTGGGATGCTGCAGGTGATGATGTAATGCTGGACAGTGCTGAAGTGAGGCATTCAGGATCCCTGTCACGTCCTCCAGCTATTGACCAAAGGATGATAAGGGGGGCTGACTCTGCCAGTCTCTGGAGACGGCTCTTGAGTGGTGTGAGGGAAAGATATCTGTGTGGAGATGATCTCTATATGCAGCAAACCCAGTGGAAGACCATGGAACAAGGGATCCAATGCCTGAGAGAACTAGGGGTGGTAGAGGTAGTCTTCACAAATGACCCAGGATTGAGGAGTCCAGATCAGGCCATAGTTAGTCCATTCATGTGGCGAAAACTTATACAACTTGGGCCACCAGAATATACTTCTGCTTTAGCACTGATGAAACCAGATTACGGTGCTAACGAGACCGTGCAGGATACTGCAACAAAGCTCCGGGCATATGCAGACTCCGTGCATGGCCCAACACATGCGAAGATCGCAGCTGTGGAAACACGTGTGCAGAAATTGGAAGATAAGATGGAGAGGAATTTCCAGGAACTCAAGGAGATTAAAGAGGGCCTTCTCCAAACCTCGGCAGTACAGATCAGAGATTCTGATACCCAACATGGACGTTCCCTAGAGAGAAGGAACATCCCGCGAAGTGAGCTGTGGAAATTCCTGTGTGACAGTGGGGAAGACACGAAGAAGTGGGGTGGACAACCCACTTCTGCTCTGGCTGCACGAGTGCGTGAATTGAAGGAGCGCAAGTTTCAGAAAGGAAGGTCCACTAAAAAGGTAGCTGAAGTTACCTGTAGCCAATCTGCCAGTAATGATGAAAAAGACGATGACATGTCCAATTCCCGCAAAGGAACCTCTGTGATGCAGGCCCAAGAAAAGAAGGATTACCAGAACTAGAGGGGCCCTGCCTGTAGCCGGTTTTCCCTCTAGTCAGGGAAAACCGTATTTTTTGGACTGTGTGGATTCATTGGCCTGGTACGTCAGAACCATAACAATATGATGCTTTGGTTGACACTGGTGCGCAGTGTACAATAATCCCATCGCAGCATGTGGGGGTAGAAGCTGTTTCTATTACTGGTGTAACAGGTGGATCACAAAATTTAACCCTAGTGGAAGCTGAGGTGAGCCTAACTGGAAGTGAGTGGAAGAAACATTGCATTGTGACTGGCCCAGAGGCCCCGTGCATTTTGGGCATAGATTTCCTCTGAGGCGGGTATTTCAGAGACCCAAAGGGACTCAAGTGGGCTTTTGGAATAGCTGCTGTGGAGGCAGAGGGCATAAAGCACTTGAATACTTTGCCTGGACTATCAGAAAACCCATCTGTAGTAGGCCTCCTGAAGGAGGAGGAACAAAGAGTACCAATTGCTACCTCGACAGTGCATCACCGACAGTACCGGACAACTCGAGATGCTGTGATCCCCATCCACAAGACGATCCGTGACTTGGAGAGCCAAGGAGTGGTCAGCAAAACCCACTCACCCTTCAACAGCCCCATCTGGCCTGTGCACAAGTCTGAAGGAGAATGGAGACTGACTGTGGACTATCGTGGCTTGAATGAAGTGACTCCACCGCTGAGTGCTGCTCTGCCGGACATGTTGGAGCTCCAGTACGAGCTGGAGTCCAAGGCAACGAAGTGGTACGCCACTATTGACATTGCTAATGCATTTTTCTCCATTCGTCTGGCACCAGAGTGCAGGCCTCAGTTTGCCTTCACCTGGAGGGGCGTGCAGTACACCTGGAACCGACTGCCCCAGGGGTGGAAGCACAGTCCCACCATCTGCCATGGACTGATCCAGACTGCACTGGAAAAGGGTGAGGCTCCAGAACATCTGCAGTACATTGATGACATCATTGTGTGGGGGAACACCGCAGCAGAAGTGTTCGAGAAAGGAGAGAAAATCATCCAGATTCTCCTGGAAGCCGGTTTTGCCATCAAGAAGAGCAAAGTCAAGGGACCTGCATGAGAGATCCAGTTCCTGGGAGTGAAATGGCAAGATGGACGGCGTCAGATTCCTACCGAGATCATCAATAAGATCACTGCAATGTCTCCACCAACCAACAAGAAGGAAACACAAGCTTTCCTAGGTGTCTTGGTTTGAAAGACAGGTGCCAGACAAGAAAGGCGGGAGCATCCCCTGAAATGGAAAATGCAACCCCCTTCCCTCCAAATTATTATAAATTTGAAAATAAGGGGCTTTCAGGCAAAGATTTGAGGGATAGGAATAACAGTTCTTTACTAATAAATATATATGTATAACAACACAAACAAACAGATATAACTGTGGCAGTGACAGCAAACAGCAGCACAAACCCAGTGCCGGCCTCTCTCGGCCTCGGGCCCTTTTCCCCTGGCTGCAGTTCCTGCGGGGCGGCTCCCGGTGAGCAGGGCGGGTGCGATGGTTCCCCCGCGGCTGCAGGAGGCGCTCCAGAGCGAGCTCAGGCAGCACCGGGAATGGCGGCGTCCCGGGAAGGGATGGATGAAAAGCCTCACAAACCCCTGGGCAGCCGGTCCTGGTGTCTGGCTGGATCCTCAGGAGCAGCAGGCTGGAACAGCAGGGGCGAGCGCAGATCCCGGGTGGCAGTGAGATGTATCAAGCTCCGGCGCTGCAGCAGGGAAACCCGGCAGGTCTCTCAGCCAGCAGGGTGCACGAGCTACAGAGTAGCGAAAACTCCGAGCCGAGGAGGAGCCAGACGGCACCGGCTCCACTCCCGGACGGGACAGGGAGAAGAGCAGGCTTAGAAATCCCGGGGTTTGTCCGTAGAAAACAAACAGCTGAAGAAGCAGAAGCTTGCCGTGCTGTCCGAGATGTCCACACCGAAGGCAGGCAGCTCCCAGACTGAACGCTGAGCACCCAGGCAGCCCCCCGGGTGTCTCAACCCCCCAGGTGACAAAAGGGTGGCCAGTCCGACCCCGCCTCTGTGGCTAGGTCTTTTGTTTCTTTTAAGTACCCAGCGGTTTGTCCCCTGGCAACTAGTATGGATAAAATTCTTTAAGAGAAAAAAAAAACAGGCTAAAATCCTAAACCCCAACACTAGGTGTCATAGGTTTTTGGAGAATGCATATTCCTGAATACAGCCAGATTGTGGGTCCTCTCTACTTGATTACCCGCAAAAAGAACAATTTCCACTGGGGTCCTGAACAGCAACAAGCCTTCACCCAGATCAAGCAGGAAATCGCTCACGCAGTAGCCCTTGGCCCAGTCAGAACAGGACCCGAGGTGAAGAACGTGCTCTACTCTGCAGCCGGGAACAATGGTCTGTCCTGGAGCCTTTGGCAGAAGGTGTCTGGTGAGACTCGTGGCCAACCACTGGGATTCTGGAGCCGAAGTTACAGAGGGTCCGAAGCCAAATACACTCCCACAGAGAAGGAGATCTTGGCCGCCTATGAAGGAATCCAAGCCACCTCAGAGGTAATCGGCACTGAAGCACAACTGCTGCTGGCACCCCGACTACCGGTGCTGGGATGGATGTTCAAAGCAAAGGTTCCCTCTACCCACCATGCCACCAATGCCACATGGAGCAAATGGATTGCCCTCATCACACAGCGTGCCCGTATCGGAAAACTGAATCGCCCTGGGATTTTGGAAATAATCATAAATTGGCCTGAAGGTGAAAATTTGGTCTCAGTGACAAGGAAGAGCAAGAACAAGTGACACGTGCTGAAGAAGCTCCACCGTACAACCAACTGCCAGCAGAAGACACCCGCTACGCTCTTTTCACCGATGGTTCTTGTCGCGTTGTAGGGATGAAATGAAAGTGGAAAGCAGCCATATGGAATCCCACACCACAGGTTGCAGAAGCTATTGAAGGAGAAGGTGGATCAAGCCAACTTGCTGAACTCAAAGCCGTTCAACTGGCCCTAGACATTGCCGAAAGAGAGAAGTGGCCAAAGCTCTACCTCTACACTGATTCATGGATGGTAGCCAATGCCCTGTGGGGATGGCTAGAAAAGTGGGAAAAGGCTAATTGGCAGCGTAGAGGAAAACCAATCTGGGCCGTTGAAGAGTGGAAAGACATTGCTGCCCAAGTGAAAAAGCTACTTGTGAAAGTCCGCCACGTAGATGCTCATGTCCCCAAGAGTAGCGCTAATGAGGAGCACCGAAACAATGAACAGGTAGATCAGGCTGCAAAGATAGAGGTGTCACAGATAGACTTAGACTGGAAACACAAGGGAGAGTTGTTCCTAGCTCGATGGGCCCATGATGCCTCAGGTCATCAGGGCAGAGATGCCACCTATAAGTGGGCACGAGACCGAGGGGTGGATCTGACCATGGACAGTATCTCCCAGGTGATCCATGATTGTGAGACGTGCGCTGCAATCAAGCAGGCCAAGCGAGTGAAACCCCTGAGGTATGGTGGGCGGGGGTCCAAATACAAGTATGGGGAGGCCTGGCAGATTGACTACATCACACTGCCTCAAACACGCCAAGGCAAGCGTTATGCGCTCACAATGGTAGAGGCCACCACGGGATGGCTGGAGACCTACCCTGTGCCTCATGCTATGGCCCGTAACACCATTTTGGGCCTTGAAAAGCAAGTCCTGTGGAGACATGGTACCCCTGAGAGAATTGAATCTGACAACGGGACTCATTTCAAGAACAGCCTTATCAACACCTGGGCTAGGGAACACGGCATTGAGTGGGTGTACCACATCCCTTCCCATGCACCAGCTGCTGGCAAAGTGGAACGGTGCAATGGATTGTTGAAAACCACCTTGAAGGCACTGGGTGGGGGAACTTCCAAAAATTGGGAACAGCATCTAGCAAAGGCCACCTGGTTAGTTAACACCCGAGGTTCCACCAATAGAGCTGGTCCAGCCCAATCCGAATCCCTGCCTACAGTAGATGGAGATAAGGTTCCAGTAGTGCATGTCAGGGGACTGTTGGGAAAGACTGTTTGGGTTAATTCTGCCTCGAGTGCAGACAAACCAATCCGTGGGGTTGTCTTTGCTCAGGGACCTGGTTGCACATGGTGGGTAATGCAGAGAGATGGAAGAACACGCTGTGTGCCACAGGGAGATCTGACTGTTGGGTGAAAACCATCTGCAATGTGAAATACCTGTACACCACTGCTTGCTGAGTGTCACTGTCACTGTTTGTACATAGCTGTATATGTATTAATGTGTGTGTGTAGAGTTAAAATATATTAATTTGGGCATTGAGCCAACGATATGGGATAAGGGGTGGAATGTCTTGGGGTGACTCTATGATGTGTATCCCCTATCACGGCTCTATGCTGAAAAATTGATTTTGTGCCTTTAAACTGAGCTTGAGAGGGAAAGAAAAAAAAAACAAATGAACTTTTCAAAAGCAAGTTCCCAAGGACACAGAGATAGGGACGGCTCTGCGTTCTCTGGCTGCAGGAGCACGGAGGGAGCTCCCTGCCTGTCTCTTCAACCAGTTTTTTGGGGTTTTTTTCTTCCTTCTTCTTTTTCCTCTGGCGTGTTTCCTAGGACTTTGGTGAGGTTTTTTTCTTTTTTTTTTTTTTCTTTTCTGGACTGTTTCAACAACATCAGAACACATCAGGAGAACTTTTCTTCAGGCTCGGAGGGGGCCTAAGGCCACCCCCATGCCAGCTCTGAGAAGGAGGGACCACACCTACAAGAGGACTCGAATTTCTTCCCAGGTTTTCTCGTTATAGTGATGGGTTTTGCTATTTAGTATTGTTGTCCTTTTCCTGTGTGTTTGTTAATAAATAGGTTTTATCTCCTTCACTTTCCTTGAAGGAATTTTTTTCCCGAACCTGGTGGGGGGAAGGGTAGTCGTGACCTGGCTTTCTCCCAGAGGATATATTGCTGGATTTTGGCCAAAACTGGCAGAGTATAAAATACAGAAAGAGCCACGAAGCAAAGCAACACCGAGCCAGGCGATCAGTGCTGAGTGAACTGAGTTCAGACCTCTATTGGTTCAAATCTTGCCTGTTCAAGGCTGTGGTTTCTCTGAGGTGTCTTTTTATACCATTTTTCTTCTTTGTCAGTTTTATCTTTTCAACACAACAATATAATTTTCCTGTTTTTTCCACCACGTCTCACAACAGTTCCTGAAATCAGTAGTCGATTGTTGGAACTGTTGGAATCAGTTTCTGCTGAAAGTATATTATTGTTCCTTATACATACATGGAACCCACATCCTGAAACCATATTTCTATATAAACACACACATCTTGGAGCTCTACCAGATGAGGAAATCACACAAAATGCTTATTTGTGGAATGCAAATAGAATATACCTTGCCGGGGCTTATTCAGACAGAAATCCCTTGAACAGCACAATTCTGGGGATCACCTGTTTGTGCTTTTCTCAGCCTCAGAAAAATGCTGCACTCTTTAAAATTTTAGCATGAATTATTTTGTATCATAAACTACACGCTGCTCCCTGCCAGCACCATGCCCAGGGCCTTCTGCTGCCACCAAGGCAGTGCCAGCCCCAGAGCCAGCAGGCACAGCAGCCCTCCAGCACCAGCACACGCACACACGGCCCAGCCCTGCAATGCCAACGTGCTCCAAGTCTTTATTCAAGCCGGGAAAAGCAGCCCCTGCCCCAAAGACACCGGGGCTGGCACCACAGGGCTCCAGCCCAGCAGCGCCCAGCAGGAGCAGCTGCCACTGCTGCTGTCAGCCCAGCTGGGCACGGCAGAGGCAGGGGCCAGAGGGGACATCAGGAGATGGGTCCAGGAGTCAGAAGCGAGCGGGATGTCCTGCGTTTGAATTTCAGGGTCTCAACCCCTGGGACTATAAGAAGAAAGAAAATAAGCACATCAGCTGGTGAAACTTCTCCTGCCACCCTCTCCCCCTGCCCTGCCATGCCCAGTGTGTGCTGCAGCAGACTCAGGCTCAGGGAGGTGAGGTGCAGTCCTTGGGGCAGACAGGTTGGACCTGGGCTATCTCAGTGCTGGCAGCCCTGGCTCCAAGTGTGTGCAGATGCAGCAAAACCTGGATCATGTCCTCGGTGCTGCCCAAGGACAGGGAATGTTTCCCTCTTTGTTGGAGTGGGTGCATGGGGAGGCTCTGGCTGTCCCGGGGCTGCTGCAGCCCCACACAGGGCAGCTCCAAACTCCCAAGGGGTTTTCCCTTTCTTCTTGAGCAACTCTCGCAAAGCATTAATACGGGAGAGTATTTATCATGAGTGGCCAAGAAAGAAATTTGTAACAGATCCTTCTGAGGAAAAAGAAGGAAACCCTTTCCTCAGCCAGGATTCCAGAGCTTACAATTTGCAGCACAGCCTTTTTCCGTCACATCTTCCAATAGCCCGTGTAGGGGCGATACATTTCCTGGAAAAACAGATTCCTCCTCGGAGATGGCAAGAAAGTTCACTTCCTGTTTCCACGGGGAAAGACAGACATGGAACAATTAAAGCAATACCCTGGGAGAGCAGTGTGCTTGCACACAGGCTGATGCTCCCTGTGCATTTCACACCAAGAGAAGGGCTCAGCTCCAACCCCCCCACAGCCACATCTCCAACTGCAATGTGTCTCACCTGGAAGGTCCCTGCCCCCTACTTTGGGGGCAGCCCAGAGCAGGGAGTGGGAAGGACCAGCCTGAGGTCGAGGAAGAGCCGTGCTGGCTCCCAGCTGCATTCCCACCTCTGCCTGGACCAGCACAGCTGCAGGCAGGGACTCCTCCCATGCCACGACCCTGTCCTGGCTGTGCCATGATTTGTGTGACCTCTGATGGAAAGTCCTTGTGCAGCCCTTGCAGGGATCATCCCTCGGGCTAATGAGGATTTGGGACACTCCCTGGATGAACCACGGGGTGAGAAGGGACACCTTTGTGCCCCAGGCAACGCCCCCAGCCAAACACCCCTGGGGCTCTCTGCCATCCCTGTGCAGGGCAAGAGATCATCCAGAGACTCCCAAACAGGAACAGCTGGGTGCAGGCTTGGAGCCTCAAACCAAACCCCTTCTCAACCCACAGAACAAGGCAGGATTCTCTTTCCAATGGCTCTCACCACCTTAAATCGTTGTCCATTTAGAAATTCACTGGAGAAACACCTTTGACCTCCATGCCCTGCTTCCTTCTCATCACTCCCACAACCAAGTCTCTTCCAGGGACACTGAATTTCCCCTCCTGCAGGTTCACACTTTCCCCCATTTCCCCTCTTCCCCTCTCACCTGCAGCACCCTGGACCAGCAGGAGGATCAAGGGGAAGAGCAGGAACAGGATCTTCATGGCTGCTGCCTCTCCTGGCTCTTCGCAGGGCTGCAGAGGGGACACCAAGGCAATGGGGACATGCAGGACCCCAGGTGGGGCAGGAGCTCTGGGGCTCAGCAAAGTGCAGGGGGCTGCCTCCAGCCACATCTGATCATATTTCCTTTAGTTTTCTTTTTAAAACAGTGCCCAGCCCCAGAGCATTCCCAGTATTCCCAGCAAGGACATTCCCCAGCCCCACACTTGCTGCACCTGCCCTGGGCAGCACCGCCCCAGTGAGCAGCCAGAGGGCAGGGAAGTCTCTTGGTGCCCAGAAAGGGAAGCAGAAATCAACCTTTGGAATTCCTGAAAGCCTGAAATGATGGGAAATCTCTGTGCTGCTGTGGGAAAAGTGCCTCCCTATTTTGCTAAGGAAAGTCCCCATTCTCCCAACAATGATCTCAGCTCCCTCCTGCAGCATCAAGGCTCTGTTCCAGTCTCTCCTGTGCTTAGGAAGACTCAGGTCAACCTTCCACAGGTTCCAGGCTCTTAGACTCACATGAGGACTTTCACTCTCTTTTCCAGGAATCTCCGAGGGCCAAATTTTCCACCTGGATACTTCCAGCAATTTGTCCTTTAGGAAACGCTGCTGTGCTGGGCTTTGAGCTGAGACCCTGAGTGGGCAGGATTCCAGAAAGGGACCCCACACTCACCTCCCTGGCAAAGATCTGGGTGTTCAGGCAGCAGCAAACCCAGCAGGAATCGCTGTGTGCAGATGCCCCTGGGCTCAGGGAATGCTGCTTTGGCCCAGCCAGGCTGGATTTATAGCAGTGCTGGTGGGTGGGACAGGCCCCGATTGCTGCTGGCACAAGTGGCCTGGGCCAACCCGAGAGTGCCCCATGTGCGTGGGGGTGCTGGGGCTGGCCCTGGTCCCTCCCTGCTGCAGGGCAGAGGCTGAGGAGCCTCCTGGGGCTGTTGCAATCGTCACCGCTGTCCCCATGCAGCTCCTCTTGTGACACCCGGGCACAGCGGCACCGGGCTGGGCACGAGAGGGCTGCGATGGACGAGGCAGGGTGCTTCATGCTGGGAAGAGTAGAAATGACAAAAACATTTCCTTCTTTCTGATCTCCCATTTTATCAATTCTACCAATACCCAGAGTGGGACGAGGAAGATGAGACTGAATATTGCAAATGTGCCCTGCTTTGTACAGTGAGAGGAAAGATTTACCTTTCATCTCACCTCAGCAGATTTGTCTGCATAGTTTGTAAAGAGGGAGAAAATAAAATTTCAGGGTTAGCAGAGGGGAAGGAATGGCCACAGCAGGCACAGATGATCTGAATACCCCTCATCAAACTCTCCAGTTCTAGAAAGCAAAGGCAGCAGAACATTTTTGGTGTCGGGCTCTTCTCCCTGGTAACAATTGACAGGACCAGAGGAAATCGCCACAAGCAGCACCAGGGAAGGATTTAGTTGGATATTAGGAACAGTTTCCTTGCAGAATCAGTAATCGGTGTTGGGACAGGCTTCCCAGGGCAGTGGTAGAATTACCACCTCTGGAAGCACTTACAGACCATGAAGATGTGGAACTTGGGGACATGGCTTAGTGCTGGGCTTGGCAGTGCAGGCAGAATGGTTGACTCAATGGTCTTAAGAGGGCTTTTCCAACATCAGTAATTCTGTGACTCTGTGATTCTTGGGAGGGAAAGCCATCCCTGAACCAGGCAGGGTCCCAAGGTGCTCCCACACATCCATGTACATGGACACTCACAGGTATGGAACCATTCAAACCCTAACGCCTGAGGTTTGCTTTGCACACAGGGAGAGGCCCCTGCCTTTGATGGAGCAGAGCACTGTCACTGCAGACTGCCTGAAGTGGGCAGAGAGGCCAGGACACCCTGCTTCCTCCTGTGGGCAAACAAATTCAGACATTTCCACACCAAAATGGGTCCGTTTTCACAGGTCACCCAGAGCAGGAGCTGCACGGCCTCCTCCTCCTCCTGGCTGGTGGGACGGGGCATGGAGCAGCAGAGCTCCGGCACAGGCACAGCAAGGAGGGCTGTGGCACTGGAACAGGACAAGGAGCAGCAGCAGGGACAGCTCCTGTGGGTCACCACGGCCATGCCCGCTCACGGGACACAGCACCAGCACAGCTCTGCACACGAGGCCGTGGCTGTCAGGGACAAGGGACAGCTGGGACTGGCAGGAGCAGCACAGGGATCCCACTTGCAGCAGGGAGAGCGTGTGCAGGGCAGCTGCAGCACAGGCAGCCCACACAGGCTGGCCCAGCAGGCACTGCCAGGCTCAGCGTCCCCAAAGCACGGCCAGGCAGGAGCATCCCCAGGGACACACACGCTTGTTATAAACAAGCCAATCCATATTATGATTAAAGAGAATTTATTAATAATCAAAGTATTGTCTTGGGGTGACTATGATGTGTATCCCCTATCACGGCTCTATGCCAAAAAATTAATTTTGTGCCTTTAAACTGAGCTTGAGAGGGGAAAAAAAAAAAGAAACAAATGAACTTTTCAAAACAAGTGCCCAAGGACACAGAGATAGGGACAGCTCTGCGTTCTCTGGCTGCAGGAGCACGGAGGGAGCTCCCTGCCTGTCTCTTCAGCCAGCTTTTTGGGGTTTTTTCTTCCTTCCTTTTTTCCTCCGGAGTGTTTCCTAGGACTTTGGTGAGGTTTTTTCTTTTTTGTTTCTCTTCTGGACTGTTTCAACAACATCAGAACACATCAGGAGAACTTCTCTTCAGGCTCGGAGGGGGCCTAAGGCCACCCCCACGCCAGCTCTGAGAAGGAGGGACCACACCTACAAGAGGACTCGAATTTCTTCCCAGGTTTTCTCGTTATAGTGATGGGTTTTGCTATTTAGTATTGTTGTCCTTTTCCTGTGTGTTTGTTAATAAATAGGTTTTATCTCCTTCACTTTCCTTGAAGGAATTTTTTTCCCGAACCTGGTGGGGGGAAGGGTAGTCGTGACCTGGCTTTCTCCCAGAGGATATATTGCTGGATTTTGGCCAAAACAGGTACAGTATAAAATTCAGAAAGAGCCACGAAGCAAAGCAACACTGAGCCAGGCGATCAGTGCTGAGTGAACTGAGTTCCGACCTCTATCGGTTCAAATCTTGCCTGTTCACAGCTGTGGTTTCTCTGAGGTGTCTTTTTATACCATTTTTCTTCTTTGTCAGTTTTATCTTTTAAATACAACAATATAATTTTCCTGTTTTTTCCACCACGTTTGATGACAGTTCCTGAAATCAGTAGTCGATTGTTGGAACTGTTGGAATCAGTTCCTGTTGAAAGTATATTATTGTTCCTTATACATACATGGAACCCACATCCTGAAACCATATTTCTGTATAAACACCTACATCTTGGAGCTCTACCAGATGAGGAAATCACACAAAATGCTTATTTGTGGAATGCAAATAGAATATACCTTGCCGGGGCTTATTCAGACAGAAATCCCTTGAACAGCACAATTCTGGGGGTCACCTGTTTGTGCTTTTCTCAGCCTCACAAAAATGCCGCACTCTTTAAAATTTTAGCATGAATTATTTTGTATCATAAACTACACGCTGCTCCCTGCCAGCACCATGCCCAGGGCCTTCTGCTGCCACCAAGGCAGTGCCAGCCCCAGAGCCAGCAGGCACAGCAGCCCTCCAGCACCAGCACACGCACACACGGCCCAGCCCTGCAATGCCAACGTGCTCCAAGTCTTTATTCAAGCCGGGAAAAGCAGCCCCTGCCCCAAAGACACCGGGGCTGGCACCACAGGGCTCCAGCCCAGCAGCGCCCAGCAGGAGCAGCTGCCACTGCTGCTGTCAGCCCAGCTGGGCACGGCAGAGGCAGGGGCCAGAGGGGACATCAGGAGATGGGTCCAGGAGTCAGAAGCGAGCGGGATGTCCTGCGTTTGAATTTCAGGGTCTCAACCCCTGGGACTATAAGAAGAAAGAAAATAAGCACATCAGCTGGTGAAACTTCTCCTGCCACCCTCTCCCCCTGCCCTGCCATGCCCAGTGTGTGCTGCAGCAGACTCAGGCTCAGGGAGGTGAGGTGCAGTCCTTGGGGCAGACAGGTTGGACCTGGGCTATCTCAGTGCTGGCAGCCCTGGCTCCAAGTGTGTGCAGATGCAGCAAAACCTGGATCATGTCCTCGGTGCTGCCCAAGGACAGGGAATGTTTCCCTCTTTGGTGCCTTGAGTGAGTCCTCTGCAAAGCCTGAATGATTGCCCTGGGGCTGGAGGAGTGTGGGGAGGTCCTGGCTGACCTGGGGCTGCTGCAGCCCCACTGAGGGGAGATCAAACCCACAAGGACTTTTCCCTCGCTTTTGGCTTTCTGACACTAATTACAAATGTAGGAGAATATTTAGCAGGTGTTGGCAAGAAAGAAATTTGTAACACATCCTTCTGAGGAAAAAGGAGGAAAATCTTTCTTCAGCCAAGGTTCTGGTCCTTACCTCTTACAGCACACGAGGCTCGGTGAACATCTTCCAACAACCCTTGTATGACTGGGGCAAACAAGACTAGAGCAGAATCCACCTCTTAGCCCGCATCTACTTGGACTTCCTGCTTCCATGGGGAAAGACAGACATGGAACAATTAAAGCAATACCCTGGGAGAGCAGTGTGCTTGCACACAGGCTGATGCTCCCTGTGCATTTCACACCAAGAGAAGGGCTCAGCTCCAACCCCCCCACAGCCACATCTCCAACTGCAATGTGTCTCACCTGGAAGGTCCCTGCCCCCTACTTTGGGGGCAGCCCAGAGCAGGGAGTGGGAAGGACCAGCCTGAGGTCGAGGAAGAGCCGTGCTGGCTCCCAGCTGCATTCCCACCTCTGCCTGGACCAGCACAGCTGCAGGCAGGGACTCCTCCCATGCCACGGCCCTGTCCTGGCTGTGCCATGATTTGTGTGACCTCTGATGGAAAGTCCTTGTGCAGCCCTTGCAGGGATCATCCCTCGGGCTAATGAGGATTTGGGACACTCCCTGGATGAACCACGGGGTGAGAAGGGACACCTTTGTGCCCCAGGCAACGCCCCCATCCAAACACCCCTGGGGCTCTCTGCCATCCCTGTGCAGGGCAAGAGATCATCCAGAGACTCCCAAACAGGAACAGCTGGGTGCAGGCTTGGAGCCTCCAACCAAACCCCTTCTCAACCCACAGAACAAGGCAGGATTCTCTTTCCAATGGCTCTCACCACCTTAAATCGTTGTCCATTTAGAAATTCACTGGAGAAACACCTTTGACCTCCATGCCCTGCTTCCCTCTCATCACTCCCACAACCAAGTCTCTTCCAGGGACACTGATTTTCCCCTCCTGCAGGTTCACACTTTCCCCCATTTCCCCTCTTCCCCTCTCACCTGCAGCACCCTGGACCAGCAGGAGGATCAGGGGGAAGAGCAGGAACAGGATCTTCATGGCTGCTGCCTCTCCTGGCTCTTCACAGGGCTGCAGAGGGGACACCAAGGCAATGGGGACATGCAGGACCCCAGGTGGGGCAGGAGCCTGTGTTGCAGGGCTCTGGGGCTCAGCAAAGTGCAGGGGGCTGCCTCCAGCCACATCTGATCATATTTCCTTTAGTTTTCTTTTTAAAACAGTGCCCAGCCCCAGAGCATTCCCAGCATTCCCAGCAAGGACATTCCCCAGCCCCACACTTGCTGCACCTGCCCTGGGCAGCACCGCCCCAGTGAGCAGCCAGAGGGCAGGGAAGTCTCTTGGTGCCCAGAAAGGGAAGCAGAAATCAACCTTTGGAATTCCTGAAAGCCTGAAATGATGGGAAATCTCTGTGCTGCTGTGGGAAAAGTGCCTCCCTATTTTGTTAAGGAAAGTCCCCATTCTCCCAACAATGATCTCAGCTCCCTCCTGCAGCATCAAGGCTCTGTTCCAGTCTCTCCTGTGCTTAGGAAGACTCAGGTCAACCTTCCACAGGTTCCAGGCTCTTAGATTCACATGAGGACTTTTACTCTCCTTCCCAGGAATCTCCAAGGGCCAAATTTTCCACCTGGATACTTCCAGCAGTTTGTCCTTTAGGAAACTCTGCTGTGCTGGGCTTTGAGCTGAGACTCTGAGTGGGCAGGATTCCAGAAAGGGACCCCACACTCACCTGCCTGGCAAAGATCTGGGTGTTCAGGCAGCAGCAAACCCAGCAGGAATCGCTGTGTGCAGATGCCCCTGGGCTCAGGGAATGCTGCTTTGGCCCAGCCAGGCTGGATTTATAGCAGTGCTGGTGGGTGGGACAGGCCCCGAGTGCTGCTGGCACAAGTGGCCTGGGCCAACCCGAGAGTGCCCCATGTGCGTGGGGGTGCTGGGGCTGGCCCTGGTCCCTCCCTGCTGCAGGGCAGAGGCTGAGGAGCCTCCTGGGGCTGTTGCAATCGTCACCGCTGTCCCCATGCAGCTCCTCTTGTGACACCCGGGCACAGCGGCACCGGGCTGGGGGGAGGCTGGGGAATCTTTGGGATGGGCACAGCAACTGCTGGGTGCAGACACCAGCACCAGCCCAGGCCTGGGGGAGCAGAATCCTTCCTTCATAGACTCATCCTGGACTGGTTTGGGTTGGAAGGCATCTTAAAGATCCTCTCTTTCCACCCCTCCTGCCATGGGCGGGGACACCTTCCACTATCCCAGGGTGCTCCTAGCTCCACTCAGCCTGGACAGGACACACTAGGACACTTCCAGGGATGCGGCAGGCACAGCTTCTCTGGGCAACCTCTGCCAGGGCCTCACCACCCTCAGAATCAAGAATTTCTTCCCAATATCTAATTTAAACTCTCTCAGTGTGAAACCATTTCTTTCTCTCCTATCCTTTGCCTCTTCTCTTATTGCATCACGAATATGTGTGGGATGGGCAAAAACTCACAGGATATGGAAAACGACTTTGGACACATTGCAATAACGTCTCATTAGACAAGAGGTCTGTGCACCTGACATGTCAGGGGGATAAACAGGGTTCTCTCTTGTGACTCTTCAGGGAAAGTGAGAGCAACACCGGCATAGATGGTGAGTTCTGTATGCCAGGTGAGCCAAAAAAGCTGTATCCCCTCCAAATGCCAACCAAGGTGAAGAAATACAAGATGATGCAGTCATTGCTTGTGAATCCAGTGTGTTTGATGCCAGCCATGCCACGGGGAGAAGTGACAGTGCTTGCTGGGCCGAGGGGCTGTGCCCTGTGCCCAGTTTGGCAGCTGCCTCTCCAGGTGTTTGGCAGAGCAGTCTGGTCCCCCCAAACTGCAAAGAGGGACCTGCTGGGGACTTGGCAGTGGAACCTGGCATCTCAACCTTTTCTCCTGCACAGCCCTGAGATGTGAAGTCACAGTGACAAGGTGACAATCACCAAAAATGCGGGAGATGGATTCTGCGTGCTCAGCAGCAGCAGAGGCACTGCCTGCCCACATTACTGATGCTGGGTTTTACTGGGAGGGTTTCCTGAAGGGACTCAGAGCAAGTTCCACGCCGTGCAGGAGCAGCAGGGTGGTGCTGGTTTGCAGTGAGCAGGCTCTCTGTGGCTGTGTCCCTGTGGGGCTGTGTCCCTGTGGGGCTGTGTCCCTGTGGGGCTGTGTCCCTGGATGTGTCCAGCAAACCACAGCACCGCAGGGTCCTTACACAAGGCAGGATGACACAAGGGCCTGGGCTGGGAATCCTTCTCAGAGGTGTCAGAAGAGGAACCCAAAGCCTCCTTTTCTCTGGTGCAAGGGGAGGAACAGGAAAAGGAACTTTTGGGCTACTGGTGACTCCAGCCTGGCCTCTGTGCTCTCATCCTGATGCTGCAGGGAGCAGCTGGTAAGACATTAATGAATCGAATCTATGGAAAAACGGAGGATTTCACTGATGCTACAGGGAAGCTGTGCCAGGGATACTGAGTATGCCATATAGACATAATGCAGATGAAAGAAATCAAAGCAAAGGTGTTGGTTCAGCTATTTATTCTATACCTATCATGCTCATGAATCTCATGTGAGTTCTCTGGATGTCTGTGCCATGCTCCATGGCATCCCCCACATCATATCCCTTTAAGGAATGGTTCCTGCAGCAGGTTTTGCAGCTGAGACTGGAGCTGGGACCTTGTAAAAAAGCTGTGGCTATTTTAGGGATGAGGTTTTGCCCCTATCTCCACAGTTCCGAGCCCATTTCTTTCTGCCACGGGAGAAGGGTCCTGAGAAAAGAATGATATCTGGGCCTATAAAAACCAGGACAATGTTCCTGTTCCCCCAGAGGGAGCGTATGCAGGGCAGCTGCAGCACAGGCAGCCCACACAGGCTGGCCCAGCAGGCACTGCCAGGCTCAGCGTCCCCAAAGCACGGCCAGGCAGGAGCATCCCCAGGGACACACACGCTGCTCAGGCCCAGCACCATGCCCAGGGCCTTCTGCTGCCACCAAGGCAGTGCCAGCCCCAGAGCCAGCAGGCACAGCAGCCCTCCAGCACCAGCACACGCACACACGGCCCAGCCCTGCAATGCCAACGTGCTCCAAGTCTTTATTCAAGCTGGGAAAAGCAGCCCCTGCCCCAAAGACACCGGGGCTGGCACCACAGGGCTCCAGCCCAGCAGCGCCCAGCAGGAGCAGCTGCCACTGCTGCTGTCAGCCCAGCTGGGCACGGCAGAGGCAGGGGCCAGAGGGGACATCAGGAGATGGGTCCAGCAGCCAGAAGCGAGCAGGATGTCCTGCGTGGGAATTTCAGGGTCTTAACCCCAGAGACTGTGCAAAGAAAACAGACAAAGCACATCAGCTGGTGAAACTTCTCCTGCCACCCTCTCCCCCTGCCCTGCCATGCCCAGTGTGTGCTGCAGCAGACTCAGGCTCAGGCTCAGGGAGGTGAGGTGCAGTCCTTGGTGCAGACAGGTTGGACCTGGGCTATCTCAGTGCTGGCAGCCCTGGCTCCAAGCGTGTGCAGATGCAGCAAAACCTGGATCATGTCCTCGGTGCTGCCCAAGGACAGGGAATGTTTCCCTCTTTGGTGGCTTGCGTGAGTCCTCTGCAGAGGCTGAATGAGCCCCGTGGGGCTGGAGGAGAGTGAGGAGGCCCTGGATGACCTGGGGCTGCTGCAGCCCCACTGAGGGCAGATCAAACCCACAAGGACTTTTCCCTCCCTTCTTGGCTTTCTGACACTAATTACAAATGTAGGAGAGTATTTAGCAGGTGTTGGCAGGAAAGAAATTTGTAGCACATCCTTCTGAAGGAGAAGGGAGGAAAATCTTTCTTCAGCCAAGGTTCAGGTCCTTACCTCCTGCAGCACACAATGCCTGGTGCACATCTTCCAACAGTATTTGTACCACGGGGGCAAGCAAGACGAGAGCAGAATCCATGTATTCGCCTGCATGTGGTTGCACTTCCTGCTTCCATGGGGAAAGACAGACATGGAATAATTAAGGCAATACCCTGGGAGAGCAGTGTGCTTGCACACAGGCTGATGCTCCCTGTGCATTTCACACCAAGAGAAGGGCTCAGCTCCAACCCCCCCACAGCCACATCTCCAACTGCAATGTGTCTCACCTGGAAGGTCCCTGCCCCCTACTTTGGGGGCAGCCCAGAGCAGGGAGTGGGAAGGACCAGCCTGAGGTCGAGGAAGAGCCGTGCTGGCTCCCAGCTGCATTCCCACCTCTGCCTGGACCAGCACAGCTGCAGGCAGGGACTCCTCCCATGCCACGGCCCTGTCCTGGCTGTGCCATGATTTGTGTGACCTCTGATGGAAAGTCCTTGTGCAGCCCTTGCAGGGATCATCCCTCGGGCTAATGAGGATTTGGGACACTCCCTGGATGAAGCACTGGGTGAGAAGGGACACCTTTGTGCCCCAGGCAACGCCCCCATCCAAACAGCCCTGGGGCTCTCTGCCATCCCTGTGCAGGGCAAGAGATCATCCAGAGACTCCCAAACAGGAACAGCTGGGTGCAGGCTTGGAGCATCCAACCAAACCCCTTCTCAACCCACAGAACAAGGCAGGATTCTCTTTCCAATGGCTCTCACCACCTTAAATCGTTGTCCATTTAGAAATTCACTGGAGAAACACCTTTGACCTCCATGCCCTGCTTCCCTCTCATCACTCCCACAACCAAGTCTCTTCCAGGGACACTGATTTTCCCCTCCTGCAGGTTCACACTTTCCCCCATTTCCCCTCTTCCCCTCTCACCTGCAGCACCCTGGACCAGCAGGAGGATCAGGGGGAAGAGCAGGAACAGGATCTTCATGGCTGCTGCCTCTCCTGGCTCTTCACAGGGCTGCAGAGGGGACACCAAGGCAATGGGGACATGCAGGACCCCAGGTGGGGCAGGAGCCTGTGTTGCAGGGCTCTGGGGCTCAGCAAAGTGCAGGGGGCTGCCTCCAGCCACATCTGATCATATTTCCTTTAGTTTTCTTTTTAAAACAGTGCCCATCCCCAGCCCCAGAGCATTCCCAGCATTCCCAGCATTCCCAGCAAGGACATTCCCCAGCCCCACACTTGCTGCCCCTGCCCTGGGCAGCACCGCCCCAGTGAGCAGCCAGAGGGCAGGGAAGTCTCTTGGTGCCCAGGAATGGAAGCAGAAATCAACCTTTGGAATTCCTGAAAGCCTGAAATGATGGGAAATCTCTGTGCTGCTGTGGGAAAAGTGCCTCCCTATTTTGCTAAGGAAAGTCCCCATTCTCCCAACAATGATCTCAGCTCCCTCCTGCAGCATCAAGGCTCTGTTCCAGTCTCTCCTGTGCTTAGGAAGACTCAGGTCAACCTTCCACAGGTTCCAGGCTCTTAGACTCACATGAGGACTTTCACTCTCTTTCCCAGGAATCTCCGAGGGCCAAATTTTCCACCTGGATACTTCCAGCAATTTGTCCTTTAGGAAACTCTGCTGTGCTGGGCTTTGAGCTGAGACCCTGAGTGGGCAGGATTCCAGAAAGGGACCCCACACTCACCTGCCTGGCAAAGATCTGGGTGTTCAGGCAGCAGCAAACCCAGCAGGAATCGCTGTGTGCAGATGCCCCTGGGCTCAGGGAATGCTGCTTTGGCCCAGCCAGGCTGGATTTATAGCAGTGCTGGTGGGTGGGACAGGCCCCGATTGCTGCTGGCACAAGTGGCCTGGGCCAACCCGAGAGTGCCCCATGTGCGTGGGGGTGCTGGGGCTGGCCCTGGTCCCTCCCTGCTGCAGGGCAGAGGCTGAGGAGCCTCCTGGGGCTGTTGCAATCGTCACCGCTGTCCCCATGCAGCTCCTCTTGTGACACCCGAGCACAGCGGCACCGGGCTGGGCACGAGAGGGCTGCGATGGACGAGGCAGGGTGCTTCATGCTGGGAAGAGTAGAAATGACAAAAACATTTCCTTCTTTCTGATCTCCCATTTTATCAATTCTACCAATACCCAGAGTGGGACGAGGAAGATGAGACTGAATATTGCAAATGTGCCCTGCTTTGTACAGTGAGAGGAAAGATTTACCCTTCATCTCACCTCAGCAGATTTGTCTGCATAGTTTGTAAAGAGGGACAAAATAAAACTTCAGGGTTAGCAGAGGGGAAGGAATGGCCACAGCAGGCAGGGATGATCTGAATACCCCTCATCAAACTCTCCAGTTCTAGAAAGCAAAGGCAGCAGAACATTTTTGGTGTCGGGCTCTTCTCCCTGGTAACAATTGACAGGACCAGAGGAAATCGCCACAAGCAGCACCAGGGAAGGATTTAGTTGGATATTAGGAACAGTTTCCTTGCAGAATCAGTAACCGGTGTTGGGACAGGCTTCCCAGGGCAGTGGTAGAATTACCACCTCTGGAAGCACTTACAGACCATGAAGATGTGGAACTTGGGGACATGGCTTAGTGCTGGGCTTGGCAGTGCAGGCAGAATGGTTGACTCAATGGTCTTAAGAGGGCTTTTCCAACATCAGTAATTCTGTGACTCTGTGATTCTTGGGAGGGAAAGCCATCCCTGAACCAGGCAGGGTCCCAAGGTGCTCCCACACACCCGTGCACATGGACACTCACAGGTATGGAACCATTCAAACCCTAACGCCTGAGGTTTGCTTTGCACACAGGGAGAGGCCCCTGCCTTTGATGGAGCAGAGCACTGTCACTGCAGACTGCCTGAAGTGGGCAGAGAGGCCAGGACACCCTGTTTACTCCTGTGGGCAAACAAATTCGGACATTTCCACACCAAAATGGGACCGTTTTCACAGGTCAGCCAGACCAGGAGCTGCACAGCCTCCTCCTCCTCCTGGCTGGTGGGACGGGGCATGGAGCAGCAGAGCTCCGGCACAGGCACAGCAAGGAGGGCTGTGGCACTGGAACAGGACAAGGAGCAGCAGCAGGGACAGCTCCTGTGGGTCACCACGGCCATGCCCGCTCACGGGACACAGCACCAGCACAGCTCTGCACACGAGGCCGTGGCTGTCAGGGACAAGGGACAGCTGGGACTGGCAGGAGCAGCACAGGGATCCCACTTGCAGCAGGGAGAGCGTGTGCAGGGCAGCTGCAGCACAGGCAGCCCACACAGGCTGGCCCAGCAGGCACTGCCAGGCTCAGCGTCCCCAAAGCACGGCCAGGCAGGAGCATCCCCAGGGACACACACGCTGCTCAGGCCCAGCACCATGCCCAGGGCCTTCTGCTGCCACCAAGGCAGTGCCAGCCCCAGAGCCAGCAGGCACAGCAGCCCTCCAGCACCAGCACACGCACACACGGCCCAGCCCTGCAATGCCAACGTGCTCCAAGTCTTTATTCAAGCCGGGAAAAGCAGCCCCTGCCCCAAAGACACCGGGGCTGGCACCACAGGGCTCCAGCCCAGCAGCGCCCAGCAGGAGCAGCTGCCACTGCTGCTGTCAGCCCAGCTGGGCACGGCAGAGGCAGGGGCCAGAGGGGACATCAGGAGATGGGTCCAGCAGCCAGAAGCGTGCGGGATGTCCTGCGTGGGAATTTCAGGGTCTCAACCCCAGGGACTGTAAGAAGAAAGAAAATAAGCACATCAGCTGCAGAAACTTCTCCTGCCACCCTCTCCCCCTGCCCTGCCATGCCCAGTGTGTGCTGCAGCAGACTCAGGCTCAGGGAGGTGAGGTGCAGTCCTTGGGGCAGACAGGTTGGACCTGGGCTATCTCAGTGCTGGCAGCCCTGGCTCCAAGCGTGTGCAGATGCAGCAAAACCTGGATCATGTCCTCGGTGCTGCCCAAGGACAGGGAATGTTTCCCTCTTTGTTGGAGTGGGTGCATGGGGAGGCTCTGGCTGTCCCGGGGCTGCTGCAGCCCCACTCAGGGCAGCTCCAAACTCCCAAGGGGTTTTCCCTTTCTTCTTGAGCAACTCTCGCAAAGCATTAATACGGGAGAGTATTTATCATGAGTGGCCAAGAAAGAAATTTGTAACAGATCCTTCTGAGGAAAAAGAAGGAAACCCTTTCCTCAGCCAGGATTCCAGAGCTTACCCTTTGCAGCACACGCGTTGTCCATCACATCTTCCAATAACCCTTCCAGGGGGGATACATCTCCCAAAAGAACAGTATCCTCTTCGGATTTTGCAAAAAAGTTGACTTCCTGTTTCCATGAGGAAAGACACACATGGAACAATTAAAGCAATAACCTGGGAGAGCAGTGTGCTTGCACACAGGCTGATGCTCCCTGTGCATTTCACACCAAGGGAAGGGCTCAGCTCCAACCCCCCACAGCCACATCTCCAACTGCAATGTGTCTCACCTGGAAGGTCCCTGCCCCCTGCTTTGGGGGCAGCCCAGAGCAGGGAGTGGGAAGGACCAGCCTGAGGTCGAGGAAGAGCCGTGCTGGCTCCCAGCTGCATTCCCACCTCTGCCTGGACCAGCACAGCTGCAGGCAGGGACTCCTCCCATGCCACGGCCCTGTCCTGGCTGTGCCATGATTTGTGTGACCTCTGATGGAAAGTCCTTGTGCAGCCCTTGCAGGGATCATCCCTCGGGCTAATGAGGATTTGGGACACTCCCTGGATGAACCACGGGGTGAGAAGGGACACCTTTGTGCCCCAGGCAAGGCCCCCATCCAAACACCCCTGGGGCTCTCTGCCATCCCTGTGCAGGGCAAGAGATCATCCAGAGCCTCCCAAACAGGAACAGCTGGGTGCAGGCTTGGAGCCTCCAACCAAACCCCTTCTCAACCCACAGAACAAGGCAGGATTCTCTTTCCAATGGCTCTCACCACCTTAAATCGTTGTCCATTTAGAAATTCACTGCAGAAACACCTTTGACCTCCATGCCCTGCTTCCTTTTCATCACTCCCACAAACAAACTCTCCTCCAAGGACACTGAATTTCCCCAGCTGCAGGTTCACACTTTCCCCCATTTCCCCTCTTCCCCTCTCACCTGCAGCACCCTGGACCAGCAGGAGGATCAGGGTGAAGAGCAGGAACAGGATCTTCATGGCTGCTGCCTCTCCCGGCTCTTCACAGGGCTGCAGAGGGGACACCAAGGCAATGGGGACATGCAGGACCCCAGGTGGGGCAGGAGCCTGGGCTCTGTGGTTCACCACACTGCAGAGGGGCTGCCTCCAGCCACAGCAGATGATGATTCCTCTACTGTTCAGTTTAAAACTTTTCTTAGCTCTGTGCCGCACTCCAAGCTTTGGGGGCCTGTCATGTCTCAGTCTCTTGGAAATAGATTCCTTCAGCTGATCCTTTTCCTTTTACTGCCTTGAAGGATTTCTAAAGACCTTCCCTAGAGAACTGATGGCAGTTCTGACATGGGGCCAAGTGTTGCCAATTCAAACAAAACAATGGACAGTGAAAGTTGGGATGCAGAGAAAAAGTTGCCATTGAAAGTTACAGAGCTAAAGGACTGTTACTGTCTTAGGCTTATTGTATACAACAGATGTCCCAAACACCCTGACCAATCCCCTCTGTTTCCCTGGGATCAGGAAAGTCATCCCAGCTCAGCCTGGCAGCGCCCAGCCCCAGAGCATTCCCAGCATTCCCAGCAAGGACATTCCCCAGCCCCACACTTGCTGCACCTGCCCTGGGCAGCACCGCCCCAGTGAGCAGCCAGAGGGCAGGGAAGTCTCTTGGTGCCCAGAAAGGGAAGCAGAAATCAACCTTTGGAATTCCTGAAAGCCTGAAATGATGGGAAATCTCTGTGCTGCTGTGGGAAAAGTGCCTCCCTATTTTGCTAAGGAAAGTCCCCATTCTCCCAACAATGATCTCAGCTCCCTCCTGCAGCATCAAGGCTCTGTTCCAGTCTCTCCTGTGCTTAGGAAGACTCAGGTCAACCTTCCACAGGTTCCAGGCTCTTAGACTCACATGAGGACTTTCACTCTCTTTCCCAGGAACCTCAGAGGGCCAAATTTTCCACCTGGATACTTCCAGCAATTTGTCCTTTAGGAAACTCTGCTGTGCTGGGCTTTGAGCTGAGACCCTGAGTGGGCAGGATTCCAGAAAGGGGACCCCACACTCACCTGCCTGGCAAAGATCTGGGTGTTCAGGCAGCAGCAAACCCAGCAGGAATCGCTGTGTGCAGATGCCCCTGGGCTCAGGGAATGCTGCTTTGGCCCAGCCAGGCTGGATTTATAGCAGTGCTGGTGGGTGGGACAGGCCCCGATTGCTGCTGGCACAAGTGGCCTGGGCCAACCCGAGAGTGCCCCATGTGCGTGGGGGTGCTGGGGCTGGCCCTGGTCCCTCCCTGCTGCAGGGCAGAGGCTGAGGAGCCTCCTGGGGCTGTTGCAATCGTCACCGCTGTCCCCATGCAGCTCCTCTTGTGACACCCGGGCACAGCGGCACCGGGCTGGGCACGAGAGGGCTGCGATGGACGAGGCAGGGTGCTTCATGCTGGGAAGAGTAGAAATGACAAAAACATTTCCTTCTTTGTGTCCTCTCATTTTATTGATGTTATAAATGCTCAGAGTAGGATGTGGAAGGTCAGACTGAATATTGCAAATGTGAATATCTTTGTACAGTGAGAGGAAAAATTTACCTCTCATTTCTCTTCAACAGCCTTGTCAGGGGAGTTTGTACAGAAAATAGGTAAAATAAAATATCAGGGTTACCAGAGGGGAAGAAAAGGCCACGGAAGGCAGGGACAATCTGAATGCTCCCCACCAGACTCTCCACATCTGAAAAGCCATGGCAGGGGAAGCTGTTTTGGGGTTTGTCTCTTCTCCCTGGTGACAACTGACAGGACCTGAGGAAATGGCCTCAGTTGTACTTAGGACAGATTAGATTGGATATTGGGATCAACTTCTTCACTGAAAAGGCACTCAGACACTGGCACAGGCTGCCCAGGACAGTGATGGAATCGCCATCTCTGGAGAGATTTAAAAGCCATTTAGATGTGGCACTTGGGGATATGGATTAGTGCTGGGCTTAGCAATGCTGGGGGAATGGTTGGACTCAATCTCAGAGGGCTTTCTCAGCATTAATGATTCTGTGATGAAGAGTATACCCTCACTGCAACAGGCAGGGGGCCCAGTTGCTCACAAACACGAGTACATGGACACACACAGGTATTGAACCATGCAGGGAATCAAATGCCTGAGGTTTGCTTTGCAGACATGGACAAGTCACTGACTCTGATGGAGCAGAGGGGTTGTCACCACAGACTGCCTGAAGTAGGCAGAAAGAAGACGACAATCCATTCATTGCCTGTGTGTAAAATTTTGGCCATTTCCTGGCCATGGTCAGTTGGAGCCATTTCACAGGTCAACCAGAGCAGGAGCTGCACGGCCTCCTCCTCCTCCTCCTGGCTGGTGGGACGGGGCATGGAGCAGCAGAGCTCCGGCACAGGCACAGCAAGGAGGGCTGTGGCACTGGAACAGGACAAGGAGCAGCAGCAGGGACAGCTCCTGTGGGTCACCACGGCCATGCCCGCTCACGGGACACAGCACCAGCACAGCTCTGCACACGAGGCCGTGGCTGTCAGGGACAAGGGACAGCTGGGACTGGCAGGAGCAGCACAGGGATCCCACTTGCAGCAGGGAGAGCGTGTGCAGGGCAGCTGCAGCACAGGCAGCCCACACAGGCTGGCCCAGCAGGCACTGCCAGGCTCAGCGTCCCCAAAGCACGGCCAGGCAGGAGCATCCCCAGGGACACACACGCTGCTCAGGCCCAGCACCATGCCCAGGGCCTTCTGCTGCCACCAAGGCAGTGCCAGCCCCAGAGCCAGCAGGCACAGCAGCCCTCCAGCACCAGCACACGCACACACGGCCCAGCCCTGCAATGCCAACGTGCTCCAAGTCTTTATTCAAGCCGGGAAAAGCAGCCCCTGCCCCAAAGACACCGGGGCTGGCACCACAGGGCTCCAGCCCAGCAGCGCCCAGCAGGAGCAGCTGCCACTGCTGCTGTCAGCCCAGCTGGGCACGGCAGAGGCAGGGGCCAGAGGGGACATCAGGAGGGGGTTTTCAGGAGCCAGAAGCAAGCAGGATATCCTCAGGAATTTCAGGGTCTCAATCCCAGGGACTGTAAGAAGAAAGGAAAGAAGCACATCAGCTTTTGTAAGTTCTCCTGCCACCCTCTCCCCCTGCCCTGCCATGCCCAGTGTGTGCTGCAGCAGACTCAGGCTCAGGGAGGTGAGGTGCAGTCCTTGGGGCAGACAGGTTGGACCTGGGCTATCTCAGTGCTGGCAGCCCTGGCTCCAAGTGTGTGCAGATGCAGCAAAACCTGGATCATGTCCTCGTTGCTGCCCAAGGACAGGGAATCACCCTTTGACTGCTTAGGTGAATGGGGGGGCCCTGGCTGTCCAGGGGCTCCTGCAAACCCACTCAGGGCAGCTCCAAGTCCCCAAGGACTTTTCCCTGCCTTCTTGGGGATCTCTAACAAAGCATAAATGCAGGAGAGTATTTGTCATGAGTGGACAAGGAAGAAATTTGTAACAGATCCTTCTGAGGAAAAAGAAGGAAACCCTTTCCTCAGCCAGGATTCCATAGCTTACCCTTTGCAGCAGACTGTTTCTGCTGTACATCTTCCAATAGGCCAATCAGGGGGGTGACATCTCTCGAAAGAACAGTATCCTCCTCTCTCTCTGCATCTATATATACTCCCTGTTTCCATGAGGAAAGACACACACAGAGGAATTATAGCAATAGTCTGGCAGAGCAGGGTGTGCTTGCAGTCCTGCTGGCAGGCAGGGACTCCTCCCATGCCACGGCCCTGTCCTGGCTGTGCCATGATTTGTGTGACCTCTGATGGAAAGTCCTTGTGCAGCCCTTGCAGGGATCATCCCTCGGGCTAATGAGGATTTGGGACACTCCCTGGATGAACCACGGAGTGAGAAGGGACACCTTTGTGCCCCAGGCAAGGCCCCCATCCAAACACCCCTGGGGCTCTCTGCCATCCCTGTGCAGGGCAAGAGATCATCCAGAGACTCCCAAACAGGAACAGCTGGGTGCAGGCTTGGAGCCTCAAACCAAACCCCTTCCTGATCCACAGATGGAGCCAGGATTCTCTCTCCATGGGCTCTCTCCACCCCAAATCTGCAGCCAGTTGTAAGATCATAGGAGAAACACCTTTGACCTCGATGCCCTGTTACATTCTCATGACTCCCACAAACACAGTCTCTTCCAGGGACACTGAATTCCCACTGCTCAGGGCTCACACCTTCCTCCATTTCCCCTCTTCCCCTCTCACCTGCAGCACCCTGGACCAGCAGGAGGATCAGGGTGAAGAGCAGGAACAGGATCTTCATGGCTGCTGCCTCTCACGGCTCTTCACAGGGCTGCAAAGAGGACACCAAGGCAATGGGGACATTCAGGGCTCTGAGTGGGGCAGAAACCTTCTGTGGCTCAGCAAAGGGCACAGGGGCTGCCTCCAGCCACATCTGATCATATATCCTTTACTTCTCTCTTTATAACAATTCTTAGGTCTGTGCCACCCTATGAGGAGCCAATTTGTCTCAACTTCCTCAGAGGCCTGTGGGGGAGAGGGTGCACAGGTGCCACGTCCAGCTAGGAGAACACGGAGGAAAGCCTTGTCTCTGGGGGGGCTTTTCCTGGCAACCAGCTCACGTCTCACCTGGGGCAGGCAGTCAGCAGGGGAACACCAAAGGCACTGTGCCCTCCAGAGACCCTCTGTGCTCAAAGCTCTCCCCCAACGGGCTGCCATGGAAGGCTGGACGGGCCCGTGGTCTCTGTCAGCAGCCAGGCCTGAGGGGGGCAGGGAAATAACTGCCTCACGAGCCCCGCGAGCTTTTCGAAACTTGCTCTTTCAGTGTGGGCTTTTGCCTTCAGGGCATTTGGAGCTTTCGCTTTTGTCTTTCTGAGGGCTTTTTGACACTTGCTTTGGAGGCGGGGCTTTTGGAGTCTTGTGTTTCTGCTTTGGCTCCCACTTGCTGAGGTCTGCTTCTTGCCCTGGCCTTTGCCTGGTTTTGCCCTCTCTGCCCTGGCCCCAGCCGCCTTTTGGCTCTGCCGCCCTCGCTGGCTCTTGCTCGCCCTCACGTCTGTGCCGCCTCCCTGGGTCCCTGACCAGCGCCCTGCCTGCTCCCTCCCTGCGGCCCCGCCTGAGCCCCCTGCGTCCGGCCCTGCCCGCCTCCGAGCCAGCCCCACCACCGAGATCCTCGCCGAGATCCTCGCCGCGACCCTGTCCAGGTCTCTGTCGCTGCTGCCCGAGCCCCCTCACCTCGTGTCCGCTCCCCCGTGGCCGCGGCCGCTGTCCCCGGGCCGGCAGCGGGCACAACGCCCGCCCCGAGCTCCCCAACGGCCCTCACCGCCCGCCGGGTAACGCCCTCTGTCCTCTCTGCGCCCTCGCTCTCCTGCCCCCATTCCCTCCCCATTTTCCTTAGTCCTGCTCGGTCTTTCCTAGCCCTCTTTAGCAGGGTGACTCCGTTTTATTTACTTTTTTTTTTTCGTTACCAATAAATGGTTCTCCGATACATCGTTTGTCTCGTTTGGCTTAATTTCGTTCCTGACCATCGATTTTTAAAAGAACTCCTCGCAGTTTCCCTCAGTGGAATGTGACAGGTGGGATGGGGGAACAGAGCTTGTGGTGACAGCTCCAGGGTCAGTGCCAGGACAGGGGAGCACAGCAGGAGGAAGGGCTGTGGCAGGCAGGGATGATCTGAATGTCCCTCGCCTAGATTTCCACTTCTGGAAAGCAATGGCAGTGGAGGCCTTGATGCCCGAAAGATAGGCTGGAAATAAATCCCCATAGACCAATGTCTATAGAGCAGGTATTTGTTTATTGCAGCGCTGGTGGTGAGGGGGATTTCTGCTCTTAACTCACCCGCCTTTGTCAAGTGCGGTGGTAAATTTATACAGTAAAATTTTGCATAACATTGCTATGTCATTACAGCATCATCACATATGCGCCAGAACTAATTTACATAGCATGATCTCATGTTAATTAGATAATTCTTTGCACTGTGCATGCACTTCCCCAGTTCAGGAGTCTTCGGGGGTCTTTGATGAAGGCTTCCAAAGTCTTCTTCACACTTGAACTTTTCAACTTTGTCTTTGAGGCATGTGCAGTTGTGATGCCCTTCAGTCTATCTGGTCTTAACCGGCCTAAATTCTTGGTTTTGTGGGTAATTGGCTTGGCTTGCCAATTTTTCATTAGTACTACACTTACTTATTTCTAAAACACACCTGGTAGGTTTTTATCTCTTTTCTTTTTTTCTATCTTGCATATAAGCAACTGGTTAACGATATACTAGCCATTACATTGTATAAGTTGTTATTCATATTAGATTATATGGATATTAAAAGTTATGATTCAGGTTATAAGCATCAGGTTATAGGTATCAGGTTATATTAATATTCTTCAAGTTATATTGATAAAAGTAATGATTTGGGTTCTATTAATTTTAAGGTTACATAGATATCTTATATCTCAAGCTGTGTAAGCACCTTGTTGTTGTGACCTGAGTTACATAGACATCAGCCTTTTGGGGGTCAGTCTCTTCTCCAAGGTAACAGTTGGGAGAAGCAGAGAAAATGGCCTCAGGTAGCACCAGAGAAGGCTTAGACTGGAGAGTAGGAGCAGTTTCCCAGGGCAGTGCTGGAGTAATCATTCCTAGCAGGATTTAACAGCTGTGTGGGCATGGGACATGGGTTAGTGCTGGGCTTGGCAGTGCTTGGGGAATGGTGGGACTCAATGATCTTAGAGGGCTTTCCCAACATCAATAATTCTCTGTGACTCCTGGGAGGGAAATTCTCCACTGCAACAGGCAGGGTCATGAGTTGCTCCCATGGGAACGTGGACATGGACACACACAGCTACTGAAACACTCAAATCCGAATGCCTGAGGTTTGCTTTGCAGACATGGACAAGTCACTGACTCTGATGGAGCAGAGGGGTTGTCACCACAGACTGCCTGAAGTGGGCAGAAAGAAGAAGACAATCCATTCATTGCCTGTGTGTAAAATTTTGGCCATTTCCTGGCCATGGTCAGTTGGAGCCATTTCACAGGTCAACCAGAGCAGGAGCTGCACGGCCTCCTCCTCCTCCTGGCTGGTGGGACGGGGCATGGAGCAGCAGAGCTCCGGCACAGGCACAGCAAGGAGGGCTGTGGCACTGGAACAGGACAAGGAGCAGCAGCAGGGACAGCTCCTGTGGGTCACCACGGCCATGCCCGCTCACGGGACACAGCACCAGCACAGCTCTGCACACGAGGCCGTGGAGCTGCCAACGTGCTCCAAGTCTTTATTCAAGCCGGGAAAAGCAGCCCCTGCCCCAAAGACACCGGGGCTGGCACCACAGGGCTCCAGCCCAGCAGCGCCCAGCAGGAGCAGCTGCCACTGCTGCTGTCAGCCCAGCTGGGCACGGCAGAGGCAGGGGCCAGAGGGGACATCAGGAGATGGGTCCAGGAGACAGAAATGAAGGAATGTCCTTCTCACGAGTTTCAGGGTCTCAACTCCAGATTCTGTAAGAAGAAAGGAAAGAAGCACATCAGCTGCTGTAAGTTCTCCTGCCACCCTCTCCCCCTGCCCTGCCATGCCCAGTGTGTGCTGCAGCAGACTCAGGCTCAGGCTCAGGGAGGTGAGGTGCAGTCCTTGGGGCAGACAGGTTGGACCTGGGCTATCTCAGTGCTGGCAGCCCTGGCTCCAAGTGTGTGCAGATGCAGCAAAATCTGCATCATGTCCCTGCCCAGGGACAGGGAATGTTTCCCTCTTTGGTGGCATGGGTGAGTGGGGAGGGTCTGGCTGTCCCGGGGCTGCTGCAGCCCCACTCAGGGCAGCTCCAAATCCCTCAGGACTCTTCTCTTCCTTCCTGAGCACCTCTCACAAAGCATAAATGCAGAAGAGTATTTATCATGAGTGGACAAGAAAGAAATTTGTAACAGATCCTTCTGAGGAAAAAGAAGGAAACTCTTTCCTCAGCCAGGATTCCAGAGCTTACCTTTTGCAGCACACGCTTTTTGCTGTACATCTTCCAATACGCCATTCAGGGGGGCGACATCTCCAAAAGGAACAGTATCCTCTTCTCTGTCTGCATCTAAATATGCTCCCTGTTTCCATGAGGAAAGACACACACAAAATTACAGCGATAGTCTGGCAGAGCAGGGTATACAGAGCCGTGCTGGCAGGCAGGGACTCCTCCCATCCCACATCCCTGTCCTGGCTGTGCCATGATTTGTGTGACCTCTGATGGAAAGTCCTTGTGCAGCCCTTGCAGGGATCATCCCTCGGGCTAATGAGGATTTGGGACACTCCCTGGATGAACCACTGGGTGAGAAGGGACACCTTTGTGCCCCAGGCAACGCCCCCAGCCAAACAGCCCTGGGGCTCTCTGCCATCCCTGTGCAGGGCAAGAGATCATCCAGAGCCTCCCAAACAGGAACAGCTGGGTGCAGGCTTGGAGCCTCAAACCAAACCCCTTCTCAACCCACAGAACAAGGCAGGATTCTCTTTCCAATGGCTCTCACCACCTTAAATCGTTGTCCATTTAGAAATTCACTGCAGAAACACCTTTGACCTCCATGCCCTGTTACATTCTAATCACTCCCACAAACAGGGTCACTTAGCTTGACTTTAAATTCCCACCTCTCAGGGCTCACACTTTCCTCCATTTCCCCTCCTCCCCTCTCACCTGCAGCACCCTGGACCAGCAGGAGGATCAGGGTGAAGAGCAGGAACAGGATCTTCATGGCTGCTGCCTCTCCCGGCTCTTCACAGGGCTGCAGAGGGGACACCAAGGCAATGGGGACATGCAGGACTCTGACGGGGGCAGAAACCTGGGCTCTGTGGATCAGCAAAGTGCAGAGGGGCCGCCTCCAGCCACATCTGATCATATTTTCTTTACTTTTCTCTTTGTAACAATTCTTAGGTCTGTGCCACCCTGTGAGGCGCCAATTTATTTGTCTCAACTTCCTCAGAGGCCTGTGGGGGAGAGGGTGCACAGGTGCCACGTCCAGCTAGGAGAACACGGAGGAAAGCCTTGTCTTTGGGGGGGCTTTTCCTGGCAACCAGCTCACGTCTCACCTGGGGCAGGCAGTCAGCAGGGGAACACCAAAGGCACTGTGCCCTCCAGAGACCCTCTGCGCTCAAAGCTCTCCCCCAACGGGCTGCCATGGAAGGCTGGACGGGCCCGTGGTCTCTGTCAGCAGCCAGGCCTGAGGGGGGCAGGGAAATAACTGCCTCACGAGCCCCGCGAGCTTTTCGAAACTTGCTCTTTCAGTGTGGGCTTTTGCCTTCAGGGCATTTGGAGCTTTCGCTTTTGTCTTTCTGAGGGCTTTTTGACACTTGCTTTGGAGGCGGGGCTTTTGGAGTCTTGTGTTTCTGCTTTGGCTCCCACTTGCTGAGGTCTGCTTCTTGCCCTGGCCTTTGCCTGGTTTTGCCCTCTCTGCCCTGGCCCCAGCCGCCTTTTGGCTCTGCCGCCCTCGCTGGCTCTTGCTCGCCCTCACGTCTGTGCCGCCTCCCTGGGTCCCTGACCAGCGCCCTGCCTGCTCCCTCCCTGCGGCCCCGCCTGAGCCCCCTGCGTCCGGCCCTGCCCGCCTCCGAGCCAGCCCCACCACCGAGATCCTCGCCGAGATCCTCGCCGCGACCCTGTCCAGGTCTCTGTCGCTGCTGCCCGAGCCCCCTCACCTCGTGTCCGCTCCCCCGTGGCCGCGGCCGCTGTCCCCGGGCCGGCAGCGGGCACAACGCCCGCCCCGAGCTCCCCAACGGCCCTCACCGCCCGCCGGGTAACGCCCTCTGTCCTCTCTGCGCCCTCGCTCTCCTGCCCCCATTCCCTCCCCATTTTCCTTAGTCCTGCTCGGTCTTTCCTAGCCCTCTTTAGCAGGGTGACTCCGTTTTATTTAGTTTTTTTTTCTTCGTTACCAATAAATGGTTCTCCGATACATCGTTTGTCTCGTTTGGCTTAATTTCGTTCCTGACCATCGATTTTTAAAAGAACTCCTCGCAGTTTCCCTCAGTGGAATGTGACAGGCGGGATGGGGGAACAGAGCTTGTGGTGACAGCTCCAGGGTCAGTGCCAGGACAGGGGAGCACAGCAGGAGGAAGGGCCGTGGCAGGCAGGGATGATCTGAATGTCCCTCGCCTAGATTTCCACTTCTGGAAAGCAATGGCAGTGGAGGAGTTTTGGGGGTCAGTCTCTTCTCTAAGGTAGCAGTTGGGAGAACCAGAGAAAATGGCCTCAGGTAGCACCAGAGAAGGCTTAGACTGGAGAGTAGGAGCAGTTTCCCAGGGCAGTGCTGGAGTAATCTTTCCTAGCAGGATTTAACAGCTGTGTGCATGTGGCACTTGTGGACATGGGTTAGTGCTGGGCTTGGCAGTGCTTGGGGAATGGTGAGACTCAATGATCTTAGAGGGCTTTCCCAACATCAGTAATTCTCTGTGACTCTTGGGAGGGAAATTCTCCACTGCAACAGGCAGGGTCACAAGTGGCTCCCATGGGCACATGGACATGGACACACACAGGTATTGAAGCACTCAAATCCTAATGCCTGAGGTTTGCTTTGCAGACATGGACAAGTCACTCACTCTGATGGAGCAGAGAGTTGTCACCCCAGACTGCCTGAGATGGGCAGAGAAAAGGCAACCCATTCATTGCCTGTGTGTAAAAATTTTGGACATTTCCTGGCCATGGTCAGTTGGAGCCATTTCACAGGTCAACCAGACCAGGAGCTGCACGGCCTCCTCCTCCTCCTGGCTGGTGGGACAGGGCATGGAGCAGCAGAGCTCCGGCACAGGCACAGCAAGGAGGGCTGTGGCACTGGAACAGGACAAGGAGCAGCAGCAGGGACAGCTCCTGTGGGTCACCACGGCCATGCCCGCTCACGGGACACAGCACCAGCACAGCTCTGCACACGAGGCCGTGGCTGTCAGGGACAAGGGACAGCTGGGACTGGCAGGAGCAGCACAGGGATCCCACTTGCAGCAGGGAGAGCATGTGCAGGGCAGCTGCAGCACAGGCAGCCCACACAGGCTGGCCCAGCAGGCACTGCCAGGCTCAGCGTCCCCAAAGCACGGCCAGGCAGGAGCATCCCCAGGGACACACACGCTGCTCAGGCCCAGCACCATGCCCAGGGCCTTCTGCTGCCACCAAGGCAGTGCCAGCCCCAGAGCCAGCAGGCACAGCAGCCCTCCAGCACCAGCACACGCACACACGGCCCAGCCCTGCAATGCCAACGTGCTCCAAGTCTTTATTCAAGCCGGGAAAAGCAGCCCCTGCCCCAAAGACACCGGGGCTGGCACCACAGGGCTCCAGCCCAGCAGCGCCCAGCAGGAGCAGCTGCCACTGCTGCTGTCAGCCCAGCTGGGCACGGCAGAGGCAGGGGCCAGAGGGGACATCAGGAGATGGGTCCAGGAGTCAGAAGCGAGCGGGATGTCCTGCGTGGGAATTTCAGGGTCTCAACCCCAGGGACTGTAAGAAGAAAGGAAAGAAGCACATCAGCTTTTGTAAGTTCTTCTGCCACCCTCTCCCCCTGCCCTGCCATGCCCAGTGTGTGCTGCAGCAGACTCAGGCTCAGGGAGGTGAGGTGCAGTCCTTGGGGCAGACAGGTTGGACCTGGGCTATCTCAGTGCTGGCAGCCCTGGCTCCAAGTGTGTGCAGATGCAGCAAAACCTGGATCATGTCCTCGATGCTGCCCAAGGACAGGAAATGTTTCCCTCTTTGGTGGCTTGAGTGAGTCCTCTGCAGAGGCTGAATGAAGTCCCTGGGGCTGGAGGAGTGTGGGGAGGTCCTGGCTGACCTGGGGCTGCGGCAGCCGCACTCAAGGCACTTCATACTCACAAGGATTTTTCCCTCCTCTCTTGGGCATCTTTCCCATAAGGTATAAATAGGAGGTTCTTTATCAGGCATTGACAGGAAATAAATTTGCAACACATTTCATTGTGGACAAAGAAGGAAATTCTTTCCTCTGCTAGGATTCCAGACCTTATCTCTTGCAGCACACACTGTACAGTGTGCATCTTCCAATGGGTCTCGCAGGGAAGTTGCATCTCCCATAAGTGCAGTATCCCCCTCTCTGCCTGCATCCAGCTGCAGTTTGGGTTTCCATGGGGAAAGAAACACAGAACGATTAAATCAATCACCTGGGAGAGCAATGTTTGGTTGCAAAAGGCTGATGCTGTTTGTGCATTTCTGGCCAGTGGATGGGCTCAGCTCCAACCTCCCCACAGCAAAATCACACCCAGGGCAAAAGAATATCCAGAGGCACCCAAACAGGAACATCTGGGTGGAGGGTGGAGGCCTGAAACCAAATCCCTTCCTGACCCACAAAAGAAACCAGGACGCTACTTCCATGGTCTCTCTCCACCTGAAGTCTGTGTCCTACTGAATGACCACTGGACAAACACCTTTCTCCTCTATCCCCCCTTACCTTTGCATCACTCCCACTAATGTGGTCTCTTCCAGGGACATGGAAAACCCAGTCAGGGAGGATCACACCTCTCCCCACCTCCCCTCTTCCTCTCTCACCTGAAGCACCCTGGACCAGCAGGAGGATCAGGGGGAAGAGCAGGAACAGGATCTTCATGGCTGCTGCCTCTCCCGGCTCTTCACAGGGCTGCAGAGGGGACACCAAGGCAATGGGGACATGCAGGACCCCAGGTGGGGCAGGAGCCTGGGCTCTGTGGTTCACCACACTGCAGAGGGGCTGCCTCCAGCCACAGCAGATGATGATTCCTCTACTTTCCTCTTAAAAAAAATTCTTAGATCTGTGATACCCTACCAACCTCAGGAGCATTTCATGATGTTTCAGTCTGTAGGAAATCCATTACCTCATCTGATCCTTTTCCAGGAGACCCCCCAGTCACCTACCTGGTGAAGGTCTTGGTGTTCAGGCAGCAACAAACCCAACAGGAATCACTTGCGACCAGTGGCCCTTGGGTGCAAGGAGCACTTTTTTGGCCAAAACGCTCTGATTTTGTATCGTTGCAAGCCATGGGGACGTTCACTGATTTTTGCTGACACATCTCCCCTTGGCCAATCACAAAGCCACCCATCCATGTGGGGATGTTGGGGCTTCTCCTTATCCCTCTCTGATGCAATGGCAGAGGCTGAGGAGCCTCCTGGGGCTGTTGCAATCGTCACCGCTGTCCCCATGTAACACCTCTTGTGACACCCGGGCACAGCGGCACCGAGCTGTGGTGGCGTGGCATGAACTGCCTGGGATGGACAAAATGGCCTGGTGGGTGCAGGCAGAAGTAGGAACCAGTCCCAACCAGTCTCTCCTGTGAGGGTGGGGAGGCCCTGGCACAGGGTGCCCAGAGAAGCTGTGGCTGCCCCATCCCTGGAAGTGCCCAAGGCCAGCTTGGACAGGGCTTGGAGCAACCTGGGATAGTGGGAGGTGTTCCTGCCCATGGCAGGGGGTTGGAATTGGATGACCTTAAAAGTCACTCTGTCCCCAAACCATTTTGTGATTCTTTGATAAAATATCTGTCTCCTGTCACGCCAGTTTGCTTAGTGAGCTCGTACTGTGAGACGCACAGAAACATCTGAAAAATTTTTGTTTCCTTCTCTTTTAACATGACTAGAACAGCTTGATCCGTGCCAAGGGGACTTGTGTTTGACCTGCCAGGAAGTGATAACCTTAAGGTTGCCTTTCTGATGTCTGCTCAGATAAACAAGCAGTGAAAAGAGGAAATGCAATCAGGTGAGACCACACCTCGCCTCATTCTGTCTGAATCCACTGCTTTTAAAACTGCCCTACCTGGTACAAAATCCACAGAGGTGGTTCAACAGCAGCAAAATGCTGTGCAAAAATATGCAATCTATGGGAGATTAGCGAAGGAAGGTGAATAGGGCTTTATCAGGCCTTGGAGGTGTGGACTTGATCAGGAGAGTTTTTGGATTTATAGGGATTCTGTGGTGTCTCAGAAAGGTAAAGATCAAGGTGGCTCATGGAGGAAAGGTCATGGGACAGAAAGAAGCAATGTATCCATGACTGCTTTCTGGCCACGCCCTACATCCTTCTTATTATCTGTCCTTTATCCCTAGTAAACTTTATTTCTAACCCTTTTTCATCCAAACAATCTGTCTGTGGTGTGTCTGCAGTGCTCTGGTCCACTGATCAGGGAGACCAAAGCTCTTGGAGCTGGATCCTGGAGAAAAGAATGGGGCATGAGGTTGGATGAATCAGGGACACAGGATCTGGTGTCATCTCTGAGAGAGGTGCATGGAATTCTGAAATGGTTGGGAAGGAACCTTAGAGATTCCCTCATTCCACCCCATGCCATGAGCAGGGGCACCCTCCACTATCCCAGGATGCTCCAAGCCCCGTCCAACAGGAATTTGATGCATGATGGGGACATCCCTTGAGCATCAATCCATAGAAGTAGAATTGGGTGTCCATTGATGTGTCTTCATGTGTTTAAGGACCTTGGAATATCCTTGCTCCTGGAGGTTTGGAACCAGTCTCAGGACCAGCCCAGGGCCAGCACAGCCAGATGTGGAAAGGGCTTTTAGTCCCCACTGTAGGGAGGCCATGGCTGGGGCCAGCCCTGCTCAGGGGAGCTGCTCTGACCTGGGCATCTTGTGCTCGACCCCATCAGAGCTGCAGCTTGGCCTTGCTGACCCAGACTCAGAGTTGGACCCACATCTGGCATCCTCATCCAGCCTTCCCTGTGCCCACAGTAATTCCCAGTGCCCCAGGAGAGGCTGCTCGCACCCCCCGGCTGCCCTGCTCCATGGAGGGGGGCAGTGGGTGTCCCCTGCCCCAGCAGCCCCACAGTCACTGCCCCGTGGCCATGCAGGGACCACCCCCGTGGCACCCCTGAGCTGAGCATGCTGGATCTGCCACAAGGATCATCCACCCACCTGGGCTCCTAACTGAGCCCCCCACCCCAATCCCAGGTCTTGAACCCTCCCAGCACTGACCCCCAACTCAGTCCCAGGCTCCTGAGAAGCCCCATGGCACAGCCATCAGTCCCTCTGGAGCAGAATGACTTCTCCCACCCCCCAGACACCCCTGGACCCCACAGCACCCCCCTGGTGCCTCCCCACCCAGGCCCCACAGCTGGGGATGGACCCAAGGACCCACACACAGCAGTGTGTGTGCCATGGAGCAGCCCCATGAGGACTCCTGACCCAGCTTGGGAGCCAGTGAACAACCAGCAGGTCCCCACTGAAATGAGGGGTGTCATAGGAACCCCCATCCCTGCCCCCGGGTGTGCAGTGCTGGGGTCCCCTCGCTGAGCCAGAAGGTTGGTGTTGGGTCCCTGTGAGAGTCTCTTGTGTCCCCCTTCCCACCACGGGTGGAGATGTCGGTGTGGCTGAGGCCAGCATGGAGAGGGGGTGGGTGGTGGGACAGTGTTTGCGTGTCCATGTCAGTCAGGAATTCCCCCCGTCCTCTCTGCCCTTCCCCACACGCAGAGGAAAGAGAAGCACAGCCAGGACACACATCTTGGCAGCGGGAATGACCAACGCCTTGTATTGGGGACACTGAGGCAGGGGATTCCCATGGGATCAAGGTCTGGCTGTCCAGGCGTGCTGCTGCTGCCCCTGGCAGTCCTTGGTGCCTCCAGGCAGCATCGTCCCGGCCATGCATCGAGGGCACGGGCTGGTGTCCTGCTCGGAGATCCAGGAGCCCATCAGGGATACCACCGCCTGCGGGAGGAGAGGTCTGGCAGTGCCCGTCCCAGCCAGGGCAGCAGTGAGGGCTCGGGGATGTCCCTGTCCCCCTGGGCTGCATATTCCCCCTTCTTCTTCTTCTTCCCCAACAGGCAGCAACCTGAGCCCTGCGGCCAGCCCTGAACTTACATCCGACAGCAGAATTCCTGCTCGGAGCAGAGGCCGACGCGGCCGATCCCCGGCGGGCAGGAGCGGTGGGAGCAGAATCCCCCGCGGCGCTCGCAGTCCTGGGCTGATGCTCGGCCCGGGGACAGCCCTGCAGGGCACAGAGAGAGGAGGCTTTCAGCCGAGATGCTGAGCACAGCCCCTGCTCCCTGCGCGGCCAGCGTTAGCCCAGCCCTGCTTGTCCCCTGCCACGAACGCTGAGCAGGTGTGTGCAGCAGAAATCGAGGTGAGTTTACGGCGCTTGGACGGGAGACACTCGCTACACCCCTAAGCAGGCTCTGGGAGAGGTCTCCATGGTGCCTGCTGCCTCCCTCCTAGACCAAGGGAGAACTCCAAAGGTGGAAGCAGGATTTCCCTTCCTCCCTCCCTCCTCCTCCTCCTCTCCAGCAGGGCTGCTGTGCCCCGTGCTGCTGAGTCAGAAAGACAAGGGTCAGGAGGCATGGAGAGGGAGCAAATCCCAGCTTTGGGAAGGATGAGGGCTTTAGTACAATGCCCCAGCTCTGGTTCGAACAGCAGAACCTGCAGCTGGAGTCTCTCCTTAAAGGTGTGGGGTGAGAGGGACCCCGGGGAGGATGGCACAGCCACCAGCAGAACCCACACGGGACTCACCAGCTCAGCTGGCAAATCCTCCCTACAAGAACACTGACAGAGGACAAACCCCCCACATTTCTTACCTGTCACTCCCTGGAGCATCAGGAGGAGCAGGGCACAGAGGACAGGCAGGATCCGCATGCCTGGGAGTCGCCGGCAGGGTCGCAGCTCTGGGGAGAAGAGAAAGGAGGCAGAGGTGAATGTGAGGGTCCCTCCCCCTCCCTGCAGGCCGTGTAGCACCTGCACGGGGGCAGAACTGAGGAGAGGGGATGTGACCAGTCACTGCTGGGAGGAGGCACTCGGCAGCCCAAGGTCGGAACTTCCTGGCACCAGCAGCAGCAGTTTGGTCTCTCCACGTGGCACAATGTCCCTTGGGATGGCTGATGTCCAAAATGTCCAGCCCCAAAGCTCCTTTTTCTCTTTCTTCCCCCGACAGAGAAAAACAAGCAGAGCTTTCCTCCTCTGACACCTGAGAAGGATTCCCAGGCCTCCAGCCCAGGATCTTGTGTCATCGCGCCTTGCGTAAGGGCTGCTCGGCGCTGTGGTTTGCTGGACACCTCTGGGGATGCAGACACAGCATCCCTGTTCGTTAGGCCTTGGCAAACAATCAGCTTTCACCACACAAAGGAGCTCTGTCCTCCTCCCCCCCACGGGAAGCGCGCTCTCTATGCTTCGCTTGAAAATAACCGGGAAGAGGCCACTTGGGATGACATCCCTGTCCAACCAGCAGTCCTGGGGTGGACAAGCTTTAATTGTGGCTTTGTTTGGTGGAGTTTGCTGTGTGTAACCCTTTATTGTTTGATGGTGCATCTTCATTCAGTTTCCAGCCTTGCTGTGGGTTCATCAAGTGTTATGGGTCTGTGTTTGTGGATGGGTGTTAAAAACACACTCGTGCATGACGTGTACTCACTGAGCGGTCACATGAATCCTGGAATCACACAATGATTTGGTTTGGAAGGGACCAGGAGGTGGGCCTCTTCCACTATCCCAGGTTGCTCAGAGCCCCATCCAACCTGGCCTCGAACACTTCCAGGGATGGGGCAGCCACAGTTCCTCTGGGCAATACATGAATATGCCTTCGATCCCAACAACTCGCCATATTTCATTGGGTTTTTTCACTCCCCAGTGAGGGAAATTGTACAAAGTATTTGTAGATCTGTACCCAGGGGGATCACTACAACTCTGCCATGGTAGTCAGAGCACTCAGGACAGCTTCTTAGTTCCTTCACCACTGCAGGAAATCCTGATCCTACAAATACAGCCAGAAAAAGGGGAAAAGGCCATGCCCCAGTTTTTTTTATCTGCTCAGCTGTCTTGGCATCAAAACCCCAAGGAGGCAAGGGACTGGGAGCAGCTACAGCCAGTAGTCGGGCTCCTTACAGAGCTTCATTAAGGTGGCAATTAGCTGCATCTCTGTATTGTTGCTCTTTAGCACATGCATCGGCTTAATCCCTGGAAGTGTCCAAGGCCAGGTTGGACGGGGCTTGGAGCAACCTGGGATAGCGGAAGGTGTCCTTGCCCATGGCAGGGCAGTTGGATCTAGATAATTTTGAGGTCTTTTCCTATGGATGCTGAAAAAGCTTCAGCAGGGAATTTCTTCAGCCCTCTGCAGCATTTTGTGAGAGCTCTGTCTTTCCCATGCAAATTATTTAAAACAATGTTACAGTTTTGTAAACTTCTTGCACCTGCAGGTTGTTTTGCAGTATTGTTACGGTTCTAACTAGAGAAATATTTAGAAATGGGTATCTTAGAATTTGGCCAATCCCCTCAAGGGGTGGATGGCCAAAAGACCAATTACCTTATGCCATTTAACACACTTTTTGCAAACTAACATATAAAAGGCTTTGGAAAAATTATTAAATCGCTTCCATTTATCCCTGAGCCTGGACTCTGTGTCGTTTCTCTACTCGTCCTCAGTGAGAACAGGGACATTTTTCAACCCAAACCATTTTATGATTCTCTGATTCTATGAATTTGAACATGGAGGGGGGGATGGAACTGGGATAAGCAACAGGGAGGGGATGCACGGCATGGATCCTAGGTGATTTCAGCCTGTGTTTCGCTCTAAGGTGGCTCTTGAAGCCATTCCCCAGCCATAAAGGCAAGGACAGATATTTGTGGTGGTGAGCTAAAAGCATGATGAGACTGGATTCTGAGTGATGCTGGCTATGGACAGAGGAATCTAAAATTACAAGCACTGAACCCTCCCTGCAAAGCCCTCAGCCTTTGAGCAAAAGTCTTGTGCCATTCCAGTTTGTGAAACTCTCACCTGCCATGGATTGTGCAAAACCTTCTTAGGACATCAACTGTAAATTGCTGGTTTGGCTCCACTTGGCAACTTCCTCAGGTTTCCCTCCAGGGAGATCCCTGGGAGGAGGCCGTTGGCCCAGCTTCCTGCCCTGCACGAGGCTGTGGTTTCAAAGGTGGCAGAGTCCTTTGCAGAAACATCTGCTTTAAGCAGGCCCACAGGCTGCAGGAGCTGGGCCTGTTCAGTCTGGAGAATACTGAGAGGGGATCTCAACAATCCACAGAAATATCTCCACGGGGTGTCAGAGGATGGTGACAGATTGTCCCGAGGTGCCCAGCCACAGGATGAGGAGCAATGGCCATAAACTAAAACACAAGAAGTTCCACCCCAACATGAGGAAGAAATTCTTTATGTTGAGTGTGTCAGAGCACTGGAACAGCTGCCCAGGGAGGTTGTGGAGTTTCTTCTTTGGAGACATTCCAAACCCACCTGGATGTGTCCCTGTGTCACTGCTCCAGGTGACCCCACCTTGGCAGGGGGGTTGGACTGGGTGGTCTCCAGAGGTGCCTTCTAACCCTGAAAATTCTGTGATTCTGTGAAGGGCAGGCAGATACTCTGCAACAAATTGGGAGCTCGGGGCTTCGAGTCAGTCCTTTGCACGTTGTCACTTGGGTTTGGTTGTTTTCCTTAAAAATCAACCATTACTGCTCCTCCCTTCAAAGAATCATGGAATGGTTTGGATTGAAAGAGACATTGATTATAATCTCTATCAACCCCCCTGCCATGGGCAGGGACACCTTCCACTAGACCAGGCTGCTCCAAGCCTGGACCAACCTGGCCTTGGACACTTCCAGTGATCCAGGGGCAGCCACAGCTTCTCTGGGCAACAAAGAGTCCTTGTCAGCACCGGGATGCTCCTTGTGCAGGAGCAGCTGCAGGGACAGGAGGTCATGGAGCAACCTGCACCTTTTGGGTTTTCTGTTGTGGTCCAGGGCAGGACAGGGTAAATCTCTTAGAAGAGAAGTGATCAAAGTCACTGAGGAGTTGGCTTCTCATATGTGTTTCTATAATTGCCTCAAGCAATGTCACAGGTCTAACCCTGATCTCCTGAGTTGCTACTTCAGCCGATACAAATTTTGCAGATTTAATTCAAATTTATATCAGACAGAAAAACCAAGGGTAAAACCAGGCTTCAAATTATCAATTTGTCCTGTTCAGTGTGTCTTTAGTTCCTATAATAAAACAAGATGCTGTTCCCAGGTCTGAAAGCTCTGGGGAGATGGGAGCCCCAAGTTTTCAGAGCAGAGGCGCTGTGAAGCATCACACTGGAGACGACTTTTGTGACAGTGGAAATGGTGACTGATCCCAGTTATAGTCACAACAGAGAATTCCCTAGCAGGCATGTGTGGAGAACTTGCCAGCACTCACTCAATCAGCAGCCCAGGAGGGGAAAATATTTTAGTGAACTACACATTCCTGGCAAGTTTAGATTGATTTCAGAATTCTTGTTTAAAATTCTAAGTGGAAATAAGACTTGGGAAATGAATGGGAAATGAATTACTATTGGAAATGTATGACAACAACACACAGGGCAGCCATGCAACCTCCCAAGATCTTGCTTTTATTGAAAGGAGAATGGCAAATCCTTGGTGGCTGGTCCAACAACTCCTTGAATCCAACAGTGTCAAAAGCGATCATTCCCAGAGATTCTCCGCAATCAGCCACACTACAACCTACAGAAAGGAAAGGATATTCCAGGGTTTCCAGAATTACGATTTTGAGAAGAATCCCGCTTCTTGGGATTCAAATGATAATTTGGGGAAATCATCTTTGCCCCAGATAAATCCTAAACTTACCATCTACAGCAACTATACCCGAAACGACACGACCCCAGGTAATCGTTGCCACGAGGGCATTTCCCCCTGTGGCAGAAAGTCCCACGATATCCACACTCCATGTAAGGCCTCCTGGGTCTTGCCAAGCTTCTACCTTAAAAAAGAGCAAATAAACCAACAAATAGACAAAAATGGGAGACATTTTATTTCTGGCAGGGATTTGCATTTTGCTTAATCCCTGTGAGCTGACAAAGTCATGACAGTTCAACCCTCAGAGGAGGAGGTCTGTGGGCAGAACAACCAAGCAAATGCTTTAATTCCTTCTGAAGTGTCTCCAAGCCCGGGACTCCCTTAGGAACTCGGATTTTAGGGATGGACATCAGGGAGCTGATAAGAAACAGTAAGTGGGCACTTAGCAGCTCTTAGAACCTTGTAGGTCACAATTCAGGAGCGATGCACCAGCTCACCCGGGAGGGTCCCACTTGTATGAAAAAGAGGGGAAGAGACTTTTAATGTAAACAGACAGTGATAGGACAGAGGGGAATGGTTTTAAACTAAAAGAGGAGATATTTAGATTAGGTTTTAGGAAGAAATTTCTTTCTTTTGGGGGTGGTGAGGCTCTGGCACAGGGTGCCCACAGAAGCTGTGGCTGCCCCTGGATCCCTGGAAGTGTCCAAGGCCAGGTTGGATGGGGCTTGGAGCACCCTGGGATAGAGGAAGGTGTCCCTGCCCATGGCAGGAGGATGAAATGAGATGATCCTTAAGGTCCCTTCCCACCCAAACCATTCCCTGATCCCAGGGAGTATAGATTTGGCTGCTTCCTTCCCTATACATTTCACCCATGTCTCAAACAGGTCCTGGTATCTAGCAGTTCACAGGGATGGCTCCCAGACATGGATAAATTCATCAATCCCTGCAGAACAACACTTCCATGCCACCAAACCCTGCACACCAGGCATTGCCCTGTGGGTCTGAGCAGCCTGGAATTGCTGTTTCCTACGTGGCTAAACTGAATTCCCTGCTAAAATAGGACACCCACGTTCAAGCTGCCTTCTGGGAACGGCCACCAGCCTGTGCTATTCCCAGAACAGGTTTTATCCGTGAAAGTGCTAATTGTCAGGGATCAAAACAACCCCAGGGAGCAGACTAGCAATTAGGCAGGAGGCTGCCTGGCCCTGTTTGGTCGATTAATAAAGATGTAGCCTGGCAGCTGATGTGTTCTGGATGCACCTGACTGAGTGCACATGAAGCAATTAATTCTGGTTTCCAGCTCATCCGTGGAACAACGCTAAGCTCAGCGTATTCTGAGACTGGGGAGCTTGTTCCAGCAGACAGATTATGGATATTACATATGCACAGTGCATCCAGCATGGTGTGCTGGATCCCCAGCATGTGAGTGGAGTGATACATGCACACCCAGAAAATCCCAGGGAGAAATAAAGGAGTGCTTGGAAGGGTGAATAAGACACTCCTGGTCTCAAACTGTCTGTCTGTGGGGCACTGCAGAGGTGACTGTGAGCACTCTGAGCTCTCAGAAACACTTTTTTTTCCAGATACAGATGCATTTCTTGCTTTAACATACCCAGAAGATCCTACTGAAAGCAGCCCAAACATCCACTGTGTGTTAAATAAGGACATAAAACAGACCAAAGGAACACTTTGCCCAGTTTCCTGCCTCTGGGAAGTGCCACAAGCAGAGGCCCAGGTAAGAATAAGATCAGACAACCACATAGAATCAGACAATCACAGACTCATTTAGGTTGGAAAAGACCTTTAAGATCATCAAGTCCAATTGTTAACCCAGCACTTCCAAGCCCACCACTAACCCATGTCCCCCAAGTGCCACATCCACACATATTTTAAATTCCTCCGGGGATATATGTGACACTTCTCCCACATTTCTGCTCTTCTGCAATTCATCACAGCCTTGTCCCATCCTAACTTCCCCAGAGGACGCTTTCCACCCTGCTCCCACAGAGATCAAAACTCTGCCAGCCCTTGTTTGTGCCCAGAGCGCCCTGCAAATGTAGCTGTGCCATTTTTAGGGCTGATATTAAAATACAATCCTTTTTTCTGGACAGTAGAGTTGGTTTGGGGTTCCAGACTCCTCTGCAGCCCCCAGCAGGCACAGCCTACACCACCCCTTATGGCTGAACAGGTTTCTCCACCAAGGAGATGCTGCCAATAGCATTTAAACCTTAACTCGTGATTTTGTGCCTCTCCACCCCATGTCCCAGCTCCTAGAGCAAAGGATATTTGAAGAACATGGGGCCAGATTCCTTTTTATTTTTCCTGTGTGCTTTAAGAATATTTGATTATGATTTAATTTGTTTGTTGTGTGACTCAGAGGGAAAGTGATTTAAGGACAATCCTGCAGGGTTGAACAGGGAAAACGCTGGTGCTGAATGGTAATTTTGGGGTTGCCCCTCGTGCTTTCAAAGTGATACTTGGAGTATTTGCCTGCTAATTTCATTTTTCATCTGTAATCTGCCGACAAGTTTTGATGATTTGAGTGAGGATTCTTTGCAGGAGGCAGCTTGGCCACATCCCAAAGGGGACTGGAGACCTTTGCAAGACACTAACATCTTCTCTTTAGTCCCTCACCTTCATTTACACCTTACCTGCAGCTCCGTGGAATGCCACCAAAAGGAAAACAAGGAGGAAAGGAAGGATTTTCATGGCAGAGGGTGGGCAGGGAACTCGGGTCACTGCAGAGAAAGGAGACCAGGACATTGGTTAGAGGCTTGTCCCTCCAGTCCCAGAAGTGACACAGAGAAATGTTGTCCAAGACTTGGAAGTTACCTAAAAAAGGTTATTACACATTTTTGTCATGATAATGTCTATTGTCCCAAGGTTTTCCTGGAGCACACGTGGGATCATGGCATAGGAAAAAAACTTCCATGCAAAAATTTCAATTTTAAACCCCCTTGTGATTAATGCATCGAGTAACCAGCTATTTATCCTTGATTTCCCAATGCTTTGCAATGCATTGCAACAAATTTGATTTGCTTTATGGAAGTGAAAGCCATTAATTCAGAAAGGAAAATGAGACAATTTTTGCTAGATTTATACAAAACAAACCCGTGGGTGTTCTCAAGTTTGTCTAATAAAAAGAGAGCAGAAAAAGTTCCTTCGCATTAATTAAATCAAAATCCAGCTTCTCCTTATTCTTGCTTAAAGGCTGTTGCTTTTTCTTCACTTCAAGAATTACATGATTTCCAAGATAAATTTTTTGAGTATCTGCATTTCCTGCAGCCAATGAAAACTCTTCTCCCTCATCAACATTTGACACCTCTAGAACTGGCTCGTGTCAGACTGGAGTCACTGCACAGTTAAGGCTATGAAACAAAATGCAGATAAACATGAAAGGTAAGAAGTCTCCAGCCCATTTAAGAAGGACAAAACCTTTTAAGAAGGGCTGAATAATGAGAATATTTTGGTCATTACCAAGTAGGAGGAGGCTCTAGGCTGGAACAGTCCCAGGATCTGTGTCAACGTCCCAGATGAAGGAGCAGAGCATGGGTTTGTGCTGTTCCTGGAGGGTGGTGAGGGATGTTTGACCTCCACAGCCTTCTGGTGGCCAATGAGGTTTTGGGGAGCTCTGGGGACACCCAATGAATCCTCTTTGCTGTCGTCCTCCTAAGAGGAACTGAGGTTTGGCTTTCAAACCATTGCAGCATCACCTCAGGAAATGAGATGAGAAAAACCACCTTGGGCCACCTCCCTTTGAGCAACCCTTGGGCCACAGCAGCTCACTCAAGGTCTCTGTTTCCATCTATTTTCAGAGGTTTTACATTTCCTTACAAACATGAACGATATATCACCACAGGAAAAAAAAATCATCAGCTGGAATTATGTTAAAATAAAACCCACCAAACCTACGTTAAATGGGAAGCTAGTTCTTCCTTGGAAATTTAGGAGGAGGGTAAATGAGCTGTGATTATTTCTACATCATTTCTGCTGTTGGAAGGGAAAATCTGGACAATTAAGAACGTGGAAAAGATCTGCACTAGGAAATGGTAGGGAAAAAAGTGAGAGAGGAAAAGAGAAATCCAAGAGTTATGAATAAAAAAGGAAAAAGTGGTTTGGTTTTTTTCAGATTTTTGCACTGAAACGTTTTCATTACTATGTTACATGCATGGCATGTAAGACATTTTATACCATATCTATTCTTGGAAATTATTACAGCCCATGCCCAGCAATTTTAGTTTTATTATAATCTTTACTCTCTTGCTATGGACAGAAGAGTTCTCTGAGCGCAGCACTCTTAAGCATCCTCCTTTCTCACCGAGGATTCCTCCAATGGCTCCCGGCTTTCCACACGTTTACACTCATTTCTATGAATTCCTGTTGCAAAGGGATCTTCACCGTCCTTTTATCCCTCTTTCCTGCTTGAATCCGGCCGGCCCCGTTCCCTGGGAGCTGCGGTTCTCCTCTGGCAGCTGCTGGAGCACGGCTGAGCTCATCCCCTGCGAGAGCCTCCCTGGGCTCGCCCTTTGTGCCCTGCGGGGATTTTTCTTAGATCTCTCTGTTTTCTTTCCCAATCAAAACAACTATTTCACTGAGGTTTCGGGCACAGCCTCCTGAGCAGCTTTCAGGCTGCCCGGAGGCTTCTTGTCTCTCTGGGCTGCTCCTTTGGGTGCTTTTCTTTCCTCATTTTTGGGGTTTTTTTTGAGATTAAATCGTGGCATGTTGAAGGTATTAGGTCCCACAGTGTGGTTAAACGGAGTTGTGCTGTGGCCACTTTCACAGAGCAGCTCCCACAAACAGCTTTGGAATCGGGTCCTTTGCACCCAGTCCAGGAACGCGAATGTTCTGGTGGGTGCCAGGAGCAGCCGTCCTGAGAATCGCCATCGTACAGCAAGAAAAATGTACATTTCACAGAGGAAAAATCTCATCTCTGCACCTCCTGGCATCATCCACCATCACCTGCCAGAGCTGCTCTGCTGCATCACCTCAGGCAAGGGAAGGACCTGCAGAAGATGTGCCCTGGTCGCCGGGTCCGTCAGGGCGGGGCTGTTGCTGGAGCCCTTCCCTGAGGTGTTGGGAGGTGTTTGCTGACAGATGTGCAGCCAAACATCTGGGCTGGAAAGGGGCTCAGCACTGTGAGGGACGGCTGGGTCTGTGTGATGTCCCCTGTGGGCAACTCACCTGGAGCACTGAGCCCAGACCTGGGCGTCTCCAACACAGGAAAGCCTTGGAGCTGCTGGAGAGAGTCCAGAGGAGGCCGTGGAGATGCTCCAAGGGCTGGAGCCATGACCAGGGGCACTTCCCACCAGATCAGGTTCCTCCAAGCCCCATCCAACCTGGCCTTGGACACTTCCAGGGATCCAGGGGCAGCCACAGCTTCTCTGGGCACCCTGTTCCAGGGCCTCTCCACCCTCACAGCCAACAATTCCTTCCCAATATCCCATCCATCCCTGCCCTCTGGCAGTGGGAAGCCATTCCCTGTGTCCTGTCCCTCCATCCCTTGTCCCAAGTCCTTCTCCAGCTCTCCTGGAGCCCCTTTAGGCCCTGGAAGGGGCTCTAAGGTGTCCCCAGAGCCTTCTCTTCTCCAGGATGTAGCTCAGGTCAGAGACCTGAGGAGTTTCTTAGCAAAAGAGGCTCCTGGATGCAGAAATCCAGCAGAGAAAAGTGCAGCCCAACCAGTGGCTGGGAGACAGCCAGAGCAGCTGGGAGCTGGCAGAGAAACGGGAGGGTGGGTAGCTCTGGGAATTTCTTCTGGAAGGCCTTCTGGCTTTCTCCTTCTCTGCCTGGCACAGCTCCGGGGTGATGATAGCACAGGATTTATTCCTGGCTTGGAACACAGGCAGAGAGACCAAGGCAAGAGAGCTGGGACACCTCAGGGTGGGAATGATGGTGCTGAGGGACAGGGGAATGAGGCAATGAGGTTCACATCTTCTGTGGGTGACAAGAAGGGTCACACTGTGCCTGCATGGACCCTGGCAGCTTTGTCACTGCTGAAATTGCAGAAATGATTCTTCTACATCCCACTCTCAGCTCCGGAAGGGGCTTTGGTGCCCATTAGAGGCTGAGCTGTGCTTTGTATGCTGAAAATTGGGTTTTCTATGAATGGGCCACGTGGTATTTGCTGCTGTGGAGGACAGAGGCAGCCAAGGCTGAGCTTCCTTTGGCTCCAGAGCCCTAATTACACCCCTGACTTTATTAAAATGCTTCACTGGAGCTGGGCCCAGCAGCTCAACATCATTAATTAATGAAACATGAATAGGGGCATGGCAGTGGGACAGGAGGGAAAGCGGCTTGTCCTTTACACCCAAAGGGCCCCCAAACCCAGCCAGATGGAGTTGAGGCTGCAAAGATGCCAAGTTCCCAGTGAAAAGCAGTGCTGGAGACTGACAGAGAGCCTGGGGATGCTCCCACGAGTAGGGACAACCAGGCAAGGACATTTCTGAGCAGTTTGGTGGCTCCTGTTACACAGCAGAGCCTGGGCTTTCTTGCCAGAGTTGCAAAGAAACCTCAATAAAATTTAAAAAACCAACAATAAATATATGAAAGCCCCTGAACACAGGTACATCCAACAGCCCAGCTGTTGTACAAAGTTTTGGGAGCTTCCTGCAGCATTTTGCAAAAACCACCAAAACCATAAGTGATATTTTGACTTAATTAAACCTCCCTTTATGGCTTTTCCTGTAGCGACCTGCTGGGGGTTTATTTTCTAAAAAACCATCAGGGATGGAGACTGCAGGGCTGGAAATCGGGATAAAAAGCAAACGCACACAAGAGGGCCCCTGCAACCTCCGCGGCTCGGGATCCCATTCCAGAACGGCCTCATCTCTGCGGTAGGTGGGGAAAACAGCGGGATTAATTTCTGACTCTGTGTCCCGGGCTGCCACCTAGTGCTCGTCCCTGCGGCGCGGGGACATCGCGGCCGTCACAGGGGGGACATCAGGGTGGGCTCCTCCCGGCGCACAGCAATTTGGGGGACATCAGGGTGGGCTCCTCCCGGCGCACAGCAATTTGGGGGACATCAGGGTGGGCTCCTCCCAGCGCACAACAATTTGGGGGACATCAGGGTGGGCTCCTCCCAGCGCACAACAATTTGGGGGACATCGGGGTGGGCTCCTCCCAGCGCACAACAGTTTGGGGGGACAACAGGGTGGGCTCCTCCCAGCGCACAAATATTGGGAGGACATCAGGGTGGGCTCCTCCCAGCGCACAACAATTTGGGGGACACCGGGGTGGGCTCCTCCCAGCGCACAACAATTTGGGGGACATCAGGGTGGGCTTGCGCCCGTGCACAAGGAGGCGGGGAGCAACGGGGTGGGCTTGAGGCGGTTCTGAAGAACCCGGGGGACATCAGGATGGGCTCGAGCCACCGCACCAGAACCCGGGGGAGGTCGCAGCGGGCTTGTGCCGGTGCACGATAATTTGGGGGATGGCGGGAGGGGCTGGTGGCAGTGCGCAGCAGCTCCAGGGGTCTCGGGCTGGTGAAGCCCCCGTCGGTCCCGGTGTCCCCAAGCCCCCGAGGGTGATGGAAGCACCGTGATGTCACATTGCTCGGGGAGGGGACACCGGGGGCGGTGCCCGGGGAGGGGCGGGCGGAGCGGGAGCGGCCGCGGCGGCTCCTTCTTCTTCCTCCTTCTCCTCCTCCCCCCCCCCCTCCTCCTCCTCCTTCTCCTCCTCCTCCTCCTCCTCCTTCTCCTCCCCTTCCTCTCTCCTCCTCCTCCCCGTGCTGCTCCCAGGATGCGCGGGGCCGTCCCCAGGCTCAGCCTGGCGCTGCTGGCGGCGGAGAGCGGCGCCCGTGAGTGAGCGCGCAGGATGCGCGCAGGATGCGCGGGGACGCGGGGGGCTGCGCTCCCGCGGAGGAGGGGGGAAGGCGGATCGGATGCTGGCAGTGACCCCTCTGCGGCCATCTCGGGGGGCCCGGGTCACCCCCGGGGACCGGGAAGAGAGGGGTCACCCCTGCGCCCCCGCGCCTGGGGGGATGCGCGGTTCTGCCCGCGGTGGGCGCGGGCGTTCGGCATCCCCGTCCTCTTGGATTTTTAATATGAAAAATCGATTTTTTTCTCTCCCCCCACTTATTCGTTTATTTATTTGTTTATTTTGGAGCCCGAGCTTTTTATCAGAGCCGTCCTTGGGGCCCGGCCCCTGTGCCACAGCTGACAAAGGCACCGGGAGCCGGCTTGGAGCTGGAGATAAGGACAAGGGCTGCGAACCCCCTGGGCGGGCTGGGAGATGGAGTTCTGGCGGGAATGGCTTTAAACTGACAGAGAGTGGGTTTAGATTGGATATTAGGAGGAAATCCTTCCCTGTGAGGGTGGGGAGGCCCTGGCACAGGGTGCCCAGAGAAGCTGTGGCTGCCTCGTCCCTGTCCAAGGCCAGGTTGGACGAGGCTTGGAGCAATCTGGGACAGTGGAAGGTGTCCCTGCCCATGGCAGGGGGTGGAATGAGATGAACTTTAAGGTCCCTTCTGACCCAAACCAGTCTGGGTTTCTCTGGTTATGAATGGCACCGCTCAGTTGCTGGGGGGGTGTGGCTGTGTCATCCCTCAGCGCCGCCTCTCTGCCCTTCTCCAGGGCTCTGTGCCATCATCCACTACTTTGTCCGGGGGCAGCTGGGCTGGTTCGGGCTGACCATCGCCTGCCTGGTGCCCGGCTACGCCGCCCAGCTCCTCAGCATCCTCTGGTTCCGGGCAGACGGACACTCGCCCGGCTGCTGGCTCCTGACGCTCCACCTCCTGCAGCTGGGCCTCTGGAAGCGGTGAGAGATGCTCCCCGCCATCCACCCAGCCCCCACAACCCGGGTGCAGCCCCAAACTTCCCCAAACCAGGCTGGGCAACTTGTCACGGTGACTCTTGCAGGTACTGGGATGTTCTGCGGGTGGAGAAGGGCAGCGGTGCCGGGGAGGTGCTGGCTCAGCTCGGGGACGTTTGTGTCCTGCGGCTCCTGGAGGCCCTGCTGCAGACCCTGCCTCACCTCCTGCTCCAGGCCTATGTCGTGGTGGCCGTGGACCCAGCAGGCTTCATCCCTGGTGAGCTCCCAGGAGGATGGTTCGTGTTGGAGAGGGAGGATGAGTTTGGGTGAGGGATGCGCGTGTCCTCCGGATGGAGGAACGTGCTGCAAAGGGACTGGGAAGCCTCCATGTGGAGCAGCAGGGACAAGTGTGGCCAAAAGATCTGCTGTGGCTGACGGCAGAGGTGGCTGCTTTGCCCCAGAGGTGAACTTTCAGGTGTGCAAAGAGGGATGTTGGGTGCGGAGTCATGACATGTGCAAGGTCACATTCATTGTCCATGGCAGCGATGGGGATGGAGCTGCCCTGGGGCTGCAGAGCTCTGCCCATGGAGAGAGCACTCAGAGGGTATCCACGGGGAGATGCTGAGCACACAGAGACCAGAATTAGCAGGGTTTCGTTGAAATACTCCAGTTTCATCTCTGGTAACATTGAAGCCAGGTTGGACAGGGCTCTGAGCAACCTGGTCTGGTGGGAGGCGTCTCATTGCAGGGGGTTGGGCTGGGGGGCCTTTAAGGCCCTTCTGTGATTCCATGATTCCATGATTCACTTGGCAGGATCGAGGGGTCTCTGGCTTTTATGGGGATGCCATGCTCCAAACCCCTTCTTAACACAGAGAATTGGCCCTGCCGTGCATCTGGGCCTCCATCAGAGCCCTGACTGCCCCTGTCCCCTGCAGGTGTCAGCGCAGGGCTGTCCCTGCTGTCCCTGGCCTGGGCTTTGGTCTCCTACAGCCATTTCACCTGCCTGCTGAGGCCCGGGCACCTGAGCCCGCCGGCTGCCGTCATCCTGTGCCTGCTGCTCTGGAGGACGGGGATGCTGAGCACCCGGGTCCTGGCCCTGGTGCTCTTTGCCAGGCTCTACTCCTTCTGGGTGTTCGCTGTGGCAGGTAAGAGCTGAGATCCCCTTCCCCACATCCCACCCTGACATCGGCCCTGCGGTGCTCCTGCTGCTGGGGCTGTTTGCAGCCTCCCCCAGGAATGGCTTTGCAAATTCAGTCCCTTTGAGGCCATGATGATTTTTTGCCTTTTCTTTTATACCCTTTTTATACGTTTTCATAACTTCTATATTCTTAGTGCTTTTTGCCTACGTTCTTGGACTTGTTTGTCAAGCTAGGAGACAAAACATTTTAGAAGCTTCGTAGTTAGGGATCAGTGTGCCCCAGACCCCAAGGTCCTCTCCAGAACACAATTTGTAAACTAAGATAGAACCATCCAGGGGAAGGTTCCTTGAGGAGGGGGGGACTCATTGGAGCCTCTCATCAGGGAATCTTTGATAGATATGCTAGTTAGTAAGACCTATAAGATTATACCAGATCTGTTGTGGGGTGTGCATTGCGGTGGGCATTGGGGTGCATTTGACCTAGACCTAAAGATCCTTAAAATTAATACCGAGGTAAAACCCCTTTTTCCCTTCTAACCGTGTTTGCCTCTTGATTTTAAGACCAGGAAAAGACATCACCTTCTCCTTGCAGGTGTGCACTGGCTGCTCATGTCCTTCTGGCTGGTGGCCCAGCAGACAGATATCGTGGCCCAGCCGTGCCGCTGGAGGCTCTTCAACTGCCTGCTGGGAGCTGTGTACATCTTCTGCTACATCAATGTCCGGCCCGGCCCCTCCAAGACCAGGGTGGCCGTCTTTTATGCAGTGAGTACCTGCAATATTTTGTATTGCACATGGATGCAGCTGCTGGGGACAAGCAACAGCTTCAGACTCTCCATTTTCATCTCTCACATCAGCACTTGCTAAAATTCAGTTTTACTGTGTCCTGACAAAGCCACGTGGTCACCAAGGCTGATGTGCCCTTCTGCACTGCCTTTGATTCCTTAGAGGCAGCCTTACAATGCCAGTGGTAAAAAATAGGTGAAAACTTTGCAGGAAGTTCAGTTTGATAACTTCTGTGTTTTAAGTTAGGTGCAAAATATAACAGGAGAAGTGTTCAAGGCCAGGTTGGATGGGGCTCAGAGCAACCTGGGATAGTGGAAGGTGTCCCTGCCCATGGCAGGGGGTGGAATGAGGTGATCTTCAAGGTCCCTTCCAACCCAAACCATTCTGTGATTCTAAGAATCTCTGAAAATCTAGAAACTGGGTATTTTCTGTTACCAGAGGCACATCTAAAGCCATCAGAAGGAAATAAGTGATGACTCTCTTCCCCCTGCCCTGCAGATAATGCTGATGGAGAACACGCTCCTGCTGCTGTTGGGCACCCGGTTCCTGCAGGCAGAGCTGAGGAACAGCCTGACTGTGACTGGGGCTGTCATGTCAGGGTCTGTAATAGGTAAGAACATTGATTTTAGAGCGTGGATTGCACATTTTGAGAGTAGTTTGAGGAAATGAGCATCCAGACCTTCATCCCAAGTCCCTCCCCAGCTCTCCTGGAGCCCCTTTAGGCACTGGAAGGGGCTCTGAGGTCTCCCTGGATCCTTCTCTTCTCCAGGTGAACACCCCCAGCTCTCCCAGCCTGGCTCCAGAACAGAGGGGCTCCAGCCCTTGGAGCATCTTTGTGCCAAGCAGGGTCGTATTTTCCCAGTGGGATGGGGGCAGAGGGAAGCTGGGTGGGCTTTGTGCAACTTCCCAGACCCTCAGATCAACTGTGTTAAAGAAATGGGATGGAAAAGGAGCAATTCCTCTGGCCTTGGATGAGTTTAGGAAGTAGGAAGGTGTCTTAGAAACCTGCTGGTTGAATGGCCAGAGGATGGGGGTGCTGTGACATGGAAGGTTTCCTGCATCCCTCATCTCCCTGTTGGGCAACTGTCAGTCTGCAAATTAATCCCAATTAAATTTGAAGTGCCTGACTGTGCACTTCCTTTCCCAAAAGCTGCTCAGGTGGGATTCTTGCATCCCTATAAGTGCTCAAAAGATGTGCTGCTCAGACACTTGATGCTCAGCAGCGTCTTTGCAAAGATCTGTTGATCTGGAGGTGCAGCAAGTTCTGGCCTCTTCACACCTGACCAAAATGCTGCTGGGACTCATCACGGACACCTTTCTGCTCCTTTCCAGGTGCCACAGCTCTGGTGATTTACTACAGCCTGCTCCATCCCAAGTCCACAGAGATCTGGCAGGGATTCCTTGAGACAACCTGCAGTGCTGCAGCAGCTGGGGATGAGGAGGTGTCTGGAGAGAGCTCCCAAGCCGGGCAGAGTTCAGGGACTTTGGGAGATGAAGAGTCCTTGGCAGGGGAAGAGACCAAGACAGACCCCAAAAATGAGACCAGCTCATCGCTGCTGCAGTCCAAAGGGTGTTTGGAGGACAGCTGGACAGACCATCACCACTGGCTGCTGGTGAAGCTGGCCTTGAAGACGGGAGATCTGTCCGTGATCAACGCAGCTTTCGGAGATGGTGGCGTGGGAGAGGCTTTTCCTGGAGGATGGACAGTGGGGAAACCCCCTGGTGTGGAGCCTGGGGCAAACTTTTCCCTCCCCATGAGGGACATTCCTCCCTCTGGGCTGGCAGTGGGGAACGGGGGAGGCATCAAACCCAGCGCTGGCACTGTGGGAATGGCCCAGGAGGGTGGAGCAGGGCAGGAGCCTGCTTTTCCCCCATCCACATCCCATCCCGGTGGCTTCTCCCCGGATTCCACCGAGAGCTCCTCTGTGTATTTCAGTGCAAGCGCAGGAGGCATCGCCTCACCCGGGACAGGGATGGCCACGGCAACGAGCACAGCCCTGGGGCAAAGGGACAGCGAAGCCCAGCCTGCCCCAGGCTGCCTGGGAGGAGGAGGAGGAGGAGGAGGAGGAGGAGGAGGAGGAGGAGGAGGAGGAGGAGGAGGAGGAGGAGGAGGAGGGGATTTATCCTTCGGGACGGCCAGCATCAGCCCAATCCTGGGCGCCTGTGCCCACAAGTGTCTGCAGAGAAGCTCTTCCCTTGGCAACACAGGCAGCTGTGGGGTGGCAGGTCCCCCCAGAGAGGGATCGGAGCCCACAGGGACAGAGGGTGCCCTCGTGGGGTGCCACCACCTTTGGGACACCCACCCCTGTGGCCTGCAGGGGACTGTCGTGAGGAGCAAGCTGAGGTCGCCGTGCTTCACCTCCACCCCCAAGGCTGGTCCTAAATGCCCCCAGCGAGGACTGGGGGAGCTGGAAGAAGGGACAGACCTGTCTGGGTTGCCAGGGTGACCCTGTAAATGGCTGCACTGTCACCTTGGTCAGCCTTGGGGTGACTGTCCATCAACAGGGTACAGCAGGAGGTGGTGGGATGAAGGCTGTCCCCACGGTGCCCCTGCCACGGGGCTGATGTGCTCCTCCATCACTGGGACATCACCTTCCCTCCCAGTACATCTCCTTGCAGTTTTGAAGAACTTCAAAAGCCTTAAAAAGCCCTAAAAATCCGGGGCTGGTTATTTATTGGGCTTATTTATGTCACAGTCCTGCCAGGCAGCCGGAGCCTTCTGCCTTTGGTGTATTTGTGACAATGACTTGAAGTGTGTCCTTTAACCAGTGCCTGCACAGGCTGCTGGCCCATCCCAGTGTGAAGATCTGGCTGCTGTCTCCAGGGGCTGCACTGCTGGCCAGAGCAGTTTTCTCAGAACAAATAAGTGCCTAAACCAGACAAATGATGAGTTTTACTCCCGGATGTCCTTCCTTCGGGGCAGAGCAAGGCCTCAAGTAAGGAAGGCTCAGCATTGCTTGATTTGTTTTTCCCCACCAGGTTTACCTTGAGACCTTTACCAAATCCATTTTTGGGGGTCTCATAGGATTGCAGACCCTCTTCATGCTGCAGACCAGAACCTCAGGACCTGGAATTACAGCCAGAAGCCATGTCCTGCTGCTTGCCCACTGTCCTGCTTCCTCAAGTGGCCTTTTCTCTCCAGCCTCCTCCTCATCCCCTTCCAGCTGCAGATCACAGGATCCCACAATTATTTGGGTTGGAAGGGGCCTTAAAGCTCATCCAGTTCCAACCCCTGCCACATGTAGGAGCACCTTCCACTAGACCAGGTTACCAGGTTATCCACATCTGCCTGGATGCTTCCCCCTAAACTTAGCCTCAGGCCAAATCTCAAACCAGTTCTACCACCATGAAATCCCCAGTGCAGGCAGGGTTTATTTGTGTCAGGAACTAAAACCATCAGTACCGTGGTCCCAGAAATAGCCAGTGCTTCCCACCAGGCTGGTTGGGCATGGATTTGTGCCCAGGACACAGGTTGGCTCCCAGGACATGGCTTGACATATTAATTGAGGTGTGATCAGCTGGGTTCACCACCAAGCTCACGTGTGCCAGCTGGAGCACATCTGGCTGTGCTCTCCAGCTGTTGTCCCATTGTGGGCAGGACTCTTTGTGGGCTGCAAAGGCAGCAGGAAGGGCACAGGCATGTGATGAATTATTAAAAAAGCTTCCACGATGCATTCACTGCTCAGGGCTGTCCCCTCCAGATGTTTCCTCAGGGCACTGAAAACACGGTTGGTGCCGGGTGTGGAGTGAAGCCATATTCCAAGGTGATGAAGGCTCCCTGTCTCCAGCTGAACCCCAGCCCTCCGTGCTGTGGCTGAGCTCTGCAGGCAGGAGCAGTTCCAGTGGCTTTTCCAGAGCCCTCCTCGCTGTGTGGATGACACAGAAGGCAGCAGCGCTGCCGGGCCATTGCAGGAGTTTTTAATCTCGCTTGGTTTTCTACTTTTGATAATATATAATTACGCTTCAAAAAACCCAAACCAGCCTTTGCTGTGTCTGTGTCTCATGCTGGGGTGCACATAGGTGTGGATGGGTCTCTCTTCCAACTCGTGCTCCCGCAGCCCCAGGATGAGTTTTCTGTTGGGATTTCTAGTGGGAGGGTGAAGAAGGGACCTGGGCAACAGGATCTGAGGTATGGCATGAAAATGTGTCAGGGAAGGTTAAGGTTGGGTGTTAGAAAAAGATTCAGCCAGCATGAAACTGTCGCTCAGGCCAGTCAGAAAAGAAACAGACAATTTTGAGAAAGTAAAGAATACTTTTGTGCACAGGAGTCAGGTGTAAACAAGGACTTGGATTTCTCAAAGCACACCCACAATGCAGAGGTGCACTGTGAGCTGACACCTCTGACCTCAGAGGAGGTGGTTGTGGAAATCCTGGATAGACCAAGGAGTGGCAAAAGAGAGGGGGGAATCTGGGGGCAGAGGGTGGGTGAGGACTGGGGCAGGGATGAGGGCTTGTGTGAGGGCTGTGCTCCCACAGCTTTGCTCCCTGATGATGAGAGTCGGTCACTGGAGAGCCGTGCTCCTCTTCACCTTCTCCTTGGGAGCAATGTGGAATCAGGTGGGACAATATGGATTGTCTGTCCTTAAAGGCTTCCAGCCTGTGTGAGAGCCCTGCTGCACCCAGGGTCCAAGTCCTGTGTGCTGGTACAGCCCCAGCACTGAGCCACAGGCCTCCACCTGTAGGAATAACCTGTATTTAATCAGAGCGTCACAGAACGGGTTGGGTTGGAAGGGGCCTTAAATCTCATCTCATTCAACCCCCCTGCCATGGGCAGGGACACCTTCCACTATCCCAGGTTGCTCCAAGCCCCATCCAACCTGGCCTTGGACACTTCCAGGGATCCAGGGGCAGCCACAGCTTCTCTGGGCACCCTGTGCCAGGGCCTCCCCACCCTCACAGGGAAGGATTTCTTCCCAATATCCAATATAAAACTACTCCTTGGTGAATTCTAAAGCCCTGTTTGAAGTAGGAGGACTCCAGCAGCACATCACAGCTCCAGAAACCCCTCCCCACCCTTCCCAACTTTTGGGGGGGGTGAAACTGAAGATGCCCCAATGACCTGGTGCACATGCAGATTTTTCCCAATGCTGCCGGACCCAATCATTCCCAATGATGCAGGGGAGGAGTTTCTCCCCAAAACTCCTCGTTCTTTTGCCACCAGAGGGAGATGCTGCTCAAGGTCCAGACCCTGTGGTGCACATACAGTGGCTGTGTTAGGGAATCACAGAACCATTTAGGTTGGAAAAGCCCTTTAAGCTCATGGAGTCCAACCATTCCCCCAGCACTGCCAAGCCCACCACTGACCCATGTCCCCAAGTGCCACATCCACAGGGCTTTTAAATCCCTCCAGCGATGGGGACTGGAGAGGAGAGGGACGTGCAGGACTGATGCTGCTGTGGCATTGCACTGGGAGCCGGTGGGAGTGAAATGGGGAGCTCTGGGATACTGGAGGTGGAGTGCACAGCGAGTGCCTGGAGGAATGAGACCATGGCTGTGGCATCTCCTTCTACTTCCCAGGCATCACCAGGCAATGGGGAATGTTTGAAAATCTCTGGCAGGGTCTTGCCAAGCTGGTATTTAGGAAAAGGGTCATCCAGCTGTAAATATTCCATGGTACCTTCAGGTCCAAAGGTGTGTGTGTGAGGGGAGATGCCCCAGATCACACTGGATGCAGGATGGGACCCTGGGGTTTTGGGAGAACTGGCTCCAGCTGTCCCCACCATGGTGCTGAGTCCTGATTTTGGCACTGTGTCCCTGGAGCTGTGCCCAGGTGGGTGACCTGGGCTGTCCTCACATCAACCCGTGGGGTGCAGAAATCCCACAAATTCCAGGTCACTGCTCTGTGTGGAGCAACGTGGAGGCCTGGGCCAGCCCAAACCCAGGATGGAAAACTGCAGCTGGCAGGGGGGCAATGGACCAACTCCTCCAGGGAACCTGCTTGTGTATCTTCCAAATGCCCCAAATGCTTGAGGAGACTCAGCCAGACCCTCTGCTCCTTCTGCAGTGTCTCCCACGAAGCTTGTTTTGGATGAGGAATGTTATCCAGAGATAGACCAGGATCTGCCCAGCTTTCGGGTGTGCTCACCACCAACGTTTGGGCTTCAGCCACCCACAGAAGGGCTGGAGCGAGGGGGTATCTCCATCCCCTACACTCAGACAGATTGTCCAGTGCTTTTGCCTGCTCTGGAATAGAAAATTTCTGCTCATTTGCCTCCTGTGAACCTTTTCTTTTCCATTTTGTTTCTTAAGGAAACCTTCTCCCTCACTTCAGAGAGCCCAGCCCAGGAGAGCTCAATGCCACAGGTGACAGGAGCTCTCCAGGGAAACACAGGAGCAGGAACTGAGCATGAATTTTGACAATGCAGGGAGTGACCCACGGGCTCCCCAGGAGAACTGGCTGTGCCACTCTCTGGTGATCTGGAAAAAGGAGCAAACAGGCAGGAACAGAGGCTATGTCCCTAAGAAATCAAACAATACCCAGGTGCGTGCCTGGGTTTGGGAATGTGGCTGTCCTGACCGCTGGGTCACTCTCGTCCCTCTTTCAAGGTGAAATAAAGCAGGATGGGGTTGTACCAACAGGGCTCGAGGGTGGCAGCAGCCCTGCCCCAGCCCTGCTGCAATCTCACCTTCCAGCAGCCCAATTTCTGAGTACTGTCCCTGGCTGCCAGGTTTTGGGCTGGGTGAAAAACATTCCCTCCAGCTCCAAGATGATGTAACACCTCCCCTCCCCCCCACCCCAAAACTAGCTCAAGAAAGATTTCCTCAGAAAAAAAAAACCCATCTTTTCGCTTGCAACAACATTGAAACACAATACTTGGACATTACAGAAAACAGAATTATTCACCCTGGGGCTGTTGTTATTTGTTTGTTTTTTCCAAGCTGAAACTTTGGATATTTTTTCCCTTTTTAATTAAATTTGGTTTGCTGCAAATCCCTTTCTGGTGCCTTCAGTGTTCCTGTAAAAGGCAGGGCCCAGGCTGCAGCTCTGTGCCCATGGCTCCAAGGCTAAACAATACCACGGAGGGGGGGAGCAGAGGGTAAGCCCAGCTAATCAGGACTTGCCTAATAGAACCGAGTGCTTAATGAGGACCCAGGGACTCTGCTTCCCGGGCTGGATTTGGCTGGAGGAAAATGCTTTGTGGTCTCAACACCAGGTTTGAGACGGCTCAAGTTCCCTCAAATGTGCTGGAGCAGCGTTTTCTCCCTCCTGTGAATCCATCCTCACTGGACACAAGATGGATCTGTGAGGGATCCATGGGGACCCAGGGATGTTGGAGGAGCTGAACAAGACCCTGGAAGCAAAAGGATCCAGTGCTTGTTTTGCTTGAAGGGAGATCTTTCAAATCAAAACACTGTTTATACCTTGATTTTCCTAAGCAAAGCCACCAAAGGGCCCTGCCCACTCCCCTAACGTCCTTGGAGCTCCCTGAGGAGCTTTGGGAGGATTTTAGGGATTGACTTCAATAAATAACAGCAAATGTTCGGATTGTCTCTGTCCCACTGCTACAGCCCAGACCGAGCTGGGGTGTGGGTTTGAGAAAGGGGTGGGATGGGGAAGGCACCTTAACCTCAGGCCTTTCCCTGGTTAATGAGGGAGATTTGGGGTTCAGCACTGGGACTTTGGGCTGCAGAGCAAGGTGTCAGGGTGTGCACAGGGCGGTGGGTGCTGGGTGCATGGAGAGGTGGGTGCAGAGGTGGGTGGGAGCCCAGATGTGCATGGAGAGGTGGGTGCAGAGGTGGGTGGGAGCCCAGATGTGCACGGTAGGTGGGTACAGAGGTGGGTGGGAGCCCAGATGTGCATGGCAGGTGGGTACAGAGGTGGGAGGTTGTCTGCACATGAGCAGTCGGTGCGTGCAGGTGCAGGTGGGCATCCACACATGCACAATAGGTGGGTTCAGGCATGGGGGGGGTGTCCAGATGTGCACAGTACCGGGGTGCAGATGTGAGGTGAGTGATGAGGCCAGTGGGTGCCTCCACCCGCCATGGAGTGCCAGGGTGTGCATGGGGCAAAGCAGGAGCCCAGACCGGAGCCAGGTTCTCTGTCTGGTGCCTGGCCGGCTCCTGGGTCCGGGTTCGGTGCTGGGTCCAGGGCTGTGCCAAGCTGGGGCAGGGGCTGGATCCAAGTCCGGTGCTCGGGCTTGGTCCCGGGCAGGGTCCGTGTCCGTGTCCGTGTCCGTAGCTGGTCCCAGGTCTCAGCTCTCGGTCTGGGTCCGCATCTGAGCTTTCCATCCCGTACTGGGTCCAGGTCCCGGCTCTTGGACCGGTGCCGGGGCTGTGCCGGTGCCGGGGCTGTGCTAGTGCCGGGTCCGTGTCCAGGGCTGTGGCGAGGTCTGGTACCAGTGCTGGGACTGGGTCCAGGTCCGGGTCCGGGTCCAGGTCCGGGTCCAGGTCCAGGTCCGTGTCCGTGTCCGTGTCCGTGTCCGTGTCCGTGTCCGTGTCCGTGCCCAGGTCCGGGTCCAGCTCCGGGGCGGGGTCGGGTGCTGGGTCCCGGTTTGGGTCCGGCTCCTTGGCCGGGTCTCGGTGCGGGCGTGGTCGGTGCCGGTGCCGGTGCCAGGTCCGGTCCCGGTGTGGGTCTGAGCGGTGCCGGGTCCGGTGCGGGTAGGGGCGGTGTCAGGTCCCGGTCCCCGTCCCGGTGCGGGGCGGTGCCGGGTGCCGGTGCCGGTCCCCGTCCTGGTGCGGGTCGGGGCGGGGCCGGTTCCCTGTGCCGGTGCCGGTTCCCTGTGCCGGTGCCGGTGCCGGCCCGGTGCGGGTCGGGGCGGGGCCGGTTCCCTGTGCCGGTCCCCCCCCCCCCCCCCACCCCCCCCCCCCCCCCCCCCCCAGCGGGTCGGGGCGGGGCCGGTTCCCTGTGCCGGTGCCGGTTCCCGGTGCCGGTTCCCTGTGCCGGTGCCGGCCCGGAGCGGGTCGGGGCGGTGCCGGTTCCCTGTGCCGGTGCCGGCCCGGAGCGGGTCGGGGCGGGGCCGGTTCCCTGTGCCGAGCGGAGCCGGGCGGGCTCAGGCGGGGAGGGCTCAGGCGGCGGCGCCTGCGCGGGGCCATCGCGGCGCTCCGCGAAGTTCCGCGGGGCCCGGGGAAGTTTGGGCTCGGCTCGGCTCGGCCCCGGCCATGGCCTTCCGCCGGCGGGCCAAGAGCCACCCGCTCTTCAGCCAGGAGTTCCTCATCCACAACCACGCCGACATCGGCTTCTTCCTGGTGCTCAGCGTCCTCATCGCCCTCATGTTCGAGGTGAGACCCCCCCACCCCCGCCATCGCACCCCGCCGGGACCGGCTGGCTGTGTGTCCCCACCCCCGACCCCCTTGCCCTGCATGGGGTGTCCCTCCTGGGGCTGTCTCGGCTCGGGGGGGCCGCACCCGGGCCAGGTGCCCCCATCCCTCTCGGGGAGGCGGCTGTGGGGTGCGGCACCCCTCGGTCTGGGGGTCAGGGTGCCGCCCCATTCATTCCCCATCTCTCACCCACCACCGGAGAGGTTCCCCACCCACATTCCCTCGGGGACCCAGCCCGCTGCTGCTGGTTTTAGGGCTGGCACATCCTTCTCGCCCCGCTCCAGCTCTGCCGGGGGTCCCTGGCTGGGAAAGGGGGAGCGCAGGGGGTGTCAAACCCTCTGCCCCAAACCCACCGCGGCTGCCGGGGTGTCCCAAGCACTGCGGGGCACATCAGCCCCGCACAGCGAGAAGCCAAGCCTTGTCTGATATTCCCAGCTCTTGGAAATGGAAAGAATTTTGTTTTTCTTAGCCTTTTTTTTTCGCCTTTTTTTCCTTTAACAACAGCCCTTTTCCAGGTGTTCTCTCCGCAGCCCGCTGACCCCGAGCCCTGGGACGAGCACCGGGGGCTCCTGGGCCTGGGGCGGACGCTCCCCGGCCCTTCCCCATCCCGGCCATCCCGCGGTGCTGCGGGCCATGGGAAGGCATCCCTGCTCCTCCACGGGATACCTTCACCCTGGAGCCCCGCAAGGCCGCTGTCCCACCACCGCCATGCCGGGAACGCCGCTCTCTCCCGCTGCTCCTTCCCTCTCCGCCTGCTTTCCCTTTCCCTGCGGCTTCTCTCGGCTCCGGGCATCCCACGCCGAGGCTCCGGGCCGTGGTCAGCGGCACCGCCGGCTGGGACCCCCCCGCCTCCCCCGCTGAACCCTCCCCTTCGGCAGTGCCACGTTTCAAAGCAAATCCGGATGGGAAAGGGGTGGCCGGGGGGCCTGGCTGGGGAGGAAAGGCTCCTTCTGGAGCAAATCGCAGGAGGAGGAAATCTATTTCCTTAATTCCTCCCCGCTGGAGCCCCCTGCTTTTCTATCCCCCTCTTTTTTTACTGCGAACTCATTGAATGAACGGGTCTCTTCCAGCACTCGAACCCCTTTCGATGTCCTTGTGCACGTATATATATGTTTATTTAAGGGTTTCAAAACCGACCCAGGAGGGCCAGCTGTATTCCGAAGCCACATGCAAATGCTGCAAAGTTGGGCTGCAAGTTTCGTACTCATACTTTAGAAACAAAATGCCACTGAGGTTGCATCTCTCTCTCTCAGGGTTTCTCCCTGCAGATGGTTTTGTTGCATGTTGGGAGCCCCGTCCTGGAGAGGTGGTACCTGGGCTTGCTGCTGTGGTGCTTTTGGTTGATGTGGTGCTGTGAGATTTTGAAACGTGATGAACGCCCATGTGGAGGTGGCAGCAGGGAGGGGTTTGTGGTGTTTCTGGGGTTTTTTTAAGTCTTTTAATTAAATCTCCCTCCAATGCTGAAGGCAGCAGTTTGCTGCTCTCCCAGCAGACCTCAGGGAGACAATGCTTGCCATGCCAGGGTGGCTTCCAGTGCTCCCTGTGCCCGGCAGCATCATCCCTGCCTTCCCCTTGGCATGGGGCTTGGGACAGCTCTTGCTCCTTGTGTGTACTGTGGTTTATTTTTATTGCATTATTACATTTGTTCCTTCTTTTCCCCTGGAGGAGAAATCAGGCTCTGCTCTTGCCCAGCCCTCCAACCAATCCATGCCCGTTTGTGCCACCTCTGTGGTGAGTTTTCGTGGCAGCTGAGATTCCTTGCCATGGTGAGGAGGACCTGCCACTGTCCCTTCTCCTCTCATCCCTGCTTCCCACCCTGCAGCCAGGCTTCCACCTTCCCCAGTGCCAGTGGCCACGGCCAAGCTCAGGCTCAGCGGAAAAGGCCGAATCCTGCTCACAATAGGCCGTTTCCTGCAGGGAAGGTTTTTTTGGGAAGACACAAATAAGGTTTTTAACCTTTTCCCAGGCATCCCTCAGGAGCTGAGTGCTTCCTTGCTCCAGCACCCTGCTCAGGATGATGCTGGGGCTGCCACAGGTCTCCTGCTCCCCAAGCACAGCACAAGCTACACCTTGAGCATCTTTTTGGGTGCACAACCTTTCCCCATCCAAATGGATTCACCAAGCTGGTAATTCCTCTGTGGCAGGGAGCAGGGGCTGGTCATGATGGGATTTGGTGTCATGAGGCTGCTCCATGGTGTTAAAGGTGTGTTGGATTTGATTATTCCCATGCTGTGTGTGTTTCTGAGGATCATAGTGCTACAAAGGGAGGGAAGCCCCAGGCTTGGAGGGAATTTCCCCAAAAAGAGCTGTCTTGAGCTGGGCACTACAAAGTGTTTTTCCTTCCCAGCCAACCCTAAGCCTTCAGGGTATGAAAACACACCTGGTGTGCATCTGCCCGGTGCCAGAGAGGGATTTTGCCACGTGTGCATGGCTGCTGGGGCCCAGAAAGAAAAACCTCCCCCTTTTTTTTTTGGTGAAAAACTATTTTGAGTAACTCTGTGCAGAAACACGAAACAGGTGCTTCCCATCCTCATGCAGAAATCACTTTGCATATCTTTTTCCACCCTGCTTTGCAGAAAAATGAAGCCAGGACCAGGCTGGGTTTAACCTGTGTCCCACCAGGGGTGGCTCCTGTGAGCGGTGTCGGGTCGAGTTTGGGGGAGACTTTGCTGATTTTGGAGAAGCTTCTGTGTTAGATGGGGGCTGCTGTCGTAATCTCTAAGGTGGGGAAGCCGAGGCTCAGTCTTATGTGTGGGGTGATGAAATAAAGTTATAAACCATTGTTTTAGAAGTGGTTCCATGGCCTTGCTGGGCTTCCCCCTGTGTGCAGATCGTGGGACGTGAGTCACGGGCTCCCAAACTCTGGGTTGTGACACTGTCAGGAGAAGGCGGCTGACGAATGAGCTGCTATTTCCAGGCTTCCTGCTAAATATACTTTCCCCTTCCCGGTCCCCTCCGTAGTACTCTAAAAATTAAGGCCTTCCCGTTGTTAATGAGGGAAAACAAAATGCGTTCCTGCCTCCCCTGATCTTTGCCAGATGTGGGAACTGAGGCACGCGGGCGGCGTGAAGGTTGAAAAGCTGGGGAAGAGGGGAAAAAGAGGGAAAAATAAGCAGTATTTAGGTTTACTTTTAAAAGGGGATAAACAAGAGGGAGGGGGAGGCAGTGGAAATCACGTTGTGCTGGGGGATGAGTTTGTCTGTGGGGGCAGAGGGGCTGCACCGCCCTTGGGAAGGGCTTTTTGTCAAAGCCAGATGTTTACTTTGAAAGGCTTTGGTCCAAAGTTTGGGCTTCAGTTTACATGTAGGGCCTGTGTCAATCCATACTGTGGATCAGCAAGTTTGTCTTTCAATAAACTCTGTCTGGTGGGGGAAAAAGAAACCTAAAGTTGTGAGAAAAGCCTTTGGACAGCATTTTGTCTGTAATTAGTTTGAGTTGTTTTTCAAGCCCTGGAAATATTTTCCCAGCTCTGACTGCAGAAACTCCCCCAGCCTCCCCTGCCAGAGTTTTGGAGCTGCTTCCTGCCTCCAGAGTGGCTTTAACTCAAGCAGGACCGTGGGGATGGTGATGTGCCTGGGGGCTCCTGGCTGGGGTGAAGACAAATCCCGCTGGGATGAGGCTTTGGAGAAGGGAAGTGGGTTTCAGAGAATCCTGGAAGGGTTTAGGTTGGAAGGGACCTTAAAACTCATCTCATTCCAACCCTCTGCCATGGGCAGGAACACCTTCCACTAGACCAGGTTGCTCAGAGCCCTGTCCAACCTGGCCTTGAAGATTTCCAGGGATGCTGGGTAAGCTGTCCCCAGAGTTCATAGAGTGTCCTGGGGAAGGATGCTCAAAAATTATCCCTTATTCCTGAAAATATTCATGTTTGAGAGTTGCAGCGGGTAGATTTTGGGAGAGGTGCTAAACTGCCTGGATGTTTGTGCTTAGACACCTTTTTAAAAGCCACTTGCACGTCTGCACAAGTGGAGTTGGGATTTTGTTGTGGAGCATTTCACGGCAGGGAAAGAACAGCATCTCCTGAATTTCTGGATGGGGCTCAGAGCACCCTGGTCTATGAAAGGTGTCCCTTCCCATGGCAGGGGGTTGGAACATGATCTTTAAAGTCCCTTCCAACCCAAACCATTCTGGGTTTCTAAAAAAGGATGGGGGCAGCTTTGCTGCTCTGCATTAGGCAGCAATCTCCAGGCTACTCAAGGTGTGGATTTTTCCAATCACCACATTATCAGGGAGTAAATGCCTGGTGGGAGATAGTGAACGTGTGGTAGTGCTGGGATTGTTCAGCTTTATCTATTGCTCTGCCACCCAGGGCTGCAAGGTGGATGTGCTGATTTGGTTTCTGGCCATGAGAAACAGCCTCATCCCTGTCCTGTCTGATCCAGGCATCTAAGGAAACTCTGGTCTGGGTGGACACGTTGAGCTTTGCTTCTTCACCATCCATTTGCACTTTGGTCCTTGAGTTAGTGGCTTTAACCACCAGAAAGCCTCTTGGCTGCTGAGGATGTGGTTTCTTCTTCATGGTTGTAGAGAGCTATCAGGACAGCTGCTTCCCAAATTTCCCTGGTTCAGGCACACAGAATCATAAAATCATTAATGCAGGGAAAGCCCTCTAAGGTCATCAAGTCCAACCAATCCCCCAGCACTGCCCAGGCCACCACTGCCCCACGCTCCAAGTGCCACATCCCTCATGTAAGGCAGGATGAGGCTGGGATGAGGAACATCTCCCTCTGCATGGAGGTGCCCTTAATGCAGGTCAGGGAGTGAATGAGAAATAAATATACAGCCTTTGCTACATGGTCCCTGCTCTGTGTGTCCCGTGGAGACAAATCCCTCTCCCACCCTCTAAAAAGTTGTGCCAGGAGAGGGTTAGGTTGGATGTGAGGAATAATTTCTTTGTTGAGAAGGGTTTGTTGGAACAGGCTGCCCAGGGAAGTGGTGGAGTCACCAGACCTGGACGTGTTCAGAAATTGTATAGCTAGGGCACTTGCAGACATGGTTTGGTGGTGGCAATGCTGAGGGGATGGTTGGACTTCGTGATCTTAGAGGGTATTTCCAACCCAAATTATTCTATGATTCCATGAATTCTGCCCCTGCCAGCAGCAGTTCAGCTGCAGCTCTGGCTCTGCTTGCTGCCCTGCAGGGCTGAAGTGTGCCTGGCACTTCCTTTCCCATACCAGCATCTTGTTTCAGAGCAAACAGGCAGCGAGTCTTGTGCCTCTGAATAATCCTCACACTGCTCTTCCCACTCCAAACTTCTGCTTTCCCTGGCTGCCTGTGAAGTGCTCAAGGCAGGCTCTAAAGAGTTTTGCCATCCCTGGTGCTCATCCCTGTTTCCCAAGCCAAGGAAACTTGGGTTTTGCCTTGCAGGGGAGCTGGAGGTGGCATTGCTGGAGATCGTGGCTCAGGTGTTCCCTGTTTTCCAGGAGGCTTAAGCTGCTCATTCTGTCTACTCAGGGCTGTGTAGCAATGGGTGCTGATGTGGTGGAAGGGATATTGGGAGGGTTATGGGGGATTTTGAAGCCTGATGTTCACTTGATGGAGCTCAGCTGTGACTTCATTCGAGTCACCTGTCCCTCTGTGCCCACTGGTGAAGAGTTGCGCTGTGAGCAGTGGTCAGGCTGATCACTTCCTAGCTGGTTGCAGGAGACAGAAATGCCGTTGGTGCCTGAGAGGAGACTTTCCCTTCACGTAGGTTCTGTGGGATGGGAAGGTTTGGATGCCTGGAGTTCAGATTTTGCCTCTGTGGTGTTAGTGAGCGGCTGCAGGTGTGTGCCTGAGCTCCCCCATCTGTCCCATGGAGCAGAGAGGCTGTTTGTCTGTGGAAATCAGTCTGTCAGGAGCCTGCCTGCATCCAGGGGGTTACATTTATCTTTGGCTGTTCAAATATTTCACTCAGACTTTAGGAAGCGACCTGCTACCCCTCTGTAGGAAAGGTTGGAGGGGTGCTGATGTGGCTCCAAAGCCGCTGGTGGTTCTTCAGCCCAGCTTCAGGAAGCAAAGGTGGGTGTGGAGATGGGACAAAGCGTTGCTTGATGCTGGAGTGGATGGACGAACCTTCCTACCAGGCCCTCTGGCAAAGAAGATAAGGAGAATCCTTGGAAACTGTGTTAGGGCTGAGCTCTGTGTGGGCATTGCTCCCCACCCTGGGGGTACTCCAGAGTCATTTTCTTGGACTCACAGCTCTGGCCTGTGTCCACTCCAGCAGGTTAGGAGGCTTCATCTGGAGTTGATGTCTTGTTCCCAGCTGTTTACAGCAATGGATGTCAGCCAGGTGCTCGGGGAGCTGTAAATCCATCAGTGCCTGCTGCTGTTGGCACGTCCACGCCACGGCCGCCCATCCCTGCAGCATCACAGCCACCACTGGCTCCATGCCTTTGTTTCATGCCCTGTGCTAGCCTGTGGCAAGGTTGGGATGTAAACTCCAGGTCCTGGATGTGCTCTGGGATGAAGCAACTTGGCTTTCCCAGCCAGCAAGGTCTGTAGGAGCCAGAAGTGTTTCCCTCAGCCAGCTTGAGGCCAGGTGATGCACTTTTTCCATTCCCACCCCAAGCTCTGCCCGTGGTCTCCGTCTCCTGCATCTACTCCTCCACAAACAGAGCACAGCATGTGGGATTTCCTTTTTTTTTCTTTTTTTTTAAGTGGAAAAAGCAATAAAATCCCCAAACATCACGAAACCACGCTGTGGAGTTTGCTGTCCCTGAGCTGGGGCTGCCTGCGCCGGTTGCTCAATGCTGGTGGCAGCAGGATGGGAACGCTTGGCAAAGTCCCCCTGTGTCTCCCACAAGCTGTGGAGCAATTTCCAGCTGGGATTTTTAATGGCCTGCAGCTCTGAAGCAGTGGCAGTTGTGTCTGTGTGAAATGCAGCTCGTCTCCATTGGTGTTCGGCGGGCACAGGATTTTTGGGGGCAGGTTGTGTTTGAGGGTGGGTGCTCGTGAAGCGTTGGAGGGTTGGCTGGGAGCCATTGGAAAGGGAAAATCTGGTGACCTGCTGCCAGTGTGGGGTTGGATGGGATGAAGGCGTGTTTGGTGTTGGATGTCCGTGCACTGGGTTTTGCTGTGGCCCCAGCTCGAGGGTGCTTTGGTCTTGGAGGTGCAGTTTTGGGGCATCCTGTGGGGTGGATGCTCTGCCCCATTCCCACAATCCTGCTTTGCTGCAGGGGAGGATCATTCCTTTGAATTAAATGCAGTTTAGTCACTGGCCACCTCTGTGGTTGCCAGTGACAGGACCTGAGGGCATGGCTGGAGCTGTGGCAGGGAAGGTTTAGGTTGAATATTAGGAAAAGGTTCTTCCCCCAGAGAGTGGCTGGGCACTGAACAGGCTCCCCAGGGAATGGTCACAGCCCCAGGCCTGACAGACTCAAGAAGGGTTTTGACAATGCTCTCAGGCACAGGCTGGGATTGTTGGGGTGTCCTGTGCAGGGCCAGCAGTTGGACTTCAGTGGGTCCCTTCCAACTCAGGATATTCCATGATTTGATTCTATGATTGAATAAATGAAGAGTGAGCAGCAGAGCCCTGGGTTTCAGGTATCCTGATGTCTCATCCCAGGCTTTTTTTTCTCCTTTTGGACATACACCTGGGACCTTGTGGGAGACCAGTGCGAGGTTCAGTGTTTCTGCAAGTGAAGCTGCTGCTGGCACATCTCCCTGGATGATTTGCTTTTCCCATTGTGGTAGGAAAAAAATGGGTCCAGAGGAATGGATTTAACAACTGATTTGCTTTTTCTGCCTTCTGTGTGTCTTTGACAGGTCACAGCCAAGACTGCCTTCCTGTTCATCTTACCTCAGTATAACGTCAGTGTGCCTACAGCAGGTGAGAGATGCCTCTGCTCCACATATCCCAGGGGGAGGTTGAGTCTGATCTGCCCCAAATCCTCACTGCCAGCTGGCCTGGGCTCACCCTCTACTGATCAACTGCCCAGGCCCTTGTCTGGTACTAAAGGAGATGTCAAAAATAAGATCTTTTGGGAAGAACCAAAGTTTGAGTGGCTCAGAGCATGCTGGTCACATCTGCCAGCCCTCATGCTGCCAGTGTTGGAAAGAAATGCTTTCCAGGGAGTTCGGGGGCTTTCACTCTCTCATTCTGCCATGGCCAGGCCACTCAGTGCTCCCTGCAGGGTGAGGATCCTGCTCCAAGCCTGCTCAGGCAGGATCCAGCTGTGTGATTGCCTGCCTGGAGCAGCTTCTTGTTCCCCTGAGGAGCAGCAGGGATTTATCTCTTTGCCAAGCAGCAGGGGCTGCGCACATCATCCCTGTCCTGCTAATTTTTGGGGATGGCACCTGGAGAGGAGGGTGTGGAGATGCAGGTGGTGCACAGCATCCCTGCTCCAGGCAGGTTCTGATTCACAGGGAGTGATTCCAGGAGGCTCTGAGCTGGTGCAGCTCGGAACCAAACGGCCCAGAGGAGGTGTCCGAGCTCCCAGCTTGGAGGCTCAGCCCCTGCTCCTGTTTTGGCTGCTGATTGCTGCCTGCCTGGCTCAGAGCCCCTCTGGACCTGGCAGGGATCTGGGCACTGGCATGGAGACAGCAGGAGGTGGTTTGGGTAAAGCCCTGGGCTCGGGATGAGCCAAATGCCTGGGGCACAGAGCCTGGCCTGGTGGCAGAAAACTGCAGTTAATTGGGAGTGTTTGAGCAATCATCCACAGGAGGAGCAGGGTGTTGGGATTAGTGGAGCTACAGCGAGGCAGACATGCGGAAGATAAAAGCTCTGCCCTTAAAAGCTTTGAACCTTATGGCTGAAGGAATCATCCAGCTTCCAGATTAAATTGTGGTCCCTGCTCTCCTGTGGCACAGTCCAGACAACTTCCTCTGCTGGTTTTTAAGGGATTTATTCTTTCCTGATACCAGAAATCCCGGGGGGCACAGAAACACCTCCCCAGGACCAGGTATTGGGGTATCAGTATAGGGCATGAGCTAGTGCGGAGAAAGACCTTGGTGCAGCAGCTTGTTGGGAGGAATCCAAATTTTTCCAAGGCTTTTCTGTGTCCCCCACAGCTCCTGCTGGAGCTTCTGAGGTGCCCTGGAGAGAGGAGGCAGAGCAGTTGCACATATAAATGATATTATTAGCTTTGGCCTTGCAGTTCTGTCTTTTACCTTGCTCTGGGATACAGGCACCATTTTTACCTCTGGGTCTGCACAGCACTGGGGACTCCTAAGGACAGGGTGTTTTCATATCCTTGTGCCAGGTCTTTTCATAAATCCCGTTCAGGTCTTAGAAATCTGGAATGAAGCTTTGTTTAGGGTAAAAAGGGCTGGTGACAGAGCAGTCTCTTCCCAGCATTGATCTCAGGAGAGAATGGACTGGACCAGGGTGAGGGGAGAGCAGCAGTCAGGGGTGGGCTGAGCTTCATGTGAGGATACTTCCTGCAGCATTCCCAACTCTGCTTCTTCCCATAAGCTTCAGGGCTGCGAATAGTCGCCTAAATGCAGATGATGTCTGGGGTATTTTGGGTGCTGTTGGGTCTCCTGTTGCTCCAGAAGAGCACATCCTCCCGTGGCTCCTGTTTCTCATCCACCAGCCCTGTGCTGCTGCCTCAGATCCTTGAATAGCACAAGGCATCTGCATTTAGGCAGCTGAATCCCGCTCCAGCACTTTCCAGGGAGGAGTGGGAGATCATGAAGGAGTGTTGAATCATAACTGAGGGGGTGGAAATCCTATCCCAAGCCCTGATGTTCCTAGTGGGGCATCCCTGATCCTGTCACCTGCTTCAGCCTCCCAGCTCTTCATCCCTCCCAGTGACAAATTCCCATCTCCACAGCCGAGCTGTCCCCAGTGGCAGGGGGAAGCTTTAAGTGTCCCCAGTGTCCCCTCCCTTGAGGTACACCCGTGTTAAAGGGGAAATCACCCACCTCTGCTATGGAGTAACCCCGGGTAGAGCTCTTGTTCCCAGCCCCTGGCATAGTCATGCCCTCCCTCTGGTGTCCCCATCCAAGCTGTTGCCCCACTAAGCCCTTACCTGGAAATCCTTTGGGCCATGGGGCTCTGACCCACCCTCTGGTCTGTTTGCAGATGGGGAGCTGGTCCAGTATCACTATGGGCTGAAGGATCTGGTCACCATCCTCTTCTACATCTTCATCGCCATCATCCTGCACGCGGTGGTGCAGGAGTATGCCCTGGACGTGAGCACCTTTCCCTGTCTTGTGTCCTCAAATTGCCTCAAATCCCTCAAACCCCACGGAGGGATGTGGTCCTGCTGCAGTTAAATGCTGTTCTGGGGGTGGTCTGGTGGGTAAGGTGGTGATGGGTGAGCCTTCATCTCTGGAGGCTGCTTGGGATGAGGAGGATGAGGATGAGGAGAGAGAGAGTTGATGGTGGCTCATGTTTTCTTGTTCTTTCTCTCTCCCTCTGCTCCTTCCCAGAAAATCAACAGGCGCCTGCATCTCTCCAAGGTCAAACACAGCAAGTTCAATGAGTCAGGGCAGCTGGTTGCCTTCCACCTCACCTCTGTCATCTGGTGCTTGTACGTCGTGGTGACGGTAAGGCATGGGGCTGGCTGGGATTTGGCTTCCCAGGGGGAAATTGTGGCTTCAGGAGCACAGAATGCCACTGGCAGCCGAGTCCCCAGCTGGCCCTTGGGCCAAAACAGGCACATTTCAGTCAGTTTAGCTTTCAGCTGTGATGGATCTTTGCAGCCACTGAGTGAGGGCAGTTTTGGGAGATGCTTCTCCTGTATTGTACGAGGCACAGGCACATGGGCTGTGAATTATTTTTGGAGCTGGGCCCCAGAAATCCTGTCTGGCCTCATCATCTCCATCCTCTGCTCCGGGACCTGTTGCCTTTCTCAGCTTCTTATTTTCCTCCTTATTTACATTCAGTGCCTCAAGGTTTTGGGGTCCCTTTTGCAGGGTCGTGGGGCTAATGGGCAGAATTTTGGGATCACTCCTTGTGGTTCCTTCCTTGGCAAGCTGATGATGAGGGAATCTTTGAAAATGGGAAAACCACGCTGTTCCTTGGGAATGTGTCAAGCCAAAGAATTCAGAGGGAAAACGGTGATTTTGGGGAAGATGGGGAAGGAAGAACAGGTTGTGTGGGAGAGATCTGATGATTTTGGCAGTGTGAAGTGATGATGATGCTTTGCTACCTGCAGCCATTGGGGTCCAGCTGTGGTCTCCAGGGGCTCTGGGGATGGATCCTTGGGGACAAATCCCCACTGCTCAGAGGGTCCTGCCCATCCCCCTTAGGGAGCCACTTTTCCCTTCAAGGCAAGCACTTCTAGAGATTTGCTGACACTGCCTCTGCCCCGTAGGGCTCTGAGGCAGGAAACTTTGGCAGAACAGTTGATGCTGCTGCTTTTGGGCTCCCCTGTCCCAGTGCCAGACCCATCCCTTAGCAGCTGCCAGGCTGGAGCCTCCTGTGCAGCCCACAGTGCTGTGATGTGCTCCCCAAACACCCCAGTGTGCAGACCAGGTCACCCTTGTGTTCCCTGCCCTTCTCCAACCGAAAAAAAAAGGGCTTGGGGCAGGCAGGGAATGGGTGATGGTGACAGGGCAGGACAAATTTCCCATGCCAGCATCTCCTTGCGAAGCCCAGGGCGGCATCCGTGTGGCAGGAGTGAGAAGGGAGTCCCACCCTGGAAGGCAAGACGTGGAAAATGAAACTATCCAATTCATAGCCAGCTGTTTTTGTTGGTGTCTTCTGTTCCTCTTTCTCTTCAGAAGCACTTCTGGTTGCTGGAGTGCTACTGGGGTTGGAGATGCCAGTGCAGAGGAAGCCTCCAGACCGTGCACGTGGCTGCTTGAGCCGTGCCACAGGAATCTCACTCCTACACCTCCAGAGCATTCCAAACCCCAAAATATCCTCTCCTGAACTTGGGACCCTCTGTGCAACTGAGCAAGCAGCCTTCAGCCCCCAAACAAGGGGCCTGCTGAAATTTTAGAGGGGTGCTAGAGACCCACAAATGCAGAGCTCTCACAGGGAATGTGTTTTTTCCGCAGGCTGTGACGAGCCTCGGGTGTCATCCCCAGTTCCTCGTTTCACTGTACCATCAGCCCACCCTCTCAGAACCTGTTTTGTTTTGCTGAAGGCTCTCCTCTCTTCTCTTTTTCAGGAAGGATACATTTCAAACCCCCGGAGTCTGTGGGAAAACTACCCGCATGTTTATCTGCCGTAAGCACTCGTGAGGGTGTTTTGTTCTGGGGCTGGCCCCTTCCTTCCTCTCCAACTCTCCTCTGCCTGCTGGGAGCTGGGGAGTGCTGACAGCACAGCACCTTCTGCATGCACCCTGCTGCAAGGATGCTGCAGTGAGACCGTGGGGAATGGGGGAATATCTCATTTGTGAGCCTAGGGGGGTTCCAGAGGGTTCCTCCATGAGGAAGGCCCTGTGGGCTTGGTTACTCATCCTGGCTGTTTCCTGCAGCACCTTGGGAAAGTCTCTTTGCTGTTAATTTTTCACAGCAGAAATGTAGTGGAGGATGATCCTCCCTTCTTGGGTTTTTACAAAAGTGAGGTTTGCTGAGAGCACAGAGACCACAGCACAGCATCTGCATAAACTCCATGTGCAGCTCTCTCAGCTCAACAAATAATTTCAGCCCACAAATGATTTCTCCTAAATCCCGTGGCTCCAAACAGTGGAGGGATTGCCCAGTGCTGCCCTGGCACTCGGGTTCTTGGGGTCCTGCCATGGCCTGGGCTGGCTCACGTGGCTCCTCCCTGCATTTCAGGTACCAGGTGAAGTTTTTCTACCTGTGCCAGCTGGCGTACTGGCTGCACGCCCTGCCCGAGCTCTACTTCCAGAAAGTCCGCAAGGTGAGAGCCAGGTGGAGGTTTTGGGAGAGGGAGCTCTGGGAGAGGGCGGGTAGAGGGGGCTGAGAGGTTGATTTGGCTTCTCTGCCCCTGCCAGGAGGAGATCCCCCGGCAGCTGCGCTGCATCGCGCTCTACCTGCTGCACATCGCCGGCGCCTACCTGCTCAAGTGAGTCAGCATCCCCTGCCCCAGCATCCCCTGCCCCAGCATCCCCTGCCTCAGCATCCCCTGCCCCAGCATCCCCTCCTGCACCTGGGGTGGGGCTGGGCAGCTCCTTTGGACTGGCAGTCACCTGGGATTCCTCAGTGGGGTGAGGGGCTTAGAGGGAATAAATGGGATTGTTTCGGTGGAGAGCGACTTTCTACCTAGGCATGCAGATAGAACAAGGGGGATGGTTTTAAACTGAAAGAGGAGGGATTTGGATATTGGGAAGAAATTCTTGCCTGTGAGGGTGGTGAGGCACTTGGCACAGGTTGCCCAGAGGGTTTCCCATCCCTGAAAGTGTTCAAGGCCAGGTTGGATGGGATTTGGAGCAACCTGGGATAGTGAAAGATGTCCAGGGCAGGGGGTGGGAATGAGATGATCTCTAAGGTCCCTTCCCACCCAACCCATTCTAAGATAAAAAGCAGAGCAACCTTGCCAGCTACAGGGTTTTGTGTTGGATACATCCCAGCTCTGCTGCTATTTTGGGCTGTGTTGATGGTTTGGGGACGGTAATTTCCTCCATTGCAGTCCTATCCCCACTGCTGCAGAAAGGTCTGGCTTTGGGCTGGCACTGAAGTGCATGGACAGCAGTGCAGAGGCTGTAGCTGGGTTTGAAGGATGAAGGTTGAAGGATGAAGGATGAAGGTTGAAGGTTGACCAGCCCAGTGATGCTTCTTTCTCCCTCTTCCCTCCTAGCTTAACCCGCCTGGGGCTGATCCTCTTGCTGTTGCAGTACTTGGCCGAGTTCTTCTTCCACATGGCACGGCTGGTTTACTTCACGGATGAGAACAACGAGAAGCTGTAAGCAGAGGAGCTGCCTGGGGCTCCTGTCTTCCTCCGGGGCCTGGGAGAGCCTGGATTTCTCTCTCACCTCGTGGGTCAGCGCTGGGGCTGCCCCTGCCCACACCTCTGCTTGCCCTCCTGCAGGTTTAACGTCTGGGCCGTCGTGTTTGTGGTCACCAGGCTCTTCACCCTCACCTTGTACATCCTGGTCATTGGCTTCGGGCTGCCGCGGGTGGAGAGCCAGGCCCTGGACCCCGAGAGAGGCAACTTCTTCAGCTTCCTCTTCAACAATATTCTCTTCAGGTAGGAATGTCTGCTGTGTCTTCCTTGGCTGTGTTGTCCCAACGTGGGTTTTGCTGAGTTTGGAAATCATGGAATCCCAGAATGGTTGGGAAGGGACCCAACTTTCTCAGTAAGGGAAGGGACCTTAAAGATCATCTTGTCCCAACCCCTGCTGTGGACATGGATACCATCACTAGGCCAGGTTGCTCCAAACTCCATCCAAATGGGATCCAGGCAGTGGGGATCTGATCTTGGTTCCATTTAGGGAAGGCGTTAGTGAGCTGAAGGGGATGTGAAGGAAGCAAGGAGGGGTTTAAAGGCTACACAGAGCCACAAAGGAGGGGAAATGCCAGGAAATAAAGTGTCAATCAGGTGAAGTTATAAAGTGCAAGCCCATCTTGGAGCAAAGCTTGCAGGCTTTCCCTGTCGTACCTGTAAGTGCTTTTACACAGATGTGGTCAAGGAAAGGGCATTTTCCCTTCTGCTTGGATGTGTTTTGCTGCCCGTTGATGTGGGAAGCAGAGGCTGGGGTGGGATGGGCTCCTCATGCCTTGCAGTCGAGACTGGGAGCCTTTCTCACCCTTGCAGCAGCTGTGGGTTCAATTCAGAATTTTCTAGGCCTGGTCATTCCAAAGCTTTTTGAAGCCAAGGACTGCTGGCACACCTGAGGGTCTGAGGGACTTTCTTAGCTCCCTTCCACCTTTTGGATGTACAGATCATCTGGGGACATCGTACCTTGACTGTGCCACGTTGTGGTTTGGGCAGTACTGGTTGAGATGATGCTGTTCTTCCATTCCTGCCCTGGAGTTGAAAGACTCAATGAGCACCTGAGGGCTTTTTGGTGTGGAGGGAAAGGAAAGTGGCTGCTCTGGGCTCACTCAGGGGTGGCAGAAAGGAGAGATGGTGGCTGCAGGGACAGCGTCTGCCACGCGGGGGTCCCTCGGCCAGCAGCCCCGGTGAAGGGGGAAGGCTGGGCTGGGGGTGGCCTCGCTGCTGTGTTCTCAGCCTGCCTCTTCTCCGCCCCTGGCAGAATGAGTGTGCTGCTGTTGGTGTGCCTCTTCCAGGCCTCGGTGATGTGGCGCTTCATCCACTTCCAGCTGCGGCGCTGGAGGGAGTACTGGAACGAGCAGAGCAGTCGGAAGCGAGCCGCCGCCGCCGGCACCAAGCAGCAAACCAAGCTGCTCAAGAGGGACTCGGGTCAGTGCTTGCAAGGGTGGCACCGTGGAGGCATCAGTCCTGTGGGTCAGCATCCCCCCCAGCAGCCTGCTGCCCCTGCAGGGCGTCCCCAGCAGCGTCCTGATGTCCTGGGGGTTTCCCCGTGTCTGTGGGCCAGTCCTGAGAGGAAAAAGGGTTTGGTTTGTGCAAGGGACCGAGTTTCTTTCTCCGTAGAATCACGGAATGGTTTAGGTTGGAAAAGACCTCTGAGATTATGGAGTCCAACCTTTGACCGATCACCACCGTGTCAACCAGAAGAGAGCACTGAGTGCCACATCCAGTTTTTCCTTGGGCACCTCCAGGGGTGGTGACTCCAAACCTCCATGAGCAGCCCCTTCCAGTGTTTAATCACTCTTTCTGTGAGGAAATTCCTTCTAATGTCCAATCTGAACCTCCCTCGTGGCAGCTTGAGGCCATTTCCTCTTCTGTCCCTGTTCCCTGGGAGCAGAGCCCGACCTGGCTGCCTGCTCCTGTCAGGGAGGTGAGGCAAGCGAGAAGGCCCCCCCGAGCCTCCTTTTCTCCAGGTTAAACAGCCCCAGCTCGCTCAGATTACCCTCTAGACCCCTCACAGCTCTGTTGCCATCCCCAGGTTACCATGAAAACGGAGTGGTGAAAGCGGAGAACGGAACCTCACCTCGCACCAAGAAGCTCAAGTCTCCCTAGAAGCTGAGGGTTGTCTCCTGGGGAGGAGGGCGAGATACCAGGACTGAGCAGCCCCTCCTCCTGCTCCTCACGAGCGGCTCGGAATCATCTTCCCAAGGTGTCTCTCGCTCTCCTCCCTTCCTTTCTTGCTCTCGTGAATCGTTTGCAATAAAACCAAAAAGGCCCCATTCCCCTTCTCCCATCCCCCTCATAGGAACCTTTTCCAGCCCTTCTGGTTTTGCCTTCCTCTGTTTGGTCGTAAACCAATTTTTTTTTTTTCTTTTCTATTTTAGTGTTTGGTTATTTTGGTTAATGGTTACAAATGTATCATAGATGGTTCCAAACAATCCTTTTTTCTCCTACAGCATGTTCCTCCCCTCTCTTCATGGTGCTTCCCTGAGTCCCTGGGTCAGGGCCACGACAGCTTGACGGCACCAAATGTGTGTTATGGGATCAGGTTCCTGGGGGAATGTGCTGGGGCTGTGAGATCTGAGGCTCAGGGGTGCTCTCAGGTGAGATGGGGCACACCTGGCCAGCGCTCGGCAGGATGGGGATGCTGCAAAGAGAGACCAGGGTCTGGTGGAGGAAGCTCAACCCTGTCTTGTCTCGTGGTGGACCTCTGGTTAACCCCTGGGTTTTTCTGAACCCCGCTTTTGAGAATTTTGGAGAGCTGGGCAGCAGAGAAGGGAGAGAACTTCCCTCTTCACATGGGAAGGTCCATCTCCCAGCCTTTGCTTGCCCCAGCTGGGTTTCTCTTGGCTGCCCCGGGGTTGTTCTTGGGCCTCCCAGCCCCAAGAGCTGAGCCCAGGGCTCTGCAGCTCTCTGTTTTGTTGTGGGGCAGCAGCGTTCAGGTCCAAGTGAATCCTTGAGTCCTGCCCCGCTCTGAGCACTGGCCTGGCTCCTGTCAGCCCAGGCCCTTTACCAGCTTGTCTGTGCCTCATGGACCTGGTGTTCTTGTGGCTCATGACCACATCCAGGTTACAAACTGGTTCCTCCAAAGGGCTTTGGCATCAGTGGGACTGTGCCCCTCGTGCTGTCACCTCAGCCTTCCTCGTCCCTTCCGTACCAGTCCAGCCGTGCCATGGGCAGCCACCAGCTTCACTCTTTGTTTCCAAAGGATACAGCACTTGTATCCACCCAAGGTGCTATCAAATCCAGGTTTTCTTCCAAAAATCCTAACCCCTTCATCCCTTTCTGAGCTGTGAACGAGATGACAGGGAAGGAAGGGGAAGGAGGCCGGGGCTGCAAGGAGCAGCTTGCATTTTAGGAAAAGCCTGGCTTGTGACGCGTAGCTGTTGGCAGATGGAGTTGTCTCAAATCTACCTCAGAGGCCATCTGTTGCTGCAGACCACTTTCCCCTCTTGCTCCTGCCTGCTGCCACCTCCACATGCTGGCAGGAGATTCTGTGGAAAGCCAGATCCCACCAGCTCGATCCCTCGCTCGCTCTGCTGGGGAGCAGCATCTGCTCGGGGTTTCATGGGTCAGTGCCATCTCACTGGGCTTCTTTTGGGCTGCCACACTTGAGGCTGGGTTTGGCAGGTGAGCAGCAGTGGCACCTCTGTCCCCGCCCTGCCCTCTGGGGTGGTGCCTGGGCTGGGATTTGCTGTTGGTGCCTCTTGTGCAGCAAAGTCGGCCGTAGCTTTAGTTCTGCTTCGCCACGGCAGGAACGGGGGACTCGTGCTGTGTTCCCGTGGCTGGGTGAGGAGAGGGACACAGAGCTGGTGGGAGCTGGGGTGCTCGTCCATGTGCAGTCCAGGACTGATCCTTGCCGTGGCCCCTGCTCAGCCCTGCGGGCAGCTGAACTCCGGCTCTCTCCGAGTGCAATTCCAGCTTGAGGCTGGTGCCGTTGTCCTTCACACCAGTCGTGGTTGGAGGAACGGGCGACAGTTGATTTTCTGCCCCTCTTTGAGTTGGGTTGGGTTTTTCCTGTTTATCTGGATGTCTTTTGTCCTTCCCTCCCCCTCGTTGAGGAGGCACTGGAGGGAGAAAACGTGCAGGGATATGGGGACAGTTGGTGAAATTGCACTGGTTCCTCAATTCCCACAAGGTCTGAGTGTCAAGTGAGAGATACTGGCAGGAGAGAGCTTTCCCTTTTTTCAGGGGAGCTGGCGAATGAGGCTGGAGCAGAGCCCTTGGTGGTACCTTGCCATTGCTCTTTGTAGCCTGCGCCTGGAGGATAAATCACTTTTTGGCTCAGAGGCAGCAACAGGACCTGCGGTGCAGCGCGACCGGGGGGAAAAGAGCTTTATGTTGGGGAAGGCATGGAAAAGGTCTAGTGTGAGAGGTTTTTCCTTTCTCCTGCCTCTTCCCATCCCCTGCCAGTGCCCTCCAGGAGCCACTGCTGGCTGGCACCTCCCCAGAGCCTCTGCCAGGCCTTTCTGCAGCGCTCGTGCCTCACAGCAGCCAAGCTGCTGACTCTGTTATCAAACAGGTGACACAGAGAGCCCCCAAAAACCCAGCTGCTGAATGATTCCTCCTCCTGCCTGCTTGGCTGCAGGCAGCTTTCCCACTTGCACAGTCCTGTCTCTTGGTACAGTAGCTGGTGATGCTTTGTATCCCAAGTGCCTTATGTTGTAGCCTCTCTGCACTATAGCAGTAGCTGAACACCCTCCCTCATTACTACGTCTGTACAACGTATGCTACATTTATGTGGTTTTTGTTTTGATAGAGCTACCAGGAAAAGGGACATTCGTTTTTGAAGCATTTCCATGTGTTCTTTTTATGGTTTTGGTTTTTTAAACCTGTAGATGATGGGGCTTTTTTTTTTTTTTTTTGCCCTCCCCTGTATTTAGTCCTCAGCAATCCCCATCCTTCTCTTCGACCCACACCTGGCAGATTGGTTTTTTTTTTGAGCTGAGCCTTTGTTGTGAGGCGATACCCACTGTCATCCTGGAGGTTTGCAATCCCCTCTCCATCCGAGGGGCTGCCATGGGCTGCTCCTATCTCTGTGTTGTAGTGCAAGCACAATCCCTGGGCTGCAAGCCCGCAGTAACTGCTCCTGTGTCCATGTCATTTCTCAGCAGATCCAGCCTTCTTTTCAGCCCGAAGAGCTTTTTCTTGGGGCATTTTCATTGCAAGCCCTTAGTGGTCAGTCTGTCCTTGGCCGCTCTGCCTATGAAATGCCACGAGCTCACTTCCCTTTAGTGGATGCTCTTCTCATGCCCCATCTTGTCAAGCCCTGTGTCATCTGCAGAAAACATCCTGGAATTGTTGGGTGAGGTTGGAAAATGCCTCCAGACTCACCAAAGTTCAACCTTTAATCCAACACCAAGATCCAACCCTGAACAGGAGCTCTTGTCCACCACAGTGCAGGTGGTGATGGAGATTATCCCACATTTCCAGTGGGACACGATTCCTTGCACCCTTCCCATAGGCTTGAGGCTGCTTTAGTAGTCTGCATCCATTATCCAACCTAAGGAGGTCAGGAATTGAGTAGCCTGTGGTTTTTGGGGTGAAGTGTAGTGTTTTCCTGTCCTAGCCTACAAGAGCTGTGTAATACCAGCACTTGGTTCTCTCTTCTTGTCTGAGGTAGTTGGAGAATGGGCTTGGGAAGAGAAAGGGGCAGAGGAAGAACAGATGTAGCATTTCACATACAGTTTTTGAGTGACTCTTACATTATGGGGCATTACAGTCGCGTTTTGTCTTCTTGTTGTTGTTGTTTAGGATTCTTTCTTCTTACTCATCATGTTTGGGTTAGCAGTAGCCAAGTTCCAATTCCCCTGTAGGTCCCCTTACCCTCAACTTACTGTTTTAAAAGATATTTTTGGTAGGCTTCCTGCTAGGAGGGAAGAGTGGCCACTCTGGGATGTCTCTTCCTTGCCTTCGAGGGAGACTCTGGAAGCTTGGAGCCGCCCTGCCTTGGCTGCAGTGCCTGGGGCTTTACAGCAGCCTCAGGCTCTTGCCTTTGGTAGATGGACCCCAAATTGTGTCAGCAGTGGGTGGAGATGATGGGGTTTGATTTGCAGCCTTCCAGGAAGCTTCATGGGGCATGAAAGGTTGGTTTAGTAGGCTTCATACCCAGTAGTGAAGTATGTTCCTCCTCCTCGTGGCTGTGTGTGTTTTCTGGGAAGAATGGCTGTTGGAAAAGCCAGGCAGAGGTGTGTAGTTTTTCCTCGAAAATGTTGAACTAAACTGATCAAACATCAGCAGAGGAACTCGAGGAAAATTTCTGTTCTTCCATATTTATGCTTTAGTGCAAATTTCCTGATTTTGGAGGGGGTGGGGGGAATTAACAGTCTGGTATTTTTTCCTGTTTGTTTCATTTTTCCTGTCACTTCAGTTTTTGTACGGATTTTGTTTGTTGTTGTTTGTTGTTCAGTGACTTTTGTGATAAACTCAGCAGAAGTATTTTTCTGAAATAAATAAATAAAAGGCATAGATTCTTCCAGTGTTGTTTCCACTGATGCTTTATTATTGCCAAGCTGTGCATGTGGCAGGGACACCTTCCACTATCCCAGGCTGCTCCAAGCCCCATCCAGCCTGGCCTTGGACACTTCCAGGGATCCAGGGGCAGCCACAGCTTCTGTGGGCACCCTGTGCCAGGGCCTCACCACCCTCACAGGGAAGATTTTTCCCCCCACTGTTCAATCTAAATCTACTCTCTTTCAGTTTAAAGCCATTCCCCCTTGTCTTGTCACCCCAAACCCTTGTAGCTGGGATTCATCTTCCCTCATTTCCCATGTCCACAGCAGGGGCAGCTGCTCCAGAGTTCAGTATTCGTAGCTGCTTTCATCAGAGGGAGTGGAGGATAAGGGTATTTGCAGGAGATGATTTATCTGATGTGGTTCAGGCACATATTTTTGGTGAGCTATATTGTGTATTTTGTGCAGCTGGCCCCAGGCACACGACATCACTTGGCTGAGGGTTAGGTTACAGTTTCATAGCCTGTGCAGAAAATAGTTTCTGACTTTCTACAGCTCCAGTAATTTCATCTGTAAGTTCTTGGTCTCTTGAAATGTGAGGTGGACCAGAGAGCCCTGGAGTGATCCTTGGTCAGTGTGAGCAGCAGCAGAAAACGGGCCCAGAGAGGAAGAGCAGTGACCTTTCCAAACAAGGGGAGACAGGAGGGAGCTGGCACTTGGAGACTCAGCTGTCTGAGGGGAAGTGGGAATCCAGAGCACAAAAGCTGATTTAAAGCAGGGTTTTGTTCCAAAGAGCTTTGTTCCCTGTGTGCATGACAGCTGCCTTTTGTAAGTGCTCCATGGCAACACCTGGCAGGTGTCACTTGGGGTGAGAAGGCTCCTGCCACGTTACCTTCAGGGGGAGATGAGTAACGTGGCTCTGAGAGGAGCACGAGTGTCATAACTCCATTGCTATGCCAACTGCCTGTGTTCCCTTTTCCTTGGAGACCTGTCAGGTGAGATGACAGGTGGGTTTAGATGGGATCTCATTCCTAAAACCATTCCCCAACTTCTTGTTAAAAAGTGCAGAGCTGCTGTCAGTAGGTTTGTGTCCAGACCCCTGTTACCTCCAGGTAACTGAGCTCACCACCCTATTTTGAGTAGCCCCAGAATCACACTTTGTGGGTTCCCCACCACCCTTATTTTAATCCTTACCTATTCCAGCCATTCCATTTAAAACTGACTTTTTAACACTTTTATAGCAACTACATTTTTATTGCAATTTTAATAACAATTTAAACTGGCAGTCCTCACTACTTGAAGGTGAAAGGCCCATGTGAGAGAAACCTGGAGTGGTTTTCACTCCAGGCTCCAGAGAGCTTTAGCTCTCTAAAGTACTGCACTAAAAGGTTGAGAAAACAACAGAACCTGACTTTGGTTCTCAGAATTATTTTTTTTTCTCCTTTAAGTTTCATTTCAACATCCAGCAGTTGTGAGGTTGAGTTTGGTGGTGGTTAAAAGGGCATGGAGAAGTTAGGAAGGAAAAAAGGTTAAAGTGAGGGTGGAATCAGCTGGGTCTGTGAAAGGGGGAAAGAGTGAAGCAAGGGTGAAAACAGGAACATCCTTTCTGAAGTACCAATGTCTTCAAGTCAGCTGAGAATTCAATTGCTGGTCCTGTCCTTCGGCTTCTGGGAAAAGGTTACTAGGGAAGGCTAGAAGGAAGTCACGGTAGTTTACCTTGTCTTCTCCACAGGAACAGTAGTCAATCAGCTGTGGGGACAAAAAACGCAGGAAACACCATAAAGACTTGGAAAAAGCTGAAAAATTGGGGTATTTTTAGGGGAGAATGCCCAGAGGTACTCCTTGTGTGACAAGAGCAGGAGATCTTATTCCCCCATGTGGATTCCCCCATCCTGGTAGTCCTGAATCACAGGTAAACTTAGAATTATAGGACCATTAAGGGTGGAAAAGACCTGCAAGATCAAGTCCAACCTTTAAATCATTGAGTCCAATTATTTAAGGGTTCAACTGGATGATCTAAAGGTTCAGGTCCCAACCTTGAATGCCTATAGATGACACTAATCTATGCAAGGAGAAGAGTTTAAATGTTTGAGTTCAATCCTGATTTCCTTCTGCGCCTCACCAGAGTGGCAAAAGAGCCACAAAAAATACAAAGTATGGCCACAGCCTGAGATGGGCCACAGGAAATCTTGCCCAAAAGAAATCCCTGCCCAAAAGTGGGGTGGGGACAGCGTATGTGAACAGTCACTGTGCCCTGGTGCCACTTTGGTGTGTGCACATGGCATCAAGGAGAGACACAGATAATTGAGCTTGGTGACAGCCCCATTAATGAACCAGTTCTGGTGTCCCGTGCCTGACCCTGCATTGTGTTACAGAGCCACAGCCTTTGTGTGCTTCAGGGGAAAAAAGAAGGCTTTTGTTTCTTTAATTGCATAACTAATCTCCTTCTGACACCCAGCGAGATGGAAAAGGTCTAATATCACAATTCCTTGAAAGGATTCTTCTTCCCCTTGTCGCCTGGAGACAGATTCACTGGGGTTTGCCCTGTGACTGACAGCTGTGCTCCTCTCCAAGCAGTGAGCTCTCTGCCATATGTTTCATTTCTAGCCCTGCCATGCTTCCCAGGGCTCTGGGAACACTGGGATTAAGATTTCAGGAGAGAGGATGGATGTTTTTAGTGCATAGGTCCTAGACTGGGGCTCAAACGTGGGAGTTTAGCTTCAATTGCCACAGGTTCTCCACATAATTGTAGGAATGTTACTTCTCTCCCATTCTCAGAGTGCAGCAGGGACTGTCACCACTGTGTAAATTCCTCAGGGCAGAGCGAGCTCTGATGAACTCTGGTACAGCAAAGCCCTGGGTGCTGGTCAGGGCCTTTATTCATCCCACATTCCAAGACACAAACCCCCTGCCCCTTCACCTTTCTAACCATGGCTGGGATGCTCACAGTTGGCTGCTTTAGAAAAGTTTTTATTTTAGCAAGGGAAATACTCCCTCTGCATTTTAGATTTCTCTAAAGTCTAAGCCCCCCTTTACTGGCCCCTAATCTACTGTCAGTCATATGATGCTGAGGAAACATCCTTGCCAGTTGTATTCCTGAAAGGATCCTCCTCCATCCTCACTGCAGGAATTTTTTCCCTCAGTTTCCCTCATGTTTTCTGCTTTGCAGACTCTCATCTCCATGCACTGTTTGTTGCTCATAGTGCCCAGCAAGTGCTAGCCAGTGGGTTATGATTCTAATAATAATAATAATAATAATAATTATTATTATTATTATTATTATTATTATTATTATTATTATTATTATTATTATTATTATTATTATTTTGGGGACACCTCAGTGTCAATCCCAGCTGTGCTTAAGCCATCACAGACACTCCAAGCTCTGCAGGAGCCTGTCCCTGATCTCTGTCATGATTCCTGACCTTTATCATGATACACAACCTTTTCTACTCATCCAAGACCTGAACCAGCAGGAATTCGCACACATAACAGTGCAGCCAAACATGGGGGACAACCTGGACAACATTTCTTCCCTTTCCTTAGAGGACAGCAGTTATTATCTCCTCTAAGACACAGGCTCAGAAGTTTTTCTGAACTGGGCCTCTCTTGCCCTTTTCTTGAAGTTGTTCCCCTTTGTAGGCTAGAGCAGCTGGTTAGGGTTGGTTTTTAGAGATCTTTTGGAAGAGCTCTAGGAGGGGAATTCCACATGCACAGCACCCCTTCCATCTGACCTTTTTAAGAAGAATGGTGCTGGTTGGCACATGGAACCTGTCACAAACGTTTAAAAATCTTGTTTTATCCAGGAAGCCAGAGCCCTCCGTGTCAAAATGATGAAACGCCTCATGGAACTTCCTGGTGTTGAAGGGCTCATGGTGGAGCTTCAGCTCTTTCTGAACCTCTACAATTAAATCATCCAGGTCCTTCTTGGGGAAGCCACTGCAGAAGAAAGTAATAACAGGATTTCATGTAAAAACTCATTCTGGCAGCCTTGCTGTGACACTTGTGTGAACAAGGAGCATTTCCTTGTGTGCTCCATGGTGTCAGAAACTGGGAAACTTGGCTTTCAACCAGAGCCATGAAATAAGTGCCTCCAAACCATGTTCTGAGGTAACAGGGTTGTTACTGCGTCACACAAACTTTGTCCAGACAGCTAAAAAAGGAGGTTGTGGTCTAGGCTCTGATGAGCTGATAAGCAAAGAAGGAACAAATGCCCAAAAAAAGACTCCCCCCACCACCTGCTGAGCCTGCAATCATCCAGCAGCTCAAGTTGGCAGCATCTGTTACAGCAAACTGATGCCTTTTGAGAAAGGATCAGGTTTTTTGTCCCCCATCCCTGGAAGTGTTTATGATCAGGTTGGACAGGGCTTGGAGCAACCTGGTCTAGTGGAAGGTGCTCCTGCCCATGGCAGGGGTTGGAATGAGAAGATCTTTAAGGTCCTTCTAACTCAAGCCATTTTGTGATTCTATGATTTAGCTGAAAGTCCAAATGCTTGTTGAACTCATGTTTGGTGCTGTGACCACTTCTCTGCCTCTGCTGCTGAGCCAGAGCTGTCCCACAAGGTTTAGGGCAAGCAGCAGCCACAACATTTTACTTTACACATTTCACACCCTCTGAATGTGTCAAACACAGCCTCTTGAAGCGGAACCACCAGCAGAGCAGGAGGCTGGAGCCCAGGGAGGCGGCTGAAAATGCCCTTAGCTGTCAACCCTGAGTCCTATCCAGCCCCACCACCCCCTTGTTTGTAGCCTACCTGCTGGCAGTCTCCACTACCACCTGCCGTGGGTGGAAATGGTCCCTTATGGATTGCAGTGTTGCTGCAGGGAAACTCTCTGCATTTCTCTCCAAATAATTCAGCACATATTCATCAGCGTCAGTGATGACAAATCTGTGGCCGAACACTGGGGAAGAAGCATTAAAGAAGTAGTGTTACCTGTGTTTCAGCATGGGTTAAAGTGATTTCCTCATCCAGGAGGGAGCAGGATTCCTCTCCTGTGGCTGGGCTCAGCTTTGAGCCAGCTCTGCTACTTGTTTCACTTTTTGAAGTAAGAACATTTTCACCGATTCAAGGGTTCACACACTGACAGTAACAAAGTTGTATCAATGTACACCAGCTGCTGATCTGGAAACTCAAAGGTGAGGAGACCCAGAAGCAGCAGATCTTTCACGTGAAAGAAGGGATACACACTGTCCATGCAATAAATGACATCTCAGAGCACAGAATTATAAATCCAGGCTGGATTTTACCTTCAATTGTAGAGCCGATGGTGAAGTCAGAGGGTTCGTAGTATATGGGATTCTCTGGAGTAGACCCTGGCTTGGTAACTCTGGTCCTTTTTAAGTATTTCCCTCCAGGGATGCCAGAGTTTCTGACTGGAGGTTCATAGATACCAATCGTGTCATCAGAGAGGAAATATGAGAGGATGAAACGACGATTTTTGTCCTCAGGCACTGGTGATTCCTAGAGGAAAGGCAGTGGGTTTGGAACAGAGCATTTGAACCAGGTTTTCTTTTCCTGGGGTACTTAGGAGTACCTAGTAACCCACTCATAAGCACCCAGAGCCCAGAGATTTTTTTATAGCTGACTAAACAAAGCACTTGGTGTGCTGACATAATGTCACAAAGCCCTAGACAGCACTAAGGATCTGAATTTCAAAGGTTACTCGCTTTTCTCAAGCCACTGGAGCAGAATCTGGGCTGAAGTTACCAAGTATATTCAGTGTTTCCACAGCCCAAGTAATCCAAGAGAAAGGAATATCCTATAGGGAATGATTCATCCCAGAATGGCTGTAAAATTCAGGTTTAAAATTACATTTTTCATTATGCTGAGTGCCTGAGAGAGGCTGGTGCTGCTTCAGCTCTTAGTCACAGGAAGTCACTCCCCTGACACACCAGTGGGTTTACTTGCTTAGTTTAAAGTTAAGTGGATCTTAACTCCTCAGCTGTGACCTTTAGGGAGCTCCTGCACAATAGGGAAAAGAAACCAGCCCTTATTCACCCGGAGTGTTTGGAGAGGGCAGGCACCAGGCAGCACAGGAAATGCCATCGCTGCTGCTGGATGTGCCAGAGGCTCCTTGCATAAACCAGCTGGAAAGCTGGCACAAAGGCCAGGGCCTGGGCGCTGTTGTGGGGGGAAAACACCATTTTTGTGGATTTTCCAGCTTCTACACCGGCACTTGGCTGCTCTGCTAGGACAGCTCCTTGCTGGCTGCTGCATCCAGGACCGGCCTGGAGAAGGACACGTGCTGGAGCCAGCAGCAGAGACATCAAATTCTGGCTGGTGGCAGTGGTGGCAGGCAGACAGAGGCACAGTGCCCAGTGCAGGCTGCTTCAGTCAGGGCCATCTGTCACGTAGCAGCAGCAGAGGGAGTTTTTCCATAAATGGCTGTGGGTTTGTAGCAGGTCTGGTTTGTGCTTTCTGGCCTTGTTTTTTTTTTTTTTTTTCCTAGTTTTGTGAGCTGCCAATTGTCACAGCAAGCACACAATAACCCCACAGCATCCCCCCAGAGACACTCGTGTTGGCTGGGGGAGCTCTCTCGTCCCACTGGCACAAAGGAGAATTTGCCAACAGCCTTGTCTGGGCAGGCTGCTCCTCCCATCCTCCTGGCACTATTCCATCAAGGAAAGCACTTACCAGGGCCACCTGGTACCGCAGGACCTTGAGGTTATTCTCCAGCATCTTAATGATGTCTTTCCGTGGAGGCTTTGGAAACAGACTGAGACAGTTCTGGAGAGAGTCTTCAGGGATGCCAAAACCATTATAGGGAGGAATTACCTGCATCCAGAGGAGATAGCAACCATGAACAGCTGCAACTAAGAACAAGACACAGTTTACAAGACTTATCAAAGCGCATCAGATTTGGAAGGAAATATTCTGCCACCAGGTAGCAAGAGCTGTGACATCCTGCCCAGTAGAGATGATACCAGCCTGGCCATGTGTTAGACTTAATGAAAATACAAGAGGATTAAGGAAATCTGAAACTCAGACAGCCAGGTAATTTCTCTGAACAAAGAGGTTATGGCTCTATTAAAGAATCAGAAAGTTTGGGATGAGAAGGACCTTAAAATCATCTAGTTCCAACTAAACATTCCCGTGCACAGGAACTCAGTCATCAAATGGTTACACTGGTAACCTAATCCCCATCATGTCTGTGGTCTAAGCCACAACTCCAAACCATTCCTGGGCTCAGTTTGGGAGGTAACACAGCAAGGGCTATGACCATCCCCAGTAGGCAGTTTGGACTTGGCAACAGTGTTTTGGAAAGTGAGGGAGAGTTGTGTAGCATAAGAGCAGCCGTTCTTATATTGATTATGGCCATTCTTGCCTTGTCTTTTTCAAATTACTTTTTTCTTTAAACTGATCTTGTTTCCTACAGGTTCTTACTAAGCTGAGAGCTTACACCAGGCTGCTTCCTTTCCTCCCTTCATTTGAGAAATTGTTTGCAGTACCTGTGGAGCTTTTTCAGTTGGTTTCTTATTTACATCCACTGGCTGGAAGTCTGTGATGCCATATTTCTCACGATAGAAGTCCTGTGTGAACTTGTCACAATCATAGATTAAGAAGGTGCGCCCAAGGAGGGTGACACTTTTGCCAACACCAAAATCTTTAGGTGAGTACCACTCTTGTACCTCGTGGTCAGTGATCTCCAGCACACAGCTTGGGAAGTTCTCTAAGGACAAGGGAGCAGAAGGGAAAATAAATTAATCAGGGAAATGTTAACATTTCCTAGCAAAAAGAGATATAAAAGCAAGGTGTATAAATAACTCCAGGGAGATGCTGGCACTGCTGTCCTGCCACTGTTTCCCAAACAATAAAGAATTTAGTGATCATGTAAAGAACTTTTTTTTGACTATGAAATGACACTTTAGCACAGACAGATGTGCCAATCTAAACTTACTGTTCTTGTCCACAAAGATTTTGGGCAAGCGCTGGCGTCTCATCAGTACCGGGAATGGGTCTCTCCCATCATTTCTCTTGTGGACTTCCCGAACCTCCACTGTGTCATCTGCCAGGAAGTAGTGGATGACACAAGGATGGTGATCACCAAAGGCACAGTTGGTGTCATCCCATATGGCATAGAAGCGAAGCACCTGGGTTGGAGAAGAAAGAAGCAGACAAACATGGACCAGAATCAACTTTTGGTGCCACAGAAATCAAACTCATCACATTGAGTTGCTCAAGAGTTCCCCAAGGTTCAGCTCCTGAAGAGGCAGGAGAGACACAGGGAGAATTTAGTCAGATCAAGGGGCATTTGTGTTTGTCTGAAATTGGCACCTGGCATCAATATTTTGGTGTAGGAGAGGAGTGGATGCAGCAAGACCATTCCTAACAGAACTGCATCTGGCTGCTAAATTCCAGAGGCAGGTGGCTTATCTCATCCCAACATAAAGCAAGAGAGTAATGGATGATACTGAGCACGGGCTCTGCAATCCAAAGAGGAGCTGTTTACAAGGCACAAAGCCCAGAAAAAAAACATAAAAGGTTTTGTTTCTCACTAAAGCCAAGGAAGGAGCAAATCTGGAGTCTGTTCAGCAGACTGAGATGATTTAGAATGAGTGAGGTTGCAGACACTCACAAGACCTGGGTTTCAATAGCACATATTCACTGTAATCACAGGATCTTTTAGGTTGGAAGATCACTGAGTCCAACTTCTGACTGATCCCCACCTTGTCACCCAGCCCAGAGCACTGAGTGCCACCTCCAGTCATTCCTTGGACACCTCCAGGGATGGTGACCCCACCAGCTCCCTGGGCAGCCCCTTCCAATGTCTAATCACGCTTTCTGTGAAGAAATTCTTCCTAACTCAACCTAAACCTCCCCTTGCACACCTTGAGGCCATTTCCAGTCCTTTTGCTGGTTGCTTGGGAGAAGATACCCCACCTGGCTGCCCCCTCCTGTGAGTGAGTTGTGCAGAGCCACAAGGTCCCCCCTGAGCCTCCTTTTCTCCAGGCTGAGCCCCTTTCGCAGCTCCCTCAGCCTCTCCTGGTGCTCCAGCCCCTTCCCCAGCTCCGTTCCCTTCCCTGGACACGCTCCAGCCCCTCAATGTCCTTCCTAAAGTGAAGGACCCAGACCAGGACACAGGACTGAAGGTGCCTCAGCAGTATGATGTGGGTAATTATACAATAATTTGGGTAATCCCCAGCTCTCTCACCTTCGTGTCATAGGTCAGAAACTGCCTGAAGGGGTCGGGACCTGCGGGCACGATGGGTTTTTGCACAGGCGTCCGACGCTGTTCTGTGTAAGGGTCCGAAACCATTTCCTCTGGAGGGTTCACTTCAATTCCTTGGCTCTCCAGGAACACCTAGGAAGGTCATCTGAGGTGTTAGTGCTGCCAGGAACTCTGAAGGTAAGAGGTGACTAGAGGTTACAAGTGGGCAGAGATGATTGAGGTCAGAATGCTGAAAGTTCATTCCTCAGAGAGAACTCGACTGGATAACAAAATACAACAGACGATAAATATCTTTGTTTCAGCTGCTTCTTAGCTTTGCTTACCCTTTAATTAATCAGAGTAGTCCTGTCCTCAACATGCTAACTCAGATTTCACTTGAGCACAGTTTTCCTTGGCCTTAGGGCTTTAAATGGAAGATAACTGTCAGTTGGTCTCTTTTATGTAAATGAAAAAGATTAAATTGGTGTCTAAACACAGATGTAGTCAGCCTGAATTTGCAAGAACTTAGGGCTGTGTCAGACAGTAAGTTAGTGTCACCCACACTAGGCACATCAAGACCCTTCAGGCACAAAGATATGTGTCAGTGGCAGCTTCATTCCATCTTTCAGGAGTACTTTTCCCACAGAAAAAGTGCAATCTGCTTGTTTATAAAGGGATTTTCTGCTTACCTTGGATGATGAACAAAATCCAGGGTGTTACTCATGGACTTGCATCAGTCACCCAAAACAACTTCTGAAGTCAAGGGACTTGTTCCCTTTTTAGCTTTGGGAAGTGGCCCGTGAAAACAATCAGCCTAGGAAACACCCCTACAAACATCTCCCACAGGAGTATGAGATCCCTCTGGAGACTCACAAGGCAGGTTCACACTTTCACTCACTATTTTCTGGTCTGGAAGATGTCAATAACTGATAAACAGACTACTGGCCTTGAGATGTAGACCCACGTAGCTCATTCCATGTTTTCCATCAATATTAACATGAGGACCAGCTCTTCATTTGATGTGAACTGATTTTTACAGTTCCAGCAGAGCTGGCCCCACAGCCACATTTATACCAATATATTATACATGCTTGGGAACATTCCTGGGCACTGAGGCCAACTAGCAAGGAAAAGCCTGGATATAAACTCTCCCAGCCTCCAGGACAAGTTGAATGCATGTAACTCACCTATTGGTAATGGCTCTCTAGCCTGGAAGAACCGGAGCTGACCAGGGCTGAGATTATACTGGGGACAATCTAGCAGGATACCATATACTGGTGATTCTTATTTCTTGTTATTGGATTGTTATTATCTTATTTACTGGCACAAAAATAGCCAGAAATAGAAAAGCAGGCAATGAGTAAGCTCTCTTAGATAGGTCAGTTCATACCATGATTCTCAACCCAGGGATCATGGCTCGGCTGTGGATATGTGCAGAGTTACTGCTTGTATTCCCTTCCACTGTTCTTAATGGAGGAATATTAAATCAGAAAAGAATCAGGATCACTAATTTCCCTCTCATGTATGGACAATGTTTCATCTGGGCTCTAAGCAGTTAAACTGCCCAGACATGAACTTAGAATTTTTATTGCAAAGAGAAGCCCTGACGACAAAGGATGGACTCCCAGCAGTCCTGGAGCAAAAATCCTGAGCAGTTAACTTGCCCTCAGCAGGTGTCATACCCTGAACTCCCCACTGGCCCGAAGAAAGAAAACTACACAAAAAGCAAAATGAAAGACTGCGAGCACCTGTATCACAAAAGCTACAGCTGCAAACTGCTGCACTCTGACAGGTAGTTAAAACCCTGTAATTCCCAGGAGTGTTTCTGTCAGTGCTCCCCCCACAACACACCTTGGTGAAGGAGTCGCAGTTGACCAGGCGGTAGGTCCTGCCGTACATGGTGAGGTCGATGCCCAGGTTCAGATCCTTCCAGTGGTAATAATCCCCCTGCTCATTCTTGGGCACCCGGTGGCGTCTCATGAGTTTGCCTTGAACCAGACCCGAGTTCTTCACCTTAGGCTCGATGACACACATGCTGTCATCTTCCAGGTAGTAGTAGATGCCCACTTGGCGGATCCGGTAGTGCTCCTCTGCAGAGATAGCAACTTCCTCCTGGAAGTAGGCATCGAACTTCAAAACCTGTCCAAGGGACAATAAAACAAAGAGAGAGAGAAAGAAACACATTGAACACCGTGATTAGTCTATGCAGGGCAAAAATTTATTTGTAATTTGCTCTGGTGGTGTAAAATTACTGGATTAGATTCTACAAAATCTTCAAAGACAACAGTGGCCTAATCTGTGAGTGACAGCAGAGGCACCAGGAGGGCTTTTATCAAGATGTGCTTTTTGCAAACTTGGTGTGCATGAGACAAGTGTAAAAATACAGGCTTTTCCTTACTGGTTGATCACCTGCTGTTTCACCTACTGCCAGGTGCTTGGCTGCTGACAATAATCTACTTTACTGACACACACGGCTCTTTATTTGTCAGCTTTACAGCCCTGATTGAGGGAAGTTATCAAGAGATTTTAGTAAAGAGTTCAACCACATCTGAGGATTTTAAAATTTGAATAGGCCATTATTTTAAGGCCAGGCTGGAGGGGCTCTGAGCAACCTACTCTAGTGGAAGGTGTCCCTGCCAAACAGGGAGGCTGGAACAAGATGATCTTTAAGGTCCCTTCCAACCCAAACCTTTCCATGATCTGAAGACATACCTATTCAGCACTGATAGCAAAAGCTGATTTGTGCTGGGGAAACAAGGGAACTAATCAGCCAGTCCCTCTGCTTGGCAGAAGTAGGAGGAACATTCCCTCCAAGATCATTCAGTACCCCTAAGAAGGTGTAGGTGGCCAATCAGGCCTTGCATACCCAGCCTACATCAGCCCAGAGGCCTGGATAATTAAGGGATGATAAAGCCAGCAAGTTCCTACTAGTCAGCAAAGTGCCCCACAAGGGACTGAGACATCCCCAGCAGCACTGGGGCCCCTGCTGCTCCTGTGGCTTGAAGGAAGGGGGCAGAGAAGGACCTGGCAGATTAAACAGCAACATCTACATGACTCTGAAGGAACAGCCTCAGTAATGAACAGAGCACATCTGCTCCCCAGCCTGTGTGACAGCCGGGCTGAGGGCTGGCTGGCTGCAGACAGCTCTGGCAGGGCTGGCAGCGTGCAGAGCCTGCACAGGCTGAGCTCCTGAGCCCTGCAGCTCCTGCTGCAGCGGCTGCTCCATCCAGGGCTGTGGGTTGCAGCCCGGGACTTTGGCACCCTGAAAACCAAGGGGCAGCTCAGGACTGCTCCGAGCAGACACAGAGCCACCTCCCAATCTGATATGATCACCCAGATGTAACATGGGAAGCACTAACGGAGCAGTTCAGGCTGTGGTGACCAACACAAATAGATGGACCACAGCCAAAGAGGCTACCAGGGTTCCCACTGCAGACTGACTTTTCCAGTTAAAGCTCAGTTACAACCTCAGTATAGTTTTGGAAACACAAATACCAGGCTGTGGCTTGCATTTAAACAGGAGCTTTCCAGAGCTAATCAAACCTCTTTTCCAAAGCCTGCTGGAAATGCTCAAGTGTAACTTGCAGGGAATGTCTTACATCGTTTACGTATCACAATCCTCCTCCCGAGCAAAGAAAGCCTCTTTCAATCTGGGATTCAGCTGTCTCTGACTAAGAGCTCTGGCATCTGAAAACTGCTGTAACGCAGTCCCGTGAACCCTGGAGCTGACTGTTTATGTCTCCGAATTTGGCCAGCAATATTCCTGCAATCAGCTTCTTTATACCTTTTTGTCATAAGCCACGAACGCTGGAGTGAAGCCGGAAGGTGCAGACTTCTTGACTTGCCCATAGGTCAGTGTGGATCCCTTGGTGCATAAATCATCTAATTCATCTTGAGAGAGCTGATTTGCAAAGAGTGTGTCCCCGCCAACCCCCTCTCTTGGCAGACGGGAAAAGGCATATCCATTTTTGAAGTCCAGTGTCTGGGACCGATGAAAAGATGTTTTCTGCCAGAAGGAAATCCAGCTATCAAAATATTGCATGAATTTAGTAGATACAGCTACTGGAACCAAAAAAAAAAAACCCAGTAAGAGAGTGCAATATCAAGAATGTCTCCCCCCACACACATCCCCAGCATTTTATTATAAACTACTGCAGCAGTTATTTAAAATCAGATTTTGCACTTAGATTTAGGAAGTGGAAAAAACAGTGTGTGGTGGATGTATGAAGCACGAGAGTCAACTCAGATCCTCACACTGCCACAGGCTCCGGAAGAACTTAAATCACTGAATTTCCTGACTCCCACCATATTCAGTGCCTAGAACAGTGTGTTAGGACTTTATCTGCCCTGGTATTTATCTCACCAGCTCTTTGTTCCCTACCCTGTTTGTCAGCAGTACAGAGCACCATGGGACCTCAGTTACTGCCTTATGGTGCTCCCTTGACTGTTGTGCACCCTCTGTGTATTCCATTGTTATTTATTTTCTTAACTCTTCCCTGGGCATGATACAGGATTTTCTTTGCTGGGTTAAATCAAGGCGTGTCATGCTCACAGAACTGCATTTATGAAATGTACAAAAGCACATCAGTTGTTTTATCACCTCTCTACACAGTCATAGAATCATGGAACAGTTTGGGTTGAAAGGGACATTAAAGATTATCTTGTTGCACCCTGTGCCATGGGCAGGGACACCTTCCACTATCCCAGGTTGCTCCAAGCCCTGTCCAACCTGGCCTTGGACACTTGCAGGGATGAAGCAGCCACAGCTTCTCTGGGCAGCCTGTGCCAGGGCCTCATCACCCTCTTTGTAAAAAACTTCTTTCTTATAGCTAATCTAAATTAAGCCTCTTTGAGTTTAAAAGCATCATCCCTTGTCCTATTGCTACAGGCCCTGATAAAAAAGTTTGTCCCATCTTTCATGGAGCCTCCTTAGGCTCTGGAAGGGGCTCTGAGCTCTCCCTGGATTCTTCTCTTCTCCAGGTGAACACCCCCAGCTCTCCCAGCCTGGCTCCAGAGCAGAGGGGCTCCAGCCCTTGGAGCAGCTCTGTGGCCTCCTCTGGATTTGCTCCAGCAACTCCATGTCCTTCTGCTGTTGGATTCCAGGGCTGGATGCAGCACTGCAGGTGGGGTCTCACCTGAGTGGGGCAGAGGGGCAGAATCCCCCCCTCCCCTGCTGCCCACGCTGAGGGATCAGCCCAGGACATGGGGGGAGTTTCTGGGTCCCAGCCTCTCATCCATCAGCAGCCCCAAGTCCTTCTCCCAGGGCTGCATTCAATCAGAGCCGTGAACAGGACCCGATCTCTGTCAGCCAGCCCTGTTCTTCACCACTGAAGAGCAGGGTCAGACTTGAGTGACATCGAACTACTCCTCTTGCTCAAGCTCCACCTCACGTGGTGCCTCACCTGCACTCTGAGAGCCTGCCTGGTCCCACTGGGCTTTCAACACTTAATGCTCCAGAGAAAGCAGGGAATTATGAGTCCTTGATAATAAAACCTCTTGACTTTTGCCAAGTAAAACAGAGCTGTATGCATTTCTAGTGCTGAGAGAACAAGCTTCAGCTCCTTTTCCAGCCCCAGACCTGCAGTCAGTGCAGCCTGAGGCATGCAAACCACTTCTTCTCCACCCCCTCCCTCGCCCCTCATGGTTAAGCCTCTAATCTTATTTATACCTTCAAGGCCCCACTTGAATTCCACATAATTCCCTGTTTTCTCTTTACACTGCTACTATAGATCTTGCAATGGAGAGAGCAGTGAGGAAAACAGGTGAAAAAAAGATTTGTCTGAAGACATGTTAGCAGAACATCTTATAAACTGCCACAGAACTGCCACTTCTTTCTGTTAAATAAATACCAAGGGAAAGCTGTGGGAAAAATATTCAAGGAAAACCAGGAAGTTTGTCTTCAATTTGAGCAGTATCAGTGTTTGTCAGAAGTGTACAGGCTTTTAAGAGCCCACATTTGCCTAAAGAAAGGACCTCATTGCTTCATAGGGCTCCTGAGTGGATAAGCTCTCCCAAAGTGAACCTGGATGCCAGATAACATCTCATGGGATCAGGTGACCAATGCAAATTTAAAAGGGAAAGCCCAGAATGTAAACTCCTAATCTCAGTTGCTGCCAGTGTTTATCTGAAGAAAGTCCACTGAATTAAGTTGTTCTTTTTGCCAAGTCTGTAACACTTCACACAAACACCGTTCCCTCTCCCAGTGTCTGTTCCCCTGTCCCGTGAGCAATAAGCAGTCAACAACACTTTATTTGAACAGAGGTTTCGTTCAGAACTTCTCAGCATACACTGGGAAAACAAGTATTGTGATGACAGTTTTATAGAGTGGAAAATTGCAGATTTCCAAGATGTTATAAATTATTGCAAGGAAATATCATTATTTGATAATAATTCTGAGATAACCTTTATTACTGCAGGATTATCTGTTATGAGTAATTTACTCTATTTACTATCGGAGAACTCAGTTGTCACTGATTTAGGCCAGGTTGGATGGGCTTGGAGCAATCTGGGATAGTGGAAGCTGTCCCTGCCCATGGCAGGAGGGTGGAACAAGATCATCTTTAAGGTCTCTTCCAACCCAAACCATTCCATGATTCCGTGACAAGTAATTTTCATATACAAAGCTGAATGCAGCCAGGAATGTTTTCTGTTAAAGATGCTCTCCAGGGAGGCTGTAAATCCCTGGTGTGCCCAAACAAGGCATGAAACAGCCCCTTTTTTGGCGTTTTGTGGGATTTTTTTAGTATATCAGAGAAATAAATGGAAGTATCAGTTCTCTGTGGTACCAGTTCCTAAAGAGGACATTGGGAGGATTTGGGTTGTCAGGTGCTTAGAGCCTGGACCATTGGATGGGGAAAAGGAGAGACTGCTTCCTTATCTAGGTATCAGGTGCAGAGGATGAGGATGAGACTGCTTCTTCCAGGGAACCCAGGAGCAGCTGAGAGTGTGTCACTCCCTGGGGATGATCCTGGAAGCTGTGGTGATGCCACTTCTCCCATCACATTATCAGGTTCCAGACCTAGACTGTCAAGGATTTGGTTCTGCAGGCAACACAAGGACAGCAATTTTGGAAGTATCAGAGCTTTGGAGGAAGGGGTATCAGGAAGGTGTTGATTGTAATGAGACTGGTGACTTCGAGGTGTTTCTATCTAATAGATAAATTATGTATAAATAATAAATAAATAATAATAATAAATAAATAATTATATTAGGATGATTTAGGGGAATAATTCCTAGTGGAGGAATGCTACAGGTTTGGATAATGTTGGTTCTCCTGTGTATACCCAGTTGAGGAGGTATCAGGTGAGTTTAAGGAACTTGGTTCAGGACGGCATCAGAATCAGTTGAAGGCTCAGAACACTTTGCTTTGGGAGAACTGAGATGGTTCAGAGAAACAGCAGCTTTCCTGAGGGAAATCAGGTTTCAGGACTGTAAAGCCAGTTTGGGGATTTCCCTTGGGGTGGAACTGGTGGGGGAATTATTGTATGGATTCAGGGGAACTGGATATCCAAAGGGGTGAGTTTGCAGACAGGGGTGTGTGTTTCTCTCCAAAGCTATCAGGACAAATTCAGGGTTATAAGATGGGTACATGATACAATGGATTCCTTGGGGAGAAGATTAAAAGCACCAAGTCCCCTTGAAGGTTGGTATCCCTTGAAGGGATACTTGGTCCCTTGGGAACAGATTGCAATGTTCAATGACACTGGAAGAATTTAGGGAGTACCAGGTCTGCTGTGGGTGGGATCAGTGGATTGGTACAGAGTAATCAGATTCCCCAGAAGTGAGTCCAGCAGGTATTTGGTGGCTTTGGGAAACACCAAGTCCCTGGGGGAGAGTTAAGTGGACATTAAATCTGCTGGGGAGCATCAAATTGAGTTTACAGAGCACCAGCTTCTTTGGGGGTCATGCCCAGGGTACTAGAGTCTGGTGAGTTTGAAGTTTCCAGGACATGGGTTCAAAAGACATCAAGTTGTCTCAGGGATATTTGGGGAATTCAGGAGGTACCAGGGTCTTGGTGGGGTTAGAGGATGGTCTGAGGGAACACGAGGTTCCCTTGGGGTGGGTTCAGGGGGTAACAGGTTCCCTGGAGGAATTGTCTCTCCCTCTACTCTGCTCTTGTGAAACCCCACCTGCAGTGTTGCGTCCAGGTCTGGACCCACCCAAAACACAAGAAATGCATGGAGCCATTGGAGCGAGTCCAGAGGAAACCATGGAGATGCTCCAAGGGCTGGAGCATCTCTGCTCTGGAGCCAGGCTGAGAGAGCTGGGGGTGTTCACATGGAGAAGAGAAGGATCCAGGGAGACCTCAGAGCCCCTTCCAGGGCCTAAAGGGGCTCCAGGAGAGCTGGAGAGGGACTGGGGACAAGGGATGGAGGGACAGGACACAGGGAATGGCTTCCCACTGCCAGAGGGCAGGGATAGGTGGGATATTGGGAAGGAATTGTTGGCTGTGAGGGTGGGGAGGCCCTGGCACAGGGTGCCCAGAGAAGCTGTGGCTGCCCCTGGATCCCTGGCAGTGCCCAAGGCCAGGCTGGACAAGGCTTGGAGCAACCTGGGATAGTGGAAGGTGTCCCTGGCCATGACAGGGGGTGGAATGAGATGGTCTTTAAGGTCTTCTAACCCAAACAATTTGTCTTCTAGCCCAAACAATTTGTCTTCTAGCCCAAACTATTCCACAATTATAGAATACTGCCGAGTTTAGGGGTCCCGAGTCTCCCGTGGATTTAGAGGAAGGTCTGAGGGAGCACCAGATTCCTAGAGAGTGTCTTCAGGGGGTACCAGGTACCACCTGGAGCGGGTGTGTGCGGGGCTGCAGAGGTTCTGAGGGCACCCCTCAGAGGGGCACCCTCCAGGCCAGCCCACCGTGATGCGGGGGTTCTCCCGTGGGAAGGGGGTACAGCCGGGGTACAGTGGGCGGGCGCGCTCACCGTGGGGTCCTTGATGGCGCAGCCGGGGAGGAAGGGCAGCCCCGGCCCGGGCCCGACCCCGGGCCCTGTCCCTGTCCCCGGCCGTGTCCGCGGCCCCGGCCCCAGATGCGGCCCCGGCTCCGGCTCCGGCCCCGAGCTCATGGCGGCGGCGCTGCGGGCCCGGCCCCGCCGACGCGTCTCCACGGCAACCGCCCGCGCGCCCAGTGCGCATGCGCGGGGCCCTGCGCGCCCTTCTCTCTGCGCCTGCGCAGTGAGCGCCGCGCGCCGGGGCTCTGAGGGGCCGAACCGCCCCCCCCACCCCTGTGAGGGGAGTCCGGCCCCCGCCGCGTGAAAAAAGACGTGGAAAGCGTTAATCGTGTTTTATTAAGGATTGTCCCCTCAGAGCCCGCTCGTATCCCACTCACAGCCTTTCATATCCCCCTCAGAGCCCGCTCATAGCTCCTCCTGTCTCCCTCGTAGCCCTTCATAACTCCCCTCACGTTAAAATGTCTTGGCCTCCAAAACGGGTGGTGGCATCTGGACTGCTTCTTTTTGGGGAGTTTTCCCCTGCCCTGTGCAGTGCTCACAGTGAGGAGTAGCTGTGAAGGCATAAATCCACACCTGGAGTGACTGAAATGTTTTAACAGAAGTGGTTGTGTTGGTTTATGATGTATATATACATGTATAAAAATGTATATAGTTGTGAAATAGTGTGTTTTTCATATGTAGCACTGATATAATCCCTCTCTTTCAAACATGGTTTTTATTTCTGGAGGAAGGGGCAAAAAGAAGCATCAGGGATACCATCAAGGGAAAGGTGATTGTTCAAAAGTCACTCTGTAACATAAGAGAGCTAAATCCATCACCATGGATTATAGAAGTTGTTTGTTGCCTACAGAACTTGTGGATTCCCCAAAAGAAGTGGATTCCCCATCCCTGGAAGTGTTCAGGGCCAGGTTGGACAGGATTTGGGAGAAACCTGGTCTAGTGGAAGGTGACCCTGCCCATGGCATTGGGGTTGGAATGACATGATCCTGAAGGTCCCTTCCAACCCAAACCTTCTAGGATTCTATGGAAAAAAAAAAAGTTTTTTGTGCATCTTTGCTTTGTTCTCTTTATCAGCAGTACACCAGCCAAGCCAGGCTGTGATCCAAGGGCAGGCAGCATATCCGAGGGTTTTGTAAGCAGAAGTTAAGCAGGGAGAAATGCAGCCAGATCGTCTGTCTGAGCATGGTGTGGGAGAGAGAAGAAAGCCAGACGGTGGGAGATAAAGAATGAGTCTGATGAGCTTGGAAAGGAAAATAATGGACCGAAGGCCAAGCAGGGCTGGAAGAGCTGGATCTGGAAGGCAGCAAAGCTGCTGCTGTGAGGGCTGACTCAGACCCAGGTGCAGGTCTCTGATCAAGCACTCACTCTGATTTTTCGAGCTGCAGTATCCAGGCAGCATTTAACAGGGAACAGGGTCTGTTTCAGAAAAGGAAATTCGCCTCCCTGTGCCAAGAATCATCCCTGAGGAGAGTGACAGCAAACTTGTGACAAGGCTGGGTGGCAGAGTGCCTGGTGCACAACCTGTAAAGATAACGGGCTGGGAGAGCTGGGGATGTTCAACCTGGAGAAGAGAAGGCTCTGGGAAGTCCTTGAAGCCCTTTCCAGTGCCTAAAGGGACTCTGAGAGAGCGAAAAAGGGATTATTTACAAGGGTATGCAGTGACAGGACAAGGGGCAGTGGTTTTAAAGAGCCAGAGGGCAGGGTTAGATGGGATATTGGGAAGGAATTGTTCCCTGTGAGGGTGGGGAGGCCCTGGCACAGGGTGCCCAGAGAAGCTGTGGCTGCCTCATCCCTGGAATTGTCCAAGGCCAGGTTGAGCAACCTGGTTTAATGGAAGGTGTCCCTGCCCATGGCAGGGGTTTGGAACGAGATGATCTTTAATGTCCCTTCCAACCCAAACCGTTCTGGGATTGCACAGAAGAAAGCAGAAGAGAAGCCAGAGCAGAAGCTGGTGTTTAGGAATAGTGACTGTAAAGCAGGAGAGAGGAGAAATGAGGAATAAGGAACTGAAGTGGAACTAAGAAAGTCTGGATTAAGCTGCATCCTTGACAACTTCTGTACAGACAAGTCTGACTTGCCCCTTTTTAGCTTCCCACATCCCTGGTATCTACTCCTGAAAGGGAAAAGGAATTCTTTATCGGGCTCTGCTTTCGTGGCACTGGAGGACACAGATGGAGACAACTCGCCCTCTGGTGGGTAAAAAGACAACCTGCAGAAGCCTTGGTCTGCGGGTTACATTAAGAAACAATAATTAAAATTATTGGCTACTGGGAGGAAAAATAGAAGATATTCTAGAGGTTTTAAGTGCTGGAATTCAGGAAAAATTGATGAATTATGTATGTGATCACACACAATCCTCCCAGACAAGGCTGATGAGCTGAGGACACGGAGCAATGTGACAGAAAGGGATCAGAAAATCAACAAAACACCGTGATGGAGAAATCCCTAAAACTGGGATCCCTAAATCTGGGAAGTCGGTGTGCTGGGGTGTCTCTCTGAAGTGTGTGTAGAGAACACCAGCAGTGTGGGGACTGGGCATGACAAGTCAGAGACCTGGGTGCATCCGCAGGGCTACAAACTTGTTGGGATCAGGAAGACGTGGTGGGATGGCTCCCGTGACCCCAGTGTTGCAATGGAGGCATATGGACAAGCCAAGGAGGTGAGGAGAGGGGGCTGCCCTTTAGTGAGAGAACAGCCGGAATGCCTGGAATTCTGTGGGAATCCAACAGAGAGCTTACGGGGAAGGGTTCAAGGGATAACCAGTATGGGTGACGTTGTACTGGGCAGCTGCATCTTTGCAGGCCCTGGGGCTCATGGGGGACTTCATCCACCCTGATACCTGCTGGAAGGACAACACAAGAGGGATGGAGCACCTCTCCTAAGAGGAAACACCAAGAGAATTGGGATTGTTCATCCTGGAGAAAAGAAGGCTTTGGGGTGACCTAATTGTGGCCTTCCAGTACCTGAAGGGAGCTGCCATGAAAAATGGAGAGGGACTACTTATGTAGTGGCAGGACAAAGGGGAATGCCTTCAAAGTGAAGCCAGAGAGTAGATTTAGATTGGATTTCAGGAAGAAATTCTTTACTGTGAGGGTGGTGAGGCCCTGGCACTGGTTTTCCAGAGAAGCTGTGGGTGCCCTACCTGTGGAAACATTCAAGGTCAGGTTGGATGGAGCCCTGAGAAAGGAACCTTCCACCCCTGGTCTAGTGGAAGGTGTCCCTGGCCATGCCAGGGTGGATGATCCTTATGGTACCTTCCAACCCAAACCCTTGTATGGTTCAATGATTTGCAATCCAGGAGGGTTGTGGAATGCAGTGCTGGTACCTCCCTCCTCCAAGTGATGGAGGAGCCAACAAGGAGAGCTGCTTTGCTGGACATCAGACTCACCAGCCATGGTTCGCTGGGGATGTGGGGGTCAAAGGCAGACATGGCTGGTGGAGTTCAGAATCCGGAGGGAAAGCAGGAGGGTAAACATCAAACACCTCTAGACTCCAGATTTTGGCCTCTTCAAAGGCCTCTGCCTCCTTGGTAGAGTGCCTTGGGATAAGGAGGCCTGGGAGGAGTCATCTCCAAGCTCCAGAACAGTCCATTCCAATGAGCAGGAAGCTGGGCAAAAATGCCAGCAGGCCTTCATGGATGAACAGGGAGCTCCTGGCAAAACTCAAACAGAGAAGCAGCAGAGAAGGTGAAAGCAAGGACAAGGATAGAAAGAAATACAGAGACATTATCTGAGTGTGCGGGGATGAGGAAAGGCAAAGCCCAACTGGAATCTGTTTGGGAACGTCAAAGACAACCAGAGGGGTTTCTGTAGAGTGACAAAAGGGAGAGTAGGGAAAACGTTGTGGGCCCATTGCTCAGTAAGATGTGGGAGCTGGCTACAGAGAACGTGGAAAAGCCTTCTTCCCCTCAGTCTTTACTAGCAAGACCAGCCTTCAGGAATCCCTGGTCCCTGAGACCAGGGGCAAGGGCTGGAGCAAGGAACATGCATGTTGGTGGAAGAGGATCTGGTCAGGGAATATTTAAAGATTTTATAGGTGTATATAAATCCCTGAAGGGAGGGTGCAAAGAGGACAGGGCGAGTCTCTGTGCCAAATCCCAGTGCCAGGCACCATGGGCACACAGTGCAACACAGGAGGTTCCTCTGAACATCAGGAAACATGTTTTTACTGTGAGGGTAGCCAAGCACTGGCACAGTTGCCCAGAGAGGCAGAAGAGTCCTCATCCTCAGAGATAATCAAAATCCATCTGGACATGATCCTGAACAACCAGCTCTGGGGGACCCTGGCTGAGCTGAGGGTTGGACCAAGTGGCCCCCAGGGATCTTTTCCAAACTCAGCCCTTCTGTGATTGTGGATGATGAACTAAAATTTCTCTAATTAGTGTCAGGGCAACCATTCTGCACTTCCCTTGTGGCAAGGGAATGAAATCCAATAGGTATCGTGAAACCTGGGAAGTGCTTTGAGATGCACAGATAAAACCACACCCTATTGTTCATTACTGTAATTATTGTCACTCTGATATATCCTCTTTGTAATTATCATCCCCTTTCCTTTCTAATGACTCATAACCTTCTGTAGTTGTGCATTTGGAAATTTCACACCACACTGATAGTTTTGCTTTCACAGATTTTTTTTCCACTAAAGTTTTTAAATAAAGATCAGTACAGTACAAAGCTTAAAATATTGTCAATGTTTTCAACAATACAAAGTCAGCAGATGGGAGTTAGGAAGGGGATGGTTAATAAGGAACACTCATACCCTTCCCTGTTTCCCAAAGGAAAAAAATACAAACTTTTTGTACTTCTGTTTAGTAACAAACAGTGCTTAAAAATAATCTTGTCAGTAAAAGATGTAAATTGCAAGGCACATGAGGAACCCGTCCTTGCCTCATTACACAAATTAGGCATAAATACAAATTGAAGGCACCTGTCTCCATCCTCTCCTCCTGCTCCATACACTGAGCAAATCCTGTCAGTGGGAATTGGCTGTAAAGAGCAACCAGGGACCAGCAGACAGCAAAGAGGCTGCCCCTGGTCTTCAGATTCCTTCAGGGTTAAGCCCAAAAAGGAATAGCACAAGGCACACTGGGACGAATTCTTAGGAGTTGTCATGGTTTGCAAGATCTGCAAGAACACTGCCTCAGGACCAGAGATTCCTGAGGGAGAGGACTGTGACCTCGGTCCCTTTGGGATCTCAGGTGTGCTCAGCCAAGGCTGGCCACTGGTACATCCTTCCCAGCCATGCCTCCTTAGGAACACCAGCATGGAGGAGACCTGCTCCAAGCAGTGAGCCCAAGGAGAAGGTCCTGGGGAGCTCTCAGACAAACTGAGCATTTATCACAGCGGCACTTTGGCTCCCTCCAGATCCAGCCTTGGTCTCCTCTGGATCACTGGCACAGCTTCCACAGCCACTTCCCATATGAAGTCCAGCATGTGGAGTCTGCCCAGGAAGGCAGCCAGGTATGTAAGGCACAATGATGAAGGAAAGAAAGAAGCTGGTTGGAGGAAGAGGAGGAGGATGGAGACAGGGATGAAGGAAGCTCCAGTGTTGGTGAGCCCCTTGTGACACAAGGGCGCATCCTCACAGCAGCACAGATCAGCGTGGGAGGTCCCCGCTCACTCCACCCATCATCCTAACCAGGAGGTCGGCTCCAGGTGGGAGTGCAGGGCCCCGCAGAGACGGGAGCGGCTTCACCTGAGGGGAAATGTGGGAGTGTGCAAAAACACCTCCACTGCCACACCACTGCTCCAGAGAAGTGTCACTTCTGCTCAGCCAGGGCGGAGAAGATAGGATCCAAAGTACCTTGAAGAGCCATGTGGGCTCCTCTCCCTTTCCCTGAACAAGATGGCATTACCGTACTCACCCTCCTCGGACAAGGACAGGGTATGTCATCTGTTTTCAAACCCTCAGAGAAGGGCACACCTGGGTGATCCCTCCTTTGGTACCAGTATAACTCCAGGTAGCAGCAGAGCAGGTTTGCTGTTATCAGCCATGCCCAATCCTTCTGCACTTTATCCCAGAAATGAGCTCCTGACCAGCCTGATTTCCCTGTGTTTCCACACAGGAACCCACTGATATCATCCAGCCAGCTCCACACCCAGTGCCTTATTCTGCCTAACCTACCCTGAAACCAAGGCAAATTAGGCTGTAAGAAAAAGCTGCTCCCACTGGAAGCCCTTCCTCAAACTGGGAGGAGACCCACAAACAAAGCCAGAGGCCATGGAGGGCGCAGTCCATCAGTGCAGCTGAGTGAGTTGAGCTGCCAGCTGCCATGCAAGGAGGAGCTGCTGCTGGCCTCCACTCCAGCCCTTCCCTGCAGGCGGCCACGCGTTCCAAGTGAGCTGGCTCAGAGTTAAAACCAGCTGAAAATTACTGACATTTTTTCAGTAGGATTGGTTTCCTGATGGTCCCTCTCCCGGCACTGGCTCGCTCCATGGTGAGATGAGCTTCTGTGCATGGGAAGGGATTCAGTGAGGTGGAAGTGGGACCATCCCTGCTTGGCATCTCCCCTGAGGCAGATTTTCTGCAAGGCCAGCATGCCTGTACCATCAATAACACCCTAAGAAATGAAGTAATTAATTTCTAAGTTGGACTGGATGTAAACCAGGAGGCCAGGACTAATGAGAAAGGGTGGACTTGATGACCTCCTGAAGGCTTTCCTATGATTTCTTCTCCTATACTCCAAACTTACTTCCCTCTCCCTTTGTATTTAATTTTCTATAGGGCCATTAGTTCCAAATTTACCCACAAAACACAGGACCAGCAAAGTACCTATTTACAGGTCTGTCTTCTACCACCTACTAACAAACCTGTTGTCTGGCCCACCTTGCTCCTCCAGCAGGACAGCACTGTTTCCTTTGGGTTAATCTTAACCCATCTAGAAGGCTCTGGAGATATAAAATCCCACGGCAAAGCCTTTCTGGATAACAAATCCCAGGCACACGCATGGAACATGAACACACACGCACACCTCAAGAGCTAAAGAAGTGCAGAAATCAGTGCTTGTCCTCACCAACCATATCCCCAACCCCACACTCTGCCTGCTCAGAACCAGCAATCACAATTCATTTGCCTGCCCTTGGGTTCAGTGAGACAAATCCATGGCTGGGATAGATCCCATGGATTCCTTGGTTTCAGCAAGGATTTAAACCTTGGTGGCTCCATATTCAATACTCCCCCCAGGTAAACACAGAAGAGACTCCTCTAGTGGGGGACACAATAACCCAGCTTTTGTTACCTTGGACAGGAGAGACCCCTGGACTTTAAGTGACCCTGATCATTATCTTTGCTACTCCATGCTGGAATCACTAAGTCCTAAGGACAAACCCATCCCGAGGTTGTGCAGGACCCTTTTGTTGTCACCCTGCTCCTGGCTTTTGCTGTCCCACCTCCATCTAATACTGATAAAAACATGCCAGAGCCACAATCCCACAGGTCACAGAAAAGCAACCATGCAGCTTCAAGGTCAGCTTTCCCACAAGGCTCACCAAGGACACGAAGCACCATTAAGAGAGGAATAAAGACTCCTTCACCTTCACACCCTTTTGGCCGTAACCACAGTAGTGCTGTTGGAGGAGCAGAGCCTTTCCTGTATCAAACAGATCATATCCAGGTTATTCCACGTTTCATGGACATTGCCAGAGGTTGGTCAGACTCCCTAGACAGATGACACAGACCCAGTTTGTCCCAGAGGACTCCTGGTCAAGCCTGGATCTCCAAAGATGTCTTCCCAAAGCCCCCTAAGTGACCTGGCATAGACACACTTGTTAAGGGGAGCATACAGAGAACCTCTGGCTGGAACATGAAAAGGATTCTGCCAGCCACTATGCCACACGTGCCCTCACACCTGAACCCTAGAAACACAGACTTCCCAAAACCTTCCTACTGCCTTTGATAGGAACATTCTCCCACAGATACGGCAAAACCCAGAGAGGTCATCACACCCAGCTGTGGTCCTCACGATGTTGTGAGCCCTGGCACACCCTTCTACAGTCCCACAGCCTCCAGGCTGCCCTCCCTGACCTTCAGCAAGGTCTCACTCACAGCTCTACCAGGATGAACAAGGAACCTCTGCCTATTCCAGCATCCTTGGTTCAGTGACTTGTTCTGGCTTAAAACACTCCATGTCCCCCCCTTGGATGGCAAAAGGCAAGCCCTGCTGTGAAAATGCATCCAGCATGACGTGTCCAGCCCTCCCTCTGAACCCAGGGTCCTGGTTAGTCACGGCGTGTTAGGCAAATAAGACAGTCATGTCTCTAGTATGTTATGCCCCCTTTTCTTGATTTTCTCTGGTGATGTCATGCCTGTCACGTCCGTGACTCTCAGGAGTCCTTTTTAGCCAGGCTGGCCTTGATCCTGCGCCGCAGGATGTAAGCTGTGATGGCACTACAGGCCACCAAGCCAAAAAAAGAGATGCAGGAGAGATAAACGGTGAAAGGCCCGTGTCTCTTCAGGAAAATCTCCTGCCTGTTCTTGTAATCCAAAAGAATGGCCTCCAGCTGTGACAGGGTGCAGATGGCCAGGAAGGTGTGGAAGATCTGGTGGGCGTGGCCGACGATATCGCAGGAGCCAGGGAAGTACTTCTCAGGGACAGGGCAGGAAAAGAAATAAGCACTGATAAGGAAAAACAGTATCTGGTATGTGTGGTACCAAGCAGCATCTTCCTCACAGCCCCCCAGGTGACACACGACCACCCGGTGAGCCACGGGACTGATATCCAGGATGAAAGCCAGCCCTGCTGGGATCACCTGGCACATCTTCCTCATGATGGGGTAAGGCCGTCGGTACCGGTATTTGGCGTAGCAGCAGCCGGCACAGGACAACCAGCCACAGAAAGCTGCTGCTGGCAGGAAGAAAAGCCAGAACTTGTCGTACCAGGCCTGGTCAGAGCTGTAGTAGAAATGAGCCAGGGCACTGCCATACTGGTAGATGCTGACTCCAACGTAGTCCACGAAGTAGAAGGTGTAGTGGTACAGCTCCGACTTGGACTGCAGCAGGTGGGCCAAGAGGCTGCAGGTCAGGTAGGTGACAGAGGAGAGGACAAAGATGAGCAACGGCAAGGACCACGTGTCCACGGGCAACTGCTCAGCCTCCACAAACGTCTTGAACCTCAGCAGCACGGCCAGCGCCGCCAGGAGGTGAGTCCACACGTTGACCACCTCGTTGTGCTTCTGGAAGAGGCTGAGGAAGTAGTAGCGCCAGTCCTGGCCGGTGGGGCGGTACCCGCTGTGGATGTAGGGCTCCCGGAAGAGCTGCGGCACCTCGCACTCCTTCACCGTGCAGGGCATCTTGGGGAAGCCGTCCTCCAGCAGCCGGGGCAGCCGGCTGAGGTGCTGCCCGCTGAGGGACAGCGTGCTGAGCCGCTCCAGGATGGCCGTCATCCTGCTGCCTTCAGCCCCACACCAGGGAACGTCGTCTGCCTGCCCTGTGCGGACGGGAGAAAGAGGAAATGTTAATGGTGATGCACTGGTGAGAACAGCATGCTGCCATTCCCAGTGGGATTAACCATGGCACCAGCGAGATACTGGCCCTTAGTGCACCTTCCAGTGCCTGAAGAGGCGCCAAGAGAGCTGGAGAGGGACTTGGGACAAGGGATGGAGGGACAGGACACAGGGAATGGCTTCCCACTGCCAGAGGGGAGGGATAGATGGGATATTGGGAAGGAATTGTCCCTTGTGAGGGTGGGCAGGCCCTGGCACAGGGTGCCCAGAGAAGCTGTAGCTGCCCCATCGATAGAACTGTCCAGGCTGGATGGGGCTTGGAGCAGCCTGGGATAGTGGAAGGTGTCCCTGTTCAGGGGACTGCAGGGGGGTGGCATAAGTTGATCTTTAAGGTCCCTTTCAATCTGAACCATTCCATGAGTCTATGAATATTGTCGAGTTTAGAGGTACCAGATCTCCTGGGGAGTTAGAGGAGGGTCTGAGGGAGTACCAGATTCCCAGGGGTATCTGTTCCCTGACCTAAATTCAGCCCAGAGGAGGATGGCAGAGCCCTGTCCCTGCAGCTCAGCCTGCATCAGATGGGCACAGCAATGTCACAAGCCTGCCCTTCCTCCCCACTTCCTCAGGCACTCAGCTTGGAGCGTGTTCAGAAGCCACAAGCTGCCAACAAGGGAGTGCAGGAAGCAGTTCGTTGGCAAGAAAGCATCCGATGATTTATGAAGGTGATTTTTTCACCCCTTAACCCAGAACAAAATGCTCAGCGACAAAACTGGGATGTAAATTTACATCTAAGGGATAACCTGCCTGTCTGCACATGAGGTAAGAGAGTCCCAACCAAATCACGGCGGTTGTAAAGAAACTCAAGCTTCCCTGTCACACAACTTGCCCATGGGTTACTGTACTGAGTGTGGCAGAAGGAGAAGTGGAGAAATCCACAATCCCAAACCTGCAGCCCTCATGCTTCCACAAGTAAGAGGCATCAGGACTGAGAGGGAATGAAGAAATGAGAGGCTTTGCATCCAAGCTGGCTGCAGTTTGGGTACAGCATCAGCGCTTTGGGACCATCCATGGAGCCAATGTTGAGGGACTGCCAGAGATGTCCCTGGATGCTCAGAGCAGCCAAACCCAGTGCTGGGCACTCCTGTGCCTGCTCTGCTCTGCTCCTTGGTAACCTCCAGACTTGCTAAGCTCTGGCTGGCAAGATTCAGATTCAGGGCACAGCAGGATCCTAATGTGTGGAGAACAACTCCTGGCATTAAATTAATTCCCAATACCCCGTTTCCCAATAACCCAGATACGTCTCTTCCCTGCTGGTGTTTGTGTCACACAAAATAGAAGAGAATTCATCACAAATGCCCGTATTTGAACTGAAATTGGTGCTGGTGGGGCCCCACCAGACTCTGCAGGGCTGTGGTTACTCCTGTGAAACCAACACACACAGCTTTGCAGGAGCAGAGTTTGTCTCTTAAGCTTATATGCACACCACTGGAGCTGCAGGGGATGGCGATGGCAGAAAAAAAGTAAATGCAAGTAATTATTTCGCCTGGAAAACAGTGAATTTTTCTCCTGTTACGTGAGATCCCAGCTGTGTCCAGAGGTGAGACAGAAATAGTGTGAGCACCTGGTCTAGTAGCTGCCTGTGGCAGGAGCTTGGAACTAGAGGAGCTTTAAAATCCCTTCCAACCCAAACCATTCTGCGATTCTGTGATGGGAGACCCCTGCTAGGCTGGCAATACAGAGGACAGAACAGTGTTAAACACCATGAGAGAATTTCTGAAAGCAGGGAGGTGGGACCTGGCAGTCCCTGGGTGAGGCAGCACAAAGAGCAAAGTCAGAGCAGACTCAAACAGGTAGCAAGTCTCACTTCCTCTAGAAACCCAAAGCATCTGATAAGAGACAAAATATTTTCATGTTGCTTCCGTATTCTAGCAGAGGGGAGCTGTCATAATTAAGTTTCATTTTCCAGAAAAGTCTTTCTGCCCTACACTGCCTGGGCTTCTCTCCCTTAGCATCTCTCAAGGCTGGGTTTTTCCCCCTGCTTGCCACAGGGGAATTTGTCTGCTGCATGCGATGGAGCTGCCTTAGCCACAGAAGGCAAAAGGGTCCCTGGAAATGCTGTTTTAGTTTCACAGACGTGTAATGCTGAAGAGAGCACACTTGCTGGGGAGTTAATGTTGTGCACACTCATGAAGACTTTGTTTCTCTCCTAAGTGTCTGCAGGGTCCTAATCTGTGATGGGACACGCAGTTCATTTAGCAGCTTGTGTATCCCTGTGGAGTTACAGGCCAAAATTTAGGGAGGCAAGGCAAATTTTGTCTTTGGGGCACTCCTGTGAGGGCACAGTGTGAACAGAAGGCAACACTCGCTCTGCCCTGTTCCAACGCACAGCCAGGCTATTCTGGTTCCTCGTAGCTAATGGAGTTCATTCATAAATCATGGAATTGTGGAGTGGTTTGGGATGGAAGGGATGTTAAAAGATCATCTCATTCCATCTCTGCCATGGGCAGGGACACCTTCCTCTAGCCCAGGCTGCTCCAAGCCCCATCCAACCTGGCCTGGAACACTTCCAGGGATGGAGCAGCCACAGCTTCTCCGGGTACCTGTGCCAGGGCCTCACCAACCTACAGGGAAGAATTCTTTCCTTCCCATGGCAGAGGGGCTGGACAAAAATGATCTTTCCAACCCAGACCATTCTAGGATTCTATGATTCAATGACAATGGTGGTGAGGCAGAAGAAAGGACATGCTGAAGTTCCTCAAACCTTGGAGAACACAGACTAGTGCCAGAGTGAACCCCAGGACACTGGGAACTGGAATCCAGCTCCAAGAGGGCACAGACCTGCAGAGAGCAGAGTCAGTGCCCATCTGCAGAGAAACCTGCTGAAAACTGCCCCTAAAGAGCAAAGGCAACACATGGGAAGGCGGCAGTTGACCCAGGGAATAGGAATGCATGGGAATGCAGTCCGTGGCCTGCCTGCTTTGCATGCTGACAAGGCTGTGAGAGAGACAGGCAGCTTCTGTCCCAGGCACAGCCTGGCTCCGGCTTGCACCGCTCCTGCTCATGCCAGGATTTTGCCACCGCCTCTCATCCCCAGATGCAGCGAGCATCGCCTCAGAGAGCCTGGGCACTGCACATCTCCCCCACAGCACAGACTATTCCAGGCAGGCTTTCAGGGCTGGAAAATGCCAGTTTTAAACAGACTGTGTGGGGCAGAGATTTTCAAAATAATAGTCCGAAATCACAAGAAACACATCTGATACCGGGCTGAACAGCACTAAATCAGGAACCTGGTTGCCTGCTTATTTCAAACCTTGTGATATGAGCCAGTGAGAACAAGTTGGCAGTTTCCAGCGATCATGTGATGGGACAAAGTGACGAGCAATTAACGTTAGAAAAGAGAGAGAAAGAGGCAAAAAAAAAAAAAAACAACAACAAAAAACCACCAACCCAGAAACCCAAGGTCAGCACTAGCTGTTTCACTTTCACAGAGCCCCTATTCTTTTCCCTTCATGGGGGCGTAGGAGCAGCTGAAAGCCACATTCATCGGCGGGGTGTCTCGTTGAGATTCCGTCCTCACCCCCATCTCCGGGGGATTCAGTTATTTTGGCTGCTCCCAATTAACAGCAACCAAGTATCGTTTGTTCAGGGAGGGAGCTGCAAGGCGAGAAGGAGGGCGTGGATGATGGCCAGGCTGGATCATTACATCCACAATAAAAACTCCCGGCACAGGAGAAGAACGATCCTGTTCCAATTTTTCTCTCCCTTTTGAAGAGGGTAATTGGAAACCTGAGCTTCTTCCCAGCTCTTTTGCTTTTTGGTCACAGTCTGATGGAAGGGTTTGAATGAGAAAATTTCCTACAGAGTACGGTGGATTTTCCCACCGGTCCGGCCCCCGAGTTCACTGTCTGGGACTGAGGCTGCACCAGTGTGATAGATTTGCTTGCAGACTGGTATTCAGGCAGCAGAGGTTTACACAGGCTTCCAAAAAGGCAGTAATTCCTGGTAAACAAAGCAGGGAGGACCGGGAGTACTCAGCTTTGAGAAGTCTTTAATAAATGCATCGTATTTAAACAGAAAAAAAAAAAAAAAAGAGAAGTGGTTGTGGACAGCATGAAAATAACAGCAGTGGCCAACACACTGGTTTGGAGTGCTGCAGGTGATTAATTCCTGAATTCCTCTCTTCTGGCAGTTAAACAAAAGTCCCTGGGGGGACTCCATCTCCTTTTGAAGCTTGGGGTTTTATTGTGAGCCCTTCCTACACGGGGTTAACTTTGGTGTCACAGTTCCTACAGAGCAAGGATGGCAGGGAGCAGTTCGGCTCTGGGAGAGGCTGCACCGGGGCTGCACCCAGCTCAGATGCACTGGGTAAGCCTCATCCCAAATCCTGTTGTCTTGAAGGCTGGTCCTCCCTGAGCACAAACATCTCCTTCTGTAATTAAACCTCTGTGAAGGGTTGGAGAAAACTTGTAAAGACCATCCTGGGAGTACAGTGCCAGCTCCTCCATCCCATTCTGAGGTGTTTTGGAAAGGCCCGTCCAGAGATGAGAAAATAAGAGACCATGGACTGGCTCAAGCAGCAGTTCCTGTGCACTCTTGGTATTACCTGCTTCCTTCTCCTGCCACACATTTAGGTGCCAACATTCCTCTAGACTGAGGCAGGAACACCCAGAGCTCAGATCCCTTCTGCAGGGAGTTACTGGGATTTACATGGGATTTACAACTGGCACAGGGTGCCCAGAGAAGCTGTGGCTGCCCCCTCCCTGAAAGTGTCCAAGGCCAGGTTGGACAGGGCTTAGAGCAATCTGGGATAGGGGAAGGTGTCCCTGCCCATGGCAGGAGGGTGAAACTGGATAAGCTTTAATGTCTGTCCCAACCCAAACCACCCTGTGATTCCATGATTTGATGGTTTGTGCCAGGGACCAGCCCTGCCAGGGCAGGCAGCAGGGTATGAAGGACTGATCTGCACTCCAGCATCAAAGAAGTGGAAATCCCCATCACCAGAGAGGGGACAGGTACTTGGGGCTTCTGTGAACTGGGCTTACACTTCCCCATCTAAAAAATGGGGATATCAGTCCTCATCTGCCTGATGGAAACGAGATACTGTGCTCCTAATGCACTGGGCAGTGCTGGGACTCCTCAACAGTGCATTGCACAGAAGATTTTATCTCCCTCAAGGCACTTAGGGACCCTGCTAAATCCACATCAATTCCCATGACTCCTCCAACGGGGACCTGCACAGGCTGGGATGCTCTGGCAGGTAAAAGGTGATGCCACGTGATTTACTGAAGGGCACGACATAAAACAACCTGATCTGCTAAGAGAAAAGGTCAAAATAACCTCGTGGAAAATTTCAAATAAAAGAAGATGGCTCAAGTTCTCCCTTTCTCTACACACACACACACACAGCGTGCAGCCCAAGCAGGGTTTGTCCAAGCTTGTATCCCTCAGGAAATGAACGTCCCGTGATGCTGGGAGATGAGCCATGAAAGCCAGCGGGAGGTGGCAGGATCCCCCACGGAAGCCACGGCAGTGTCAGCTCCCCTGCAATTCCTGGCCTGGAAGCGAGCTGGGCCAGCAGCCAGCTCAGCCGTGCTGAGCAGCAAGTGCCTCTTGACATGGGCTCAGCGTTGCCCGAGTTTTGGGATGGGGCCAAGGATGAGAGCAGCGGAGCCAGCGCAGGGAACGCTGTGCTTGGAGGGCACAGAGCAAAACAAAGCTGCTGGCCAACGCCACGTCCCTGCAGCAAAACATCCCAACAAGGGGGGCACCCCCGAGGTGTTTGGGGGAGCAAAGCAGGGGAATGGAACCCCAAAGTTAGGAAACCGAAGGTTGGATGAGGCTGGTGGATTTATTGTGAGTCCAAGCATCACGTGCAGGGGGGGTTGATTTTCACAACATCAGGTGCTCAGAGATCAGCTGGGCTGGCTCGGCCATTGCTGTGCTGCTGCACCCCTCAAATGGGGGGCCACACACAAACTGTCAGCCAGGAACAACTCCTGGACTGTGCTATCTCCCAAACCATGTTAGGGAATGGCACATTTCTGGTTTGCTGTGATAGCACAGCTGCAGTTTCCTCATGCCTAACCCGGGTCAGAGCTTGGTGATGCTGCTGATAACACAGCCAATAATTCCTGAAAGAAAAAAAAAGAAACCCACCTGCAGCACCAGTTAATATTCACTAATTCTACTCACAGACCCTGGCTGAGAATTCCCTCCTCTGGCAAATCCACTTCCCCTATATCAAAAATTGCTCAAGGGCGAGGTAATATTCCCCAGCTTTTCTTCCTGATCTCACTAATCCTTTGCTGTTTGTGCTTTCCTGATCCGCTCACCACTTTTCCCACACACAACCAGCACAACACCCGATGCTTTGGGGCTGGATTTCAGGTGGCTGTGAAATCCCTGGATGAGTACACCAGGAATCAAACCAGACCAGGACACAGTCCCAAACTAGGACCATCAGGCTGCTGAAGTGTCAGCGCACTCCTGGGCATGGTTTTGGTCATGCCACCCCCATCAGTCCCTGCCTGCTGTATTCAGCCATGCAGGGATCACTGATGGATTGGGACTGACGGTTTCCAGAAACTGGAGTTGTGCCAGCGAAGTGCCTGGGGGTTTTCCTCCTGCACTGACTGACAAAGGAGCCTGGATTTGTCACAGCAGCATCCCCCTTTAACCTCCTAAATTTCCTTCAGCATTAACCTTCCTTCAGTGCAGGTCTGCTGGAACTGGGAACTCCTGATAACACAGGGAGACTTCGACAAGCCAGCAAATCCCTCCCTGCTCAGATCCATCTGCTGATGGGACAACCCTGGAACCATCTGCCTGCGGGCAGAGCGACCAAACCAAACTGGCCGTGTGCTGTCTGGGGGCTCAAATCGTCCCCAGAAGAAACTCTGGGCTGAGACTGCTCAGCTTTGCTGTCATCCACAAAAGCCTCTTGCACAAAAACATTATTTTTTTTTAAGGCTGAGGATTTTAGAGCTTTGGTCACTCGAAAAAAATGTATATAAATCATGCAGAGCCCTGCGGCTGCTGCGGGCAGAGAGGAGGCTGCCAGGGACAGACTGCAGCCCTGTGCCAGCCCCGTGGAGCCACGAGCTCTCCTCTCCCCTGCACTAAAAGTCTTTGTCCCTATCCAGGACCTCATCACATTGAACCCCGTGGTCTCTCCCAGCCAGGTTCCAGGTTTGCAGTGATGGAAGCGATGCCCTTCCTGGGGCTAACAAAGCCCCAGGCAAGAGCCAGATTTCTCCCCCCAAAAGGGATGCTGGCCATGCTGCACCCACATGCTTACAACCCTACTCAATCCCAAGGATTTGGTGGGGCTTGGAGGGTGGGAAGGAGGTGGGACCAAGCTCCCCCTTACTGCCTGGAAGTGTTGAAGGCCAGGTTGGACAGGGCTTGGAGCAACCTGATCTACTGGAAGGTGTCCCTGCCCAGGGCAGGGGGTTGGAACTGGATGATCCTTAATGTCTCTTCCAACCCAAAACATTCCATGATTCTGTGAAGGATGGAGCTCATAAGCTACAGCCACATCTGTACAGCTGCAGCCTCCAGCATCCTCCCTGGGTATTTCTTCTTCTGGAATTTATTAATGATTAATTGTTTATGCAATTAAAGGGCCACCGGTCTGATCCCAGGAACAAGGGTTACCCTGTAAACTGACAGATAAAAAATTAAGCTGCTGCCTGACTCAAGATGTGCAAGTAGCTGCAAGCTCACACCCGTGACTCGGCGGTGGCACCTCCCTTGTCCCCAGCCTCGCTGGCATGGCCATCCCTCCCTGCCATTGCTCCCTGCAGCCCCAGGGACACAGCCCTCTGCTCGGCCATGGGCTGCAGCTTCAGCGTAAACAAATAAAAGCAATTAATGCCCGGGAAACAGAAAATCCTGCAGGGTGCAGGGCTGTTAACCCACACCTTCCCCGGCTGCGCAGGAGGAAATGTGCAACTGTGTGGTTTGGCCTGATGAGCCTCGTGTGGGTTTCTAGGAATTGTTTGCAACACTTGTCACCACGGCACCCCAAGGCAGGAGCACAGTCTGCTGCTAGAATTCAGAATTCATGGCTGCCTGTCCCCCCCTGCCCTGGCAGAGGGCAAAAACAAGACTTCAGACCTGCTGGATTCATCTGTTTTCATAACCTTTACATGACTTTGCTCTTTTTCAACGACTGCTGCCAGGGTAGCATCACACTCCTCCTCATCCTAATCCCCAGTGAGCAATCCTAGAATCCTAAAATGTTTTGGGTTGGAAAGGACCTTAATGCTCATCTCGTTCCAAACCCTCTGCCATGGGCAGGGACACCTTCCACTAGACCAGGTTGCTCCAAGCCCCATCCCACCCAAAAATCCCCCAACTAGCAATACCTAAATCATTTCCCAGCTCTGAACCCATGATCCCACAGCATCCCAGCATCCCAGAACAAGTGCACCTCTTCATCCCAGTAAAAACCGATGTGCTCCAGTCAAAGCCACCTCAGCACAGCTCCCGGGATGCTCCATACCCAACCCTGCTCATGCCAGAGAAGAACTGGTTTGACACCAAACAAACAACGGTTAAATGTTCGCCCAAACTTATATATCTATGTATTTCTGTTGAAGAAAACCAGAACACTTTAAGACTGTCCACAATATCCCCCCCCCCCCCCAAAAAAAAAAGTGAGATGCTTGTGGTGTTTTCAGCCAGGAGAAAATCCAGATGGGATACAGGGGGAACATGACCCCGAAGTGTCCTGGAGAAGATCAGCAGGGAACAACCCTTGGGTGACCCTTTGGAGACGCGCCCCAGCTCGTGGCTGCGCAAGGAGCAGGCGGCAGCTCCAAGGCAAACACCGGGAGCTGGTTCTTCTCCCAGCTCACGCCTGAACTATGCATCTCCTTCCCGTGGCCTCCAGAGCTCCCCGGGTGTCAAAGTCATTCAAGGAAAATCCGCCCACAGCCACTTCAAACAAACACGGAGGAAAACCACTGCCCACCTCTCTCCTTCAGGAAGCCCTTGAAACACCGGTAACGGGGGAATTTAAGGCAAAATCCGTGTTTCCCTGCTCATCCCTCCCCTCCTCAAGCTTTTCCCCAGCACCCACCTGACCACTGGACCAACCCCGGCTTGAGGAACCACAATTGTATGCGGCACAGAGGGGAAGATCCCGCATCCCCCCGCAGCCCGGGGATGTCTGCAGGCAGCAGGCACCGCACACCGGGCACCGCCGGCATCCCGCTGCCCCCGCGGGAAGGATGCTCCCGGCGCGGCGGGGATGCAGGAGCGGCGCTACCCGCGCGGGGCCGCCGGAGTGCACCGGGAGCTCGCTGGGGACCCTCGGCGGAGTGCCCCAGGGGGAGAGAAGGGGACCGTGGGGAGGGGATCGCCCGCACTCAGCAGTGTCCGCGCTCGGTGCCCGCATTCACCTCCCGCGCTCGGTGCCTGCTCTCCATCTGCCGCACTCAGTGCCCGCACTCGCCTCCCGCACTCAGTGGCCGCACTCAGTGGTCGCACTCAGTGGCCGCTCTCCCCTCCGGCACTCACCGCTCTCAGTGTCCCCTCCGTGTCCGCTCCGTGCCCGCTCTCTCCTCTCCTCTCCTCCCCTCTCCCGCTGCCGCCGCCGAGTCCCGGGGCCGCCGCCTCCGGGAACCCCCGCGGCCGCCCCGCGCATGCGCGCCCCGCCCCGCCCCGGGCTGGCCCCGCGGACCGAGCCCGGCCCAGCTCAGCCCAGCCCGGCTCAGCCCAGCCCGGCCCAGCCCGGCTCAGCCCAGCCCGGCCCAGCCCGGCCCAGCCCAGCCCGGCTCAGCCCAGCCCGGCCCAGCTCACCCCGGCCCGGCCCAGCCCAGCTCAAACCAGCTCAGCCCAGCCCGGCTCAACCCAGCCCGGCCCGGCCCAGCCCAGCCCAGCCTGGGCTGGACACAGCACGGCTCAAACCCGTGGCACCGCCCAGATCTCGTCACCCCGGCGCTGGGGGCAGAGGGGACCCCAGGGACGCATCGGAACGGGGGTGTAAAGTGACAGACTCACAGACTCGTTTAGGTTGGGAGAGGTCTCCCAAGGCCATCGAGTCCAACCTGTGACTGGTCCCCACCTTGTCACCCAGACCAGAGCTCTGAGTGCCACGTCCAGTTGTTCCTGGGACACCTCCAGGGATGGGGACTCCACCACCTCCCTGGGCAGCCCCTTCCAATGAAGAAATTCCTCCTGATGTCCAACCTGAACTTCCCTTGGCCATAGACTGAAGTTCTGGCCTCTCCTCCTGTCCCTGTTCCCTGCAAGCAGAGCCTGACCCCAACCTGGCTGCCCCCTCCTGTCAGGGAGTTGTGGAGAGCGAGAAAGTCCCCACTGAGCCTCCTCCAGGCTGAGCCCCTGTCCCAGCTCCCTCAGCCGCTCCTCACAGGATTTACAAGTCACTGGGAATGGCTGGGGATTGGAAGGGACCTCTGGAGGTGACCTGGTTCAGCCCCCTGCTAAAGCAGGGCCATCCAGAGCCAGTTGCCCAGGATGGTGCCCAGATGGGTTCTGAAGATCTCCAAGGATGGAGATCACTCTCAAAGACAGAGATTCTATGTTTAAAGTAAAATACACAGGACCAGGGGCCACGGGCACCCACTGAAGCACAGAAGGTTCCGCTGAACACCAGGAAATGCAGTTTTACTGTGAGGGTGGCCGAGAACTGGCCCAGGTTGCCCCGAGAGAGATGTCTCCATCCTTGGAGATACTTAAAATCCATCTGGACATGGACCTGGGCAACCTGCTCTGTATGGCCCCGTATGAGCAAGGGGGCTCAGACCAGATGACTTACATGGAGTGGGGGGAACTCCCTGATTTTGGTGCTGTGGACATGCAAGTGTGGAGGAGCAGATGATTTCCCCCAGGATTTCCAGGCTAAAGGCAGTATGGCCTCAAGCCCACTGCCGGAACCAAAATCTCTGTGCTCCAGAAAACAGGCATTTGCACCCAAATGGCCTTTCAGGAGTGGCCTCTGAGCCCCTGAGCTATGCCTGGGAAATGTCTGGGAGAGGCTGATGCATCCTGGAGGGAGCTGTGCCAAAGCCACAGTGGTGGGTTCAGCTGTAGAGTCACTGTGACCCCAGGAGCAGGTTAATTTATGAGTACAGAGTTCCCGTTTGCCCTCTCCAGGCTCTGCCTCAGCTGGTTCATGCAGGTTTTGCTGCTCCAGCCTGTCAGAACTGCTGGTTTTTGATGGGTTTACGAGGGAAACAGAAGGACTGCTTGTTCTGCAGGGAGAGGATGCACGGAGAGGCAGCCCAGGAATGCGACTTTGTGGCTCTGATAAGATCTCTGCAGCCTGGGTGAAGGTTCAGCATATCCCAGCACAAATCCCACAGCACGTGGGAGAGCCAGTGCCCCCAAAGTGAAGAGGGAAAGCATCCAGGGTGAAGAAAGTGGGCAGGGGACCTCAATATTTCCCTGTCATCACACTCAAGGATGTGGATGGGATACAACTGGCAGCTCCCATCCCCCTCAGTGACATCTTGCACTCACTTTCTGTCTCTCTGAGACATCTCCTGAAAGACCCTGAATACTGCACCATCATCCTCCTCTGTTCCCTTAAATTGGGAGGGGATTCTGCCCCTCTGCTTCATTCTGGTGAGACCCCCCACGTGCAGAGCTGCCTGCAGCCCTAGGGCCATCAACATCAGAGGGATCTGGAGCTGCTGGAGCAAATCCAGAGGATGCCACGGAGCTGCTCCAAGGGCTGGAGCCCCTCTGCTCTGAAGCCAGGCTGGGAGAGCTGGGGGTGCTCACCTGGAGAAGGATCCAGGGTGACCTCACAGCCCCTTCCAGGGCCTAAAGGGGCTCCAGGAGAGCTGGAGAGGGACTTGGGACAAGGGATGGAGGGACAGGACAAGGAGGAATGGGTGATAGAGGGACATAAAGTACAACCCAGGCAGATAGGGATAGTGGAGGGTGACATCCCTGCTGCAGTGTGGACATTGCAATGCTGCCCGGCCACCTGCAGCTCTGTTTTGCTCCAGTAAAAGGCTTTTCCCTCATTTAACTTCCAAGATACACCCCAGGGCAGCCTTGGGAGGGGCAAAGGGCAGCTCTGTGTGGGATAACTGCTCTCCTGGGTGGGTGCTGACAGCCTGCTTTGCACCCCAGGCCTGGTGGATGCTGCACAGTGAGATCTCTTTGATCTCTGGCTCTCAGGTGAGTGGTGCCAAGCCACGCTCTGTAGTTCATCTCAGCTTCACCCTGCTCTGCTGCAGTCCCTGTTACTCCCTACCACTGACATTTTAAACCCTGGAATGAATCACTCAGCTCCCTGCAAGTCAAACCCCAGGTTGTGTTTGCCCAGGAGATTAGTCCCAGAGTTAAGACTGGGTTGTACCAGGCTGGGCTCTCCCTACCCTCTACAGTCATCTGATAGGATTCAAACATGCTTTGTGCCCTCAAACAGGTCCTGAATGCTTTAATTTCCCCACCCAAACGTGCATTGTGGAATGGATTGGGTTGGAAGGGACCTGCAAAAGGCTGTTCTGTTATTTTTAGGTGCTTTGAGTTATTACTCATAAAAGGAGTTTCTTTTGTGAATCAGGGTCTCCCTCCACCAAGAAGCATCTAAACACTCGATGTCCACACTGTGCTGCTGAGGAGCAACATAGCAGCTTTGCACCAAAGACAACTGAGGTATTCCAAGCACCAAATGTGATCCAGAAAGTAGGATGAGTTACCTTTTCCCTGTATTTGCCTGTAATAAAGAATATTGAAATGTTGTTATTGTAGTTGGGTAAAAGAGAAATTTTTTTGCCCTGTCTGTGCCCAACTCCTTCCCACTGGGCAAGGATTGATGCTCATGGTTTGGCAAGTTTTAAATAAAAAATTCTGCAGATGCAGAATTAGAACACTAAGAACACATTAGAACACTAAAGCTTTCTTTAACTAATAATTCAGAAAAAAAAAAATCCATAAAAGCCTTGGGTAACCAAGTTCAGCCTCTGCAGTCAGAAAGAAGCACTTGATACAGTTAATTTTGGCACCATCAGCTGTTCCCCACGTGTTGCACAAGGATTGTGTGGCAATTTGGGGTCAGGACTTCCCTGCCTCCTCGTGGTTTGCCCGCAGCAGTGACAGCCCTTTGTGACAGTCTGACAGGGGTTACTAATGTGCCTTACACGAGTGCTGCAACTTCCTATCTTCCCATCAGGGCAGGGAATGGATCGAGAGCAGCCCTGAGGAGAAGGATTTGGGCTGCTGGTGGGTGAGAGCTGGACATGACCCATTCCTGAAACCCCCCAGCGTGGGCAGCAGGGCAGGGGGGGGATTCTGCCCCTCTGCCCCACTCAGGTGAGACCCGACCTGCAGAGCTGCTCCAGCTCTGGGATCCAACAGCAGAGGGATGTGGAGCTGCTGGAGAGAGTCCAGAGGAGGCCACGGAGATGCTCCAAGGGCTGGAGCCCCTCTGCTCTGGAGCCAGGCTGGGAGAGCTGGGGGTGTTCACCTGGAGAAGAGAAGGCTCCAGGGAGAGCTCACAGCCCCTTCCAGGGCCTAAAGGGGCTCCAGGAGAGCTGGAGAGGGACTGGGGACAAGGGCTGGAGGGACAGGACACAGGGAATGGGTGAAAAAAGGCAGGGTTAGATTAGATACTTGGAATAAATTCTTTATAATGAGGGTGATGTACACTTCCCTGGAAGTGTCCAGGGGCAGGTTGGATGGGACTTGGAGCAACCTGGTATAGTGGAAGGTGTCCCTGCCCATGGCAGGGGGTGGAACTGGATGATCTTTAAGGTCCCTCCCAGCCCAAACAGTTCTGTGGTTCCGTGATTCTAAAGTGGACATCACTTGCTGAATTGAGCAGTGGATCCTGCCCAAGGGCTGAAAGCAGCTCCCGGTAATTCTGAGGAAGAGGCAGGGATGTTTTGCATACAGATGGGTGATTTCCAGGCTTGAGGGTGGAGAAAATAAGAGAATAGGAAAAAAAAATAAAGGAACCAGCTGTCACTGTCTTCAGTAACAGCCAGAAGTCATGAGAGCAGATGAGAAGACCGAAATAGCAACACCAAACCTCAACTCTGTGTCTGGGCCCTTCGGACTTCCCTGGAAATGTGGTTGGGTTGCCCCATTCCACAGCCAGGCTTTGTTGTTGATTCAGCCACTCCTCTGGTTTCATGTGGAATTCAGTTTTCCCTATGCCCGCAGGCACGGCCTGTGTGGGTTTGTTTTGGTTTTCTATTAATTGCTGTGTTTTCCTCCTGCACAGCAGGAAAACAGGATGAATCCCTGTGGGATCTGGAGTAGCTGTGCATCGGGAACAGGACCACAACAAGATTTTATGTTCCCATCACTGTGCTAAGGCCATGCTGGAGGCATCTGGGAGGAAAAACAAATCCATATGCTCTGGGCTCCAACTCTGGGAAGCAAGAAGGTGCTTACAGCCCATCCAAACACACTGAAGGTCAGAGCTTTAACTCCTTACCCACTTTCCTGTCCTCTCCTGGTGAGATACCAGCAGCTCCCCATGCCTTTAAGCAAAGAAATTCCATTCATACACACCAATTGTAGTTTTCCATGTTTTTCTCCTCCACAACTAGGGAAAATACCAGGAGCTAGAGGCATTTAAAGATTTACCAGAGTGCGTGGGAATAGCAAATACTTCAAAAAAATGATGTCAGAAATACCTGAGCTCCGATGCGATGGGGTGAAATTCTCCAGCCTATGGAATGGAAAAGGTCAGGAGAGAGGATTAAGAAGGGCTCCTTCTGCATTCAGTTATTTGTCTTCCACATGTGTGGAAGTGATGAGAGTCAGGACAACACTCTGCTTGTGAAAGTGAATTCACCCCCTGAGGATTCAGCTCCTGCAACTGCAGCTTCAGGAGAGCCCAGTAAATACAAATCCCTTTAATCCCTTGGAAAACGGAACATTTACCCTGATGAAAACATCTCATAGGTGGTCTCACTTCTCCACATCATTTCAGTTCTAAAAAGTGACTTTTTTTTCATTCCAATCATTGTATTCCATGTTATTGTCCTTCTATTTTATTACAAATAGGTTTGGAATCTCCACTGCAGTGTGTTGCTTGATGATCAGGTGACACTCCATCGAATTTGGGATACTCTCCCCCTGGTTTTGGAGCTGTGAATGAGCCACAAGCCTCTCCCCTGCCCTTCATGGGTGAGGCAAGGCTGCTCAGCAAACGGAAAGCGAACAGATGGCAACTTGAAAACTGAACTGTGGCTTCAAAATTGACATTTAGTTGAACTAAGGGGGAAAAAAATCAACAAAAACCCACAACAAAAACGACAGCAACAACAACAAAACCCCACAACACCCTGGAATCCTGGAAGGATCACAGGGTACCCTTAAACCTGAGAAACCAAGTGTGGATGCTGACACACAGAGGTGTGAGGAAGGGATGAGAAAATCCACGCTGAGAGCTGTTGGGGTGTTGTGGCCAGCATCCCTCGAGTGCAATTCACCCATGGAAGTTGCTCCTGCATCCACCCTTGATCCTTGTTTCTCTGCAAGCCCTGCAGCCCCGGCCCTCTGCGTGCTAAGTGTTTAATTCCTGTTTTTCTCAGTGGATAGGAAGTGCTAAACGTCCCTGTGAGCTTGCGCTGCCTTTTCCCCCCGCAGGCTCCGGAATGTGGCGGGGAGGTGAACCCGGGGAGACCCTGGGCGAGTCCCAAAAGGCGAGGAAGGCGCCTGCCTTCTTCCCAGCCTTCTCCATCCCTCTCCATCCCCCGTCCTCCTCGGCCTGCCCTGCTGCGATGAATTATTCAGGCACGCAGCAGTTGCTATAGGGCTCCGTGGTGAATAACAAGAGCGGCTATTTTTATCCCGAACTCCTGTTACCTTGCGGCCAGGAGCGGCGCGGCTCTGCCAGCTCCTGGCAGGAGGGAAGCTGCAGCCATCCAGGAGCTCTCCGCGGGCTGGGATTCGTTCTGGCCACCCAAATGTAGGGGAGACCTTGTGCAATCCGCATGGATGTGCCTGAATCCCACACCAGTAATGCTCTGTTGTACTCACGGGGTGCTTTGCACCCCTATTTTGGTTTTTCCACCCATATCTTGTCTGCAGTGGAGCACACAGGCTGCCCGTGGCTGGATTTCACATTCTGTCTGCTGCCGAGGGAGAAAAAGCATCTCAGAGGTGAAACCTCACATGGGGTCCTGGCAATTTATATGGGATAATTCATATTTCCTTTGGGGACTTACACAGATTCCTCCAGCCAGTTTAATCCTCATGGACGATGTTCCCACTGAAATGTCTTTATGTTATCTTTATATATAGAAAAATATATTGAAAATATATAAATATATATTAAAAATAAGTAAATATATATTAAATAAATAAACAAACAAATAAATATATATATGTATGTGTGATAGGGGCACACCAAAAGTCTTTTCTGTTTTCGCTCTTTGTGCATCCCCTAGTCATGAAAACAAGAAATGTCCAGCAAATCAGAGGGATTTGAGGGTGGATTTCAGGAGCAGCTGGAGGGAAATGGGTCCTGCTGAGGGTGCAGAAGCAGGGAGGGTATTCCAGGAGCATCTCTGGAGCTAGCAGGGCAACCTGGAGGATTAAAGGGAAAAAGAAAAAAAAAAGAGGGAAAATGAAAAGGAAAAATAAAAGAAAGGAAAAGAAAAAGGGAAGGGGAAAGGAAAAGAAGAAAAAAAGGAGGAAAACAGCATCAGAGCATAAAATTCTTTATTCCAGCCAACCTGCCAAACTGAATACTCCATCAGATTATTCCAGAGGAGGGCTAAAAGGCCTGAAAAGAAAACGCCGAACTTTCACACTGACACAGAGCAATGTGAAAAAAATCTCTCAGGAGCAGGACAAATATCCAGCACTCGGGCTATCCCTATCCCAAACCGGCCACAGCGTTACCAGCAACATCTACAGTGATTGGCCGATCCAGGCACGCAAAGAGAAAATGGGAAGCGGGGCAAAGGCAGCTTCCTGCTCCTCTTCCGAAACACGAACCGTAGCTGCTCCCTCTGGAGAGATCAGGCAGCGGGAATTCTGCTCCTCAGCGTGTGCACAGCCCAGCAGACCCCGGGCTGAATGTTTATTCCCAGGATTACGCTGGAAAAACTGCTGTTAGCTACAATATCCAGGGGACACGGCCAAGCTTGGGTGCCCGGTATGCCTTGCTGGTCAAAATATTTTTGTCATGCTTTTTATTCTTCTTCTATTTTTAAACAGAGTTTAGATAAAGATTTTTAAGGGATGCCGCGATGGTTTTTTTAAGGGGGAGCAGCAGCAGGTTCCCCTGTGGGCCGCGGCACCTTTTGATTCCTGCCTACAACAGCCTCATAAGAGACTTAAAGGAGGCTTGGAAAAAAGGGGGAAGGGGAGTTTTTACACAAGCAAATAGTGATAGGAAAAGGGGGATTGGCTGTTAAACTGCCAGAGGGCAGGGTTAGGTGGGATATTGGGAAGGAATTCCTGGCTATGAGGGTGGAGAGGCCCTGGTACAGGTTGCCCAGAGAAGCTGTGACTGCCCCTGGAAGTGTCCAAGGCCAGGTTGGACAGGGCTTGGAGCAGCCTGGGATAGTGGAAGGTGTCCCTGCCCATGGCAGGGGTGGGAATGGGATGATCTTTAAGGTCCCTTCCAACCCAAAGCGTTCTGTGGTTCTAAGACACACCCAAAATCGCCTTTTCCATTCCAAATACCACGGGACCTGTCGCTTTTGTGTGCTCATCCCCGAACTGCTGGAGCCACCGGGGCCACATTAAAGGAAAAAGCAGCGCCCACGCAGCCTGTACGGGGTGAAAACACCCGGAAACGGGGCTCCCCAAAATACCATATAAAAAACAAAACCCCAAGCTATTCCTTGTTGCGTTTTTCTTTCGTTTGGGATTCTATTTGGGTGTTCTAGTTGTTGTCGGGTTTACGTTTTTCAATGTTTTTTTTTCCCTAAAGCGGCGTTTTCAGCTGCTCAGCGACTTCCAAGAGCCGGAGCCGGGATCGAATCCCATCCTCCGCTGCCCCGGCTCCGCCCCCAACCGCCCCCGCCCTTTGATTGGCTGGAGCTTTGTCCATCACTCTATCGCCTCTCCATTGGCTGGCGCTGGGCGGTGCTGACCAATCAGCAGCGGCGCGGGGCGGGCCGGGGGTGGACTTCCCGCGCGGTGGCGGGAAAGGAGCCGCGTTTGGCGCGAAACGGGAGCGCGGCGGGGGCGGAGCGCGGGGCCCGGGCGGATCGCGGGGTCTGAGCGCGGGGCCTGAGCGCGGCTCTCCTCGGCTCTCACCGCCTTCCCCGGCAGCGGCAGCAGCAGGAGCGGCGGCGGGATCCGTCCCAGCGCGGCCGGCAGCATGGCGGCGCCGGCGGGCGGGCTGGAGGATGCGGAGCTGCGGGAGGCTCAGCGCGACTACCTTGATTTCCTGGATGATGAGGTGAGACGAGCTGGGAGGCGCGGGTGCTGCGTCCCCTCTATGCCCCCTGGTGCTGGGGACCACCTGGTCCCTGTCACCACGTCCCCTCCCCCCCCATCCTCGGGGATTTGGGAGCGTCTCATCCCTGTGCGCCCCCGCCCCTTGTATACCCCCGAGGTTCGGGAACACCTGGTCCATGTGCCCGTCCGCTCCCCCCTAATCTGTGTCCCCGGGAGCTGTGAACCACCTGATCCTCCCACCTTGTACCCCACGGCCTTGGGGGACCGTGGTCCCTGTGTCCCCCCCTTCCTCCCAGGGGTTCCTCCGTTACCCCTTCGTGCTTAGTTGGTGGGATAAAGGGAGCCAAGCTCTGCAGGAACGGGCTCCTGGGGAATGTCTCACCCAGGCGGACATGCAAAGTGAGTTGGTTTTTTTGGGGGGGTGTCTTTCCACCACTCGCTCTTGCAGGAAGACCAGGGAATTTACCAGAGCAAGGTCCGGGACATGATCAGTGACAACCAATATCGGCTCATTGTCAATATCAACGACCTGAGGCGCAAGAACGAGAGGAGAGCCAGCAGGTGAGCGTGGGGCACGGGGGTCACCTGGGGCACTGGGCCTGAGAGAGGTTTCAGAGGTCCAGCCCTGGTCCAGCAGGTCATTTGTCTCGAGAAAGCACCAAACCTTGTCCTGTGGCGAAAGCCAGGGCCTCACCACCCTCACAGGGAACCATTTCTTCCCAATATCCTGTCTAACCCTTCCCTTTGGCAGTGTGAAGCCATTCTCCCTTATCCTCTCACCCCAGCCCTTGTCCCAAGTCCCTCTCCAGCTCTCCTGGAGCCCTTTTAGGCACTGGAAGGGGCTCTAAGGTCCCTCTAGAGCCTTCTGTTCCCCAGGCTGAACAACCCCAACTATCTCAATCATTTTTAGGATACTAAGGCATATTTTGGACCATGCTTACCAATCTGCCCTGGGCCATGTGAGCTTTTCTAGATGTGCTTGGAATTGTTCTCCTCCTGGCTGTTGGCGCTGCAGGCCCTCACACAGAGCTGTCATGGACTTGAGTTTTTTTTTCACTTACTGCTCCTGGCAAACTTGTGGAGCAAGCTGGGGTGTGGGAAAAGCGTTGAGGAGGAAGGGCTTGACCCATGTGCTTTGTCCCCTCGCTGTGCTGCAGGCTCCTGAGCAATGCCTTCGAGGAGCTGATCGCCTTCCAGCGCGCCCTGAAGGATTTCGTCGCCTCCGTCGACGCCACCTACGCCAAGCAGTACGAGGACTTCTACATCGGGCTGGAGGGCAGCTTTGGCTCCAAGCACGTGTCCCCACGGACACTGACAGCCTGCTTCCTCAGCTGCATCGTCTGCGTGGAGGGCATCGTGACCAAGTGTGAGACTGGGGACACCCAGGGGCTGCGGGCGTGGAGGAGCCAGGGGTTGGTCGTGAAGGATCTGGAGCCCTCCAGGAGCTGTGGCATGGAGAGGGACTTGGGACAAGGGCCTGGAGGAACAGGACAAGGGGAAATGGCTACAAACAGACAGAGGGTAGGATTAGATGGGATGTTGGGAAGGAACCTGTGAGGGTGGGGAGGTCCTGGCACAGGCTGCCCAGAGAAGCTGTGGAAGCATCCCAGGCCAGGTTGGATGGAGCTTGAAGCAACCTGGGATATTGGAAGGTGTCCCTGCCCATGGCAGGAGGTGGAACTGGATGATCTTTAAGGTCTCTTGCCCCCCCCAAACCATTCTGTGATTCTGCAGCCTGGGCCAGGGAATAGGGAGCTTGGCTGAAGGTCGAATGTTGGGATGGCCTTCAAAATCAGCCAGTCCTGTCCATGTTTGACAGTGAGTTGGGACCCAAATAATTTTAATGTTGGAGACCCTGTTGAGGGCTGTCTGCTGACAGAGGGGTGGGACATCGCAGCCCCTAACTCCTCTCTTTTCCAACTCCAGGCTCTCTGGTGCGTCCCAAAGTCGTCCGGAGCGTCCATTATTGCCCAGCTACCAAGAAAACGATTGAGCGCCGATACTCGGACATGACCTCCCTGGATGCTTTCCCATCCAGCTCCATCTACCCTACAAAGGTGAGGTGAAGCAGCAGCAGCTTCCTTTAGGGACAATGTGCCAGCTTCAATATGGATCTGGTGAATCCCAGCCCCCATTCCTGCTGGAACAACCCATTCCAGCAGCCACGTGCAGGTTGGGTGATGCAGCCTGTGTTCCCCTTGCTCAGCTGACCTTACCTCTCCTCCCTGCTCTCCTGAAAAATGCTGCTGGTCTTCTAATTCGGGTTCCTGCTTTAGGATGAAGAGAACAACCCGCTGGAGACAGAGTTTGGTCTCTCGGTCTACAAGGACCACCAGACCATCACCATCCAGGAGATGCCCGAGAAGGCCCCGGCAGGGCAGCTGCCACGCTCGGTGGATGTGGTTCTGGACGATGACCTGGTGGACAAGGTGAAGCCTGGGGACCGCATCCAGGTGGTGGGGACGTACCGCTGCCTGCCAGGGAAGAAAGGGGGCTACACTTCGGGCACTTTCAGGTCAGTCTGCTTTGGGTTTCAGCCCTCTCACCCTGTTTGGTCAGGTCATGTCTCTGGAAGGTGAGATCTGGCAGGTGGCCATTGCACAGCTGGGTCAAACAGTGGTTTGAATCACTTGGAAGTGGTTTGCACCTTGATCCTAATCAGCAAATATGCTGAGTTGGAAAGGGCTCACAAGGATCATCCAGTCTAACTCCTGGCCCTGCACAATCCCACCCTGTGCCTGGGAGCATTGTCCAAACACTCCTGGAGCCCTGTGAGCCCTGGGGTCGTGACCATTCCCTGGGGAGCCTGTTCAGTGCCCACAACCCTCTGGTGGAAGAATCTTTTCCTAATATCCAACCTAAACCTCCCCTGACACAAATCCAGCCATTCCTTCAGGTCCTGTCCCAGGTCTCAGAAGAGATTGGTGCCACTTCTCCACTTCCCCTTGTGAGGAAGCTGTAGACTGTGGTGATGTCTCCCCTCACAATGTGCAGCTGTGACTTCCAGCTGTGCCCAGAAGGGTTTGGATGGTCTTAAAAGATGCTCCACTGATGGCCCAGCACAGTCAGATGGAGGGTGCTACAGCTTCCTCCCCCCTTCCAGGGCTTCTTAGAGCAAGTGATGACCTGTGGGAGTTTCTGCCGTGTCTCTGTGGGATTTGCAGAGCTGACCACGGCTGTGTCCCTTCTCCAGGACCATCCTCATTGCCTGCCACGTGAAGCAGATGAGCAAAGACGTCCGGCCGCTCTACTCTGCTTCCGACGTGGCCAAGATCAAGAGATTCAGCAAGAGCCGCTCCAAGGTATTTGAGTCTTGTGCCCAGGCATGAAGTTTCAGCTTGGCATGTGGCTAAGGAGGTTCTTGCTGGGTTGCAAGTAACTCTTCAACCCTTCTAGCACGTTGTTGGATTTTCCAACTCATTTTCTTTGAACTTTCTGCTTAGACTGTGATCAGGCCCTGTTGAGTTTTTTTGCTGCTTCTGTACTGCTTGCAGAGCATCCTGCTGTGTCCTGACCCTGCCAGCAGGTTTCCAGGGAATTTCCTCTGCAGGAGAAACACCTCTTTTCTCACCCCAGACTGAGATAATGGGATTTTGCCCCAGCCTCTTATTCTCAGAGCTTTCCTCTGTGGCACAGAGAGGAGCAAGCCTTGCTCTCACTGCTTCCAGTGCTTGTTTGGGTGACAGTGACACCCAAACAAGTGACAAGATGGTCCAGGAGTTCATATAAATCCCACTGAAAGACAACTCTGGCCAACAGTCTTCTCCTTTACAAATAATTTTCATCCATGTGGCTCTGTGATAGGAACAAGCTGAAATTTGGGCTGAAATGGTCTTTTGATGTATTGTTCTTGCTTGCTCCAGTCCATGTGACAGGCCGTGCTCTGCCTCTTCTGCTCTAGGATATCTTTGACCAGCTGGCCAGATCCCTGGCTCCCAGCATCCACGGGCATGAGTACATCAAGAAGGCCATTCTCTGCATGCTGCTGGGAGGGGTGGAGAAGATCCTGGAGAACGGGAGCCGCATCCGAGGAGACATCAACATCTTGCTGATAGGTCTGGGAGGGCTGGGCAGGGGCACCCTGGGTTGGTGTTGTTGGGGGTGAGGTGAAGGATTTTGGGTTTAGTTTTGTGGAGTAACTGAGGTTAGACAGGACCTCTGGAGGTTGCTGGTCCGGGGATGTGTGCAGGGCTGAGCTGGTGTCACTGGTAGGTCAGGTGGCTTTGGGACTTGTCCGGTTGGTTCTGAACACCTCCAGGCATGGAGATGTGTGCAGATGTGGAGTCATCAGCGCAGGAAAGATGTGGACCTTATAGAGTTCTGAGGAGACCTTGGACAGGAGTCCAAGGGCTGGAGCCCCTCTGCTCTGGAGCCAGGCTGGGAGAGCTGGGGGTGTTCAGCCTGGAGAAATCTTTTGGGGGACACCTTGGAGCCCCTTCCGGTGCCTAAAGGGGCTCCAGGAGAGCTGGAGAGGGACTTGGGACAAAGGCCTGGAAGGACAGGACAAGGAGGAATGGCTTCCCACTGCCAGAGGGCAGAGTTAGATGGGATATTGGGAAGGAATTGTTCCCTGTGAGGGTGGTGAGGCTTCTCTGGCTCTGGTTGGCCAGAGAAGCTGTGGCAGCCCCTGGATCCCTGGGAGTGTCCAAGGCCAGGTTGGATGGGGCTTGGAGCACCCTGGGATAGAGGAAGGTGTCCCTGCTCATGGCAGGAGGTTGGAGGGAGATGAGCTTTAAGGTCTCTTTCATCTGAAACCATTCTGTGATTCTAGGGGATTCCATGACCATTATCCCGATGTTTGCCCACCCTCGAGGTGTTTTTTACCTTTTCACTGTCCAGTTGGGATCTTCTATGTTCCAAATTGTCCCCATTGCCTCTTGTCCCATCCCCATCACCTCTCAATTCTCTTACCTCCATCTTCTCTGTTTCCTCCCATGGGATTATGGATGATGGTGGGAAGATCACATGCTCACCTTATTTTCCAAAGTCTGAACAAATCCCTTCTGTCCCCTTTCCCCTCCACCTGCCCCTGCTCTGAGCACCCCAAACCAGACACAGCACCAAGGTGATGGTGGCATTGATACTCAGATGATGCGTGGTTCCTAAATGTGCTGTTCTCCACCCTAGGAGACCCTTCTGTGGCCAAATCCCAGCTGCTGAGGTACGTGCTGAGCACGGCACCCCGGGCCATCCCCACCACTGGCAGGGGCTCCTCTGGTGTTGGCCTCACCGCTGCCGTCACCACGGACCAGGAGACTGGTGAGGAGCACTGGGGTGATGCTTGTTAACCCCTGGGAGGGACTCTGTGACTTCCAGGGCTGCTGTTTTGGATAATCTGAGAGGTCTTTTCCAACCTTAATCAAATTTGTAATGTTTGTTCTGCAGTGGCACTTGCAGGACTTGCTCCACCAGAAGCTTTATGATCATTCAGGATCATGGGATCCCGTGTTTTGGGATATTTTGTCCACTTCAGTTAGGTGGTGGTCTTGTTTACTCCTCTTCCACTTGGTGCCACATCTGAGGTCTAACAGCAGCGTGGATTTTGTCTTCCTCATGGGAAGACATTCCTAATCCTGATCCATATCCTGATTGTTCCCTCTGCTGTCGAGTTCAGTCAGAGAGCAGCCCAGAAGGATGCTGCTGCTCCTTGAGGCTCGCCCTCATCCCAGGGGTGATGGGGATGGCAGGGCAGGAGGTGTGTAGGGCCAGTGGGTGGTGGCTGACGCTGTTTTCCCCCGCCCCATCCCAGGGGAGCGGCGCCTGGAAGCGGGAGCCATGGTGTTGGCTGACAGGGGCGTGGTGTGCATCGACGAGTTCGACAAGATGTCCGACATCGACCGCACGGCCATCCACGAGGTGATGGAGCAGGGACGGGTCACCATCGCCAAGGCCGGCATCCAGGCCCGCCTCAACTCCCGCTGCAGCGTCCTGGCTGCTGCCAACCCCGTCTATGGGCGGGTGAGTGCTGGTGTTAACTCTTCCCTGGGGAAGGGAGGATGCTGGGAGAAGGCAGCTGGTGAATCCCAAAAGATCCCCCAAATCAGCGACTTGGATCCATGACACAGCAAAGACTTTGTTGGTTTGGTGTTGGTCGTGGTCATGGCTTTCCTGGGACAGAGAGGAGCTCCTGGGGTTTCTCAGCCTGTTTTGGTTTTGCCTGGGTGTCGGGGCAGCCCAGAGGACCCTCATGCTGGTGATGAGCCTCAGTCCTGGTGTCTGATCAGGGATCGCAAAAAATACTTGTGTTCCTTGGAAATAAGAACCTTGCAGGATGGGGAAAAGTGGCTGTACTGCTGCAGCAGGCTGGGTTTGGTGTGGTGTCCAGCTGCCAGGACATCCCTCCATCCATCCCTCCATCCATCCCTCCATCCATCCCTCCATCCATCCCTCCATCCATCCCTCCATCCATCCCTCCATCCATCCTTTCAGCGCTGGCCCAAGGAAGTCCCCCCACCCTCCCTGGCAGCCAGGACTGTCCCATGAGTGTCTCCTGTAACCCCTCACGTTGTCCTTCCCCAGTATGACCAGTACAAGACGCCCATGGAGAACATTGGCCTGCAGGACTCCCTGCTCTCCCGCTTCGACCTGCTCTTCATCGTGCTGGACCAGATGGACCCCGAGCAGGACAGGGAGATCTCGGACCACGTCCTGCGGATGCACCGCTACCGCAACCCCAACGAGCAGGACGGCGATGGTGAGTCCCATCCCTCCTCAGCCAGGTGTCCCCGCTTGGTGGCAGCTCTTGGGAACTATTTATGGGAATTATATAGAAGCTCCAGAGGGTAAAATCCTGTTCTCTGTACGTTCCCCTCTCCAGCCATGCCCCTGGGTAGCGCTGTGGAGTTGCTGGCCACGGATGACCCTGACTTCATGCAGGAGGAGGAGCAGGAGCTGCAGGTGTATGAGAAACACGACGACCTCCTGCACGGGCCCAACCGCCGCAAGTGAGTCCCTCATGCCCTGAGCTCCCTGTGATGCCTTTCCTGGTCTTAAAAATCAAGAGGCGAACATGGTTAGAAGGGGAAAAAGGGTTTTACCTTGGTATTTATTGTAAGGATCCTTAGGTGCACCACGAAGAGGTCGAATACAGCTCTGTGCACCCCCCCATCGCCACCGCCAAGTCTCTCCCTTCTAGATCTGGTCTTATATTCCAGGTCTTACTAATTAGCATATTTATCAAATATTCCCCAATGAGAGGCTCAAATGAGCCCCCCCTCCCAAGGAACCTTCCCCTGGATGGTTCTATCTTAGATTACAAAATGTGTTCTGAAGAGGACCTTGGGGTTTGGGCACCCTGGCACCCGAACAACGAAGCCTCTAAAATGTTTAGTCTCTTAGCTTAACAAACAAGTCCAAGAATGTAGGCAAAAAGCACCAAGAATACAGAAGTTGCAAAAAGGTATAACAGGGGTATAAAAGAAAAGACAAAATTCATCATGGCATCACCTGAGGGTGTCCAGCACTGTGGGTTTGGCCTGAGCATCCACGCAGTGCCAGCCATGCTCCAGTTAGGGTGAGGGAGCCTTGCTTAATCTCTTGTGCCAGGCAGGTGGGGAACATCAGGAGCCGAATTCCCTGCACACCTGGATGCCTCTGAAGGGGTATAAATGGATGGGAAGCCCATCCCCACTGTGGATAACGTGTGGATGTGCATTCCCACAGGGAGAAGGTTGTCAGCATGGAGTTCATGAGGAAGTACATCCACGTGGCAAAGATGATCAAACCTGTGCTGACCGAGGAGTCGGCGAGCTACATCGCTGAGGAGTATTCCCGCCTGCGCAGCCAGAGCCAGATGAACTCGGACGTGGCCAGGGTGAGCCCTGGCAACAGCTCCCTCTTGGGCCAGAAGGAGGGAAACTGAGGCACAGGCTCCCCTCTCTCCATATGGGTGTTTTCTACCTTGGATGTGACACCTCTTGCTGAGGGTCACATGGAGACCCCCTCTTTCTGTCCCCCCAGACCTCCCCCATCACAGCCCGGACCCTGGAGACCCTGATCCGCCTCTCCACGGCCCATGCCAAGGCCAGGATGAACAAGACTGTGGATCTGCAGGATGCTGAGGCAGCTCTGGAGCTGGTGCAGTTCGCCTACTTCAAAAAGGTGGGGAGAAGGTGTCCCTCTGTTCCCGGGGGTTTCAAAGATTGTCATAGGAATGGGTGGGCTTGGTGCAGGTTGAGCACCCTGGGCTGCTGGTGGGACCTTTCCTGGATATATTAAGGGATCAGGCCACCACTGTGGGATCTTGGGTGCTTGGGGTTGGCCCCTAAAAGCAGCTGGAGTGGAAATGGCTCTGAGTCCATCCTGCCTTTGCCACACAGGTGCTGGAGAAGGAGAAGAAGCGCAAGAAGCCGGTGGAGGACGACTCGGAGACTGAGAAGGAGGAGGATCAGGAGTCACAGCCCAAGGAGGAGCGCAGGACAAGGAGGTAGGAGCCAGGGCGAGGGACTGGAAGGGACATAGTGCAAAGGGTACCAGCCTCTTCTGAGGTTGCCACAGGCCTTGGGGAACTACTCCATGTTTTGCTCAGCCAGGTGGTTTGTCCCACCCCATTTGTAGTAGAGGGACATTATAATTTCATGGGTAAGGAACTGGCTGGATGGCCACAGCCAAAGATGTAAAGCACTGGCACAGGTTTCTTAGAGAAACTGTGGCTGCCCCTGGATCCCTGGAAGTGTCCAAGGCCAGGTTGGACAGGGCTTGGAGCACCCTGGGCTAGTGGAAGGTGTCCCTGTCCATGGCAGGGGGTGGAACTGGATGATCCTTAAGGTCCCTTCCAACCCAAACCCTTGGGTGACCTCTCCTTCCCACTCCCAGAAGGAAGAAGGCGCGCACAGAAGGCGAGGAGGGCTCCTACGACCCGTACGACTTCAGTGACGCCGAGGAGGAGATGCCACAGGGTGAGTCCCTTGCTGACACCTGGGTCCTGAGGGTGCTGCTGGGTCGGCACAGCCTGGGGAGCAGCAGTGCTGCTGTTACTTGTGGTCCCCGGCGTGATGAGCACCATCCAGAGCCACAAATCCATGCCAGGACAGGGTTAGACTGGATATTAGGAAGGAATTGTTGGCTGTGAGGGTGGGGAGGCCCTGGCACAGGGTGCCCAGAGAAGCTGTGGCTGCCCCTGGATCCCTGGAAGTGTCCAAGGCCAGGTTGGATGGGGCTTGGAGCAACCTGGGATAGTGGAAGGTGTCCCTGCCCATGGCAGGGGGTGGCACTGGATGATCTTTAATGTCACTTCCAACCCAAACCATTTTGTGATTCCGTTGCTGATTAATTTTTTTCCATCCACCTCCAAACTGCACCATAAATAACAATATTAGGAGGCAGTTTGGCATCACCCCCCCAGTCCTGAGCCCAGTGCTTTTGCTCTCTGGGTGCTTGGACTCCAGGCACAGGGTGAAGGTAACTCTCCTTCTGCTCCAGTTCAGGCACACCCTCCGAAAACACCCGAAGCCTCTGGAGCTGGCGCAGGGAAGAAGCTGGAATTGGCTGAGCCAAGGTGAGTGGGGGCTGTCCCTGTGTGTCCACCTCCCTCAGTAGCTCCAGACTTTGTCCCATGCTGGAGGGTGCATCTGTGATGCTCCCAGCTCCGGTTTTTGGCTTTCCTGCTGCGTGCTGCTGCTGGAATGGGGAAGGGCTGAGGCATCCTGGGCTGGGACCGAGGGCAAGGATTTGTGTGTGGTCTCCAAGGGTGATTCCCTCTCCCCTGACCAGGTTGAAGGCGTTCAAGGCTGCTCTCCTGGAGGTGTTCAAAGCTTCCCACGCCCAGTCTGTGGGCCTGAAGAACTTGATGGAATCCATCAACCGCGACAACCCCGAGCCCTTCTCGGCGGCCGAGGTGAAGGTGGCCCTGGCCCACATGCAGGATGACAACCAGATCATGGTGTCTGATGACATTATCTTCTTAATCTGAGCCTCTGCATGGAGGAGCCCGAGTTCTTGTGGACTCTCAGCCTGGAGACTCCTTGTGTTTGAATGCTTCACGTGGCTGAGCTGGATTTTGGGGGAGCTCAAGTCGCGTCGCTTCCTTGCTGTGCATTGCTGGCACCACAACAAAAGAGCCAGGAGCTCTGGAAGGTCTTGCTGTCTCCAAAGTGGAGTATTTGGGAAGTGGTTTCTGCAAGGAGACGGAAGGGAAAAACCTAGGAGCATGTTTGTCAGTGTTTTTAATGTATTGTTTTTAGTTTTGATGGTAAGAGTTCCAGCTTTTAAATAAAAAAATCCGGATTTAGGAATCCAGCATTCGGTGATGGTGATGGGAAGCAATATGAGAGCTCCACTATTAGTGAAGCTTTTATTTTTCCCTTTATTTTCCATTTTTCCCTAATTCTGTAGCCTAGATCTGCTTGTCTCACAGGGAAAGGTGCCTAAAGCCTGTCCTTTTGGTTCTGCTCCTCCCACCCATCGGGTGGAGGATGATTCCTGGCAATGGAAGGGCAGGTGTAGCCTGACCTCCACTGCCTGTGGGTCAGCCTGGATTTCCAGATTCCCTGATGGGGGTTTTACCCCCAGGGAAGAGCCTGGAATGCTCAGAGCTGCCCAGGGAATGTGTCCCTGGCACAGATGGATTCCATCTCCTCCTGCTTCTGCCTCTAGCCTGGGATTCTGCCCTGGGGATGGCTTTCAATAAAAGCTGAAAACACAGCCAGACCAGTTCTGGCTGCTTGTGATCCAGAGCTGCTGAAGGTTTGGGGTTTTCTTTAATTTCTTTTTCTTTTGTTCTGGTGAGTTTGAGGTTAAGCTTTGGAGAAACCCCTGAACAGGTTTGCTGTTGTCCCTGCCCATCTCCAGACACCTTCACAGCTCCTGCTCTCTTCTTTCTGGGTACTATAAATCTTTGTTTGGGTGATAAAAATGTCTATACTGTTCACCCCATCAGTGGCTGCTTAGGTGGATGTAAAATTCCCCCTTGTGGGGCTGCAGCTGCAGTTACACAGGTGGGATTTTTGCTCCTGTGGAAGGACTTCAGCTGCCTGGTGAGCTCTGAAAGCCAGATTTCAGAGCTCCTCTCATCCAACACAGCCATGACAGCAGGGTTGGAGGGGATTTTGTGTGTTTGCAGCCTCCTAAAGATCTCTGGGTGGGTGTGTTGTGCTGGTACAAAGTGACCTCGGACCTACAGGCAGGGTCTGGCTCATAGAGCTGCAAAGATGGGTGAAAGTTGAAGACACAGATCCTCTGCTCTGGACATGGGAGGGGAGAGCTGGGGGTGTTCACCTGGAGAAGAGAAGGATCCAGGGAGAGCTCAGAGCCCCTTCCAGGGCCTAAAGGGGCTCCAGGAGAGCTGGAGAGGGACTGGGGACAAGGGATGGAGGGACAGGACACAGGGAATGGCTTCCCACTGCCAGAGGGCAGGGGTGGATGGGATATTGGGAAGGAATTGTTGGCTGTGAGGGTGGGGTGGCCCTGGCCCAGGCTGGCCAGAGAAGCTGTGGCTGCCCCTGGATCCCTGGAAGTGTCCAAGGTCAGGCTGGATGGGGCTTGGAGCAGCCTGGGATAGTGGGAGGTGTCCCTGCCCATTCCATAATTCCCTGATTTGTTTCCCCTGCCCTACAGCTGGGGAACCGCTAATGCTGAATTTCCCATCACAGGACACCAGGAGGAGCTCCAGGGTAGAGAAATCAGTTTTTTTTTTCCTTACCCTATGGCTGCAGGATAAGGCTGCAGGATATGGGTGACTACGCCCCCGGTCTGCTGGTGGCCACCTCGGTACCTCCTTCACAGCTGGGAGAAGGGTCTTTGGTGACAAGGGAAAAACTGCCAAAGGTGGAGAGGTTTGTGGGGATCATCTGAATTTGACCCTGTGAGACCAACTGAGGGATCATCCAGTGCTTGGATGCTCAATCACGTGGGCAGCAGAGCTATACATTTTATATATACTAAAAATATTCATCTGTTATGTAATATTTACATGTTATAAAATTGTATTTCAGTTTTAGGCTCCTCCTGATAAGAGAGACCTGGAGGGGCTGGAGCGTGTCCAGGGAAGGGAACGGAGCTGGGGAAGGGGCTGGAGCAGCAGGAGAGGCTGAGGGAGCTGGGAAAGGGGCTCAGCCTGGAGAAAAGGAGGCTCAGGGGGGACCTTGTGGCTCTGCACAACTCCCTGACAGGAGGATAGAACCAGAGCCATGTGGGAATTGATCTTCCAAGTAAAAAGGTAACACTTGCTACCTCTTAATATTATTATAGTTAATAATAATATTATATATTATTATTATTGTTAATATAGATGTTATTATATATATAGTTAATAATATTATTCACTATTATATTTTATTCACTATTATATTTAATTTCTATTCTTGCTGATGGAAAAAACACTAAAAATTTCATAGTGGGTGAAAATGGTGATGGGGTTTGTGATGCTTAAAACTAAAAGAGAGGAAGCAGCAGAATGAAGATTGTAATTCTCAAGAAACCTGATTAATGTTAGGGGCTCAGTAGGGAAGATCCCGTGGGAAGTGTGCAACCTTTACTGAGCAGCATTATGCTCCTTTTGAGATTGAAGATCACAGGTTATAAAAGTAACTATTTGGGAAGCTCAACAGAGGCAACCAAAAGGTTGGTTTTGTGTATTGGCTTTGGATGTCACCTTCTCTCAAGCTGTGTTCCTAATAATTTCCCAGGTCATGGGCAGGGACACCTTCCACTAGCCCAGGTTGCTCCAAGCCCCATCCAGCCTGGCCTTGGACACTCCCAGGGATCCAGGGGCAGCCACAGATTCTCTGGGCACCCTGTGCCAGGGCCTCCCCACCCTCACAGCCAGGAATTCCTTCCCAATATCCCATCCACCCCTGCCCTCTGGCACTGGGAAGCCATTCCCTGTGTCCTGTCCCTCCATCCCTTGTCCCAAGTCCCTCTCCAGCTCTCCTGGAGCCCCTTTAGGCCCTGGAAGGGGCTCTGAGCTCTCCCTGGATGCTTCTCCAGGTGAACACCCCCAGCTCTCCCAGCCTGGCTCCAGAGCAGAGGGGCTGCAGCCCTTGGAGCATCTCCCTGGCTCTTAGTACACTGCACACAGAATTGTACTTCTTAAGCTCTTAGTCCACCCCCTCTCTGCAGGGTTATTCATCCTAGAAATTTATATCCCTGCTGGGGGACAGGTGAGCACCCAGACTTGCAGGGATCAGGGGTGAAATCCCCACACAGCACCTTCAGCATCATCTCATCCCAGACTCCTGCTCCTCCCACTTCTCTGGGCAAAGCAGGAAGCTGTGCCAGGGGTGACAACCAAAAATGAGGTTTGTCCATAACCCATAGAGGGAGCCCAGAAGTGCCCCAAGTCCCCTCTGAGCGCCAGCAGCTGTGACACAGAGCCATGGTCACTGTCATGCTGGAGCAGCACACGATGTTCCTAGGCAGAGGTTTCTGCCTCTGGTATCTGTGGCACACCTGGAAGCCACATTTCCCCTCAAATTTTGGTGTTCCAGTTATCATCTCTCGGCTGTGGTCTGCACTTGGCCAAGAGTCTTGCTGGTGTGTGGATGCTAAAAAGCTAGAAGCAGAGAAATTCTTCAGCTTTTTCTCAATATTCTGTGAGAGCATTGCTTTCACACACAGACTTGATGAAAACAGCGAGGACGGTTTTGTAAACTAATTATTTATCTGTGCACCTGGGGTCTGTTTTGCAGAATTGTTACAGGACACATTGGAAAAAATATTTTTCAGTGGGTGTTGTGGTTTCTAGCCAACTATGAGATCATCATATGATCGGATGATCAATGACCAATGATCTTATGTCATGCTAGGGGACTAGGGTATAAAAATGGGTCTGTAGAAGAATAAAGGGCTTGTGCCATTCTTTCCCTGAGCTTGGACTGTGTCGTTCCTCACCGTTCTCGGTACAACAGCGACGCTGGTGTGACAAAGCACTGTCAGCACACCCTGCCCGGGGTAACCCCTGTGAGGGTGTGAACAGTCTGTGCTCTAAACCATAAACCTGTCAGGAGGGAAAAGCCTGGGGTGGCTGGATGTCTTAGGTTACAATGTAAGATGTGACCAAAAGTATGTGTTCTATTGATGCCATGATGATTTTTTGCCTTTTATTTTATACCCCTTTTATATATCTTTTTATAGCTTTTGTATTCTTAGTGGTTTTTTGCCTACATTCTTGGACTTGTTTGTCAAGCTAGGAGATGAATCATTTTAGAAGCTTCGAAATTAGGGATCACTGTGCCCCAGACCCCAAGGTCCTCTCCAGAACACAATTTGTAAACTAAGATAGAACCATCCAGGGGAAGGTTCTCTGGGGAGGGGGTCTCATTTGAGCTTCTCATTGGGGAATCTTTGATAGATATGCTAATTACTAAGATCTATAATGTTATACCAGATCTTTTGGGGGGGGCATTGCGGTGTGCTTTGAGGTGCATTTGACCTGGACTTGGTGCACCTAAGGATCCTTAAAATAAACACAGAGGTAAAATCCCTTTTTCTCTTCTAACTGTGTTTGCCTCTTGATTTTAAGACCAGGAAAAGGCATCACTATCACCATCTTCATAAGCTGTTAAAGCAGGTGGGGCAGTGTTCCCGATCTCCCTCATGACACATCCCCGATAACTCCCTCCGGAGAGATATCTTCTGTTAATGAGCCACCACGCCTCACTGCATGGCTCAGAAAATTACATCAGCCCATTGTGAGATGCTCCGCCCAGGGGGAGGAGCCAAGCATTCCTACCTGGATAGAATCTGGGGTTTGGAACACCACAGCCAGCTTTTCCTAGTGGATTCCCAGAGGACAAGAGCTACATAGCCACCGCTGGACCTTCCGAGGAGGACCAGACCCTTCTGCAGGATCACTGCCTCAACAGAACCACATCCATCACTTCAGGAGGATGCAGCCACCATTTCATGGGACTGCTACCACCACCCTGACTAACAGCGGGTCAGGTTCTATCCTGGCTCTGTCAGTTCAAGCCAGTATTTCTGTATTGTTGCCTTTATCTTAATTTTCCCTATTGAATTGTAATTCTGACCTGGGATCTACCACTGGTTTGCTTTCAAGCTAGTACACTGGAGAGGCAGGAGCAAGCTGCTGGAGGTACAAGCCCTGTTCTGGGCTGCAGCTGAAATATTTGTTATTTGACCCTAATATCTGGAGATTTCGGAGGCTGCAATTTCGCTGCTGCAGGCTGTGGAAGGTCCTCTGAGCGACCTGGGAAGGTGTCCCTGCCCATGGCAGGGGGTGGGTCTGGATGGCCTTTGAGGTCCTTTCCAACCCAAACCACTCTGTGGTTCTGTGATCTGTGAAAACCTGAACCCAAGCGTGTGACATATCCTGCACTGCAAAGAGTGCTATTTCCTTATAGTAACTCAAGAGTAGAAGACTTCTTGTAAGCAGAATTAAAATACTCTCTTTTATTTCCACGTCTCCAACCTTGCTCCAAGCCCTTGATGTGTGAGAGGGAAAAGCTTTTTGAGATAACTTTATATTTGTATATATAAGGAAAAAAATCTTCCCTGTGAGGGTGGTGAGGCCCTGGAACAGGTTGCCCAGAGAAGCTGATGCTGCCCCATCCCTGGAAGTGTCCAAGAACAGGGTTTGGAGCAACCTGGGATAGTGGAGGGTGTTCCTGCCCATGGCAGGGGATTGAACAAGATGATCTATAATGTCCCTTCCCACCCAAGCCATTCTGTGATTCTATGAATAAAAGTATTTTTCCTCCCTTGTGATGATTCACGTTTGGTGGCCTCTTTCCGATTAAATTTTTTAGTGAACTTCAACTCAAGACAAGTTCAGTTGTAGGAAATTCCAGGTCAAAGAGGGAATCCCTGCTGAAGCTGCAAGCTGCTGAAGACACAAGAAGTAAGTGGAAAGTGGTGGTGGGAGTTCATAACCTGGTATTTGACGTGATAACGTCATTGCTTCATCACACATAACTGTTTCCACTCAACCCCATTCCTGCACCATCCAACCCATTTTCATGGTAGGGCCCTTTCCTTTCACGGTGAGCGCTCGGGGGGAAAAAAAGCAGGTCAGCTTCTGGGCTGAAAAAGTGGGTTTCTGGTAATTTTACCCTCTCTTGCTCTTCCACGCTCTGTGTCGCAGCTCAGTCGATGTGCCGGTGAATATTTGTGACAGTCAGAGTAGGAACGTGTGTCACAGCGCCGGTGTCACCTCAGGTGAACTTGGTTACCTGAAATGTGTCAAACGTACACGAGGAAAGTCGCTGGGCTCTGAGCTGTCGGCTGAACCAGACCACAGAGTCATCACAACATCCTGCAGTGATGCAAAGCATCGGTCCATGGAGATTTCTGCTGGTGTGGGTCGAGAGAGGTGACAGCAGCAACCAGATCAGACCTTTTTTGTTGGAAAGTTTGATGAATTTGTAAGAGGTTTCTGATTTTTCGTAGGACTGAAAATGTCATGAATCTGTTGATTTCCTGGGTGACTGGAGATGAATTTGTGTGAAGAGTCCTACCTTTCAGCCCTCTGCTTCCAGCTTGGCTACGTGGCTTTGGGAAAGGCTTCTCTTAGGGCTTTTCTCTACAAATAAGATCCATAAAGTGGTTATATGGGAGTTTTTTTCTGCTATAAAAATAGCTTTTACTCCCAAAGAGATCTGCTGGTGCTCCAGGGGAAACAGCACATGCACTGTTCTTTCCCCTCCAGTTGGTGACTGGTCTTTTCTGGATCACAGGATGCTGAATCCTGTTTCCACTTTTATTTTCATGCCTCTCTCCTGTTCGTTATTAAGTGAGGATTGTGTGATTGAGAGGGATTAAAGCTTCTATGGACACAAAGGAGCAGGACCAGGTGGAGGAATTCAAGGGAAGCTCCTGGCCCAGCTCTTTCAGGGTGGATGGTCAACCCAAGCCCACGTGCGCGTCCCACCGAAGTGCATGGGAGAGGCTTTCCTCATATCACCCTGCTGGCTGCAGCACCATGGGACTCATTAGGGATTTTGGGACTCATTTTGGGATTGTGCAGAACTTACGGGGTGTACAGGGGCAGCAGCAGCAAAGTTGGGCAAAGGAAAGGATAAGGTGCATCAGTAAGAAACAGTGTGTGTGGGAGTGCTAAAGACATCGAGATGGACTAGCTCCAAATTGTTCCATAAGTCTGGGCCCCTCCTGGTGCTCCAGCCCCTTCCCCAGCTCCATTTCCCACCATGGGTATCCAAGGAGTCCATCCAGGAGAAATGCTGCTCCGAGGTCTACCCAGTTTACAGCTCAGGTGGGGACTGGGAGTCAAAGCTGAGCTGGAATGGGGCTCCTGGTGATGGTGGTCAAGGCCAGTGAAGGTGGTCAGGTCACTTACAGGGCGTGTATGAGTTTTCAGAATCCTGCACAATGTGTCACCCCAGTAGGGAAGGCATCCCCGCTCCTGGTGCCCTGAGATTTCCCAGGAGGAGTTCCCCATGGCACCTATTCTTCCCCTGCCCAGTCCCTGCAGGATCCCTGGGATGAGGTGGGGGTGGATTGTGCAGTTGAAGGGAGGTTAAGTGGTGAAGTTCCATGTCCTGCCCTCATTTTGAAACCCTTGTTGGGTGCCTGACTTTGCAGCTGGCTGATCTCTGCTGTTGGGTTTGTTTGAGGCACGTGGAAGTGCATCTACACGTGTTTGTGGTGAAAAAATACTATGATTAGAAAGAGGGGGTGGGAAGGAGTGAAAAAAAACCAACTGCCTGAAGAGTTTGGGTTTTTTTCTCTTTTTCTTTCCTTATCTCTCGATCTGCCCGAATAAATGGTATTGGCTGAGTTGGGATGCTGGTAGTAGCATCTGCCCTTCCCTTTTTTGGAGGTAGATGGGAGGAAGTGGGCTAAAAATTGCAATATCAGCTCCTAACCTTGGGTCAGGTAAGCCAGCTGTGCTGCAATGGAAAGGGTGGCAGTGCCTGAGCTTTGCTATAAAATGGAGAGCACAACTGGCTCTGAGACACAAGCAGGGTTGAAAGGGTCTCAGAGAAGGAGAACTCTCGTGTCCTGTCGCCCTGACATCCACCCAAAGCAGCAGGGAGGTCACCATGGCTTTCACCAGCTCTGCTGGGGTAAGTACTTATATTTAATATAAAGGATAAAATGTATTTGCTACAGGAGAGAAAGCAGAATGCAGATCCCCTGATTTGTAGAGAAAACCCTTTTGGTCTGGCTGGGAGCTGACTGGGATGCTGGGTGTGTCTGATGCAGCTGCTTGGTGACTGAGTGACAGGGGCGTGGTGGACTATCCATTATTTATTGATCTCCTGTTCATCAGCACTGCTGATGTGGGATTGGCAGAGCCCTTTTTGCAGGCAACATGCTATCAAAATTGTTGAAATTTCACTGTGGACATCTGTGCATTTGAGTCTCAACCAGCGTTTGCATCACTTTCAGCCCCTGTGATTTCCTTAAAAGCCTTGCATTTATTTTGTCTTCTTTTGAGGAGCTGGGCTTGACAGTCCTCGTGGTTCCCTTTCCGTTTAGGACATTCTGTGACTCAGTTATTTACTAAAACTCTGCCTACTGGAAATGGCTCAAGAACCCCAGATTTTCTTGGGAAAAGGGTTATTTCCAGCAGATGGCTGTGGGTGGCCAGTTTTTATGGTCCTGAGGAAGCTGTGGCTGGGCAAGGTTTTAAGCTTAAGCATAGACTCAGCTGAGTCCTTACCCCAGTTTTTAGCTGGTAAGACGGTGCTGTGTGATTGCAGAGCAGGATCTTCATGGCTTGTTGGAGATACTCTTCTTGGTGCCGAATCAATGATGAATCAGAATTTAAATCGGGGTTTAGCATCTGTTATGATGAGTTTTATTAGCACCATTGTGCTATTTGCTCATCTTGGCCCATTTCACACACATACAAGTATGAAGATGGTCCACTGATGGTCCAGTCTAACCAAGACTTGGCTCTTTGTGCTCTCTCTTTCCTGACCGGGCAGAATTAACGACACCTTTCTCTCTCCCAGTTCAGATCACTGGTGCTGGTGCTGGTTTTAGCCCTCGCTGTCAGGAGCTCACCCCACAGAAAGGCTGGTGCCTCTGCGAGGCTGAGTGAAGGTTGCCTGAACCAAAAGGATCCCAAATTCCCCACAACGGTGAAGGTTGACATTCGTATCAGCAGCTCAGACCCTGCCTTTAGGACGGTCCATGATGTCAGGAACCGGTCTCTTGCTCCTTGGGATTACAGGTAACTGCTCAGTTGCTCTCTAAGTTGTGAGGGCGGTGTCACAGATGGCTTTTTGTGGTGGTTTGTTCTCAGCATATGCCCAGAGTCCTGTGAGTATTGCAAACACTTCTTGGGACACGCTGACTTTTGATGTTGGGTGAGATTTCTCCAAGAGAAACTGTTTGCAGTGCAAAGGGATATTGTTGGAATGGTTTCTAATCATCTTGTCACTGTATCAATCACAGAATCATTTAGGTTGGAAAAGCCCTCTAAGGTCATTGAGCCCAACCATTCCCCCAGCACTGCCAAGGCCACCCCTGACCCATGTCCCCAAGTGCCACATTTGCACAGCTTTTAAACCCCTCCAGGGATGGTGATTCCACCACCTCCCTGAGCAGCTGTGCCAGGCCTTAACAACCCTTTCAGGGAAGAAATTTTTCTTAATATCCAATCTAAACCTCCCCTGTTGCAACTTGAGGCCGTTTCCTCTTGTCCCTTGTTTCCTGGGAGCAGAGCCCGACCCCTCCTGGCTGCCCCCTCCTGTCAGGGAGTTGTGCAGAGCCACAAGGTCCCCCCTGAGCCTCCTTTTCTTCAGGCTGAGCCCCTTTCCCAGCTCCTTCAGCCTTTCCTGGTGCTCCAGACCCTTTCCCAGCTCCTCTGAGCAGCTTTCCAGTCCCTCTGCCCCAAGCCTGTAGCACTGTGTGGGTTTGAAATAATGATGAAATTAATTATTCCTCTAGGAAAAGAATGACAGGAATACGTTGTAATTTCACATTTTCCTAACAAAAAGAAACTTCCAAATGCTGAAATTAAAACCAACCAAAAATTAATAGGCCAGTAGTGGGTTCTGTATTATTTAACCCAGCTCCACTCCATTCCTCAGCTCCTAAAGAATGATACAGCAATATTACCCTCCCACTGCTGATTCCGTTTCTACAAAATCATTGTGAAAATGCTGAGGACAGGGAAATCCTTTGTGTCTCATAGTGAGGATGCACAAATAAGATGATGGGGATATAAACAAGAAGATCCTGCTGGATGACACTGTCCAAGTGCATAAATCAGTCTTGTGTCCCCATTCTCCAGCCTGGATGACGATCCCAACCGCTTCCCGCGGGTGATCGCCCACGCCCGGTGCCGCCTGTCCGGCTGCCTGAGCCCCCTGGGGCAGGAGGACCACAGCCTCAACTCGGTGCCCATCAAGCAGGAGATCCTGGTGCTGCGGCGGGAGCAGCGCGGCTGCCTCCCCTCCTACCGCCTGGAGAAAAGGGTCATCACCGTGGGCTGCACCTGCGTCACTCCGGTCATCCAGCACCAGGCCTAGGAGGAGTGGCTGGGGAAGGCCACGTTGGGAACAGGAAGCATCTCCCGTGAACATCCCGCTGGTGAAATCCCACAGCTGCCCGCCTCTCATCCCAGGAATCCAACACACCGCTCCCCTTCCAAATCTGAGCCAATTGTCTCCTGAAAGTCGTGATTCTTGCTGGTGTTCGTTTATGGATTTTAGGGTGGGAATCACCAGTAGCTGGTGATGGAGGGGAGGAAGAGTTCTGCTTTTTACCCCAAGCAGTGAGAGGGTAAAGCAGTGCTTTTTTAAATTTATTTTTCATTCTGGTTTATATCAGTTTGGTGAATCAAACTAATTACAGTTTCCAAAGTTGTCCCTGGCAGTAAACTGCGCTAATTGAATACTAATTGAATTGAATACATGCCCACCAGCACTGCCACAAAAAATTCCTCTTCTCTCCCTCCCTCTCTTCCTCCCTCTTTCCCTTCCTTCCTCATCCCTATCCCCTTTCCCTTCTCTGGCCATCCCTGCTCACTGGGATATTACTGGTGTCAGTCAGACATTGGTGCCACCAGGCCTGGTTGTCACCACACTCTGGGTTTGTGTCACTGCTTCTCTATGGGAACAGCAACTGATTAATTGCAGAACATTTTGGGAGATAATTGAGTCCACTTGTTGAGTGTTAAAATGGTAAAGACCCAACAGATATCTATATTTCTATTTATGTCTTCTATTTATGGCTGTATTTATGGCTCTGCGTGTGCTCAGAGTATAAAAAATATTGATCAATTTAATCTGTATTTATTCATTAACTTATCTGCTGAATAAAAATAATATTTTAATTTAAAAGATGGTTTTTATGATAGCTCAGAACGACAACAGACACAGAGAATGGGTTTGTGCTGCAGTAGCACTGAGAGATTTTGGCACAGATCGGGCGTTTTCTGGTGCAGTGAGATGAGTAAGAGGGAGCAGAAGAGAACTTGCAGCCTAAACAGATGAAAAGACAACAAAGAAGAGGCTGAAAGCAGTGAAGGGAGGTTCTGCAGGCAGTAGTGGTGATGGAACAAGGTTCTCTAGACCTTTGGGGTGGTCTCTAGGGATGGTGGGAAAAAAGATGGGAGATATCACATTCCAGGGCTGCAACTGGAATTTGGGATGGTTCATGAGAGCTGGGAAAGGCCTGTCCCATCCTCTTCCAGGCAAGGCAACATCCCTATAAGCAACCTTCTCCTCCCCAGCTGAATAGTTGGCTGAGCAGGAATGCAGGGAGATGTGAGATGGCTTCGTCTCACTGCTCCTTAGCCAGGTAATTCACAGGTGCTGGGATTAAAGTGCTGGATGAGGATCCCTCCACATCAAGGAACCCGGAGCTGTGCCTGCAGGGCATGGTTTCCTGCTGAGCTGAGCTCTCCTGCCTTAGGAAAGCAGGAATTGCCCTGTCCCTGCCTTAGCTGCACAAGGAGCACAGCCTGGCACAGCTCACTGTTCAGGAGTTGGACTGGGTGATCCCTGTGTGTCCCTCAGGATGTTCCATGATTCTGTAACTATTTACTGTTTTATCAAATTACCGCAATGTTGCTTTTTTTGCATTCCTCCTCTTTTATCCAGAGCTGGGCCAGGCTCTCAGCCCTCTGGCTTTGGTTTTTTCTGGGGAGGTTTTAAACCTGTATTTCCTTGTTCATTTAAATCAGGACAAACCTGTGCAACCATTCTCGTATTTCATTTTGACTGCACAGAAACCACTTCAAATTAGATCCACCTGGTGCAGGTAGACCCTGGGTTTCCTCCCCAGTGTGGGCTAGGTGGGTTGTTCAATCTAAATGACTCAAGGCCAGGTTGGACAGGGCTTTGTGCCACCTGGGATAGTGGGAGGTGTCCCTGCCCAAGGCAAGGGTTGGAACGAGATGGTCTTTGAGTTCCCTTCCAACCCAAACCATTCCATGATTCTGTGATTCTGTGATTCTATGATTCTGTGCTGACTCTTCTGGTGCTTTTTGTTGAGTCAGGTGTGTTCTGTGCCCTGTGGGATTCTGGAAGCCACTTCAACCATCCGTGGGTACCCTTCTCATTCAGTTGCAAGCATCTGCATTCGTTTGTGGCAGCAGCTGTTTCGTTATGACCACCGAGCTCTTCATGTGGTGCAGAGCAAGCCCAGGGAGGCGTCTCCTGCTTTCCTCTCACAGTAACTGCTGACCAGGAAATTGCAACCTGCTTCTTACTCCTGACCTACTTCTCTCCACAAACCTGCCCTGTGGGGCTGCCCTCACTTGTTTTTCAGGGAGAAAACTGCGCTGTGTCTCTCCTCTCAGTCGTAATTACTTTGACACTGGGTTCATGGCAGCGTATGCCCTGTGCTGATGCTCCTAAACACCCACCAGCCTACCCTAAGAGTGGTCCTAACTGGATGGATAATGAAGTGGCTAATTAGGAAAATACACAGATGGCTAGTTAAGGAAGTCTCACCCATGAGTCATGAGGTTTTGCAGGCAGAGCTCTCAGCTGCAAACCACACACCACTCAGGGAGGCATTGCTCGTATGTGGGGTTTGTTTCCTCCTAAAGGCATCGTTCTTAGAGTGCAGCTGCTTGTAAATACAAGCCTGGTTATTTTTTGGGCGCTGGCTTTCGCTGCCAGCAATCTATTAATTTGGGGGTTAGAACTAGATGATCTTTAAGGTCCCTTCTAACATAAACCATCCCGTGATTCTGTGAATCAGAGACCACGACAAACAAATTTATGCTTCTTGTAAAGGGCACAGTCATATCACCACCGAGAGCAAGAGCAGTTCACAGCCTTTGCTAAAGGCTTTGCTTGGTTTGTTCCCTTTGCAGCAATGGACCCAGATCCTGGGCGCCCAGCTGGGCATCTCTGGCTCTGGAATGTGGCTTGGAGCAGCCTCCAGGGACTGGGTTGTTTTTCCAGGAGGAGAAAACACAGCTGGAGGTGTAGCAGTAGTGCCACAGTGTCTTCTTGTAACCCACTGGGCTAAGCAGCCTCCAGTCACAGGTTGGTATCTGAGCCTTGTGGCCTTTCCTGTTCCTTTTCTCTTCTGATTTCCTCTCACTGAGCTCCTGCCCTTGTTCCTTGCTCACTGCAACCCTTGGCTGTGTGCTCTGGCAGCTGATGCTGTTGTAGCAGCTCCCATGGGATGTTGGATGGAGCACAGTTCAGACCCTCCTTACATTGCCATGGGCTGGGGGGCACAGCAGTGATGTCAGCACAGGTGGATGCCTCCTCCCAGACCCGTGCTGTGACCTGTGAACGTGTTGGCCAGAAAGTATCTCAGGCCTCTTTGGACCACTGACCACAGGCAGGTGCTCGTGGGAGTGCTCAAAGGGGCTGCAGGACACAGCAGCCTGTTCCACAAAAACCATTGCCTTGGAAAGCGTGCAAAATTAAATGCATAAAGAATGTAAAGGTTGCAAGCTAAAAGGTTGAAAAAACCCAAGAATTATCTGTGTTTGGTAAGCCAGAGGGTTAATGGACGGAAAGACCAGAAGCTGACATGGTTTATTGGGAGTTTGACATTACAGTCAAAATTTTAAGGTGCTGAGCTATTTTCGGATCAGTCCCGAAATTCTCTGGAAGAGCAATTTCCTGATCAGTCCTGTGGGGATCTGTGGGTTGGTGCCAACATGATGGCTATAGATGGTGGGGTGAGTTTCTGCATCAGCTGCAAGTTCTGGATATGGCCCGAGAGACCAGAGCAGGAACCTGCTCCTGTGTCAACATCACCTCCAAAACTGGAGACTTGCCTTGATCCTGCCTCTGAGGGTGATGAGGCACTGGCAGAGAGAAGCTGTGGCTGTTCCATCCCTGGAAGTGTCCAAGGCCAGGTTGGATGGGGCTTGGAGCAACCTGGGATAGAGGAAGGTGTCCCTGCCCATGGCAGGGGGTTGGAACTGGGTGAGCTTTAATGTCTTTTCCAACCCAAACTGTTCTAGAATACCACAATCTCCGTTTGTCTCCATCCCCTTCTTCCTTTTACTTCAATATTGTTTTTAACCTTGTGTGTGAGTGGCCTGATTCTGCATTTTCTACAGCACTGTTGCAAGGCAGTGATAAAATAATCCCAAACCTGCTTAAAATGTCTGTGATTGTCTGGTACCACTTGGCAGAGCCAGAGCTGTTGGTGGAGGTGGGATGTGCTGGTGCTGGATGTCAGGAGCTGAGAAGCTGCTGGCCAGACTCAGCACCAGACACAAACTGCACTTTCTGCCTTTGCTGCTCACAAAGAGGAGTTCCAGGAGCTGGACTTAGATGATCCTTGTGGGTCCCTTCCAACTCAGGTTATTCTAGGATTAAAAACATTTTTCATATTTTCTAATTATTCCCCATACTTCCAGAGCTAGATAGTGGGAGCAGGTTCAGGTCCTCAGCTCTTCAGAGAAATCCCTTCTTGCTTTTGGTGTAACTTTTTATTTATTCTTCCTCCAGAAAAATTGCTCAGCTTTTCTACCTTTTTCTATAATTTTAACAAAATATTGAAAATATGTTTGATGCTCTTTGGGGCTTATGGACTGACAGAATACTGTTTTCTGGGCACAGCTTTCTATAAGTGAGTAAAATCAGTACAAACCATCATGTTCTGTGTTTTATCTGCATTCTTAGTAAGCACAATGTATTTGTATCATGATCAAGGTTCCCTGTTCTGGTAAATGAACAGAGATTGTTTATCTCCTCTCTAACCTGACCCCATAATTTTTCACGGTGGCTTTTTATGTCAGACTTCTGAAACTTGTGTTCTTGGCCTCGTTACAGCTGAATCTGCAGCACCTTTTATAAGCATCTGGTTTCTATCCAGATTGCTTTGATAAGTGGCAGCAATGAGCATGATTATCTGCAAAAATCCAATCTCAAACTTCCCTTTCTGGAGGGTTTTACTCACAGGTTGCCAAGACACTGCTGCTCTGATTCTGCAAACTGGCATCAAACTGAAATGGGGAGCAGTGCTGGACTGGAAGCTTTTATGTTGGAGAGGATTTTGCAGCAATCTGCCCCCTTTCTCCAATGAAAATATCATTTAAGGGCATCAAATTGGCAGAAATTTGCACTGAAACTCTTGAAAACAAGGAAGAACAATCTTTACCTGTTGAACCTCAAACTGAGAAGAGCTGTGCATGGGTGAAAGAGGAGCTCTACTCTCTTTGGTCTCTCATTGTGATCATTATTGTTTGTCGAAAAATAAAGACACTGATGAGGTGTCAGGGTGCATTGGTTTGGGATTATTCTGCACCTTTCCAAGTGAACACAGCAGTGTGAAGGGAAATCTCTTGGCTCATGGTGCCAGGAGTTAGGAGAGAACTTGCAGCAGGAAAGAAAACAGTCCTCTGGCCCCTTTAATGTGGGTGATAAATTAACCTTTTAAATGCTTCTGCAGGACCATGTAGAACACCCAGGCAGCCTGTAGGTGTGAGCACAAAGTTGTCCAAATAAATAAAAATTGCTTCTGTCCTAAGGCACAGATTTAGCTGGGTTGGTAAATGGTTGAACAAAAGCCATGCTGGAAGGGAGACTGGAGTATCTTCACTAAGGCCAGGTTGGGCGGGGCTTGGAGCAACCTGGGGTAGTGGAGAGGGTCCCTGCCCATGGCAGGGGGTTGGAACTAAAGGGTCTTTAAGGTCCTTCCAACCCAAACTATTCCATGATGATGACGCTGATCTGTGTCAGCAGAAAACTTTTGGCTTTTCAATGCTCCAGTTGTGTCATCTCCTTCTGACCTGGTTCTGAGTTTTTCCACCTCAGCGTAGCTCTCTCAGCATTTTCCAGTCCCCACTAAACATGTGCCAGCTCCAGCTAGTGGCACGTGACTTCCAGGGAAGAAAGGGTTGGACTTTTGGTGATTTTAACTGTTAGAAGTTACTTGGGCTAATTGCAGACAATTTGACAAAACTCCTTCTAGGAGTGGTAGGACAGTGAGAGATTATCTAAACGACAAGGAAGTCAATTCTGTTTCAATCTTTCTGGACTGATATTTATACAAATCTTTGAAAACCTCGAAGGATGAGCATTCCTTGATGGTTTTTGGTTTGGGTGTTTTTTGTTTTTTATTTTTTTAAGTCGGTTCACATGCTTAATACTTGTGGGACAGTCAGCTGGGTTAAACTTCAGGACCTGCAGGAGAAGAAAGGGCCTTCCTTAAGGAAGAATAACTGGAGATAAGATCAGAACCTAGCCAAATTAGGATCATACACACTCCTAGATTCCTATGTTTGGGCAAAGCAATATCAATGTTTGAAGGTAACTGAAGGTGTGGGCAGGAGTTCATTGTCGTGATTGCAGGGACTGTGATCAGTTTGAGTTAATCAGTGTTTCCTTGGCCCACTGCTGATCTGCCAGGTCCAGGAATGGTGTGGCTGTGCCGTGGGTTTAGGTTTCAGGCTGACCCACCTGGAGTAGGTTAGGTAGGATTTGGGCTCTCTGGAGCAGCTGGAGGGAATCAGCCCCAGCAGCAAAAGCTGGGGTGGTCACAGCTGGATCTGGAGAAGATGCTTCCACCTGAGAGGACCCTCCCTCTCATTAGGGACTCTCAGCCCCGAGCTCTGCATCTCTACAAGTTCCATATTTGCTGTCGCATTTGCCAGTGGCGCTTTGCCAGTGCCTGAGCAGGGCCACACCTCCCGGAGACAGCAGCAAACAAAACATCCTCCTCCTCACCAGCCAGCCTTGCCCTCTGCAACATGGAACGTGTTCATTGGAGCACTTTTGACCCAAGTGTGCTGTAAATAAACCCACCTGCTGTGCCAGACACCCACCCACGCAAGCCCCATCCGACCGCAGCCGAAGTGCTGCGTCAGGGTGCCCCACATTTGCAGCGCTGTAAACGTACTGGAAGGACATGAACACAGAGAAAATTATGATTGCAATCAGCAAGGCATGGTTAATTGCTTCAGTCACCCACCTGACTCTCGTGAGCTTCCCCAAGTGTAGCCAGGTGCTGTCTCTGCTCCACAGAAAATGGGCTGAAACGGGCTGGGCTGAGATTCACCGATAATGTTGGAGCTAAGTTAAAGCTCAACAGTGGAAATGCAGTTGCTGTTTTAGGAGAGGGAGCTTCTTGGAGTTTCTTTCCCCCCAAATAAGTATTCAAAGCGTTGTGTTGAACCTATCTTTAAAAATCCTTTTCCAATCGGATAATTAGGTGGATTGCTGGGTAGTTACCCAGTAGATATTGTTTTTGCTTTTCTGTCCTTAACGTGAATCTCTTGGGTGCCACTTCATAAATTATTTTCCTCCAGGTATCTTAGCTTCTCTATTGGTAAAATGGTGTTTTCCCTAAGTTTTTTTCCATGGGGTTTACGTTCTACTGCTGCAGAGGTAGATGTTACCAAGAGAATTTGAGGCTTTAGCATCATGTAAATCTCTATGATCATGATTAAGTAATTTCTTGCCTTATCAAGAAGCCTTCTTTAGAAAGAAAAGAGAATACCAAAGAGTTCTTCCACTTATTTTTTTTATTACACAAAGATAAATAAACATTACCTTAATACTTAAAAAAAATATATTAGGATAATACATTATTACTATTTTTTCTACCAGCATAAATAGATTTATATAAATAGACATTTCAAAGTGTAAACTAAAGATGGGTAGAGTCCCCATTACTTTCCAGCCCAACACGTGGAGGTGTCCGGATTCTGAATTTTTGGAGTTCAAGACTTTTGGGGGAAAACATTAAATTTTTTAACCAAGACGCCTAATTTTCAGTACATTCTGATGTGTTCTAGCTAATTTTTATGGCTTGATTCAGCTTTTTGGAAGCTGGATCAGCCTCTTCCATTTCCACGCAAGGAAACTCTCCATAGCTCCTCGCTCTTGCCCCTCCGGCTCCCTTCAGGCCTGGTGCTGGATCAAGGGGGTGACACAGGTGCAGCCCACGGTGATGATTTTCTTCTCCAGCGTGTAGGATTGCTGGCAGCCCCTCTGCTCCCTGCGGAGGACCAGGATCTCCTGCCTGATGGGGACGGAGTTGAGGCCGTGGTCCAGCTGCCCCTCCGGAGTCAGGCACCGCGAGTGGCGGCACTCGGCGTCCGCGATCAGCCGGGGGAAGCGGTCGTGGTCCTCGTCGATCCTGGGGGTTGGCAGCAAAGGGAATATTTGAATCCCAAGGCGTGAGAGTCTGGATGACTATGGGCTCCCAGCTCGGGGGCCTGTGCATCCTGGGGTACATTTCCTATGGAGGGATGGCAGATTCTCCAAAACTCCAGGTTTTTTAGAAATAAAATGTAAGTAACTAAATACTGGGTGTTTTTCAATGTATGGCTGCATGTAACTGCCTTTGCAAAGGACTTGCTTCAAGCAGGCACTGACTTTGAAAGACTGATCAGAAATGATTTGAGCTTCCCAACATGACACTCAAACAGACCCCAAAACCTTCAGTTCCTCCCCAAAATGGGAAATGTTGGTGTTATTAAGCCACCGTTGAATTTGGTGCAATATTAACCCCCTGAGGTATTTTTTATGATGCTTCAGGTAAAGAATGTTGAAGTTAAAGCTTGCCCCAGTATACAAATGAATTAATTAAATTGTAAAAGTAATTTGCTTTTCCTTCTGTATATTGCCTAGGCTATGTGTTTGTTTTGTGCTGCTTTCTGTCCTGGTTCTCTTTCAAAGAGGATTATAGGGACTGTGAACACCCTCATATTTCCAAAATCCCTCAACTGTGAAGCACTGAAAATAGAGATGAAAGCATTTTTCTTGGCCAGGACATCCAGTGTTTTTCCAGGCCACAGCGACAGGGATCGTACCTGTAATCCCACGGAGCCAGGGAGCGGCTGCTGACATCCGGACTGGCTTTGGTGTCCTGGTTCAGGCTGCTGATGCCGAGGTTGACTCTCACAGTTTGGGGGAATTTTGAGTCTTTTTGGGTCAGGCATCCAGCAGATGCTTGCTTGAAGATGTTCTCTGGCTTGAGCCCAGGCTTGATCACCTTCCCGTGGGCAGGACTGCTGGCTGACAGCATGGCCAGCAGCACGAGGAGTAGGGGTCTGAGCTGGAGGAAATTGGTACATTTAGGGCACAAGACAGGTGTGAAATTCATCCACAGTCAGCCTAACTGGTAGTTAAAGCCTGTACTGCAGGTTGGAATAATTCTGGGAAAATGTGCTGTATGTCACATCAATGCCCTCATTACCTGATTCTCACAGTGCTGACAGGTGTAGTATACACCCAGTTGTAATTTGGCAATTAAAAATGTTAAATTATAGACAACAGTATAATACAGAAGATAGCAGAAAGGATATAACAAGAAGAAAAACACTCTAAAGTTGAGTTTTCAATGTATTTCTTGCCTCAGAGAATGCTGTGGTAGCCCATGTCACTAAAATACAGTCTCATTGCTGCCCCATGAGCATTCTCACATTTTAGTTATTTTTAATTATTAATGATTTAAACAAGCCCTTTAAAGGTTGGTGCAGATCCCTATTCAATCTATTACAATTTAAATCTTAAATTAAATCTCTGTCAGACTGGGGGGAAATAAACCCAGAATTCAAGTTCTTACCAGAGAAGCGCAAAGAGTTGGAGACATCTTCCTTCCCTTACTGCTTCTGATGCTTGTGCTGTGCTCTGCTGAGCTGAAGGTATCTGGGTACATCTGATGCTGCACCTTTTATAAGGGTTTCTGGGCTGTGCTGAATAATTTGGAGTAGGTGTTATTTTCCCCAAACTTCACTGTGGTTCTGACCATAACCTAAATTAAGACGTGTATGTATATAGGTTCCATTAACACAGGTGGCATACAGGATATATCTTAGATCTGTAGATGCATTCCTTCAACCATGTCACTGAAACGCCAAAAAAACCCAGATGACTTTAGGAAACCACAAACATTACAAATTTGTGGGTGCAAAGTATTCAATTTTAGATTGGGATGCAGTAGGTATCAAACCCAAGTGTCGCTGGCACAGGTTTGGATCTGTTTGCTCCTAGATCAGTCTGATGTCTTTTCATCCCAAACTGGGCAGATGTTGGACAGCTGGCCACCATTGAATTGCTCTCTTATTCTTCCCATGGGCTGTAATTTGTCTTGATGTCTGAGGAGCAATGTCCCTGCTCAAGCTCAATTCTTCTCTGAATTGGGCTATTTTTATTCACAGTTAAACCTCAGGTGTGATACCTCAGTGTTGATAGAATGCTTGGCGATAGTGAGCTCCCAGAAGTCACTCATTCTCCACATAGGAAAAAAAAATGAGTGAGCTTTGTTTTGAGCTTGCCACTTTTTCATTTTGCTTTCATTTTGCATCTCTCCTGCTATGAGACACTGTTTTGTTCCCGAGGAAAGGAGTTTGGGAAGTGTGATGGATGTAGTTAAACTTCCAGTTCTTAAGTTACGGGGAAGACAGAGGGGCTCCAGAGAAACTTTGTGAAGGCTGAGAGATGCAAAATGACACTCAGGCACAGGTTGGCCAGAGGAGCTGTGGCTGCCCCATCCCTGGAAATGTCCAAGGCCAGGCTGGATGGCGCTTGGAGCAACCTGGGATAGTGGAAGGTGTCCGTGACCATGGCAGGGGGTTGGAACATTCAAAGATGGAATATTCAAGGTCCCTTCCAACCCAAACCATTCCATGATTCTAGGATTCTATAACATTGAGTCTTTTCTCTGATATTCCTTTTTTTTAGGAAGTACTCCCATCACTTTGCTCTGACAGTGGGTTACAGTAGCTCAGATGTGCCCTGTAAAGTGACACTCAGTGTAACAGCCTTGAGCCGCTGATCAGAACTTTTCCCAGGCCTAATTTTGGTGGGTTTTTCCATGAAAATGATGCGGAGAAGGGACAGATTTATTAATTTCTTAATAGTTATACTTAATTCCAAATTTTACTCACCTTGTGCCATCCAAAGGAGGATGCAAATAGGGGTAGAATTTAGTTTGCGGTTTCTGGGATACCCATGACCTACATCCGCTTGTTTAAAAGATGCTGATGCTTCAGAAATTAAACGTATATTTCAGTTTCCCTCTTCAAGTTAGAGATGCACAGGTTAAAGGAAACAGTTCCCTCAGAAGGGGTTTTCTCTAATGCCATTTACTGAAATATCCTTTCAAAGTGGGTCAGTTAAATTGCCAATTTTAGAAGCAAAACACGTTTTTGAAAGCCTACAAGGTAGCGGAAGGTCAGATTCAACCAGCCTGACCCTAAATTGCCTACCCTAAATGCGTCAGTGGTTTGGGTTACCTAGGCACTTGAAAGGTGAATAGTTAAGCATTCGAACATGGCTGATCCACCACAACATTGCAATGGTGAAAAAAAATATTTCCATGGTTTGTATCGAGGTGTAAATGCGTTTGTTGGCAGTTGTAATGGGCAAGATGTGAAGGTCTGGGGAGAACATGTGCATCTTGAAATGCTTCTACCAGGTCTGAATTATGCAAAGGAAACTCTCCCATTTCTGGTTTCAAGATTTTTCCGAGTTCAAAATAACTGTTTTGTAATTTTTAATGCTCTGAAGTGAAAAAAATAAAATATGATTTTCCCCATGAGAATGGAGTTTACCCTGTAGGATTTATTTTATTCTGACACATCGTTTTCTCTTAGATAGAGATCTGGAAACTGGGACACCAACAAAGGCTTACTGAAACAACAACAAAAAAAATTAAATATTATCAAAAGCCTTTTGGAATGAAACCTACCCCTTCTCTTGGCTCTGGTGAAAGCTTTCTTGAGATTAAGTTGCTATTTAAGTGCTTTGCCCAGTTGAGATTCTTCAGGTGCCCAAATCTGAGTGTGTTGGCATCGATGACACTTTCTCCCCTCAAAGAGTAACTTAGAATCAAAGAATGGTTTGGACTGGAAGGGACCTTAAAGATTATCTTGTTCCAACCCCCTGCCATGGGCAGGGACACCTTCCACTATCCCAGGGTGCTCCAAGCCCCGTCCAACCTGGCCTCGGACACTTCCAGGGATGGGGCAGCCACAGCGACCATCCAAGTGCTGAAGCTCTGGAGTCCTGACTGAACTTGCTGTAAATTTAAAGAGAACTGGCAGGGAACTCCAAATACTTCACACATTTTTTTTTTTTAAATCACCATCGGTTAAGTTTATGATATTCCTGTAAATTTAAAAAAAATAAATTTTAAGTTTATTTTTTTTAAAATTTAGAAGTAGTAACATATTTGCATCTTTTTTTCTTCCTGGAGAGAATGTATTTTCTTCCTTCTGAGTACATATTATAAATCCCTATAAATACAGCAGCACTCTCCCTCCTACATACAAGTGTCGCATGACCCACTGCTTTGTGGAGGTAATTTCTAGGGTTAGACTGAGCCTGAGTTCAGTGGTGATCTGTGGGAAACTCAGAATTTGATGGGACAAGGCTCTGAGCACTCTGGTTAAACACTGACATTTAATTTTAGTTCAATTTAATTAAATCATGCTGTGAGTGGATGGTTGGGCCAGACACATTCAGAGGTCCCCTTCAAACTGGTTAAATCCAGAGAAGGGCCAGGAAAATGCTTGGAGGACTGGAGCCACCTCTGCTCTGGAGCCAGGCTGGGAGAGCTGGGGGTGTTCACCTGGAGAAGAGAAGGATCCAGGGAGACCTCAGAGCCCCTTCCAGGCCCTGAAGGGGCTCCAGGAGAGCTGGAGAGGGACTAGGGACAAGGCATGGAGGGACAGGACACAGGGAATGGCTTCCCACTGCCAGAGGGCAGGGATGGATGGGATATTGGGAAGGAATTTCTGGCTGTGAGGGTGGGGAGGCCCTGGCACAGGGTGCCCAGAGAAGCTGTGGCTGCCCCTGGATCCCTGGAAATGCTCAAGGCCAGGCTGGACAGGGCTTGGAGGAACCTGGGATAGTGGGAGGTGTCCCTGCCCATGGCAGGGAGTGGAACTGGATGATCTTTAAAGTTCTCTTCCAATCCCAGCCATTCCATGATTCTATGAAGTCACTGCACCCATCTCCTACCCCTTGATTTTTACACAGGAGACACAGCAGAGGAGCTAAAGTAACATTTTTCCTCTATTAAACACCTGTATTTTTCCTCCCCAGCTGCTGCAGTAGAAACGATCCTCTCCTACTTCACGCCTAAGTTTTCCAAGCACAGCTAATGGAGATCACAGTCAACTGTGATCACTGTGGTCGCTGCCAGTGGTTGAAATGTCCTTTTGTCTTGGGGTGACTCTATGATGTGTATCCCCTATCACGGCTCTATGCCAGAAAATTAGTTTTGTGCCTTTAAACTGAGCTTGAGAGGGCAGGAAAAACCGAACTTTTCAAAGCAAGTTCCCAAGGACACAGAGACAGGGACGGCTCTGCGTTCTCTGGCTGCAGGAGCACGGAGGGAGCTCCCTGCCTGTCTCTTCAGCCAGTTTTTTTTGGTGTTTTTTTTCCTTCCCTTTTTCTCTGGCGTGTTTCCTAAGACTTTGGTGGGTTTTCTTTTCTTTCTTTTATTTTTCTCTCCTGGACTGTTTCAACAACATCAGAACACATCAGGAGAACTTCTCTTCAGGCTCGGAGGGGGCCTAAGGCCACCCCCATGCCAGCTCTGAGAAGGAGGGACCACACCTACAAGAGGACTCGAATTTCTTCCCAGGTTTTCTCGTTATAGTGAGGGGTTTTGCTATTTAGTATTGTTGTCCTTTTCCTGTGTGTTTGTTAATAAATAGGTTTTATCTCCTTCACTTTCCTTCGAGGAATTTTTTTTTTCCCAAACCTGGTGGGGGGAAGGGTGGTCGTGACCTGACTTTCTCCCAGAGGATATATTGCTGGATTTTGGCCGAAACTGGCACACCTTTGCATAACTAGTATCTAACAGACACTCACTATCTGGGAAGTCAGCTTCAAGTCAATGAGCTGCAAAATGACATTTTAGGAAAGGGACACTCGTGGAGCATTGAGTGTCCACAGTGCTGTGTGCCCAAAATCCAGCCCTTAGTTTGTGCTCCACCACCCACAACTTTCAAACCAAATTAAATTCAGAAAACTTGTTTTCTCACCAGTATATCCCTGTATCCCAGAGCTTAAACTCAGAGTTGCCAGGCAGGTCTGGTAGGGCAGCCTGCAGAAATAAACTAATTTCTACTGTAGCCATTCGCCTGCTCCCAGGTAAAATCTGAAAATCTTGGTCATTCACTGTGGAATCAAAAGATCATAGAATCGTAGAGTAGTTTGGGTTGGAAAGGACCTTTAAATGTTGTGTAGTCCAACACCCTGCAATGAGCAGCATCTTCCACCACATCAGCTTATTCAGAGCCCCATCCAACCTGATCTTGAATGTTTTCAGAATCATCTCTTTTTAAGAAGGGAAGTTTCTATTTTTCTGTTTTATCTTGCAGAGAAATCACTCCTGGCCACAACATTTTGTGTGCAAGAAAGGGTCAGAATCCAAAGGTTTTACGGAATAAGTGACTCGGGGTGGTTTTGGTGAGAGTTGTAAAAGCACCAGTAGGATCCTAATTTTCAACACCTTTCACCTCATTGCAGTTCAATCTGACTTGTTTTATAGTTTTTAGTTTTTCTTTAAATAAGTAATGGAAATTCATCATATTTCCAATCATATGCAAATTGTGACCACGGTTCGGTGAAGTTTCCAGAACTACCCCAGGGAGGGATTTCAGAGAATTAACACTGCTGAAGGCTTCCTACTCAGACACGTGGCCTTGTGAAGGTGGGGTGGGGACCATGGGTGGGTGACAAAAGCTCCGTGTCCTGTTCTAACCCAAAAAATGCCTCTTAACCACACCTGGTCCATCTGTGCTGATGCCATGTATACATGGGCAAAGGGAATAGGTGTGAGCCAGGTAGAATGGACCTTTCCTGACCTTTCATTTCTGGCTGAACTGAATGTGCTGAGCCCACTTGGGCTAGAAAAGGAATTGTGGTCCTTTATTTCAACCAATGTGCAATTCTGAAAAGGAATTGTGGCTTTTGAGTGCTTAAGGGGGGGCTTATAAAAAAGAGAGAGCAACTTTTTACGTGGGCAGGTAGTGATGGGACAAAGCTAAATGGTTTTGAACTGACAGAGGGCAGGTTTAGATGGGATATTGGGAAGGAATTGTTCCCTGTGAGGGTGGGGAGGCCCTGGCACAGGGTGCCCAGAGAAGCTGTGGCTGCCCCTGGATCCCTGGAAGTGTCCAAGGCCAGGTTGGACAGGGCTTGGAGCAGCCTGGGATAGTGGAAGGTGTCCCTGCCCATGGCAGGGGGTGGAACAAGATAATCTTTAAGGTCTTTTCCAACCCAAACCGTTCTGTGACTCTGTGATTAGTGGGAGCAAGACAAATGGGGTCAGAGCAATGAGCTTTTGGAGGACAGAAAAGTTATGGCTGATGAGATGTTGATACTCTGTTTGCTCTTCACATTACCTGTGTAAGCAACACTGCTGAGCAGTGGGAAGATGTATAAATATACAGGACTGACACTGCAGCTGCAAGCAAACTGTTTTCCCTTTAATCAGTTAAGGAATTGCTAAAAGCTCATCCAAAATAGTGGTTGAATTTACTCCCTCTTTTGTCAGCTTTCTTTCTAATTTTTACTGCGAAGACTGAAATACTAAAGTGAAATGTGCCTACACTTCCACTATAGAGAGAAATCCTCTTGCTGCTTCCTACCCACAGCTTCCAAAGCCTGTAAAAACCTTCACACCACCCCTGCAGAGACATACCCCCACTGCCTTCCCCTCTGCCGCCTCTCCTGATGCCCAGGTGGTTCCCTGGGGACAGCAGCAGTGAGGGAGATGCCAGATATCACAGGGCTTCTGTGGTGCACGACGTCTGATGACTGATAAGCAGCTTATGTGAGAAACACGGGAAGCAAAGTACCCAAATGTCTCATCAGCCCAGCCTGAAGTTGATTTGCAAAGGATTCAAGCAGGGCTTTACCATATAAAGTTGCATCAGGCAAAGTTAATCAGGGGATGGGATGAATGCTAATCAGAGTGTTAATCGGGTGGTGGGGTGATTGCTTGTCTGTCCTGTTTTCTTTGTTTCCAGTGGAAGGGAGGATTGGCAGAGGCTTTCTGCATGTCTGCAGGAGACCTTTGTTCCTTCAGGGGAGAAAAAATGAGGGTTTAAACTGGATTAAATGGTGCCATGCCCTGAGAGAACCTGGGTACAGCTGGTGGAAGAGTAGATAAGTGGCAGTGGGTCAAGTGGTGGGCCTTGGTCTTCTCAGGAAATAATTATGGAGAGGGAGAACAGTGATGTTCTTAGGGTGCTAAGCAATCACCAACAGTGATCCTCCTTGATAATGATGCCCAAAATCTTTTGTGTGGTCAGTGTCTGGATTTGAAAGACTGAAATAATAAAGTGGATTATATCAAGCTTATAGAAGTCTTCCATTCTGAATCTTTTCAGTGTAAATATACAGGCATATATTTATTTAATATGAGGAAGAATGGATTTTGGGATGAATGCAGTGCTTCCTGAAAACTGACAGTTGTGGCAATTAATGCCCAATAAAATTGCATTTTATTTCACACCCATAAATACTCTGCAGAATGTTCTGCAGGAGGATTTACACCCTTGTTTTTATTTACTGTGAGCAGGGGATTTGCTCAGTGCAGAATTGTTGAAGGTTGTTTCTGAAGTGGTTTGGACTTTAGGTCTCAAGTAGACAGAAATTGGATCAATCTTTGTACTTTGTGAAGACAGAGGAACTTGGTCATTCCTAAGAATGATTTCTTTCCTGAATCCTTCCTTTCATCCTGCAGATGCTCTTGTCTTGCAGAGCTCAGCAGAGGATGGAGGGAGGTATTGTCCTGCTGTGCCCATTCCATGGTAGAGAAAGCTGAACCACATTCATTTCAACACTCTCTGGTATTTCTTACTTTCCAAAACATTCTTGGTGGACAAAAATGGTTCATAAATTCACCAGAAGACATAATATTTTTTTTTTCTTTTTATAAGATAATTGAACAGGGAAAGAAACTGGACTTTTGGTCCTTAGTGAGGCAAGATATTTCATTCCAGATAATTATAAAACATAGTTATGAGCTTTGGGTATTCAAAAGATCTTTTCCTTTTAATAGTTTTTGGTATTTTTTGTTACTTCTGATTTATGGCAGTGTAAGAAATCTCCTGCTGGAATCTCTGGGTTTAATAATTGCTGAAATGCAGGAGGAACAGAAGATGGGGAGGATATCCTTTGCCAAGCTACCCTAATGCAAAGGATGTTTACCAAGAGCACATCAAGAACACCACATCAAGAAGCTAAATTTTAATTTCTGTCTTGTTTTACACATTTTATTTTCCTCATGTTATTGAGCAAATAGACATAGGTACTTTTTCCCCACTCATGTTTTTGACAAGATTTCTCTGGGGTGCTTGGCAGGACAGTTGGCTGAAATCTCTTAAAGTTGTGGGACTATTTCTGCTTATGTCCTGGTTTTCCAGGGTTTTCTTTTTTGGGGCTTGCTCTGCCCATCGTTGGGAGGCTCTGGGGATCCACAGCCCAGTGCTGTGTTCTTCAGGTGTCCCTTGCATTGACATGGTGCTGGAGCACAACCAGGTTGTGTGGAGGGAAGGTGCAGTGAAGATATGAGGTGTTAAAAAATCCCCTTTTGACTCATTCCCAGGTAAAACCAAGAAGAGTTTGCATTAAATGCTCAGAACCCCCCAGGGATTTAGGACTGTGAAATGGGGCATCTCGGTGGTTGAGATCTGTGAACTGTCAGGGATGACACAGTCCTTGCTCAGGATGAATGAATTGTGTACCTGGAGTGAGAGGGAACCTGGGGATAGAATCATGGAATGGTTTGGATTGGAAAGGACCGTGAAGACCATCTCATTCCAACCCCCTGCCATGGGCAGGGACACCTCCCACTATCCCAGATTGCTCCAAGCCCTGTCCAACCTGGCCTTGGGCACTTCCAGGGATCCAGGGGCAGCCACAGCTTCTGTGGGCACCCTGTGCCAGGGCCTCACCACCCTTGGAACAATTTATCTTTTGACCTGCATTTCCTAAACCTTCTAGACTCAGGAGTGCCAGCAAACCCATACAATGTGTACAATCCTTCCTGCCCCTCAGAACCCTGCCCTGATGGGTGATGGGGACTTAAAACCTGTTGTCCCTGTGTGTCTGGGTCCTCCAAAGGACATTGTCCATGGAGACCTGACAAAAATGAGGTTGTGCTCTGTTGCATCTGGGAAGATGTGTCATTTCTGTTCTCAGCAGGGATTCAAACTGCTTTGGAACAGACTGATGCCACTCCTCATTCTGCTGCATCCATGCTCCCTCCTCCCCATCCATCCAGCAAAAAATAAGGGCATCATGGATGATGCACATAAAGGACTTATTTTGATATACATTTATTCATTTATTTATTGACAGCTTTGAAATTTATTTTGGTGGGGTGAAGATGGGGAACAACTGGCTGAGCTGAATGTCTGAAGTTAGACATCTGAATTCATTGCCTGGCTCACACAACAGGTCAGCAAAGCTGTCTTCAAGTTGTTTGGCTGTTTTTCTTCATTAGCTGCAGCGTGGTGTGAGTGGGAAGATTCAGAGATCCCTCACACAGAGATGTGTGGTCTGGTGTGTGTTGTGCCTAAGTCGATGTGGGATAACTGATGTCAAAAACCTTTGCCATGCAGATGATGGTTATTTATAGCTCCTTTTCGCATTAAATAAGTAAGAAAAACACGTGAACACAGAATGTTTTCAAGAATATGTTGCTCTTGTTCTTTATGTGATTTTTTAAATAATTTACTTACAGATTGCTTGGTCTGGCAGTGCTCAGCAAAAGGGGAAGTGTGGATGCAAGTTTGATAGGGAAAGGAAATAAAGACAGTTGTGTCTCTGCAGATCCACATTGACTTAGGAACCTGCTGAATGTTCCAGAGCCAACAGCTTTGTGTGTGATATTCTGGGCCTCTGGTAATCGTGGAATGGTTTGGGTTGGAAAGGACCTTAAAGCTCATCTCATTCCAACCCTCCTGCTGTGGGCAGGGACACCTTCCATGGACCAGGTTGCTCAGAGCCCCATCCAGCCTGGCCTTGGACACTTCCAGGGATGAGGGAAATGCTGGAGTAGCCCTGCCTGCAGTGATGCTTATGGAAACCAAAACCTTATCCCAGACCTTTCCAGGTGCCTCATCCCCAGGATGCACCTCTGGAGACGTTTGGAGGGGTAGCAGATCCATCCAGGAGGAAGGGCTGGTGGGGCTGAGCTGAGGCAGAGGCAGGCAGACCTTCCTGGCTTGGTGTTTTCCACACTGCTATAGCTGGTTGAAGGGGACCAAACCTCCGAGGAAGACGGGCTTGGTTCCGTTTGACCAGCCAGAGCAGAGCATAGCTCCTGACCACAGCACGGCCTTGGCTCCGCTGCTCCTGACCTGCAACGGGAATGGGACACGTCAGAGGGGGACACAGGGACTGACCTCTGCTCAGAGGGAGAGGAGGGTGGTGCAGCGCTTATGACACCAGCTTAGGAGACCTCACCGTTCTCCATAGAATCATAGAATGGTTTGGGTTGGAAGTACCTTAAAGATCATCTCATTCACCCCCTGCCATGGACAGGGACACCTTCCACTAGCCCGGGTTGCTCCAAGCCCCAATGTCCAGCCTGGCCTTGGACACTTCCAGGGATCCAGGGGCAGCCACAGCTTCTCTGGGCACCCTGTGCCAGGGCCTCCCCACCCTCACAGGGAAGAATTTCATCCTAATATCTTATCTAACTCTACTGCCTTTTGGTTTGTCCTATCACTCCAGGCTCTTGTAAATGGTCTCTCTCCATCTTTCCTGTAGTCTCCTTCAAGCACTGGAAGGCCACAATTAAATCACCCTAAAGCTTCTCTTTTCCAGGCTGAACAACCACAATTCTCTCATCCTTTCCTGATGGCAGAGAAGAAATCAACACAGTGGCCTGATCTGGACTTGCTCCAACAGCCCCATGTCCTTCCTGTGCTGGGACCCCAGAGCAGCAGGCAGCTCTGCAGTCAAGGTGCTGGTACATCCATTTTGGCTGGGAACTGCTCTGTGTGTGGGGCTGTGTGATGCCCTGATTCCCGGGGCGTTTTCAGGACTGGGGTAATTTTCTTGCTAATGTGTAAATCAACAGTATTGAAGTGTGGGGATAAGCCTCAGGAGGCAAATTCTCCATCCCTGTCTTGATGTTTGATAGATTTTGGGCTTGATTTGATACCTGGTCCCAGCTCACGAGCCTGGACATGGGTAAGGAGCAAAGTCTTGTGTAGTTTAGAGGATTGGCCCATCCTGAGCCACAGCAGCAAATGTATGGAGAATTATCTTAGAATCCGAGAATCACAGAATAGTTTGGCTTGGAAAGGATCTTAAAGATGATCTTGTTCCAACCCCCCCTGCCATGGGGGCACCTTCATACAGCTCTTTCCTCCCCGCTTCTTCCTCTTTCCCTGTTTTTCTCTCTTTTTCTTCTTTATATTTTTAAAATTTTCTTTTTTTAATAGTGGAAAAAAAGGAAAAGTGGGAGGGAGGAAAGACACCTCCTTTGTCCATTGAAGGGGAGTCACCTGCCAGTTGTCAGTCAGGCATCACTTTTCAGAGCCACCCTGAGCCCTCCAGCTGTACCTGGAGCCTCAGCGAGGAGACAGCTGCCAGAGACCACGAGCAGCAGGGCACGGGGCAGCTTCCAACCAGGACAAAAGCAGCATTTTTCCAGCCCTGTGCATAGGCCCCTTTCCATGTGCATGTGGTTTTTCAGGGACTTAGAGCCATAGGATCATTAAGGTTAGAAAAGGCCTCTAAGATCATCAAGTCCCAGTGACTTGAAACATTTTTCTCTGGAAAACATTTTTATTAGGAGGGGGTTTTCCCCTGGATTTTTTTTGTTTTGTTGTTGTTGTTTCGTGTTTTTTTTTTTTTTCTTTTTTATTCCCTTTGTCTTCTCACTGCTCAGTGTTGGGAGGAATATTAATTTGAGTAACCTCTGGACTCCTCTTCTTGCTTCCTACTTTCTCTTTGTTCATTGGGGTATTCATTAGCAAGGGAAGCATCAGCAACTGAAATTCTATATCCCCTACGGGAATGTCTACCTTACTGCCAAAGAAACACCTCCTGCAAGCCTCCAGCTACAAAATTCACTTCACACTCTGTCCCATCAGCTCTAGAATGTTTCAAACCTGACAGAAGAATTAGAGTTTTTACCTTCTGTCATGGTCTGGGTGTGGCTAAACAGCCAGAGAGGATGGAGGGAAGAACAGAATTTAAACAGTGCCCTTGACCTCCCCAGACAGGCAATAAATTTTCCCAAACCTTAGCCCCATGTGGAGGTTATTTCTTCCCCCGTGTCCTTGCCAGTGTGTGTGTGCCTGTAACTCGATCCCGGCCTGTGCTGTGCAGGAAGAGTCCTGCTGATCCCGGGCTCCGGCGGAACAGGCCGGGAACAGCTGCAGAAAGTAAATAAGGGATGGGATTCCACTCCAGGGTTAAACCCCAAATTCATGCAGTCAGTCCAGGCTAGGGACAGGCTCAGCTGGCCAGCCAGAAGGTTTGGCTTCACTTGCCAACACCTGAGCCTCTGGCACCATCCAAGGAGCCACAGGTTGTCTGGAACAGCCACGTGTGATGTGCAGGTGTGGCACAGCACAGAGCTGAAGGAAAGCTAGAAGCCATTGGACTATTCTTAGGCAGACTCCAGAGGCACTGGGAACATCTTTTTTGGCAACTAAATAAAGTCCACAGCTCCACAGACTGCAACAGGTTTTCATCACCACAGAGGTGAAGACACCACCAGATGCAGAGAGGAAGTGTTGGGTTTGAGGCATGGACAATGGGTTGATCAGCAAAGTCAGGGTCAGGATTCACACCCCTGCCTGCTCAGTCCATTGGGTGCCATTTTGTCTTGCCTAGTTTTAATGATTGGAACCACAGAATGGTTTGGTTAGAGGGAGCATTAAACACCATTCTAACCCCCTGCCATGGGCAGGGACCTTCCACTAGCCCAGACTGCTCCAAGCCCTGTCCAAACTTGGCCTTGGACACTTCCAGGGATCCAGGGACTGCCACAGCTTCTCTGGGCACCCTGTGCCAGGGCCTCACCACCCTCACAGCCAACAATTCCTTCCCAATATCCCATCCATCCCTGCCCTCTGGCAGTGGGAAGCCATTCCCTGTGTCCTGTCCCTCCATCCCTTGTCCCAAGTCCCTCTCCAGCTCTCCTGGAGCCCCTTTAGGCCCTGGAAGGGGCTCTGAGGTCTCCCTGGATCCTTCTCTTCTCCAGGTGAACACCCCCAGCTCTCCCAGCCTGGCTCCAGAGCAGAGGGGCTCCAGCCCTTGGAGCAGCTCCGTGGCCTCCTCTGGACTCTCTCCAGCAGCTCCACATCCCTCTGCTGTTGGATCCCAGGTCTGGAGGCAGCTCTGCAGGTGGGGTCTCACCTGAGGGGGGCAGAGGGGCAGAATCCCCTCCCTTGGCCCGCTGGCCATTCTTCCTTTAATGCAGCCCAGAAGGAAAAAAAGGATAATTTTTCTCTGCTCAATTTCTCTTCCGAGTTGTCATAACCTAAGAGTTGGTTCTGCACAAGAAAGGGTGAAATAATGGTTTGACAAGTGCTTTCCTGAATTACATCTAGGAGACCACAGGGCCTGGGTCAGATGCAGAAGCCTTGGCTTTGATTCAGACCGAAATTTTGCAAAGCATCTTGGTGGCTAAGGAACATAAATGTCATTGGTTTCAGGGTCTATATTGGTACATTATATAGGGCTGAGGTGCAGGCACAGGAACTCAGTGGTTTCTGCTGTGTTTAGCACAGTTGCTGGCACAGTTTTGACCTGTGTCAACCTGTGTCAACAGTTCCTAAGCTCAGCTTTGCACTTAGGACTGGTCAAGGGCCATTCCCAGTCAGGAGTTTGGAGATGATTTAGTTGTGAACATTAATCACTGAAACATACATATGGTTTTTAAGCTTCTAACTAGATCAGGTTTGTTGAGGGTAATTTGGGGTGGAATTCCTAAAATTTCCCATGGGAAATGAAGGTCTGAAAACCCATCACACCTAGGCCACAATGGTAATAACAGTTGTTTTAAAACATTTCCTCAATTCTTTCTTAAAATAAATTAAGACTGACTGAAAACTGCCTTAGGTTTTGAATATTTGACCTGTAGTGGAAGAAGGTAATGTATGAGAAATGGTTTGAACGCTTCAGCTCCATGTAACAAGATTTTGAAACTATCCTGGAGATATCCAGGATATCTCCAGGCTGTGCTAGAGGGGTTAAAGGCAATTGGTCCACTGTTTGCTAAAAAACCACACTGAGATCATTGCTACAAAATGTTATTAGAGCACAGAGTTAAACAGTGCTCAGAGGAGGAAGGGACATTTGTGACATGGCAGGACTCTCCTGAGTCATGATAACACAGATTTAGGAAAAAAAATCCCATTGTTTTTGACACGGCTGTGTGCCTGCTCAGCTCCACAGTGTCATATTAATTAGGAGGTGACTTCCTGCAGCTTGTCCTGCTCCTGTACTGAGGCAGTGCAATGAATTAACCTTCAACAATCCACTACAGCAATTCCTGTACCTGTAGCATTCATTTTAATCCCATTAAAGAAGATCCTGTTATGAATTACTGGGAGTAAAGAGAAGAATTTTGTGACATCTCGATCATGCTCAGTTTCTCTCCTCACAAGTCAACCCTACCCAGTGCTATTTAATTCTTCCTCTGTGTCACTTAATCTGAAGCATTTTCCACCATCTGAGAAAGGACAGCAACATGAAATATGGTAGCTTTAGATTAGATATTGTGAAGAAACTCTGCTGCAAGGGTGGTGAGGCCCTGGCACAGGTTGCCCAGAGAAGCTGTGGCTGCCCCTGGATCCCTGGAAGTGCCCAAGGCCAGGTTGGATGGGGCTTGGAGCAACCTCGGATAGTGGAAGGTGTTGGAAGTAGATGAGCTTTAAGGTGCTCAAAACATTCTGTGACTCCATGAATTATTGATGCTCTCTGGGATGCAGTGATTTTCAGAAAGCCCTTGAAAAGCACTTGCAGGACAATGTGAATATCATTTGGATTAGGTCAAACCTATAGTTTACTTACTGCATGCTTTTTCCAGAGAAAGATGTACAGAATACATCCTAGTTATCAAATTGGCATGGATCCAGGAGTTGGCAACCTTTTTAGATGTTCAGATCCCTATGTGCTGCTCTCTGTGGCTGCTTTGGGCACTTTAAAGTGAATGTAAACTGCCTGGCTCTATTTGACAAAGTCAAATTCAAATGAAATGCAGTTACAGGAAATGTTTGGATTCCTTGCAGTTGCTGGGAGCAGAGGACATGGGCAATGTCTCCCTGAAACCACACACTTCCTTACATTCCATAGCAGCCTAATCCATATGGGGATATAAAGAAGCATGTCATCTCACAGGAGAAGTCTGCATTGTGCCCTCTGGCAGCAGGACAGCTCTCCATCCTCCACTCCTGCAGGGGTAGTGGTGCCCCTCAGATGTGTTCCAGAGCCAGCAGTCTGCTTCCTCCTTGGAAAAGCAGTGGCAGCACAACCCTTGTAACTTCCCTGGTGCCCTGGAGCATTTTGGGATGTTTTGGAGGGATACTTTAAGGTGGTTCAGATTTTTCCAGTGTGTCAGCAACTTTTTCTGTGTGCCTCTGCACAGTGCTCAACGCTGGAATCTCCTGGAAGTGCATGTTGGAGAAGGCCTTGGACTTGTTTTGGGAGCCCTGAAATCCTCAAAAACTAAAGTTTGCTGTAAAAAAGAAAAAGTCGCATGAGTGAGAGGTGATAGATTGTGTTCTTTGCTTTCACTTTCTCATTATTATTGGTATTGAGGCAGGGCCTTGAGGACCTGGCTGAGCAGAGGAGCTGCTCACACACAGAGGGATGTTGTCCCTGCCCTGGAGAGCTGCCTGGCCAAGCACGCAGTGCCTTCAGAACCAGGCAGCAGTTCACCAGAGCCTGGCCTGGCTGATCAGAAACATGCTTTAAGTCCAAGGGTCACAGAGTGGTTTGGGTCAGGAGGATCTGGCAGGCTCAAAGCAGGAGCAGCTTAGATCAGGTTGCTCAGCACCAACTCTAGTTGAGCTTGAATCTCTCCAAGGATGGAGCTCCCTCAGTCTTCCGGGGTCTGTTTCCCAGAGTGTGACCATGCTGAGGTGAAAAACCTGGTTGGTGATACCTAATTGGAACTTCCTGTGTTCCAGCTTGTGCTGTGCCCTGGTGCACCTTTGGGAGGAGCCTGTCATGGCACAGAGGGCAGGACACATGGATGGATCTCTGCATTTCATGATAGAAAGGATCATCAGAAGTGAAAAGCAAGGCACCCTGGTGTCCCTTCCTGTGGTAATCCTTGATTTGGGGCTGTTGCACACTCTCATCCTCAGCAGGGCTGGCGTGCTCAGGGATGCTCAAAGGGAGTCATGGCTGTGTTTGGGAAACAGCTGGTTGGAATCAATTTCTTCATGGAGCAGATTCACAAAGATGACTTATTTCTAAGTAGAAGCATCTCCAAGGATGGAAAAGGGGAGGGAATACCCCAGTTCCTAATACACAACCACTCCACACAAGTATATAGGACAGGGAAAAAAAATACAAATTTTTCTCTCATGTTTTCTCTTCCAAAAGAGCCAAAAGACCAAGGAATGATCTCAGGTGATGAGAAGCACTAAAAATCAGGGTAGGAATAACCCCAAGCTTTGAAGGAAACATAAATCCTCTTTGAAGGCAGGCCCTAGTGAGGTCCTGCTGGCCCAGCACAGACTCCAGGGTGCAGAGCAGAACTGCACACACTCCTCAGAGGCTCCAGCTCTCCCTGGAGCACAGCTCCCTCTCAGCTTTGCTGTCACTCTCCAGGCATTTTATTGTGTTGCAGAAGTTGGATCAGAGGCTCTCTCCATCCTTACAGGGCTCTCCATCCTCCCCTGTGACAGAGGTGTTCCCCTGCATGGTGCTACTTCAGGAAACATCACTTTTGCAATGTCCCCCAGTGTCTGACATTGCTGATTTTTCACATCTCGCATGCAGCCACCTCAGTTTTTCTGCCCCTATATTTTCCCCCCTTGTCAGCTGCTCAAACCTGTGTCAGTACCTGATGTAATGATGTCCACAGAAGAGTTTGGGATGGAAATCCATACCATGGCATTGCTCATCCTACAGCTCAGCTGGGGCAATGGATTTACAGACTGAAGAGTGTACAAATGGCTCAAATTTATTTTCACTTAAAAACTTCATGATTCTGGTTTTGTACATGCTGCTCTAAGTAATTTTGCTTGTACAAAAATCCCTGTTGACTGAAGTGAGGGGATGAGTGGCTTTTGGGGGAAGTTGTTTGTTTGCTTTAAAGCCAGATAAAGGTTTTTCTTCATGATTTCTAGAGAAATTCATGGCAGGGAATTTCACATAGTCATTATTTCAATAACCTCAGTACCTGATTGAACAAATGAATGCAACTTCTACAGAAAGAGATGAGTCATGCAGTGCCCCAGGAAATTATATTGTTTAAAAGTTCCCAGAATCAGGAGTGGTGTCTGAATTTCCATTATTTAAGATTTTTACACCAAGCACAACAGAGGTGTTAAAAATATCCACAGCAAAACATTCCCATTCTTTTTTGTTAGGTTTTTTTTTTGATGTAAGTCTGATTGATGTTATAGGAGCGTTCACTACATTTTAATTTGAGATTAAGAACTCAATGTAATATTTACGTCCCAGTTAGATGAAGGCCTTTGACTCAGAGGAGGTGAGGAAGATGAGCCTTGCTGATATCAGGGTGAAACTCCCAGAGATTTCAGCAGAGCCCTGACACAGGCTGTGGATTCCCAGACTTTTGAGTGTGTAAGTCTGTTTACATGAGCTATCAGCAATAATGAACTAAGAGATATTTCTTCTTAGCCTTGTTAGCCCTCAGTTTAAAACCACTATTGGTGCTTACTGGTAGCATTTTCTTAAATTTCTCATAGGCCTGTGTCAAAGTTCCATGGAAATTCTGGGATCAGAAATTGGTTCAGAGGGATTAATGAGGAAACAGACTTAGCTACCTGGAAGATCCTTGATCCCAAGCATGTAGGTAGGTAGATATTCCATATTTATATAAGCTATTCTGGTCCAATTTGTGGACCGGGATTTTAAAATCTTATGTTGGTGTAAATGGGAATTTATTGATGATATTAAAACCTAATTGGATCAATATTTGTATTTAATACATTGACTGGAATGAACTGGGACTGTTGCAGTAAAGATTCACTAGGTTGGATTTCCAGGCCACAGTGTTCCAAGATTTATAAAACCCAAACCAGGCAGAATGAAGAAATGTGGATAAGGAAATTTTAGCTAAATAGTTAGAAATCAAGGAGCTGACTGGGACAAATACTTGAGTACAAAAGAGTGGCAGGAATGGCCATAAAAGCCAGGAAGGAAAAGAAGGAAAAGAAAGAAGTCAATAGGATATAAATGCATCCATTTACAGCCAGCATCTCTCTTTTTGCCCACCTTGGAATATTATATTCCTTGTGAACAGCAGATATGCAAACCAAGAGCCAACAGTCCACGCCTTTTGGAGCCACTTGGAATAACCCAATCACCTGAGGCCTATCCAGAGGCACATCTGTGCCTGCCTGGTGTGAGGAAGAGAAGGAGGAAAGAATGGGGCAGCTGTCCTCCAAGGGTCCCTGTGGCTGGGAGGGTTTGTCACCGGGGAGAGATGGGAGGTAAGCCCAAAATGGGTTGTGTGATAAACCTGGCATTTGGGCAGTCCCTCATCCGGGCTCTCTGTCAAGTTTCTTTTCCCACCCTGGATTGCAGGATGAATGCTTTCCTGGGAGCAGTTGTTGCTGCGAGGAGGGAGGCAGCTCAGCCTTTGGTTTTCCTGTCTACACCCCACGCACAGAGAGGTGCATGGATGTGGCAGCAGTGCCAAGAAGGGAAGCAGTAAACAGGAATCATCCCACTGATTTAAAAGATGAAGCCCCTTCCTAATACTCTGCCCTTCTCCACAGTAAAGATTTGTTTGGATTTTACCACCTCATTGTCCTCTATCTGCACCAAAAGGCGCCTCATCTAAGGCAAAAACTTGTGTAGAGCCTTTTCTTGTGTCTTTTGCAATTTTCTGTGGCCGAGTCAGTCAGGTTAACATTTTAGCCTTTTGAGCCAAGTTAGTTATCTCAGGATAGGTTTTTGAAGCAGAGTTTCATCCTAACCCTGTCCTAACCACAGCCTCCAGGAAGCTTAAAACTCAAGAAACCAAGTTTGCATCTGTCTGCAAAATATTGCCTGTCTCTAACCAGAGACTATATTTAGGCCCTTGGGTTTTGGAAGTGTTTCAAGAGCCTGTTTTTCTTTAAACTCTGGTGGGGTTTCATGGGAGTGCCTCAAAGTTTATTGAGTTTGCTCCATAAACTCTGGTGATCAGCTCCTGTCGCAGTGGGAATAAGGCCTCAGCGAGCACCTCTGAAACATCACCCAGTCCCAGTGTGCTGATATTTAATTCCTTGAAAAAAGGAGGCACAAAGGAGAAAATAAATGAGTTGCCCAAGGTTATTTAGAAAGGTTGTGTCAGAATCACCAGCAGCCCTTGTAAGGTGCCTGCCCATCCTACTCGTCTCCTTGTTACATTTTCTACCTTTTTTATCTCACTGTAAAAAGATATTGATATTATGGCTCTCTAAGTTATATTTTCTGTTTAATCTGGTGATTTTAAACTGGGATCTTGGGTCTGCTTTAGCCCCATCGTGTTTTATTTAACCAGTCTGATTCTTTTCACCAAGGCAGAGTAACTGCACTTGAGCAAAGCCCATCAGCATTCCCAGATTGTGGATGGGGAAACGGAGAAACAAAAGTGCAATAATTGGGCTGGAACAAACTGCAGTGCCTGTAGCAATGCCCATACCTATTCAGCACGGCCTCCCTTGCTCCGTGGTTTCCCCTTTTCCCCCAAATCTTGAATGCAAATTAATTTAATGGTGTGATTTATGGTAACTGTCCCTCAAGAAGCCCAGTCAGATTTTTGCCACTGGCTTAAAAAAGAAGGGAGTAATCCTTGCCTTTTTACTGCACCTTAAGACTGTTTATCTGGATATTTTTGGGTCTCCTCATGTCATGTTGGAGCTCCTGGAGGGCAGGAGGCCTCTTGTGCAGCCTTGGGAAAGAGGACAGAGCCCTTTTCCTTGAATTGTTCTATTTTTTTTTGCTAGTTCCTTCTCCTTATGATCCAAGAACAGGGAAATGAGGGGATGAGCTGAGACAGGAGGAGGATAAACACATGCTGGGCTTTGACAGCTTCAGTCATTCATTCCCAGTTAAATGAACCAATACTTGGAACAGGCTGGAAAAACAAGGAACAGCCACCCATGGAGAGCAAGGACCCACAGACAGGGCCCAGGAGTGTGTCCAGACGGGGCTGCCTCTCTCTGTTGACTCAGAAGGAGCCAGGGGTGACTGTGCTCATCATTTAAACTCCTCACTTAAGGGTCTGAGGGCAATGGGGATGAATTTGGACCTATGGATGTCTGTACTCCTGGTTTCCATTGGTGAAATTAAGAAAACACTTCATTGTCCAATAACGATTCTGGAGCATTAAATAAATCAGAAAGAGTGTGGGGATAACATAATTTAACAGCTGGACATGGTGACAGGGAGGCACTAGTGGGAACCTGCTGTCACCACTTATTTCAAGGTGAAAATTAAAGTCAGAAGGTCCCTTCCCCTGAAAGGTGTCCATCACCTGGGCACCCTTTACTGTCAAAGAAGGCTCCTTGGGAGCAGTCTGAGATTGCAGAGCTTCCCAGGGGATGAAACCATCTCCCCCTCATCCTACAGCCCGTCCTCAGCAGTCCCTGTACCCCCTGGGTCCCTGAGGGGGTTCATTTGTGAGAGGAGAGACCTGACCAACAGGGCTCCAAACACCAACCCTGCCGCCCTTGAGAACAAAACCCCGGTTTTGAAGACGCTCTTGAAAACCAAACACATCCCTGGGGTTCGTCTGTCCACAGCTAAGAGCCTGAACACAGCCACTTTGAAAGGATGCTTCAATGCCACAGCGATAGATCACACCCAGGCAGAGTGCTCTGCTCCCTGGGAATTCGGTAATGAGGCTGGGGCCCTGTTTGAACCATGAGGACACCACCTCACCTCCTTTCCCTTTTCCATCCGTGGCATCTTTTGCCCTGCCCAGAGTTCCTTAGGATGCTTTCCACAACCCTGGATGTGAGGCACTGGCTGCTGCCTATGCACTCCAGGCTTGGCCATAAATCTCACACACAGGAGGCATTGCAGTCAAAAAAGAGAAATTGCAGACATTACCTTCAGCAAAGGAGCAGTTGGTCCCTTCATCCTCCTCTCCTGGGTCCTTTGTGGCTTTGTGGTGCCCCAGGGGTGTTACCTGGGCTGGCATCTTCAGCGAGGGGTGGGGTTCATCCTTTCCACGGCTTCCCCAAGGAAGCAGGAGCTGGTATGGTCGGAAATGCTCTCCAGCAAGCAGCCTATGCCTGGGGCTGCCCACAAGTGTCTTGAAGCAGCTGATCCTACTGACCCCTGTGTGTGTGTGAGTGTGTTTGGGGATTTGGGCATTTCCCCCTCTCCCACGCTCCTCTACACCAATGTCTCCTTTTATTTATTTTTTTTTTCCTTTTCCCTATGGATAACCGTGTTAAATTCCCCACCCTTCCATCAATTTTCTACCACCTGGGCTCATTTCCCCCCCCCTCGCCTCGGTATCCTCCTAACTCCCTTGCCGGCTCTGTGGCTAAAGGTTTTCCATCGATATCCCTGTCTCATCCTGCTCAGGGCAGAGCAGCCTCCGGCCATCCTGGCCTCGGGCTGGCTCCTCACTCTCCTCTGCCCCTCCCTGCCCTGCCGAACCCCGAGGATGCTGCTGCCATCCCCATTCGGTCCCTGCCCTGCCGAACCCCGAGGATGCTCCCGTGATCCCCATTCGGTCCCTGCCCTGCGGTACCCCGAGGATGCTGCTGCCATCCCCATGCGGTCCCTGCCCTGCCCGGCTGTCCCCGTCCCTTTTGTATCGCCCAGCCCCGGGGCCAGCCCGCCCCACGGCCCCGTCCCCCCACCTGCCCGTGTCCTTTACAGCCCCTGGCCCTTCCCGGCCCCTCCTGTCCACCTCAATCACCCCTCTGACAGCGGCGTGTTGAGTGACACCGCTTCAGCTGTCCCGTGCCGGGACGGGCACATTTCGGCATTTTATCCCTTTTATTTCCGATGCCGTAACTCAGTCCTGTCAGAAAAAAATCCCACCGAGGGTTTCCAGAATGAAGCCATTCACTGCAGGTACAGCAGTTTAATGTTTTAATGGCCAGAGAGGGCTGCAGGAGGAGGAGGAGGAGGGAGCTGGATTTGGAGCTGGTCCAAAATCCTCATGGGCTCTTTGCTTAGTGGCGGTCGGCAGGACAGGAGGAGCAGGGCTTTTGGAAGTTCTGGGGTCAAGAAACAGGGGCTGAGCCCAGCCAGTTCCATGAAGTCTCACCAGCACAGCCAGGATCCTCCCCACTCTGCTGCCTTTTCACCTCTTCTCCATCAAAGCTGTTCAAAAAACAGTGTCCCTGGAAGACTGGAAATGAATCCATTGGTGTGGGTAAAAGTTTGCAGAGAATTTTTGACTGGCAAATAATATTAGTCACAGAATCACTGAGTCTTAGAATAGTTTGGGTTGGAATGGACCTTAAAGATCATCTTGTTCCATCCATGGGTGGGGACACTTCGCACTAGACTAGGTTGGTCCAAACTCCATCCAACCTTGCCTTGAACATTTGCCCTTTTTTTCCCCCTTATATTGGAATTTAAAAACATCTTCAGCTTTCTCAGAGTTAAAAAAGCTAATTGCAAGCAAACCTGTCACTCTGCTCCTACGAGTCATAAGCCAAAATGCCCTCTAAAATTAAATACCATTTCCTGTCCATTTTCTGTCAAAATCTCGACGTTTAGTGTAATCTTGCTTCATAGGGGAAAAGTACTTTTGGAACATTCTCAGCATTTTTTGGGAAGGGAAGTATTTTTGTGTTAAAATCAGAGTGACCATACAGCCCTGCAATCAATTCCAGACATTTGAATGCTCACCTAACAAGAATTATTAGGATGGGGACAAAAGCCAAGATCTGTGGTGAAAGACAGACTGTAATAGGATTATCTGAGAGAGCAATGTCTGAGAGTAAATGAAACAGGACCAGGCAACGCTGCCGGGTGCAGAAGCTCCACCATCCTCACCAGAGGAACATCCTCAGCATGGTTTTGACTGAGATGATTTCTCTCTCCCATCCTTTTCCAGGCACAGTTCAGGAGTTTGTGTGGGATAAGACACATCCCAAGAGGCAGCTGCATGCAGCAATCCTGGTTTGGAGGTTAAAAGGCTTCAGTAATACCAATGTGGGCCATGTGGCTTCACGGCCAGCTGTGCCAGTCATACTGAATTTACTATTTCAGATGCAGAGGAAAGAGTGTGATTTTTAAAAAAATACTTGCAGAGGAAAGAGTGTGATTTTTAAAAAAATACTTGCTGTGCCATAAACTTCTTCCAAGATCTTGGGCACATCATCCCGTGCCTCAGTTTCCCAACCATAAACAGCATTTTGAGAGCACTGCCCTCTCCCAAGGAGGGATGAGGACCCAAGAGACCCCCTGGGGCACTCAGATATCCCATTAATTCTTCCCTGTGAGGGTGGGGAGGCCCCGGCACAGGTTGCCCAGAGAAGCTGTGGCTGCCCCATCCCTGGAAGTGCCCCAGGCAAACTGAGGCTGGCAGAGGGGTTTGGTGTCACTGGAATGTGCTGCTGCTCGCAGGCACTATCAGGTTTCACAAGGATGTGGAGATGGCAGCTGGGAACACACTGGGCACGTGGAAGCTGTAAAAAATTGACCTTTTCTATTTAGAGCTACTGATACACCTCGTAAGGGTATTGGGAGCAGCAGTTTGGCTCAGGAACCCCACATGATCCCATGCAATCGTGAGATGAACTCTGTATTTCCTATAAGGTTCCTTATGGAAAGAAAGGAGGTTGTCCCTCAAAACCCATCACCTTGGTCCATGGAACACATTTGTGAGCTGAAAATTTCAGTGCAAAATGGATAGCAAAAAAATTATTTTATTTTATTTTATTTTATTTTATTTTATTTTATTTTATTTTATTTCAATTAAATTTCTACTTGTCTGAAAAACAAAAAAAATCTGAATGTGCTGAATTATTATTTCCTTTTAATCCCAGTTAGTAACCTGTAGGGCATAAACTGCATAAACTGCCCAAATTACATTTGCTTCATTTTAAGTTTATTTTTATTCATTACTTCAAATTCATTGGGGTGTAGATAATCCCAGCCCTATACAGAGCTCCCTGCTGATTTCCATCCATAAAATTATGGCTATGCTGGATAACTATAAACTCACTACAGGAAGGAATTTCTGACTCTCTCTGGTTCTGTATTCTCTGGGTATTGCAGTGCCCAGAGAAGCTGTGGCTGCCCCTAGATCTCTGAAAATGTCCAAGGCCAGGTTGGACAGGGCTTGGAGCAACCTGGGATAGTGGGAGGTGTCCCTGCCCATGGCAGGGGGTGGAATGAGATGGATTTTGTAAAAGTTGGTATAAAGTCCCTGTTAGAGTGAGGTAGAGAGGAATCATATTCAGACACTTAAGTTTCATCTTTTCTGGGTTCTTGAGTTCGAGTGAGGAGATTGATTTTTGTTTCTCTACATTCCCCAGATGGACACAAAGAGGATGTAGAGGAACAGATCCTCTGCCCCTGTGGCTGTGCCTTCGTTCCCAGTGCCTGGGTAAAAGTGGCCAGGAACAAGGCAAGTCGTGGTGCCTCACACCTGCTTGCATATTTGTGGGGGTGGAAAAGAGCAGATGTCCAGAGCTGCCAGTTCTGGGAGTCCTGCAGGAATGTGGGGCCTGTGACAGCTGATTGAGCTGGAGGGGCTTTGGATGGGGGTGGGAGGGGCTTTTGGTGCCTGCTCATGGCCTTGGAGAGCTGCTGATGGGGAAGAGAGGTGGAAAGTTGGTGTAGAACCCAAAATGAAAAGGTTGTTTGAACCTGGAATATTTATGGCCTGGATGAGGAAATTCAGTGCTCTTCCCTTGGGAGACACCCGGTCTTGGAGTCAGTGCTGGATTTTGGATGTATTTTCTGGGTTAGGTGGTGGGAAGATCAGGTTGTCAACCCCTTCAGCCTTGGACAGATACAGGGGTTGCCAACAGCTATCATCAGTCCAATCCCTTGGAGTTTCATTCCAACAGTCCCTTGCACTGTTACTGAAGGACAGCAGGAGTGGGAGGACACAAAAATCTCAACAAAAACACTGAGAATTAGCCTGGTTTGCACCCAGTATTCAACAAATCTTGTAAAAATGTCTCCTGCAAGTGGCCTTTGCATTCTCTGAAATGGCTGTTGTTGAGTTTATTTATATATTGAATCTATTTATTTATTTATTACCTTTGCAAACTCATTGTCTGGGGAGCCAACATGCCATTGATCCCGTGTTACTGCTGCTGTTATCATTACTGATAGACAAGAAGCGAATTTCCCAGAGCCCCCTGTAAGCGTAGAACAGCGCTGGCAGGTGAACCTGTGTTCCAGGTAGTTCCATCTTCGAAGGACATCCAGTCTCAATTATGGAGTTGCCACTTTCTGAAAGCTGGGAAGAAAGGAGAGATTTTTCGGAGGCCATCCAGAGTAAAAGTGGATCAGGTAAGATCCTGGGAAGGCAGTGGGGCTTCATTTCTTTGCTCCTTATACCTGATGAAGGTCAAGGCTGCCCTGATGCATTTGTTTTTTGTGGCTATTGCTGAAACCAGAAAGCCACTGTCCCACTGATCCCCTGAGCTGGACAGCTTGTGACTATCCTAATTTATTGATGTTAGAACAGGACCAGTGGGTTCCTGCCTTCTCCTCTGTACAGGGACGTGTTACCATGGCAGGGGGATTGAACTTTAGGATCACTTCCAACTGCAGCCATTCTATGATTCTTTGAGAGTTCCATCTTCCTCCAAGGCAGGAGAAAAGACTCTGAAGAAAGAGTGCTGAGTTCTGACATGTATTTAGACAGGATAAAGAAAGGGATGCCTAGGGTAGTGTTTCAATCTCATCCCTCTGGTATTTTCACGATAAAGCAGCTTAAGGAAGATCTCCTCAAGGGCCAATTCCATGTCAGGCTTTTGGAAAACAGCCTGCAGACAGGCACACACACACACACACACAGACATTGGATGCATCATTCAGTGCAGATTTGTCTTTCTGGAGTGAGGATGTGAAACTTATTGTTCCTGGCTGCCAGAGGATGGAAAAATCCTTCCTGCAGTTTCCAGGCCATTTCAAGGCTTCATCCAGCACTGATGAGAAGTTTCTTTGTCCTTTCCCTCTCCTCCCTCCCCATCCTTGCAGCTACGAAGAGCAAGTGGCCAGAGTTCCTCAGGAGGCCCTTGGGGATATGGCAGAGCTGAGCAGAGCCTGAACCCAAAATCCCACCCTGGAATCCCTCAGGGCAGGCAATTCCCAAATTAACACCTTGCAGTGAGAACTCTTGAACGCTAATTGAGCTGGATTTATGGGCAGGGGGTTCAAATAGGGGCAATGCCAAACTTTGTGTGACTTAAATAAGTTGAGTCCCCACCACCAGGTCAGAGATTTGGGGCCCTTGTAGATGCCCTTTGCTGTCCCTCCACCCAGGAGCTGCAGGCATCCTCCCTGGTGCCCAGCTGCTGCCCTTGAGGTTTACACAGCTGCCGTGGGGAATGGGGGGTTGGAGGCTGGGAGGTGCAGCCTCCCAAGTGCCTCAGAGCCACAGCAGGGTCAGAGGTGGCCACGTTTGGGCCCAAAGAGGAACAGGTGGGTACAGGGCTGACGTTTGGAACACTGGCACTTTTATTTTTAATGGCCCTCCCCCCTGCACACACAGCACTGGAAATGACTACGAAATGCATCTGGCTGGGCTGAACAGGCCTCCTGCCCTTAAATAAGGGAATAATCTTGGGGTTTGGGGGCTGAATATTCATTCAATTTGCATTTTAACCCATGCAAACACATTCTAAATTAAAGCATTAATTTAGACCTAAAACTTACAAGCAGGCTGTGATCAAGGCTTCCTTCCTCATCCCACCTATGGGGTCTTTTTCTCTCTACTATTGTTTTTCTCTTCACTGCTGGGTCAGTGGGTCTGTGCAGCAGCAGGCACAAGGATATCTCAATTAGAGCTGTGGGAATAACCAGTTATTCAGATCACTGGAAATCCTAAAAAGCTGGAGGGGAAAAAAAAATATTACTGTGGCTCGCTTAAGACTGGGTGGGAAGTGTCTTCTTGCTGGATTCAGGCAATGAATGTAAGCATGAACAGAGAGAGAAATGTGAAAGAAGTTGTTTTGAATGAGAAAACAAACTAAGACTCACAGCACTAATAATAAATAGAAGGTGTGATGGGCAATGATCAACCCATCAGGGGCTCCCAACAACCCTGAAACATCACTGGCACTTTCGCTGAGGAGAAAAGTGATATAAAGTCACTGCATTTATCTCAAACTTGTACCAATGGTCAGGATACTGCCTGTGGCAAGGAGTTTGGAACTAGGTGAGCTTTAAGGTCCCATCCAACCCAGACCATTCTGTGATTCTCTGATTGCTTTCTTCTGGAGTGGCAGGTTTGGTGTTCATCCGTGGATGTTCCATGAGTTTGCAGTTTTCACTCCTGAAAGGATAACATCCCTGGGATATGACCAGTACCTAAATGTGAGTCCACCTCAGCAGGACCCATCTGGGAGTCTGCTGTGTGCGACACCAGATTAACAGAGTTTGGACAGAGAGAGACCATTAATGCTCTGCTTGAACCCTCTGTGTGATGACAGGCTCTGGAGCTCCACACCAGGCCCATGAAACAAAATCCCACCCCAGGGATTTGACAATGGAAAAAGATCTTATGTCGAGTGTCTGGCTTTACACATCTCCCTGCACAGCTGGGATCATTGTAAGTTGTTCTTTTTTGCTTTTTTCTTTCCCTTTTTTTTTTTTTTTTAAATCAGGGCTGTGGCACATCTTACATAGAAGCCAATTTGTGAAAATAAAAAAAAAAAAACAAAACAAAAAACCCCCCAGTGTCATTTGATTCCAGCCCTGAGGAATACAGTGGCAAGCCATCCCCTCTGCTGGAGGTGAAGCAAAGCCCGGGAGCAGCCTGCTGCAGGCTCTTTCCTTTCATGTGACTAATACACACAAATCCCCCGTCCCCGGGGGCTGGGGGATCACTGACAGCAGGGCCAGGCTGTGAGAAAGGGGCGAGGGGAGCCAAACTGTGCTCTCCTTTCATTCACCACGGTCAGCTGTCCCACCTGTTCCTCCTCTTAGCCATGGGGAGCAGGGATGGATGGAGGGGATGGGGCAGCGGCAGCGTTCACTATGAAAACTCATCGAAGGGAAGGAATTCCATATTAAACGAGAAGCAAGTGGGCATTTGCCACAGAGGTGGAAGAAGAGAGGCTGCATTTGCCTGAATCACTTCCCTGAGAACTGGGGAGCGGGCCAAAACCAAGTTTCCTAATGAAAGACTAATGATGGATGCAGCTCAGTAGGTGCTGGGTTGCAGTTTGATTCCGAAACCCAATCCTCCACCAGCTGTTTGTTTAAGCAAATGCCGAGGTTCACTCTGCAGCAGCGCCTGCCGAGGCTTCCCCGAGAGATTTCTTCCGTCCAAATGACACCTCTTGGTTTTATCCTTCGCCTCCGGGGTCCAACCTGTGCAGGTTTCCTTTGGGGCTGTTATCACCTGCTTTGCAAAACCCGCAGCAGGCATCTTTTCACACAGACACGTGGGGTTGTGTCTCTTCGCCCCTATTTAAACTGAAAGCTTTTTTAGGGTTGGACACTCCCTGGAGCTGTGTGGCTACAGAGCGCCCAGCACAACAGAGCTGTAGCCTTTTTTGGGTGCTGCTTGCGTGACACAAAGCCCTGTGACACAGAGATTGAAGGAGTGATGGTCTGTCAGACCTATGGGAAGTGTGGATGAGATGTGCCTGTGAGCAGCCCAGCAGAGGAAAATCTCCAGGAAGAACCTCAACATCAGGATGTTTTTCACAGTGCAGATGCAGCTAGTGCTTTATTTGAAGTTGCTTTTTTATTTTTTTTTTCCCTTTGTGACTGTATTTTTGACTTAAGAGGATTTCTGTACCTGGCAAATACTGGGGGTGTTTAGTCTGGAGAAAAGGAGGCTCAGGGGGGACCTTGTGGCTCTCTACACCTGAAAGGAGGGTGTAGCCAGTTCGGGTTTGGTCTCTTCTCCCAGGTATCAAGTGATAGCACAAGGAGAAATGACCTTAAATGGTGCCAGGGGAGGTTTAGGTTGGATATCAGAGATATTTTCTTCACTGAATGAGCGGCTAAACTTTGGAACAGTCTGCCCAGGGAAGTGGCAGAGTCACTATCCCTGGAAGCGTTAAAAAAAATGAGTAGATGTGGCACTTTGTGACGTGGCTGAGTGGTAAGGGGGTTAATTCAGTGGTGAGTGGTCAAAGGTTGGACTCGATGATCCTGGATGTCTTTCCCAACCTTAATGATCCTATGATGGGTCTGGGAGCCAGCCTTGACCTTGGTTTTCCCTGGCAACCCCAGGTGCTCCGCAGACCCCAGGGGAGCAGGGGAGCATCCTCTACGTGGCTGGGAGAAGACCAAAACTGCAGCAGACAAATTCCCTGCAAGATCCTGGTTTCTCCTTGCCCAGTTGCCTTGTGCATCCCCAGGCTCCAGCATCTGCCAGGGGCAGGGGGCTGGGGGAACCCACATCCCCTCTGTGACCCACGGGAGACGTGAGCACAAACACACCCAACCTTGAAACCAAAGAAGCCTCAAACCTGTCATTAAAGCAGCTGCACTGGCAATAAATTTAGTATTTAAAGAAGTTCAGTGCCTGTTTAAAATGCAGCGAGGGTAGCTATGGGAACAAGCTCAACAGGGTTTTATCCTGCTGAAAAGTGACCCTGTAAAGATGTGGAAGGCTCCTGGAAGCACCAGCATTTTTCCTCTCAAAGGAGAGTTGACTCTCTTAAAAATCAGGTAGAAAAATGGGCCAGACAAGTCAGGCAGTTCATTTACAGGCTGCAAATGTAAGTAGAAGTAGTAGTAATAAAAGGTTTTAAAATCTGAAAAAAAATAAAGTTAATAGTATGAATGTTAAAATTTCCAAGGAAGAAAATGCTTTTCTTTTCCTGTGTAGAGGAGTAGTAAAATAGGGAAATTTGTGGCCATTGGTGATGCCTGATAAATACAAACACCAGAGTAAAGAGAAGAAGCCTGAGTGCTGTTCCTACCCAGAGATGCTGCCAATTCCCCATCCCTGGAAGTGCTCAAGGCCAGGTTGGATGGGGCTTGGGACAACCTGGGATAGGGGAAGGTGTCCCTGCCCATGGCAGGGGGGTGGAACTAAGTAATCTTTAGGATCCCTTTCAACCCAAACCATTCTGTGATTCCAGGATCCTTGGCCAGAAGCTCTTTCTTCTCCTGGTTTGGGAATGATCATGAACGAGCTCTATTGGTTTTCTTGTACTCAGATTCCTGCTTAGCACCACTGCCTTGCCTCAACTCACCTTCCCATGGATAGTAGCCTCACCCAGCTGGATTCTGAGGGCCAGCAGGAGGAAGACTGGGATTCAAAGGGAAATTTGATCAGAGAAGGTTTTCCAAATCCCCTAGGTTCCCTTGGAAATCCCAGCTCAGCACCCTGCCTGCTGGTGTCTAACAAGCTTCTCAAGAAAAAAAGACATCAAGCCCCAGGATTTATTATCAATCAGCCCAGCTTCTTAACACCTTCTCTGTGACCTTGGTTGCTAGGAAGTTGGTGTCAATACAGGAAAAGTGAAGTATTAATAGAAAGAAAGCGCAGCTGTAAGAACTCAGCACGGAGCAGCATGGCCAGTGGAAGTCTTCCAGACTACTGGCAACCCAGCCTTCCAGGAGAGGGATAATGATTTCACACTGAAAGATGGTAGATTTAAATTAGGAAGGAATTGTTGGCTGTGAGGGTGGGGACGCCCTGGCACAGGGTGCCCAGAGAAGCTGTGGCTGCCCCTGGATCCCTGGAAGTGTCCAAGGCCAGGTTGGACAGGGCTTGGAGCACCCTGGGCTAGTGGAAGGTGTCCCTGCCCATGGCAGAGAATGGAACAAGATGAGCTTTATTATCCCTTCCAACCTGAACCGTCCATGATTCTAGGACAATGCCAAGCTGGAAAGCAGAGATCTCTCTGAGCCCTGTGTCTGGACACACTCACTAAGTTCAAGCAGTTTCAAGCTGTTTTTCCCCATCATGTATCCAGCACAGCACACTTTGTGTTGGAGAGGAAGCTGCTTATCCAAAGACAAATCCAAGAGAAACATGATATTACTGGTCACCGAGTGACCATCACCAGCAGTCACATGGCATCAGTCCCCTAGAAACCTGATCTAGGGAGTGACACCCCTGGCCAGGACAGGGGGCTGGAATAGATGAGCTTTTTGGTCCCTTCCAACCCAAACCATTCTGTGATTTTATGACTCTCACTGCATGCTGGAAGAATGAACCCATGAGTCTGGCTCTCCCCTGGGCTGCGTTATGCTCTCATTACGGGGGTAGGTGCAGGAATTGTGAGCACAGGCAACATTCCCACATCCTTGCCAAGGCCTGACTTGGGTGAGCGGGAGGCAGGAAAGGCTGCTGCCCTTGATGTGGGGTGGTGGATGCATCAGCAGGGCTGGGAGGGAGGAGGGGAGCTCCCGAGTGGTTGCAGACAAAATTGTTAAACCTCTCCTTATCCCACATTATCCTCCCGTCAGCTGTTCTGCTGGGAGGTGCCATGTGGTGCCCAACAACTGCCACATTCCTCTCGCGAGGTGGCCGCCATGGGATGGAGGGGGGGAGCGTGAGGGGACCCCTCATTTGGCTCCTTCCATCCCCAAAATGCTCCAAGTCCTGGGGAAACAGAGTCTTTCCATGCTGCTGCTGCTGGAAAAGGCCTCATGGGCAGTCAGCCCTGCCTTACACACAAATGACTCGACAATGAAGCTGTTTAGCCCAAATCATGTGCTGGTGAATGCAAGAGCTGGGAATAGAGCCCACATCTCCTTTACCTCTGCTTGTCTGCTCGAACTTGGAGTTTTCCTCAAGCACAGTGAGTTAAAAGAAAACAATCCTGCACCTGTGTCAGGCAGAGCAGTGGCAGCCTGGCCACCCGTGGGTTGTATTTCAAGTGTCAGACAGGACTTTGATGGCTCCATGCTTCCATCTAGTGACAAAAAGCCACTGCTCACCCCTCCTGCTTGGCTCTGCCTCCTTTCTGGTTGCAATGCAGGAATATTTCTCAGATTCCTGATGCTGAGCCTGTCTGTGGGGCTATTTCCATTCATTTACCCAAAATCTAAACCTTTAAACGAGTAACTCCAAACAAACTAAACCAGGGGCGACGTTTTTGAGCAGAACTGTCCTTTGTCAGGAAAAAAGTGGCTTGCACATGTGTACAGACATGCACTTGCTCAACAAAATGTGCTGTTTTCCTCTTCAGTGGGCAATATCCCTAAAAATGGACATCAGCCTGTGGGGACAGAGTATTTACAAGTCCTGTAGCAAGGCTCCTGTGTCACTCAGCCATTCCTGTCCTGATCTGAATTCTAGGCCTGGGTTTCTGGTTATTAAGGGCAATGTTTTTTCATAGAATCATGGAATCATAGAATGGTTTGGGTTGGAAGGGACTTTGAAGCTCATCCAGTTCCACCTCCCTGCTGTGGGCAGGGACACCTTCCACTATCCCAGGTTGCTCCAAGCCCCGTCCAACATGGACTGGAACACTGCCAGGGATGGGGCAGCCACAGCTTCTCTGGGCACCCTGTGCCAGGGCCTCCCCACCCTCACAGGGAAGAATTCTGTCCTAAAACACAAACTAACCCTGCTCTCTAGCAGTTTGGAAACATTCCCCCTTGTTCTGTCACTCCAGGCCCTTGTAAATTGTTTCTGTCCATCTTTCCTGTTGGCTCTCTTCAGATACTGGCAGATAAAAATTACGTCTCCCCAAAACCTTCCCTTTTCCAGGGGGAATAATTCCAGTTCTCTCAGTCTTTCCTTGCAGGAGAGTTGCTCCATCCCTCCAATCATCTTGGTGTCTCCCTCTGGACTTGGCCTTTCCCTCTTTCTTTTCATGTTTCACCTCCTTCACAGGTAGGGCTCCCTGTGCACTGTTTTATTTAATCTGTGACTTTCTGCAAAGAATAAACTCCTCATCCCAGCCAGATCCTTCTGATCTGCAAACCTTGGACATTTGGTTGAGTTTTTCCTGGATAAAACATTTCCTTGGGATAGGATCACAAAGTGCGATGGACACTAATACTAATAGTTTTTGCTGACTACGACCTACAGAGTTTGAGTGATGGAATGTGTTGGGAGCAGCAGTGTTGGGGCTGCTGAGGGCAGCAATAAGCCTCACCTGGGACCCCCCTCCCCAGCCTGGCCGTGGATCAGGAGCCCTATTTAACCTCAGCTGTGGCCCTGTGCTCTCTCCCTGTGCTGTTTTGCAGAAATACTGCTCTGTGACCCCCCTCTGGTCCTGCCTTTTGTCTGGGTCGTGGGCTCGTGCTGTAGCTGAGCCTCCTGCCCTGTGTGCTCTTGTTTCTGAGGAGATTTTCTGAAGGCCCTGAAGATTTCCTGGTCCATCCCCTTATCTGGGGCTGTGTGTGGCTCTTGTTACCAGCATCTTTCTGTCTGCTGTGTTCAAGGTGTCATCCTTGAACAACCTCTTCTTTGGCAAAACTTTTTTTTGTTTGAGAATTCCCTCAAGTTTACTCTTCCTTCTGACCATGTTTCCGCTGTCTTTCCACTAAATGAGTAAACCGAGCATAGATCCCTGATGGGGTTAACTCATACTGGGTTCCTGCAATCATTGGCTGTTTGTGGCTGAGACACTGGGGCTTGGGCTAAGAATCAACCAAGCACAACTGGTTTCACTGCTGGGCAGAGCTCCAGAGCTCCCCTGAGGGTTGGCTGCCCGTGATTTTTTGCCACTGAGCCTCTGAATTGAGGCTGAGGAGGAACCTGAGCAAACCTGTTCCAGCTCCCTTTGGGGCTAAGGTGAGAACATGAGCACATTCTGCTGCTGTTTGGTGTGTGGTAACTCATTAAACCTCAGTTATGCTCTGGGGTCTGGGAACTTTCTGTGAATTCCAGTGGAAACTTCCATGAAGGCTTCCATACCAGGGCAGGGGCTCAGCAACCTATCGAGGGACTCCATCAAAATCCATCTGGGCTTCAAACAGAGGAGGGCAGAGGTGGGGGTAGAGATGCTGTTCAGTGTCTGAGGAAGGCTGGATTGGTTTGGGTTGTCCCAGCAGCCAAGGCTCTCCAGGGCATGAATGATGACACTGTGCAAGTCCACTGCCCTCTTTTCCACAGGGAATAGGACCTGCAGGGGTAAAGCTCCTTGAGCAGCGATAAGGGATGCAAACACCCTTTGGGCAGAATTCCCAGCAGATGCTGTTGGGAATACCATGGAAAAATTGAAGTAAGAATGTATAAGGGAACCTTGAAGTCCACTTGCTCTGAAAGTCAGTCCCAGATTGAATATCAGCACATCAAGAAACCATTCCACCAGATTTTCTGTCATGTGGTAGGAGGGAAAAAAAGAGGATAAAATGGATTCATTGTCCTCCTGTTGGAGGCTCTAACCATACACCAATGGAAGAACAACCCCAGGTTACTCTTGTTATGGTTATTAAAGTCTTGGAACAAAACAGTTAATGGCAGCGAGCAGCTTAGGTTAATAATTAAGCACCCTCAATGGACAGCTCTGAGCTGTCTGTGACAGGATTTGAGCCTTTTGGGAAACTTGTCTGGTGGGTTTCAGCACTGGGCAGAGTGCCTGGCACAGCCCCAGCCTGAAACCTGTGGCAGAGCTGGTGCCAAAGGGATGGAGCCCTTGTGCTGGTGTCCAAGCCCCTGCACTAAACTCATCAGAGGAATGGAGGAAGAACAAATTGAATAAGGTAAGTAAAGCCAGGAAAAGCCCTAAAAAGAATAATAAAATTAAATCTAAATGAAATTTTATGCACCTGCTTTGAAATGCAGCATTCACTTGCACCAGGGTGCTGGACTCTGCCCCGTGCAAGTTGCAGTGTGTTAAAATGTGCAAGAAATAGTGTGAGAGTAGTTACAGTAGGTCCTGTGGTACAATAAGCAGTAGAAACCAGGTTGTATGGGGCTGGAGCAACCTGGTCTGATGGAAGATGTCCCCCTCCGTGGCAGGGGGTTGGAACTGGGTGATCTTTAAGGTCTCTTCCAAATGAAATCATTTTGTGATTTAAAAATGTTGCTAAATTAATTTATCCGTGTTTTTTTCCCTTACTAGTACAAAACCCAAGGTGAAGGCAGGAGAAGTTGATGGTCTATCTTTCAATGTTAGAACAGCTCCTGACATGGATTTTATAAAGGAAACGTGTGATATCTCTTACTATGACAGCAAGTCAGACCTGGTCTGCAAGTTCTCAAATGTTTATTTTCTGAAATTATTAGAAGAGTTCACAGCTCTTGCTCCCACAGGTTTGCAGTGAGGAGAAAGAATACAGATGGTGTTTGTTTAAAAGTTGCAGGGAAGGTCCTGGAGCCAGACTCCTGTGAATTCCTCATCCAAAGCTGAAGATGAACCTTTGGAGAACATTCCTGCTGAGTGCTGGGCTGGTGTTCTTGGCAGGTGGGTGATGGAGAGCTGTTGTCTCCAACCACACCTGTAAAATCCAGTGGGGATTGGATACAGACTTCCTGTGAGGCATGGAGAAGAACTCCTAAAAGGTGTTGAAAACTATGGGATATTGACTGTGGCACACTGGACATTGTCCACATTCATTATTGGTTTTCCATAGCATTATTTCCATAGCCATAGAGGAGACTTCTGGATTAATTTTTAATTCTCTGTGTTCTACCTGGGTTCATATCATACCTATTGTTTTTTGTTCACTTGGTGATAAATATGTCACTCTTTGCATGTTGGTATTAAGGGTCCATGACTCAAAAGTGTCCAATATTTGGCTTTGGTGATCAATACTGATATTGGGTCAGATTGAATTCAAACAGCTAAGAAGCTGGAGATCTCCTAAAACGTTAATCAGAAAACTGGATATTACTGTAAAATGACTTCTGGAAAAATCTGGTCAGTGGCTGCATAAAAAGAAGCCAAATACTGGTTCATCTCTCAGCTTCAGAGAATGAGGGTACCCGAAATAAATCCTAAATTATCTCAGGAATTTGGTGCCTCTATGAAAGGCATGGCATAGCAGGTTATAGGTGATTTAACATCATAAAGCAGGAGCTCTTTTCCAGGCCTGTATGTCTTTCCTAAGGACTTCAGAAAGAAACTGCTGGCCAGGCTCTCTCTTGCGGCCAGAGAAGGATATATTTTGTAGGCAGCCTTAATTCTGGTAGGGTGCACAGAAGTCAGCAAACACATTTCTTTGAGAGATGAGGGAATAAACATGAGGTTTATCATCTTTAACTCTTGAGGAGGAGAGGAAGCTCAGGCTGCAGCTCGCTTCACCAAGCCCTGAAGGCATCAACACCTCCCTGAGGCGAGCTGTAAAGGGAGAGAGGTGGGGGGAAAAGGATGGGCAGCATGATTAATTTGGATGCCTGAGAAGGAGAAATGAAATAAAGGGTGGGATAACAGGAAGACAGCTCTCAGATCACTGTGTCTCATCCTGAATAAGGTGTTTTAGATGTTTGCCTTTCCCTTCAGCCTGATGGAGCTGGTTTGGTTTTGCAGGGACAGCCTCGGGATCACTCATCAAGCCCCATGAGGGCAGCATTGCTGGAGGAACATGGATTACCATCACTCTGGATGGTGAGTTTCAAATTCTTATGAGGAATATGTTTAAGTACAATCTGAGAAAGTTTGGATTGCAAGGGACCTGAAATCTCATCTCATTCTACCCCCTGCCATGGGCAGGGCCACCTTCCACTAGACCAGGTTGCTCCAAGCCCTGTCCAACCTGGCCTTGAACACTTCCAGGGATGTAAAATTAACAGATAATCAGCTCCCTTCTGAGGCTTGTGGTTGGAATGACAAACCCTACCCAACAGAGCCATAGCCTGTGACACTCCAGGCATGAAATCAGCTTGAAATGATCACTTTATAAGTTATTGCTGAAGGTTTATTTCTAAGCAACAGAAGTCCAAATGTTTACCTTGCTTTTTTTTTTTTACCTTACATTTTACCTTTCATTTTGCAGATATAGGGCTAGAAATTTCTTCCCTACTCCTGCCCTCTTATTGAAGAAAAGCTAAAAATCTGCTCCCTTTATATGTCCTGTGATGCTGGAGCTTTTCAAACTCTTATAAGAAACATGAAATCTGAGTAAAAATTACTGAAACTGATAAGCCATGTCCATGTGGGCCCAAAAACAACTGTACAAAGCATGGTCTGATGTTCCACAGTGATAAATATTTATTCATTGGGAAGAGAATTGGTTTCTGAACCAGCTCCATTGTCGTTAGCTGGCACAGGCTGCCCAGGGCAGTGGTAGAGTCACCAGGGGGAGTTAAAAGATGTGTGGGAGTCACTTGGGGACATGGTTTTTACCTTTCCAATTCTCTCCCCCATCCCCCTGGGGGGAGAGTGAGTGAGCTGAGTTGACTGCTGGGGTTAAACCACCACAACATGAAATTATACAAATCTGGTTTTAAAAGCCTGGTCAAGGGCTCTAAGCATTATTCCTAGAGAAGGTGGGATGTACCTCCAAAAGTGTTTGTTGTGTGACTGGAGTGATCCTGTCCTCACAGAGCTCTCCTGATTGACTTTCTTGCTTAGGCTCAACATCCCTCCAGGTAGAATCTCTCTCTCCAGCCAGTGCATCCCAGCTGGAGGTGACCCTGGTGAATCCAGACCTGCCCAGACTGCCGTGTGATGTCTCTCCTCTCTATTTGGACTTGCCCAGTATAAGGTGCAGAACAAGGTATGATCCATGGTTACTCTCTGGCTGAGACCTTGCCCTTTGTCAACCAGAATCCTCATTTTCATTCAGTGTCTGCACATTAATTACGGACCAGGACCAAGATGCCCTGCAGATCCAGGCAGCCCTGGGTCCTTTTATTACTAATGAACAACAATTATTGTCTGTGCATGTCTAATGAGAATGTTTGTGTTTTGTATTAACATTAATTTGGGTAGAGTTCTCTTGTAATCCTGTCACCTTCTGCACTTAAGTGTGATTTCCTGCTGTGCTTCCACATTTCTTTTAAATTGTTGTTTTAGAGTTTGGGTTAATATGTGTGAAGTTTGGGCTGAGTGTAAAGCTCCTTTGCTCTACTGAAGCCTCAGTGGACTTGCTGAGACTGGAGACCCTGTGAAGGTCCTGGCATTTCCTAAACACAATCTAAATAATATAATATTACACATTTTCTTCCACCTAGGTCTTCACCCCAGGAGGGTTTGTACTACGTGGAGGTGATGTTTAAAGGACATGTGATTAACAATCTGACTGAGGTGGAGAAAGAGAACTATTCTTTCAAGGTAATCACCAAGCAAGTGCAGAAGTGAGGATAAAGAATTCGAGGTATTGAAGGGAGTCAAGCTTCAACGTTTTGTCACAGGAAACACATTGAAATGGATGGAATCACAGAATGATTTGGATTGGAAGGGACCTCCAAGACCATTCAGTTCCAGCCCTAAGCTAAAGGAAGATGGGGAGAGACTTTTTGCAAGGGCACGTTAGAGATGGAACCAGGGAGAATGGCTTCAAACTGAAAGAGAGTAGGTTTAGACTAGATGTTGGGAAAAAACCCTTCCCTGTGAGGGTGGGGAGGCCCTGGCACAGGGTGCCCAGAGAAGCTGTGGCTGTCCCTGGATCCCTGGAAGTGTCCAAGGCCAGGTTGGACAGGGCTTGGAGCACCCTGGGCTAGTGGAAGGTGTCCCTGCCCATGGCAGGGGGTGGATGATATTTAAGGTCCCTTCCAACACAGACCATTCTATGATCTCTTGCAGAGCATAATCCTTAACCAGGGCTGTGTGCTCTGGGGTAAGGCCTGGTGTGTTTGGAAGTCTCATCCCACCTCTGTGCCAACTTTGAGCAAGAAAACCCAGAGTTTTCAGTAAATTGCACATTAAAGCCGAAGAACCATCGGGTAGTTCAGCTAGCTTAGAGAGCTGATGAAAAATCACCAGGGGATGCTGTTAATGAGGCACATTCCAAGCTAAATAAACCACAATGTGTCTCTTTGTTTTGAGGCTGGGACCTGGGAGCTATGCATATTAAAAATTAATTTTGCCTCCTCATTAGATTGAAAAAGCTGCTGCAGGCAGCAACAAGTCTGAGCAGCTCACAAGTCTTGTGTCAGCCAGTGGCCCCAGTTTCATGCTGCTTTTGGCTTCTTTCTCCACATTTTCTCCAGCCTGTGGTATGGTGGGATGTTGCCTTTGCTCCCCAGAAGTGGCCATTGCTGGAGGAAATTTGTGGCTGCTCATTTATTTTTGACATGACCAGGAGCAGGAGGGAAGGCAAAGATTGAGCTCTGAAAGGGAATGGGCTTCAAGGAAAGCTTAGGAAAAAAACCATGGCATATGCAGTGGTATCTTTGAATTAATACAACAAATTAATTTTTCATTATATTTATTGGGCAGCATCTGTAAGTGCCAGTGAGGACATGAGGGCGTTCATAAAGGAGGTGGGGAAGATGAGCGTGTCCAAAAAAGGATGGGCAAGGGTCTGGAGTACAAGTGTGATGAGGAGCAGCTAGAAGGGCTCAGCCTGGAGAAAAGGAGGCTCAGGGAGGACCTTCTCACTCTCCACAACTCCTTGACAGAAGGATGCAGCCAGGTGGGGGTCGGGCTCTGCTCCCAAGTTACAAGACACAGGACAAGAAAATTGCCTCAAGTTGCACCAGGGGAGATTTAGATTGGATATTAGGGAAAATTTCTTCCCCAAAGGATTGTCAAACACCAGGGAAGTGATGTAGTCACCACTCCTGAAGGGATTTAAAAGATGTTTGGATGTGGCACTTGGGGACATTGTTTAGTGAATTTAGCAATGTTGGATTAATGGTTGGACTTTTTTTTTCCTCAGTGGCCAAGGTAGTATAAAGGGTGGCTGAAGTATTTCACATCTGTGATGATGAAATAGTTCTAAAGGATGTACTACTGGGAAGAAACATGGTGTCACAATACAAGATAAAATGCAGGTTTTAACTTCAGCTAAAGCATGACTCAGAAATTTGATACTGTATTGATACTTCTGACATTGGATCAAGCCAGGGTGGGCAATTTGGGCACAAAAGAGGTTGTGAAAATGGCATAAACCAGGCTCTGAAAGGCAAGGGGGTAAGAAAGGAATACTTCGCCTTACTCCCTTCCCAGAGCAGGATTCTGCTTCAAAGATCAGACCTGGAGTGTGAGTCTGAAATGCAGCTGCGGTTGGGTTGTGAGCAATGCACCATCAGGAGGGGTTGGGCTGCTGCAGAATTTGCTGCCATTTCACTACAAATTTCTCTTTGCAGTTCTCAGCCAAGCAGACACCCGTGATTTACCAAGTTAATCCATCATCTGGCACCCCAGGTTTGGGACCTTTCTTTAATCTCTGTACTGCCATACAGACCTTGTGCTCTTTGGGGCTTTAGGTCAGATTTCAAAGTTACATGAGAAGTCATTCACTGGTTTTAGTCTGAAAAAATAACTGGAATATGGCAGATTTTTTCCCCTGTTTCTGTTATTTTTGTGTTTCCAGGTTTCTTTAGAGAAAATTGAAAGTTTGACCCTCAAAGTGACAATCAGTCAAAAGATGTTGGTCCCTCAAGAGTTCAGTCAGACACTTGGATGATTAGATTGCATGGATGCTTCTCAGTCTAAGTCAGTCCTTAATTTCCAATTTTTTTCAGGTGTAGTTCAGCTCTAGATTCTCATGCCCTGCTTTAGGGTGTCAGTATGAAGGTTTCTATGTGTTTGCTGGATGTTTCACATGCCAGTGTGAGTGAAGAGCAGGAGAATAATCTGGCCACAGATATGCCAAAGTCCTGCTTTAGACCTTCACCCTGTCTGGTGTACAAATGGTGTAATTTTGGTTGGCTCATGAGGTTCTGCAGTGGAACTGGGTTAGAAAGTGGGGTTTAGTTAACAAAAGAGTTGAGGAAAATTTGTCAACTAAGTGCAAATACAGATCTGCAAAAAAAAAATTGGAATTAATTTGGGTTTTTTTGGTGGGGAACAAAGATACTTGCTTTGAGAAAAGTGAATTAAGTGCAAAATCATCTTGAGCCATGGTAAAAGCTGAGAGTACCTTCAGTGCAGACAGCTAGGAACCTCTGCAACATTCATAAAGGCCATGAATTCCTTTTGTTCAGCTCAGAATATCTGCAAGTAAGTTCTCTGCTTTTAAAAGACTCTCTTCAATTTCCATTTCCTCTTAAACAGGAAATTTAATACAGATTCATGGGAAGACAATTGCTGGCAGATATGAGACCCTGGACTTCAACGTGGATTATATTGATGGGTAATTATGAACACACAGCTATCTTCTGCAGTCCCTGTAAATTGGTATTTCTTCCATCAGCCTCCTCAACAGCAATAAATTGCAACCAGTTGGCCCAGAATTGCCATTTACTTCCTTTGTGGTTTATTGCAGCTCATAAGTTGGGCTCCAGCAAACTTTGTTAATCTAATTGCAACTGGTCCATTAAGCTGGTTGGTTTGTTTACTGGCAGCACAGTCAATCACAGCTCAGTGTGAATTGTACTGTAATTGCAACTGGCTGCTGTAGATTTTATTTTGGCTAGCAAATTAAAATTTAACTAATTAAAATAATGTCAGAGTCGAAAAGTTAAATAAATTTTCCCCTTTCCATTTGCATTTTTTTTTTTTAGAAAAAAAAAATATTAGTTTGAAGCAGATGCTCTGGTGAGCCAGAAGACTAAAGACAAGTATAATGAGACAAAAGCTTTGTTTTTCACTGCTTTAAACAGTTGTTTTCTTGTTCTCAAATGTTTGATATTTCTTTAAATGTTTTTTTCTGTGGTTACATGCAACAGAGAAAAGCAGGTAGGTTTAAAAAAACCTTCTTTTAGGACAGCAGCCCCTTTAAGCACAGTGAATCCAAAATGAGCATGGACACTGTCCTGCTGTGTGTCATGTGTATTTCCATATGTATGGATATGTTATCAAATGTTAATTTATGGTTTCTGTGCCAATGGCAGTGAAGAACTAAGCCCAGGTAAGTATTTTAAAGATAAACTATTAATCCATAGTTACACTGCTGGCAGTTTAAGGCTCATTTCAGGAGCCAGAAAAGGTGTGTATCCTCGGTAGTCAGAAATTTTAGTTGTAGCAGCAGATATTTAACCATTGGATGCTTTTAGTGACTTTTAAGCCTGAAAGGAAATGCCCTTCCTAAGTAATTAAATTCCCTGCTGGCATGAAGGAAAGCCCAGTGCAGATTTCTCTCATGCCATCCCTACCCTGTGCCCACCAGCATCCTTTGTTTGGTATCAATTATTGTTTTACCTGCCTCTGGTGGAGCTGTGGAACCTTTGATCAGAGGGAAGAAAGGCTGCTCTGTCTGAGTGCAGGCTGGACGTGCCTGCAGTGCTCTGCTGCCAGATTACTCATTTACAGCTCAACCTCACCAAAAGGAAATGGCCTCAAAATCCCAGCATACCAGACAGGTTCCCTTTGCAGCTTCACATGAATAATTTGCCCATTTTTGGTGTGTTAGGAAATACGTACCAGGTGGGGACTTGGACTTGACCAGAGCAGTCTGTCACTCAGTCACGCTGATTCAGGATTTGGAGCAAAAGAAAGGGAACGGGTTTTATACTTTCAAGTGTGTTCTTCACCTTTTTCCATGCTTTGTATGGGATGCACTGGTCCAGTGATGCTGAACAAACATTTGGCAGCACTGAATTTTTTTTCTTTCCCCTTAAAAGGAAAGGTTCTCAATATCAGCCACCTGTATTAATAAAAGCAAACTCTTTTAGTAAAGCCTCATAAAACTGAAACATGGGCCATAGAAAGCTGCACTGTGAGGGATGGGTCATCACAAAGTGTTTGCATTACAGGTTTTAATTACCTATTTCCTTTAATTTCCTGTTAATTCTCAGGGAATCATTGCCAGCCTTTGCTTATTCTGCTAATTACTCTGAATTTATTCCTCTCACCTGCTTCTTCCTGTCTAGTGGAAGTTGTCCCATATTGTTTCTTTAAGGAACAGATATTTTAATTTGTTATCAGGGCTTGGGTGATTTGTGCCAGAAGTTGTTTATGATGTTTTTCCTCAATGACATAAAGAAGAGGCTGAGCTGCATCCTGACTGTACTTGCTGCAGCTGATGCTGCCCAGCTGGTTTTGGAAGGTGTGGGTGGGTATTGCCCTCTGGAGCTCAGCCTTGTCCTCAGGGAGGAGGGACTGGATCATTCAGGGCTGGCATGGGGTGTCTCCAAGAGGGTCCTGCTGCACTCCCACAGAGGTGCAGTTCCCACAGGATTTGGGGGATTTACTTGGCAGGTGCAGAGATGAGAGATTAGGGCTTGTCCCATTTTCTAGAAGGTTAATAAATATTAGAAACAAGTGGGGGGAAATTCCTGTCCCTTGGGAAAATATTGGCTGCTAGTTTTAACAGATTAGCTTTTCATCTGTATCACATCGTATCTTTCCTGTGTATTTTTTGCCCAGGCCAGCTGTTCTTACATCAGAAGGGGATGGATGGACCAGCCTCTGCTCTTTTGCTGACAGGAGAGCTGGAAGCATGTCAGTTCTTGACTCACTTTGGGTTTGTGTTGGTGCAAGGGCTCAGCACAGCTTGTGCACAAAAAAAATTTTTGGCTTTTGGAGAAACCCTTCTGCTTTGACTTAAAGTGGGGAGAGACCCTGGGGAGTTATGGTCTGTGATGGGGTGGGTGAGGGCTGCTGGCTTTCTGCAGCTTCAGCCACTTAAATGTAAACATGAGTTAGTGATGGGAATTGTGTCATTCCATGACTCCAGAGGGTTGATGCAATGCCAGTGTATCTGCTTTAACTGCTACCTGCTCCTTCTTACAGTTTAGGAACCTGTAGAGGAGCAACCAGAAGGGAAACATTTTTGTCCTTCAATTCACCCTCCCCTTGTTCCTGATCAGCTTTTTATTTCAAATGGGGGTTCTGAAGGTCACAGACAGCACCAGCTTTTAGGAATAGGTGTAAAGGAGCCAAGCTGGAGCCCTGCTGCTGGGAGACATCCTCCTGAGCTGCTGAACTCTTGAGCACTAGTGGGAAGATGGGTTGTTCCTTTCCTGTCTCACCTGCTTCACTCTCATGTTTCTAGAGACAGCAAACCATGACTATCTTGGGTGTGTAAGCCCACATCTTCTATAGGTTAGTGGATTCTACTACATTTTGCTTGTTTTTTGCCCCCAAGGCTCAGGGAAGTCCTGTGTCTCTCCACAGTTACCCTATTCATGCAAAGGATGGCCTGGGGATCCTGCAGTGCCGGCTGGAAGGGAACCACATAGGTTAGTGAAAAGGGATAAAAACCATGGGTTTCTGTCACTCCTGAAACTCCAGAGGATGGAGGGAGGGTGCCAGTCATGAGTTTCTGTTCTGTCTCCAAAGTTGGGAATGTGGCTCGGGGCTGTGTCCATAAAAGCTCTTTCAGATCAAGGCTTGCCAGCCTTCAGCACAGCCCCTGCCATGGTTTGTGTCCTCTGCACAGCCTGGGAGAACATGAAGGGAGCCCATGACGTGGTGTGGGCACTGCTGACAGCAACAGTGTGATCTGGGGCCCTTGCTCAGTTTCCTGCTTTAATCCTTCTTGTCTGTCATGGACTTTCCCTTTAGTGCTTTATTAGAGGAATCAATTGGGTGCTTCCTTCTCGTCACAATCTCTCCGGTAGCAGGTTGGATCCCTTTCATTTTTCCTGACTTCCAAGCGCTCTGAAGAAGCTTCTAATTTCTTGTGGAGGCTTTGAGCTCCAGCCTTCCTGTTTGGGAAAGATATTGTGAGTTAAATATGTAAAACAGACTTACAACAGTAAGGAAAGTGTAAGGAAGGGAGAATCAGGCCTAGGGAACCAGGACAGGGTTTGGGAGGATGCACTCCATACTCTGCCTTAAAACCTCATCACTTTTCTCTCCCCCCAGGGTCCCACAATGTCAGCTTCTCGGTGTTTAACAAAGGAAAGTGAGTAAAAGAAACTTTTTTCTCTTTTTCTCTGTTTTTGCATGGGGATAGAGCTGCATTTGAATCCAAGATGAGTGAATTATGTCTTTCCTGAATCATGTGTTTCGTTGCTTAGAGATAAGGTTTTGTTATCTTGAGAAGATGGTTGTCAGATTGGGAATGAAATGGGAGAATGTTTCTCCCCAAAGTATTTCCACTTTGGTGTTTTATACTTCACCTTCAGTGTCCAAACCATAAGACATCTTATCTTGGACAAGGGGGAATGGCTGAAGGAGGATGGGTTCAGATTGGATATTAGGGAGAAATCCTTCCCTGGGAGGGTGGCGAGGCACAGGGTACCCAGAGAAGCTGTGGCTGCTCCTGGATTCCTGGAAGTGTCCAAAGCCAGGTTGGATGGGGCTTGGAGCACCCTGGGATAGAGGAAGGTCCCTGCCCATGGCAGGGGGTGGAATGAGGTGAGCTTTAAGGTCCCTTCCCACCCAAGCCATTCTGTGATTCTGTGATCTGTTAAGCCTAGTTAAATAAAATCTTTTCACCTTGCTATTCATCCAAATGGGAAAGAATTTAACCATAAAAGGAGGCGAAAATTTGCTCTGACCGTGTCAAAACATACTTTACAATGTGTTAGTACTTCTAATAAAGTGTTTCAGCCATGTCATGGGGTCTCATGAATCAAGGCCTCAATGTGCATTGAAAGGAGTCGTTGGAGCTTGCAGAAATGTTCCACTGTTCTCTGGAGTGTCCAGCTCTGCCGAATGAAGTTCTGCTTTTATTTACACCCCGGGATCTCTCAGGCATTTTCTCTCTTGCAGGTCAGCAGTGCACAAAGGTGCTTGGCTCATCAGTGCCAAGCAGGAGCTTTTCCTGTATCAAACTCATCCAGGTATTCACTGATCCACCTCGCTGGCTGCACTGTCCTCCAGCAGTCCCAGTGTGGTCTAAGAAAAGGCCTCTCACTGTTGCTTTTCCCAGGGATTTAATCCTGTTTTGTCCCCATTTTGGTGTTGCACTCCCCTGGTATGGGCCTCACTAAGCAAAAAGCTGCAGATCAAAAATTATGAGATAACCAGATTTGTGTGCATTGTTCCTTGTCCTGTCAGATCAGTTACAGACTTGAGGTGTTGCTCATTGAGGAACTTTTTCCCCTTAAATCACTCTGTATTTTGGTAAGGCTGAAATTTTGGAGACACAGACCTCGGGATGAGAACTCCCACATCAGCTACAGGGAGGAGATGATGTTCAGCTACTCCAAAAATTAAATTCTGGAAAAGTGGATAATGTCAGAGTGCTGCACCATTAGTTTAAAATATTTACCAGATAAATTAACAAAAAAGAAGCAGGTATAGGCCAAAATCCCTCATCTTTTTCTTATTAGTCTTTTTTATTTAAAGAGCTATACAGGTAGAACTGGGTGGTTAAATTAGAACAGGAGTGCAAAGTGGGTAAATGCCATGAAGGAGAAAAATAATTTTCCTGTGGAATGGCACAACTGTAACAGATAAAATCCTGAAAGGATCTCATGGCCGTGATGTGGACACTCAGATATTCAGCTCCCTCCATTTGTTCCTGGAGCCTGAGGGATGATTGGAAAGTGTGGTAGCATCTAAAACTAAGGGCTAAATTGAGAAGAGAGTCAGAGAAGGTCTAAAGGATTAAAACAGGTGGTTTTTTTGGTTGTTTGGTTGGGGTTTTTTTGTTTGTTTTTTTTTAAATTTTTTTTTTTCTCCAGAGCTCCTCAATAGCACAGGATAGAGCAGTTTGCAATCTGAGCATGACAGATGCAGCCACTGCTAAGTAGCAGCCCCAGCACTGCAGTGTTTCGCTTGTCATGTGGCCAAATTATCCATGTTGTTCACTCCTGGTGTCATCACAGAGGCTGCCAAAAAAAGGGATCAGTGAGCTGCTGGTTTCACTCACAGGAGCCTGCTCTGGCTGGAAGCAGTGCAAGTGCACTGCAGGCTTTCCCAGAAATGGGGCTGGGATTAACCTCTGCAAGGCTTGTGCTCAGATGCCCCTTTTCCTTCCCTTGCAGAGATATTATCTGTGTTCCCAGCTGCAGGGAGCCTGGGAGGGGGCACAGATCTCACTGTCACTGGGGATTTCTTTGAGGAGCCAGTGCAGGTCACTGCTGCAGGTAAGAGAAGAAACTTGTGGGGGATTTTTGTTTTGGTTTGGTTTTTGTTATGTTTTTTCTTAATTATGGTTTGGCCCTGACCACAAACCCCAAGAGATGTTCAGGGATAGCGGTGTGGGAATTGTAGGACTCACCCCCAGGAAGGTCCAGTTTTTCTGATTGTGGGCCAGAACTGTTCTGTTTGCTGGTAGTACCAGCCCAGGGTTGTAGCAAAGTGTGGATTTCTTTTGGCAGCAAGGTGGATGCAGGGGATTCTGCCTCCCTGCTGTGGTGAGGTCCCACCCAGAGTACCACATCCAGGGTCCTCAGCACGAGAAAAACACGGATCTGTTGGAGTCCAGAGGAGGGACACAAAAATGATCAGAGGGATAGAACACCTCTGCTATAAGGAAAGGCTGAGACAGATGGGGCTGTTCAGATGGGAGAAAAGAAGGCTCCAAGGAGACCTTGGAGCACTTTCCAGTACCTAAAGGAGCTCCAGCGGAGCAACCTGGTCAAGTGGAAGGTGTCCCTGTCCATGGAAATGTGCTTGGAACTACTTGTTTGTAAGGTCCCTTCCAACCCAACCATTCCATGACTCTAAGGTGGGTTTATGCTGCGGCTCAGCTGTGTTTCCAAGTTTCCCAGAGCACATTTGTCTCCTTTCCCTGCTGGCAGGTGCTCCCTGTAAGGTCAAGCACGTCTCTCCCCGGAAAATCAGATGTACCACTGAGCCTGTTGGTGAGGGCAGGAGACCTGATGTGCCCCAGCCAGGTGAGGAGTTCAACTGAAGCTCCAAATTGGCAAACACACACAGAAATGCAGAGCAGAAACCATTTGGTGCTGAATGCAATCAAGAAACAGGGCTTTCCAAAACACTGCTTCAATATCAAGCCAGTTTCTTTTGGGGTTGGAAGGGAAGGGGGCTACAAATAATCCAAGGGCTGGAGCACCTCTGCTATGAGGAAAGATGGATGAGAGAGCTGGGGTTGTCCAGCCTGGAGAACAGAAGGCTCCAGGGAGACCTGAGAGCCCCTTCCAGTGCCTAAAGGGGGCTTTCAGAAATATGGGGATAAACTTAGGGACTGTAGTGATAGGACAGGGGTTGATGGCTTTAAATTAAAAGGGTGTCTATTTAAATTCGGTCTAAGGAAGGAATTTTTTTACAATGAGGGAGTGAGGCCATGGCACAGGCTGCCCAGAAAGGCAGGGGATGCCCCATCCCTGGAAACATTCAAGGCCAGTTTAGGTGCAGCTCTGAGCAACCTGCTCTAGCTGGAGATGTCCCTGCTCTTGGCAGGGGGTTGGACTGGATAAACTTGAATGGTCCCTTCCAAACCATTCCGTGATTCTGTAGCCAGGGAAACCAAGATGGAGAGCTCAGCCCACCACATGCAGACAGGAGATGGTGGGAGGATGGTCAGACTGTGTGCAGGGCTGTGGGAAATGAGTGGAAAAAGACCTGGATAATATTTAGAGGAAGGATGGCTGAGCTGGAGTTACTGGAGAGGCTTCTGGGGCACTCCTTGAGTGGAGCACTGCAGTAGGAGACTGTAGTGCATAAAATGAGGTTTAACTTTGACTGTGGGTCACCTCAGTGCCTTTTCCTGCAAGAGCAGACGTGTGAGCTGGTTGGATGCTCTGCTCTCTGCAGAGTTTTGTTATTTCTGGTGGAGGATTTCAAGGTAAAACAAATCCCCTTAGGCGAGATCTGTGTTCTGCCTTAGACTGCAAAATACCCCACAAACAGAACCAATTTATTATTAAAATTTTCTCTCTGGCCTGCCTCCTACACCACTGATTCCAGCATGTGCTCTGGGATTTCTGCTGGCTGCTGCTGAGAATACTTTTGTTTTAACTTTCTAGGAAACAGAGGGCTTCTCTTTGAAGTCTGGGATGATGCCTCTGATCTGACAGAAGCAGGTCCTGGATACAGATGGCAGTTTGTACCCAATGCCAGCTCCCCAGTAAGGTTTCTGTCTGGGGCAAAGAAGTCCTTCAGGTACTCAGTGATCTTAAAAAGAGACGAAGCCATGGCAATCACCTTTAGCAGTGTAAGGTGCAGCAAAAACACCTGACAGCTCTTTATAGCAGAGCCTCACTGCATAGCTCCTATAAATCAAAGCAAACCCTTTGCTCCGAGGTCCTTTTGAAGCTTAAAATATGCAGTGAAGTGCTTTATTTTTTCCTCCTTTTGCCTTCCCTCAGTATTTCTGCTCTACCTGGCCTAGATATGCTGAAATACCACAAAAAAAAAAAAAAAAAAATTGTTGTGGATATAGAAGGAGCTCCAGTTTGAGGCTATTTTGGGCTGGAACCCTGGCCAGATGTGGAAGGGCAGATTCTCAGCTGATGGTGGCAGCAAAGGTGGAGTTAATACAAACAAATAAATTCCTGAACTGTGCTGGTTCCCAGTGCCTCTTCAGATATGACCTTGAAAAACTGTACAATGTGCATGAATTCTGACATTTTTCTACCACTTCTCTGTTTTTGTTGCTTGATTCTGAGTGTGGTTTTGGCTTTTTCCTGCATGTTCAGGGTTAAGACCTTGTTTGAGAAGAAATGCACTGAAGTGGCCACCAACAAAATCATACTTAGTTCCACGGAACTGTTTTTTCTTTCCTTTTTGAAACTTTTGTAAAGCAAAATTGACATTTAATGTGAAATTGGGTCATTTTGAGGTTACTTCAGCTTTAAAATAACAAGGTTTTTTTGTTAAGACTTGGTTTAAAGTTGTTTCCTTGTCACTCTGTGTATGTGTGAAGGTGGGGTGCGGGGATGGTTTGTTGTTTTGGGGTTTTCTTTGCTGTAACTCTTGTATATTATGGATGTTCTCTTTTTGCTCAGCTCCAGACTCCGTGGATTTTTTGTGGCTCCTCAGACCAACAATTACACCTTCTGGATTCAGGCAGATGGGCAGGCATCTCTTGACTTAAGTTTGTCCCAAGATCCAGAACAGAAGGTATTAGTCTTGGCAGAGAAAAATGAGATGAAATGAAAATGAAAAATGAGGATGAAAAGGGTTTTAATTAAGGTGATAACAAGCTGCTTGTTATCACCAGTGTGGATTGGTTATCCAGTGTGGATTGGTTTATTGTCTCTTATAAATCTATTGCAGAGTGAAATCTTTGTGATTCTATTTGATATTTTACATAGGCCCTGTCAGTTGTTTAGCTCATAAAAAACTCACTCTTGCAACCAGAGTCATTGTTTGTCTTTTCTAGAAGGCTTTTTTGTTAGTTCAGCACTTTTCTGTCTGAACTGAAGTCATACATGAAAAGCTATTTGGGGAACTGTTATTAGTGCTAGGGTGAGCCATAAGAATTATCTTCCTTATGGTATTGAACCTTAAACCAGAGCTCTTTCAGATTGTGGCTTTTTCCTATATAATGGGAAGGAATTTATCAGCCATCAACCCACGGCTATCAGTTAAAACCCAAATATATTGTTTGGTTTTTTTATTTTTGGAGCTGTGGCATTGGAATAAATGTTTTTGGGGCTGGAGAGGGGTCACTAACTGCTTTAATGGCTTCCGACTGAGAGACAGCAGGTTTAGATCGGATATAGGGAAGAAATTTTTGACTGTGCAAGGCCCTGGCACAGGGTGCCCAGAGAAGCTGTGGCTGTCCCTGGAATCCTGGAAGTGTCCAAGGCCAGGCTGGATGGGGCTTGGAGCAACCTGGGGTAGTGGAAGGTGTCCCTGCCCATGGCAGGGGGTGGAATGGGATGGTTTGCAAAGTCCCTTCCCACCCACACCATTCTGTGATTCTGTGATTCTGTGATTTGGTTGTTCTGCACACAGGTGAGAATTGCTTCTCTCCCTGCTGGCAATTCTGAGTGGTCTGAGAACTGGGTGAGGAACTGGAGTGAACTTTGGCAGCCAAAATCCCAGAAATTTGAGCTAACTGCTGGTTCAAGGTACTACCTGGAGGCGCTGCATCATGGAAAGACACCCAGCAAGGGGATGAGAGTTGGAGTCCAGATACACAACACGTGGCTGAACCCCCATGTGGTGAACAACTACTACATTGAGAGGCATGAAATTCGGGCTCGTGCCTTGCATCTTCCAGAAGTGCAGGTCAGTGCTGCCTACAGCTGCCTTGGTGATGCTAGATGTGAAAAACTGTGTGTTTCCACCTTGTTTTCAACCTTCTGAGGCAGCTGATGAGAAGAGCATTGTGAGCTGAAGTTGTCTGTGGTTACCTACCTTGGTGGGTGTGTGTAAACGCTCAGGAATGAGGGAAGTTTTTTCCTAATGGTTAAACTCCTGCAGGGCAGGAGCTTTAAGGACCATTTGCAGCTGTGCAGGTCAGGTACCCCTTGTGCTCCTGTTAATCTAAGAATCCCGTTCCTTGTAGGACAAGAGCAGTTCAAGAGTAGCTGAAGTGACTCTTGGAAGGGATCCTTGGTTTACAGAGGCTTAAAAAGGCAAAACGCTGGCTGTAAAATCCTCCTCAGCAGAAGATGCCGGGTTTGAAGTGTGTGTCTCATGCAGTTTGCATCTGTTTTCATTCCTTTGTTTGCTTCTCTTTTTTTTTTCTACCAGATGTTGACAGTGTCTGGTACAGGCTATTTCAGTATCTCCTGGAATAACACACTGAGAGTGATCCCCACAAATGCTACAGCTCACCAGGTAGGTGCCATTGAACACAGACACAGGGTCCTCTGCTGGCATGGAATTGGTGGAGCTCTGGTGCTTGACAGAAGTTAAGATTTGGCCCAGAAGCTGAGATAAAGTTAATGTGATGTAGGGGTAACTTTTTTTAATGTGTTTTTTTTACTGAGAATGTCTTACAGTGTGATTTTTTTTTTTGGACACTGACTCCCAGGTGTATTCTAAGTGTATCACAACACCTGAATACCTTGGACTTGCACTGATCCAGATCCTTGGAATTCTCTAATGCCAGATGTGTGTTGTATGGCTCTGGCTTCTTCAGCAGCCCATAGTCTCTTGATGTGGCAATTTGTCAATCTTAAAGTGACCCTGAGTGATGGCTGCCTGACAGTCATATATCTCACACCCCTGAAGGCTGTCAGACATGAAAGTTTACACTCCGTTGAGATAAATTTTGTTATATTATTATTTAACATTTTTATTCTTTTAATATTTGGCTACCTGCTTGTTCAGAGCTGCTGGGCCACCGGTCCCTGGCTGGTGAAAAATGAAGTGATGATGTGCGTGTTGAAGTCTCTGCTGAAGTGATTGTAACTGACTGCTTTTCACTTTCTTAATTTCTTTTAAAGGTGCAAACAGCCATAGAGGAACTCCTTTCAGTAGGATGTGAAACTGAGCCAAATCCTGCTAAAATCCTTTTTCGCCATGGTTTTGAGAAAGAAGGTAGGGAACTTCTGTGGCAAATAAGCAGTATTTTTTGTGAGAATTAATCTGCTTTTATGACATAAATGTTCTTTAAACTTTTAGTGGTAGTAAATTTACACTTTTAATGGGTATAAGGACATATTTATATTTATAATCGATTTGTTGCCTGTATGCATTAAAAACAACATGGTCAGTATAATAATCATAGTGATAGGATATCCAGGCTTGGAAGGGACTCACAAGGATCATCAAATCCAGCCCCTGGCCCTGTACAGGACAACCCCAGGAATGCGTGCCTGAGAGTGTTGTACAAACACTTCTTGAACTCTGGCAGGAGAATACTTAGAGTAGGACTGTTGGACAATTTTTGGATACCCACTTTCTGTATTTTCATGAATTTTGACTGAGTTGGTGTCTTCTGAATCGCTTTGAAACCTCTCATTTCCTCATCTTGTTTTTCATATGTCAGATATGAAGAACATCGTCACCACAGGACACATTGTCAGTGGAACAGAGCCCTTCTGTGGGAGGTTCAGCATCCACAGACCAAACCAGCTGGTGACAACTTCCCCACCAACACTACCCAGATATGACCTCACCAAATACACACATGTGAGTGGCTGCTCTTAATGAGTGGCTGTTCTTAACGAGCAGCTCGCACTAGGGACTGAATGCTCAGAGCCTAATCAACAACATAAAGTCTTCTGGTCTGCTTAGAATTCCCCCAAATCTACAAAGGATTGTGTCTTAGCAGAGCAGAGCATCTTTTATTGGGTGTGAGAGTGGTTTTGTATCTCTGAGATGTAAATGTTGTTTAACACACTCGGCTGTTGACTGTTCCTGGGGATACAACCCTTGCTGTGGGATGGTGTTGGGGAAAGGTGGAAGATGCAGGGATGACCACTTCTTGGCAAAAGGAAAAAAACCCCTTCGTTATTTGGTGGTTCATTATTGGTTACTTTCCTGCTCATCTCCTACTTTTGATAGGAATAAACCCAAAGTTTCAGGGAAGCTCCAGGGGTCAGTTTGATGCCATGTTGTAGCACACCTGGGTGCCGCAAACCATCTTCTACAGCTCTTACTCCCTCTCCAGCTCTCTTGGAGCCCCTTTAGGCACTGGAAGAGGCTTTAAGGTTTCCATGGAGTTCTGTTTTCTCCAGTGTTAAACCAGAATTCAAATAGAGTATCTTCCCTTATCTCCCATGTACATGATAGATAAATTACCTGCGTTTCGATTAGTGAAAATCTTCTCCCCATTTTTGCAGGTGTGTTTTGCACATAAAGGCCATATGAGCAACATCTTTCACCTCTCAGTGTCCTACACCAACGTCTCTTCACGTCCAGTGAGGAGGAACCTCACCTGCCTATGGCACTTCAGTGAAACCGACTCTGAAAGGTATCCAAATAATTTTGGTTATCAGAGCTTATATTTTCCATAGTAAGAAGGTGCAGCAGGAAAACTGAGGGAAGTTCTTATTTATATCGGAACAATTTCTCAGTTGGAGTAATCTGACAAAAGCTCTGTCCCTGTGGAGGCATTCCTGGAATGTGTTTTCATACTTTTCTGAGGATTTAATGAGTAAATTTCCATGTTTCTTGCTACATGCAGTATCTCACCTCAGTGATACACAGGTATACTTGAAGATTTTTGAGGACATAAATTTCCCAGTTTCTTTCCCAGTAGATTTTCTGCAGTAAGAGAGAGAATTGATTGTTTTTTTCCTCCACCCTTTGAAAGCTTTGAAAATTGGTGTAGCCTTTGATTTTCTTTTTTCACTTAAAATTCTGTGGGTAGAAAACACAAGGCTTAGGGCAGGCAGACTTAAAAAAAATCAGGAGTGTCCAAAGAACTTGAAGAGAGCTGAGGGGTTGAATTCTGGATTGATCCCCGTTGAGGTCACTGATGCTATTGTGGGATTTTGCCAAAAATAAAGCAGGTGTAGTCATTCCCATATCCCACTCTAGGGATTCAGGTGGGGAAATGTAAGCAGAGATCTAAATCCTCATTTCTCACTGTGGAAAACCCAACAAGGACAGTGAGTGATCACAAACCGCTGAGCACGTGGCTCGTGTTAGAGTAGAAATAACAACAGTATTTGTAGTTGTTTTATTCCAATTTTACCTGGAATCTTCCAGGTAAATATTCCAATATTCCAATATTACCTGCAATCTTCACAATCACTCAAATTCGATTGTTGTCCCAACCTTGGTGTCTTCCAGCTGGACATTTACCTGCACTGACCTCTGGAAGAGGTGTGTGACTCTCTCTGGGCTTCTCCAGGACCTCCCTGCCAATTCCCCAGTATTTGTGCATCAGATAAACTTGCAGAGCCCTGTGCTGCAAAAAGAAACACCTGGATCATTTTATCTTGATGAACTCATCATTGCTGACAGAGCTGTGATTGGTAAAGGCATTTATTTTGGGGTTTTTTTTCCCCAGCATATTCCATTAAATCTATAGCAATAAAGCTGGATGAAACTTTTTCAAAGGGAAATTTCGCAACAGGCACAAAAATAATTTTGTTTTCTTCAACCTTTTTTTTTTTTTTGGTGACAGCAGTCAAGAAGGAATTACCAAAATATCAATATTCTTGGTTTATTTGGAAATAAATAATGGAACAGACTGTGGCCAAATCACCATCCCTGGAAAGGTTCAAAAATGTGTAGATGTGGCACCTGGGGACAGGGGTTAGTGGTGGACTGGGCAGTGCTGGGGAATGGTTGGACTCAATGAACTTAGAGGCCTGTTCCAACCTTAATGATTCTATGAAACATAACTTAAAACTAAAAATCCCCAAGCAGGTGTTTCCAGCTATGAAATGACAATTCAGTTGTTGTCCCAACCTTGGTGTCTTTCAGCTGGACATTTAGCTGCATTGACCTCTGGAAGAGGTGTGTGACTCTCTCTGGGCTTCTCCAGGACCTCCCAGCCAATTCCCCAGTATTTGTGCATGAGATAAACTTGCAGAGCCCTGGGCATGGTCGCCTCTGCTCTCCTTGCTCTAGTGAATGTTTGTGTTTTTTCTTTCAGTTTCTCAGAGAGGCCCCAAACCTCCCCGGCCAGGAGGGAGGATAATTGAAGCAGTGTCTGTGGTGGGCTCTCCCCACACCTACAACGTGTCCTGGAGGGTGTCTGGCTGTGGTGCCAGTGTGCCCCTGCTCTCCCCAAGGTAGGGACAGCGAGTAGCTCATCTCAGTACTTGTAACACCTCCTGCAGTTCCCCCAGCGTGTCTGGAGCTGGTTTTCACCTGGGTTCAGCTGCTGAAAACAAAAGTTGCTTGATAAGTTTGAGATAACTTGGGGTGTCAGATGTCTGTGGGTCACCAAGATGTGATGTAGGACTGGAAGGAAATCTAAGCCCTCCTGGAACAGTGGATGAAGATCATCCAGAGGTGTTTCCATAACACCTTTAGTGACACCAATTCCCACATTAGGCACTGCAAATCCACCTTGGGTGTCCTTGTTTGCTGAGATGAGGTTTCTGCTCCTACCAACAATGACAGAGGAATCGGAGCCATGGTCTCTGACTAGATCAGAGACTGTAACATTAAAAGTTTGTACTGGCAGAAAAGAAGTCCTGTGAAGGTTGGATTGTGTCCAGTTGAGTCAAATGTAGTATCCTGATACAAACCACCCACAGGAAAGGACAGGGGTGAGAGTACAGGGGGATGTTTGTGGTGGTTGAGATGTGTCACCAGAGGTGTAACTAATAGAAAGAGGAAAAATCTTTACTCCTGCGTGGAGCATGAAGACTGACATTGCAATGCTGCAAGTAGCACTGATGACCATAGTTTTCAAATTAATTTAGAAAAAAAACGGGAAAAAATGCCTGGGGGAGCTGAAGAAAATGCCTAGGAGAGGAAGATTTAAGAAGCTCCACCTGTTCAGCTAATAAAAAGAGGAGGACTGATCACAGTACCTCTCACCAGCACAAAAAAAGGTGCTTGGCATGGGTGGACTTTTCCATCTCACAGAGGAAGATAACAGAGAAAAACAGGAATCAGCACAAGCTTTAAAAATGGGTGGGCTGAGAGCACTGTCTTTGGAAATCCTCAAAAGAAACCTGTCTCTTTCTCATCACTGAGCACGGGCTGTGATTTAATCCAACACAACTCCTGCTCCTGTCAGAACAGGAATATTGTCTAAAATCTTGTACCAGATGTACAAAGGGCTCAGGGATCCTTTTGGTTTTGTTTCCTGGCAATTTGCTCTCCAGGAAGCCACTTGTTATCCAGACACTTAACACACGGTGGCATCATTGTACCACAGAGAGGCTCCTTTTCCTTTGAAACACGAGAATTTCAGTGGCGAAGGAGGAAAGCATTTTAACTTTTAGAAATGGGACTTCGGGTGAACTTGAATTACTCCAATGCAGATGTGGTGTTTGGGGGCATGGTTTAATGCTGGACCTGGTAATGCTGGGTTAACAACTGGATTTGATCTTAGGGATGTTTTCCAACATCAATGATTGTACAATATGGAATCTCTCTGTAACTCAGGGGAGTTGAAATTTTCATGGACTCAAGGAGATTACAGGGGGAACTAGGAAATATTTTTGCTTTGATGTTGCAGAGGCTGTCCAGACTGCAGTGAGCTGGTCCTTTAGAGACACCAGTACTGGGCTAGCACTCCCTGGTGTTTGATGGTGCTTAAATTATTTCTTCCATCATAAATTTTAAAAGATCATTTTCCATAATTTTCTGCCGGTGCATTGCCTGCCTAATGCAGTTAGAAGTTGATGCAGTTAGAAGTTGGGAATATCCAGTTTTGTTTGAGGCCTGGGTGCATTCCCTTTAAATCCTCCAGGATTGTTGTTCCTAAAGGTGTCCCTCAGCTGCTGGTTGACACACGAGTGCCAGGAGTGGGGGTCTTCACTGCTGATGTCTCCCTGTGACCCCCTCTCTGTCCCACAGAGGTGCAGTGCTTGGGGAGGGCCCTGAGGAGCATGGACACCTCGATGTCTCCACGGAGGATGTGAGAGTCAGCCTCACCATCCAGAGGCTGCAGAAGTCATCCCCACCTCTTGGAGGGACCTTCCACATCCACTTGGCCAATACAGTGATACCAGGTAAGGGAAGATGCAAGTCAAGGCCTGGGTTTTCTGAGCAGGAAGCCAAGGGAAGAATTAATTGCCAGAGAAGTTTTGGCTGCCCCATCCCTGGGTGTGCTCCAGGCCAGGTTGGTTGTTGTTAAATAGTGCAGATGATCTTCGGATTAGACATAAGGAAGGAATTTTTTTATGGTGAGGGTGGGAAAACAGTGGCACAGATTGCCCAGAGAGGTGGTGGATGCCCCATCCCTTGAGGTCAGGTTGGATGGGGCTTTGGGCAACCTGGTCTAGGGTTCATTGCTTGGATTAGATGATCTTCAAAGGCCCTTTCCAACCTCAATCATTCTATGGTCCTATTCTATAATTCTATGATCTTTTGGTGTTTAGGGTCCAATAAATGTCACTGTTTTGGCAGCTGCAGAGTTTGAACCACGACAGCCTTGCACTTAAAATGAAACCCCTTCCTTTCCTAGGAGCAGGCAGATGTGCTCTCCTGGGGATGGAGTTACCCACTGCTCCCTAATGTCTTTTGCAGAGGTTTCAGTGCACATTTCTGCCCAGCAGCTCCGCAGGCTTTTGCAGGACAATGTGGATAACTTCACAGCTCCCTTCTTCAACACCAGTGACTTCACCGTGACCAGAGACTCCAGCTCGTGCTATGAAAGTGTCTGGACACTGACTTGGAAAAATACAGCTGGGGACATGCCCAATGTTATCAGTGTACAGTAATTTCTTTTGCTAATCCCCACTTTGATCCCCATTCGATGTCTTTGGCCTTGGCTGATTCACTCTCCTAATGGTGGTTTTTATGAAGACATCATGGAAATTTGGGCAATCTTCCTATTTGGAATAGCAGCTTAAGCAAATTGCAGATTAAATGATTAAAAAGAAACTGTTGCAGGAGGAGAAATTACATTGAATCTGTGCTTCAAAACCAGGAGACTTAAATGTAATTTATGCATAATAAGGGGGCTGCCATACTGAAATGAAATCTTCATTAATTATATCTACATGAATGTTTCAGTACAGTAACTGAAGCCATCACAGATATGTGGCATCACTTATTTGCCAAGAAGGTATTTTTCTGAGAGCTATTTTGTCTGGTTCCATATCTGGCTCTCAAAAGCCTCAGGCAAAGGTTCACTTTACACTCTCCCATCCCAAGATTTGTCATGCTAGTTTTGCTTCAAGCAGAAGGGTCTTTTTGAGTAAAGACTCAGGCTGGGCTTCCTCCTCCCTCAAAAGGGAATGCTATTTCTTTGGATATTCAGCTCCTAAAAGTGTGACATTATTTTCAACAAATCAGTGAGTTCCAAAGCTCAAGATATTGGCCTGGAGGGTGAAAAAAAGTTTGAGCTGCATCTTCAGCTCTTGCACAGGCCCTTGTTTCACCTAAAGTCATGCCTTTGAGAAGCTCTTTCCATGCCTAATTCCAGATTATATTATTGAATACTGAAAGTTTATTTGTAAATCAGGCGCCTGAATATCTTTTTCTCAGTTTGCCATCTCTCTGCCTGCAAGGTGAGGGTGGGAACAGGGGAGGTATTGTAAAACCTTGAGTAATGAAGATTTAGACCCAGAGACGTGATTCATGGAAGAAGGGTGAGAAGAAGTTTCCAGGAGTTATTTGGTTGTAAAGATTCTGTTTTAATTTAAAATCACAAGACAGAAAAGGATGAGAAACTTAAATTCCTTGATTTTTGCCAGGTCTCTGCCGAAAACCTCACTGGCCTGAAGCCAACTGTTTCTACTCGTGTGGTCTATGACGGGGGTGTGTTTATTGGACCAATATTTGGGGACATGCTTGCCACCCTCCATAACCAGACACAGGTGAGATGAGCTCTCACACTCCCCACTGATTCAGCAGGGTTGTGTAGCTCCAGGGGTCTCACAGGTATTTGGGTACCTTGTTCTGCCACTAAATCCTTTCAGGAATCTGATGTTCTGTGCCATAAATTTCTCACATTCTGCTGCCTGGTGTGTGGAGCAGGATTTGCCTCCAAGAGTTGTTGCAGGCAGGGAGAATGGTGATCACCATGGGCGATGGAAGAGAATTATTTTTTTTTTTGAGGCAGTCACCAAGGGGTGACACAACCTCTGAACTCCCACCCTTGGTGGGTCCTGTGGTGCTGGCCACCAAACTGGGAGTGACACAATTCACCTGCAACACTGAAGGACAAAATAAATGAGTTGGTGGCTGGGATACTCATCTGTGAGTTAGGCAGCTCCTGAGCCTCTGTGGATCTCAATTCCCCAATAGGAAAAGAGAGAAAGGAGGGCTTCCTGGCTGAAGGAGGAATCATTCCAGTCTCCTGGATGGACAAATGTGTTTCCAGCTCTGCTCTCAGATGTTGCAGAATGGTGGCTGTTGCTGGCTGTGTTTCCAGCAGACTCACAGGCACTGTGGCCATAACAGGGTGATGATGCTGGATGTACTCCAAGCCCAGCTGTGCAACATCTGGGGCCAGATCATCCTGATTTTTTCATGAGCCTGGTTCCCAGCCATGAGAATTACTCTTCTTCCAGTGACTCAGCCACCTATGACATCTTTTCCATCTGTGCTGCACAAACCCTCAAACAGCCCAAGTGAAACAAGACCGGCAGCAGCAAAGATTTTCTGGTAGTTTTTGAAGCTTTATTCTGGCTTGCTGCTAACAAGTATAAAAGTGTCCCTCTAATTACTGTGTCTCTATTCAAGCAGAGTGCTTTGCAACTCCATGCTCCTTGCATTTCTTTGGGACAGTTGCTTTGCTTTTTGCAGGCATTGGTGTACTCCCCTGGCACACCCTTAACACCTGGAGAGAGATAAAGAGGGGCTCTCTTATGCCCTATCCTTTGCCAGGTGACTCTTCTAAAATATCAAGATCTCAGGAGGGATATTTCTTGATATCTCTTTCAGACAATCAAGGTCACAGCCCAGTTTTTTCCTTCAGTGTGAACAAGGGGGAAAAAATAAAATTGAGGGCTGCATGCTGAGAAGACACATTGTGGGTTTCATTTTAATTAGTCTTCTGGGGTGCTTTAAACATAATAAGCTTGTCCCCTGGGGAAGAACTGGGGAAAGGCAAGAAAGGTCTTCAATGGATGACGAGAAGAACAGGAGTTTGAGAAGGTGTGGGTCCCAGGATGGTGGGATGGAGATGCAGCATCCAAAGCTGTGCTCTGCTGTGCCTTGGATGAGCCCAAGCAATTTTCTATTTAAATCTGCAATTAAATTTGCAGTGAGGCTGCAGCAGGGTGAGCAGCTCTCCGTCTGTGCCCTATTCTGACACTGAGTGCTCTCAGTAGCTCAGGGTGGCTACCAGCATCTATGAGGCAGCTGTGGCTCTAGAAAACACCTCTGTTCCCTTACTAACTTGAAGGTAACCCTCTCCTCTGTCTCCAGGTGGTGGTGGTGGTGAATGATGTCCTTGCAAACTGTTCTGGCTCATGCTCTTTCCAGTTCAGCCAGGAATTGACACCCATAGTCAGAGATGTGGAGTATTCATCAGGTAACGGGGCCTGCTGTCTGAACAAAATGGCAAAAGTTCTGTGAAAAAGATCTTCCAGGTGCTGATGATTGCATGTGTATGTGTATCATTTTGGAAATTTTTGATTTTATGGAAACGGCACTTTTATGGGTCACTTTGGATCAGCTCCAGCTCCAGACATGCTGAGTGTACAAGTGTGTCCTGAGAAGGGCAGTGGAGCTGGGAAGGGTCTGGAGCACAGGTCTGCTGAAAAGCAGCTTGGGGGGGCTCAGCCTGGAGAAGAGGAGGCTCAGGGGGGACACAGCTCCCTGACAGGAGGGTGCAGCCAGGTGGGGCTTGGTCTCTTCTCCCAGGGAACAAGAAATAGAATGATAGGAAATGGCCTTAATACGCATCAGGAGAGGTTTAGAATAGATATTAGGAAAAATTTCCTCATTGAATGGGTTGTCAGTCTCTGGAAAAGGCTGCCCAGGGCATTGTGGAGTCACCATCCCTGGAAGGGTTCAGAAGGCTCGTGGATGTGGCAGTTGGGGACGTGGTTTAGTGGTGAACACAGAGGTGATCTCAGAGGTCTTTTCCGACCTTAACTACTCTGTGATTCTATGGGAGATGCAAAAAGGGGAGAGAAACAATGGCAGGTTTGGTGCTTAATGCAAAAGACATGTCTTGACTCAAGTCATTTTTAATAAAAATTTAAGGAAAAATGTAACAGCTGGACAAGGACAGGCAGGAATTGCTGTTATGTGGGACAATGAGAGATCACCAGCGGTGTAGTTTTTAGGATGTCCTGATGAAGCTGGTAAAAACTTTTAACTGTTGGCTGAAATTAAATTCTGGGCGTTGCTGTGCCAAAATTCATGAGGCACCTTGATGACGATATTCCTTCAGGTGAAGGGTCCCAGGCCACAGTGGCTATCAGGGGAGCTGGCTTTGGCCAGGAGAAGACGGCCCTGAAGGTGGAGGTGAGCAACAGGAGCTGCCACATCACAACTCTGAATCAAACAGAGGTGGTTTGCCAGGTGCCAAGGCTGCCAGTTGGGATCTACCCAGTGACACTGCTGGTGGCACCTCACGGCTTCGCGCTCAACGGCACCACAGGACAAGGGATCTTCCTGGCAGTGCAGCCAATGCTGGGAGCTGTTGAACCTCCTTCGACTTCAGATATTGGTAGGTGTGACCCCTCCGAGGGAGCTGCTTCCTGCTTCTTCCTTGCCATGGTGTGTTTTGGTTCTTCTGTACTTTCACTACCAAAATTTTCACTCGATGAAGAAGACATTTTATGGCTGAACATGCTGCGTGTGCCCCAAAGCACAGTCAAAAATTACTTAAAGACTGACAGGCTCCCCTTGGCTCTTTGTGCAGACAACCAGTTTCCCAAGTAGTTTTTTTGGGAATTATAATTTCAAGTGCACATATATTCATTTTAGCAAATCGTTGGTGTTTCATCCTCACATATCCATTTGACATGTAGATTTGCAGTATTTGAATAGATCTGGCCTAATTAGAGTGGGTATTAGTGAAAATTTCTTCACTGGAATGGCTGCCAATCACTGGAACAGGTTGCACAGGGCATTGGTGGAGTCACCATCCCGAGAGGGGTTTGAAAGATGTGTAGATGTGGCACTTGAGGACATGGATTAGGGTGGGCCTGGCAGTGCTGGGTTACTGGCTGGACTTAATGATCCTGGACGTTTTTTTCAAACTAAATTGATCCATGATTCTATAACTGTGAAATGGTTGAACTCTGGTTAATCCCAGTCCCATTGAAGTGAATTCATATTCTGAGGGATAAAATGGAAAACTCACCTGTTTAGGTACAAAGGTAAGAAACTTGGAGAAGGTAAAGCTAAACTGAATTCCCTTCCATTCCCATTATGCCTCCTCTCCTTGAAACAGAAGAGGAAATAAAGAGTGATAAATTCCATACCTGAAGACAAGAGCTGGAAAGAATTTTTTTTTCGGTTGGGTCTTTTTTGTCAAGAGGGAAGAGTTCTTTCAACTCAGTGAGAAATGTGGCAAACACTCTTGATAAACCTGGACTATGCAGTGAGAGAGTCTCAGATTATCCCTTGTTTTCAAGCAGCAAGGAATACACCAGAAACAGCGTGACCCAGGTCCACTCTGACAGCAAAGGTTACACAGTTATTTTTCTGGGAATCTCCTCATTTCTTTTTTGAGATCATGGTAACAAACACCACTGAGAGCAGAACTGGCCTTGCTGCAGCTCAGACATGTGGCTTGGGGATCTGATTGTGCCATGCTTGGCCACCTTGGATCAGCCAGAGAAAAGGAATGATGGCCTATAAACCTCTCTGTGGATGATGAGCATGGGATGGACTGGGAATAACACAGAGTTCCTAAGCTAGAAGTTATGGCTGCCTTATTCTTTGGTTTTGGATTTGTTTGTGGGTTTTTCTGTTTGTTTGGTGTTTTTTTGCGGGGGGAGGGGGTTGTTTGTATTTTTTTTTGCGTTGATTTTTTTGGGTTGTTTTCTCTTTTTTTTGGTGCGTGGGAAGGAAATTATTCTAACTCTTTTACTACAATTTTTTTTTTCCCTAATGAGAAGGTCATATAGTACACTAAGATTAAGAATCACTTTTAATTCATGGAAAACCCCAATGACTCTAAAAAACTCTAAAAACAATCCATCAATGGCAAGTTTTAATGCTTGGGCCTTGATTCTTCTTTCCTTTGCTGGCAAATCCACTCCTTCTCCCAATTACAGTGATCTGTCACTCATTAAAAAGAAAGCAAGCATAATGCTATCTTACATTACATGTGCCTGGAACGCTTATAATTGGAAAGAATTACAGCTTCCATCTGTGTTTTTAATTTCTCCCATTTCAAATACCTCTCTTCAATCTCATCGTAAAGTGCACACAGGCAGTATTTCACTGCATATAGATATAATGTAGATATCAAAACTTAAGAGCATCAGTCTTTACACAACACTCGTGGATTATGAACTCTAAATCTGAAGCTCCTTATCTGACAACTCTCTCATTAGACAAGTGGCTTCAATTTTCACTTCTTGCTCTTTCTGACTCTGCAAATTTAATGTTACAGGATGGAAAGGCAAGAAGCACCTTGTATTTTGCTGCTTCAGCTCCCTCTTGTCAAAATATTCCTGGTCTCCGTGGTGTCATGCTGGGGAATCCCCATGACCTAACTCTAGAAGCATGGAATGCCTTTCTAAAGATACCCCCATGAAGAGCAGGAGCTTGCTGTTGATGTTTCTGATTGTTCTTGTTGGCCTGGATTTGCTGCCAGCCAGAGTAAATCAAGATTAAGCTTCCATAATTCTCTGGTGGTTTAAAGAATTAGCAGGAAAAGGTAATTTTAGGAAAGCGTACAAGGGACTTTGCCATTAATGTATGATTTCTTTAACATAGAAGATGGCTTACATCTCACGTGAAAAGAGGAATAAAAGCTCAGTAGGTTTACAAAATAGGCACGCTAATAAACACAAATAAACACTGCATTAATTAGTGCCTGTCTGAGCAGTCTGCTCAGCCACAATCCTAAAACTCTGCAGTGCTGAGAACTAGAGAAAAAGCTCTAAGTTTCAAGTAACATCTCCTTTTTTTTTAAAGTTTCTCTGAATCGCATCAAAGCACAAACTCCAGCTTAGGATTGCCATTAATGCCCACTCCTGTTCTCTTTCCTGTTTCTCTTTGAAATATCCCTGAGTCTTCTAGTCGCTTGGAAAAGCAAAGGGGCACCTTGACTCTGTGCCTTGGAATTGGATGCTGAAGAAAGATCAAGCACAAGTCCGGCTTGTGTCGGGCATGATCCTGCATGGGCATCCAGAGGCTCAGTCTGGCACGAAGGAGAGCTGAGCTTGCTCTGTGCCCCATGGAACGAATCCCTCAGTGACTTCCCTCACAGCTCTAAGTCTCGAGCTCTGCCAAGCCCCCTTTCTATCCCAAGCTTCCTAGACACATGCTACAGGCTTTTCTGACAGCAGGGAGCTTGGCAGCTGTTTGAACTGTGAGAGCACCTGCTGCGTTAAGCTCATTTTCCATTCTTAGCGCTTCTTCCTTCCTTCCTTATTTCGTTCTCAGGCTGGGGATCTGTCTAAGGGGGAGATCACAGGCCAGGGCTTGCTGGTTTAAATAAGTATGTCATTAAAAAATAAACCGAGAAACAAACCCAGTCGTCCTGTATCGTGGAGGAGAATTCAAATAATAGCCAAGAAGGATCTCTGGTGCAAGAGAGGAAGCCAGGCACAGCAAGGTGGAACAGATCATCATCAGGTCACCTGACAGACTCTACTGCCTTTTTAGTCATCTATAAACAAAGAATCCTTTGCATATTAAAATATCCTACATATTGAATATCATGGAATAATTGTTTTTTTAGGAGGACTGAGAGTGACTCTCAGGGGAACCAATCTGGAAGGGGTAAATGCAGTGTTGTTTGGATCCCAGCCTTGCCCAATTTTGGAGGAGGGCAGAAATTCAACAAGAATTGAATGTAAAGTTCCTTCTCGGGTAAGAAACCACATTTTTTTTGGGAACAGTCAGAAGCCAAAGTGGCTTCCTATGTTTTCCTGGCCTAAGCTACACTACGGAAAGGGGGGCCCATCAGCCAGGTCTTGGCTGTGGGACAATTTACTGCGGACTCTACAGATTAGACCACCTTAATTAAAAATAGATTAATAGCTGATTTATGAAAACCAGTGAAAAAAGCAAGCTTCTTAATTTAGTAAGGATATTGCAAATTAAAAACTGCATAGCCTGGGATTTAAGTTACTAGTATGGGATTTTATTTACCAGCTTAATTTACAAGCATGGATATAGCAAATCCAAACCTGCATAGTCTGGGATTGTTTTAAGGTTTCTAAATCTCCATAGATGCTCTTTCAAAGTCAACATAGCTGTAGACATTTAAGTAGTGTCTGGTGTATGTGAAAGTTTCGTCAGTGCTGTGTGCCTGGCTTAAGTATGGGGGATGCAGGAATATAGGAAATAACTTTTAAAAATTGGTTTATTCTTAAACCTGACATTTTCTTTCTCTCTCTTCCTAGGGGACAGAAGATGCTGCTGTTCACGTGACACTGATTTCTGGGTACCAGTCAACAACAGTAGCCAACTTGTTCCAATACGATCCTTCCTTAAACCCTGCTGTTGTATCCCTGAGCAGGAGCAGCAGTGGCATAGCAGGTGAAAAGGCTGCAGACGTGTATTGGACATCTTCTGGAGAAGGGTTTTATTGCTGATAGGGGTGGGGCAGAGGGAATTGAGGTCTATAAAGTGTGATCTGACACTTATTTTGTTTCCTTTTAAATTTTAGTTCCTATATTTTCTGCTAGTCCTGGTTGGTTTTTATTGGTTTTTCTCTAGCATACATGAGGTAATGTGTTGCTTGCCCTAGGCTGGTATGGATGAAGTCCACAGGATGACAGGTTCAGTATAGTCCTGCTTTTGTGTCATGTTTCTCCAACTCTGCCCTGAAATTATCCCACCCATTCATTCAGTGAAGGGATACAAGCTTTAAGTTACATATCAGGAAAAGGTTTTTTCCCCAAAGGGTGGTTGGGCACTGAACAGGCTCCCCAGGGAATGGTCAGAGCCCCAAGGCTGCCAGAGCTCAAGAAGTGTTTGGACAATGCTCTCAGGCACATGGTGGGACTCTAGGGACTGTCCTGTACAGTGTCAGGAGTTGAACTTTGATGATCCTGGTGGGTCCCTTCCAACTCAGGTTATTCCATGACTCTGTATTTCTTAGTAACCAATTCACCCATGGCAAGAGAAATGAGCTCTGGAGAGTGTCCTTCTCAGGATCTCCAAGGGCTGACCATAAAGAGCATCATGTGCATTTTGGGTTGCTGAAAGCAGGGGATGGGCAACGTTTCTTTTACTAGTTCCCATTTCCAAGCCAAACTGTTCCTTCCATTGTGACCTTGCAATGTGTCACGTTAGAATATGAGCATAGACCTCACAGAATTTGTGGGGACAAAATCCTAATTAGATCTCATGGAGTGTTTGGCATTCCTGTTGTTTGAACATTTCAGTTTGGGGTTGGTTGTTTGTTTTTTTCACATTTCCCTCATTTTCCCCCCCAGGATTTTGGTTGGGTGTAGGGAATTGAAAGCATAAATGGTGAATGATGTTCACTTTTAAACAAGTCTTTTAGGAAGAAGGTTTAGTACATTTCTATGTGGCAAACAGACACAAATTTCTTGGTATCTGAGAGAGAGAGGAAGGAAGATGGGAGAAAGACAGAAATATTCCTGTTTTCTTACCTATCCTACTCCCATTCCTCCAAGAATGTAATAATCTGACTTTTTTCTCTATTTTTGCAACCTCTCCAGTGAACGCCTTAAAGCTCCCCCCAGCTCCCGAGTTTGGTTGGACTTGGTGGGGATGTGCAGGGTTAGGTGACTGCCAGTGCCAAAATTCTCTGTGCACTCCCAGCATTTCTATTCCTTTCCCCAAATGCCCTTGTCATTTTCTATTACTCCAGAATGCATAAATAAGAGAAAACGTCCTTTATCATCTGAATATTATTCAGATACCACAGCACCAAGGGGAGGTTTTTGTAGCCGCGGGCAGCCCAGGTGCAAGGAATTCCTTAATGTTACAGTGTCTCATGAGCTGTGGTGGGGCTGAGTTCAATCTCCTATTCAGAACCTCCACGGCTTCGTCTTTTAATATAATTTTCCTTCTATATAATAAAAAGAATAAATAAATTACACTGATGCCTTCCAGGCATCTGGGATTAAGCTGACAATTGACCAAGAGTCCAAAGAGTTCACGTTATTAACATATTCAACTTCTGAGGCTTTCAAACTTTATTTGAGTCTTTGTGAAGGCAGAATTGAAAAGTACCAGCTCCAAGACCTGCTTAGAGGAGCAGGTAGTTGAGGGGAGCTTGGTAGAGGCTCTCCTGCTCCTTGGGAGCTTCTTCCTCCCTCCTTCGTCCTTTCAGGGGAGAAAGGGGGATGAGATTCACCTCCTAAGTACATCCCCTTGCTCACTGTTTAGATGCTTTGCATGTTCATTGAAGAGAAATAGTTGGTTCTGTGGTGGGATTTGCCACAGCTCTTTTGTGTGTCTTACAGCAGGATGAATGACATAAAGTCTCTTTTCTCTTCACATAGAGCTATCAGTGAAAATGCCTTTATTTGGACTGATGGATACTACCTTAATTTTTTTAAGCTGCTTCGGAAGAAATTTCGGTTATGAAAATCCCTTGTCTCTTGGCTTTGTCCTTTCCTGTTACTGCACCGTGCACAAATAAAGGAAAGATGATCCTGTATCATCTGAACACAACAGCTCAAATGGGAGAGAACCATGATCACTGAAAATGAAACGCTGGAGCTGGGCTGGTTGTGTCTGGAATGGAGTTAATTTACTTCATAGTGACTTGTGTGGGGCTGTGTTTTGGGTTTGTGCTGAAAACGGCGTGGATAACACAGGGATATTTTGTTATTGCTGAGCAGGGCTTACACAGAGTTGAGGACTTTTCTACTCCTCACCCTACCAGTGAATGGGCTGGGGGTGCACAAGGATTTGGGAGGGAACACAGCCTGGAGAGCTGACCCCAACTGACCCAAGGGATATCCCAGACCAGTTTATGAAGCTGGGCGAGGAAGGAGGCAGAGAGAATCATACAGAGTAACGGCATTTTGTTTTCCCAAGTCACCATTCCATGCGATGGAGCCCTGCTGGGATGGCTGAACACCTGCCTGCCCATGGGAAGCAGAGAATGAAGTCCTTGTTTTGCTTTGCAAACATACTTTTTGCTTTACCCATTAAACTCTTTTTATCTCCACCCACAAGTTTTCTCCCTTTTATTCTTCCAGTTTTCTCCCCCATGCCACTGCAGGGGACGGAGTGAGCAGCTCTGTGGGGCTGAGATGTCATCTGGGGTTAAACCATGACAAGCACACCTGACTTTAGGTGCCCAAGGAAATTTTCGTTTTACTGTGGAAGGCTCCTGTTAATGTTACATGGCTCCATAATGCTGAAAAGCAGGCTCTAGATTATCAACGATTTAGAAAAACCCAGAACCCCTCAGCTCCAGAGCTTTAAAACAACTGGATTTGGGTTTTATCAGGTTCAGATATGTATAGAACAGACAATTATGATAATAAGGACTTGAATCCTATCCCGGCTGTGGTTGAGAGTGGCTATTGGTGGCCACAACCAAGTTCACTGTGCTGATGTCTCAAGACAACCCTGGTAGCTGGTGTCCTTATGCAGGAGAGTTTGAGTAGGATACAGAGCCACAGCAACCTTCAACATTTTGAGTTTGGGTTGATGGACATGACTGAGCCTATTCTGGCATGACGGGACTCTGCTCTTCCTCAGGCAATGGTCACGTCTGCTAAAATAACAATTGCTAGAAACACTGAAAGAGTTCCATTCCTTTCTCTGCAGGAGGTGAGGAGCTTCACATTGGAATATCCCAGTTTGCCAACTATCAGGGCTCAGATGTCAAGGTCCAAATTGGGGACTCGTGGCCACTGATCCAGGCGCAGACAGACCGTGGTGTCAATGTGACACTTCCAGCCCTGCCTGCAGGGTGGCACAATGTCTCTGTCTTCATCAATGGCATTGCTGTCACTTCAAACAGGTGTGTATTTTCCTTAGAAGTTTCATTCTCCATCCTATTTGGTGTTTTAGGGTTAATCTGAAAAGGAAGGTTTGAGTTTTTCACAAATTCCGTACCTAACGGTGAATTCCACGGTGTAGTATGAAATTATGAATAATTATCAAGGCATTTATTGATCTGTGGAGCCCAAGTCAGCAAACTGCTAATGCTAGTCAATTAACTCCCCTTGGATCAGTAGGAGGCAGGAGAGAAACATTTTAGGAAAAAACAGTTGATTTGATGAAAAATGCATATTCAGGCAATCAAAGGTATTCGCAGATTCAGGTCAAATGCAGATAAATCCTGCTGTAGGAAAACAGGAGAAGAAAAGAAACACTTTTCATCAGAAAAACAAAAGCTGGTTTGAACAATACAAAAATGCTTTGTTTGGAGAATTTTTAAATGATGCTATTTCCATCTCCTAAGGTGACACTTCAAGTTCATGCCTAGATAAATCTAATATAAATGAATTAAAATGTGGGGGAAAGCTGACCTGAAATTGGGATATAGGAATGCATTCACAAGCAACACAATTTTGTTCCTCAGCCATGGCAGCTGCCAGGAGTGATCCTGAAATGAAGATATTGGGGAGAAATGAGATGTTTTTATTGCTCGCAAACCAACTTAAGCTGCTTGTAGTGTTAATGAACTTCAGAAGGAGAAAAACTGTGGTTGGTGGGATGGCACACAGGGATTTATCCCACCTGGTACTGGAGTCTGTTAGCAGCACCATCACTTCATCTCCAGGGATAGCTTGGAAGGAGATGGGTCATCCCAGGAGAGGACTCTGCTCTCTGGTGGGCTGGATTGCAGGATTGTGAAGGTCCCTTCTTTAAGATGTCTTTTTAGGGAAGGGGATGTTTTTGAAAGGAGTGTGATGAGGAAAATAGATGTAGATGGGACAGAAACAGAGCTGCACCTTTATCTGGCTGGGCTTCAGGAGCTTGTGTCTGGGTTTCCACTTGTCCCAGTTACTCCACTCTGTGGCAGGAGGGTGTGAGGGGAGGAGGCAGCTGTGATGCCTTTTCAATGCGCTTGCATTTGACATGGCTACAGTGGGATCTGCTTGCCAAAAATCCTTATTCTTGCTTCCTTTGATGGGCAATTCAGTTGTACTCAATTTGGCCCACAAGTTGCCAATTGATAAGATAGTGTTTGTGATAGATGTAGCTCAAATGTGTCCCTGCCCGTGGCAGGGGGGCTGGAACAAGATGATCTTTAAGGTCCCAAACCATTCTGTGATTCTAAGCCACATGGAAAAGTTTGGGGTGTTGGGTGGTCTTGTCACTGTGACATCAAAGGGAGTGTGCCAGGTGAGTGCTTGGCTTGCTAGGAGTTGTAAGAATGAAAAGCACTGCAGCAGGAAGGAAAAATAAAAGAATACCCCTAACTACCCCAAATCCTTTTTGTGTTGCTTGTGTTTTGCAGGGTTGAGCCGTTAATCCAGTACCTCTCTGAGATCTTCGGTGTCGTGCCATGTTGTGGCTCTATTCTGGGTAAACAGCATTGGTACATCTGCAGCCACTTATAGAGGTTAAAGGGATCAAGGGCACAGTTTTCCTGCAGGAATGGAAAGTGCATCCCATTTCAGATCAGTTTAAATGAGGGTGTTTTGAATCTGTGACCCTTTATTATGCAGACATCAACTGGCAGACAGCAGCGGTCTGGAAATGTGGGATTGTAGTGAGCATCCCTGCATTTGGTTGGCTGGCTCAGGGCTCCCTGTGTTTTGAATTTGATTTCCCCAAGTGTTCTCTCATGTATCCTTGCACGTTCCTGTCAGGAAAACAAAGCATGCCCACACCTGTTTCTTTCAGTCATTTTGCCCCCATCTTTCAAGGTTTTCCATGTGAAAGTTAGGTGGAAAGCAGAGTACAATTGTGGTTTGAAGCAAACAATAATTTCAAGCGATCCCAAAAGGGATGTTCATTTTTGTTACGTTGAAAAGACAAAATAAAAATGCCCTTTTACAATGTTAATTTTAATCAAAAGGGAAATATTTATTAATCCCGTTCTAAGCTTTTAGACATTGGAAATAATTTAAGTGTGTTTCCGAGCAGAACATGACTGAATTAAAAAGAAAAGTTTTACTTTAAATCTCAAAAAGCAGATTTGGGGTGGTTGATTTATTTTGTCATTTGGCTGGTGGTGGGGGAGAGTTGAATCCCTGTGGTGAATTTTACATGAGCCCTTAGAAATGCTTTTATACAAGACAGAGAAATTCTTCTGCTACAACCTCAGGTCCTCCACAGATTGCTCTCCCAGGCTCACAACACATTTAAAGACACAAAAACTCAGAGGCTTTGTGGTACGTGATTAGTTCAATAGTTTGTGAAGTGCTCAAGCCTTGAAAGATGAGAGAGTAGATAGAGCTTGGAGAGCAAATCCTATCAGTTTTGAAGATTAAGCCACACTACAAAAAATAATAAAAGTTTTACCCTTCTTTTTATATTTCAGGGCAAATTGAAAATTAAATAAGAACTGATTAACTCTTTGGTTGTGGTTTTATGAATGGCTTAAGTGGAATTAAAATCTCTACTGCAAAAAACACCAGTCCCTCCCCCCTTACCTGCAGTCTTTTGTTGTCTCTAACACTCGTGTGTGCATCTGGGTTAAGGATTTGGGCTCACTTTAAAAGAACCCCATCATAAACCGACTTATTTTTCAGCCAGCTCACGGGAAAAGGAAGGGAATGAGCTTAGTGGATAAAGAGGTTGAAGCAAGGTGGGACACTGGGACTACCAGTACCATAAACGAAAGCATGATGGACAGAGGCTTTGGGTGGGCTCTTCCCTGTGATGGTGGTGAGGCCCTGGCACAGGCTGACCAGAGAAGCTGTGGCTGCCCCATCCCTGGAAGTGTCCAAAGCCAGGCTGGATGGGGCTTGGAGCAACCTCATTTAGTGAAAGGTGTCCCTGCCCACGTCAGGGGTTGGAAGGAGATGGTTCTTAGAAGTCCCTTCCAAGCCAAACCATTCTGTAATTTCATGAAATATGACATCCTGCCTCTGAGTCTGCAAATAGTCACTACCAAATTCCTCTTCTCTGTAGGCAGCAGGACCAAACTACCTCCTCACCCAACTGTATGGACAGTCCCAATCCATGAAGAGTTCAGCCTCTGTTTACTCTCAGGGGTCCTTTCACTGCAGCTTTCTCAATTTCAGTGGTGACTTTCCACTGTCTTTTACTTCACAAATGTCCCTGGCTGCTCGTTACCTTAGCGTCTTGTCCATGTAGGATTATATATGGCTGCTATTATCTAGCTGTCTTGTCCAAAAAAGGGATTTTATTTCTTCTTTCCTTCAGCCTGTAATGCTTATCAGCAGTATCATAAATGGTTTGGGTTGGAAGGGACCTTAAAGATCATGGTTTGAGATGGTTCAGAGATAGTAATGAATTCCTTTCCTTCAGATAATACCCTTCAAGCCTTATTTTGTTTTGCTCCTAGGTGGAACACTGCTCACAATCTCTGGCATGGGCTTTAGCCAAAATCCTGCCTTGGTTTCTGTTTCAATGGACAATCAAACCTGTACAGTTACTCACCTGGCAGAAGAGACAGTTTGGTGCCTGACCCCGCCAACTGCTGATTTGTCAAATGAAGACTCACGGGATATCTCTGTCAGAGTAAATGTAGCCATCAGCAGTGGATCACTTCAACATGCTCTCCTTGCAAATAGGACCACCACCTTTAACTACCAAAGAGCTTTGACTCCCCTCGTTACTGCTGTTGAAACAGAAGTCACAGATGACAGCCTGCTCTTGAGCTTCCAGGGGATAAACATCACTGGATCTGTGGCTAAACTTGGACACAGTGAATGTCAACTTGAGTTTCAACATCGCAACCAGTCTGCAATGTCTTATCAGTGCTCTTTGCCACTGAACAGCCTGGAACCTGGGACTTTCCCCATTCAGGTCATCCAGAGGCAGCTGGGATATGCTCAAGTGACAGCAAAGCAGAAGGCCCTCACAATAACTCCACAGATAACCTCTATATTCCCATCACAAGGATCAATCTGTGGTGGGATGTTGCTCACTATATCTGGTATTGCTTTGAAATCCAGGAAGAACTTGGTACAGGTCAGCCTGGAGAGTAATTATTCCTGTGAGATCCAGAAGTCTGATAGTGACTCCATCAGTTGTGTTGTCCTTCCAGGGGCCCACCCTTTGCACTATCAGTGGCTGGCCGAGGCATCTCGGGCTCTCAATGTCACAGTGGTTGTCAACGGGGTCCGCAGTGTGTGCCTTGGGGACTGTACACTCCACCTTCATGAGCACTGGACACCCCTGGTACATCTGGTGACCTGGAGGACCAATGGGACATTCACTTACATGACAATCAAAGGACAGAGGTTGTCATGGCAGGGTGACAGCCCCGTGGTACATGTGGACCACAGCACTGTCTGCAAGGTGACTTTCTGGAACGAGACCATCATCAAGTGCCAGACAGCCTGCCTGGCCCCAGGGGAGCACAGCATTTCCATATCCAGCAGGAAAAGTGGCCGTGCTTGTTTCAGAGGGACATCCAGCCTTCTCACCATCCTGCCTTGGGTGTACCAGTTTTACCCACGGAATTTCAGCACCAGTGGGGGAGGCCTGCTCAGCTTAGCAGGGTTGGCTCTGAAAGGAAAGAGGATGACTTCAGTCCTCATAGACCATCGCCCTTGCCTCGTTCTCAACATCACCTGTGTGTTTATCCAGTGCGTGGTGCCTCCGGGGAATGGCACAAGGGCTCTGAGTCTGAAAGTAGATGGACAGTCCTACTACCTTGGAACAATAAGTTACAGTGAGGAATTTACCCCAGCTTTCCTTTCACTTGTTGCCACTGGCCTCCTTTTAACTGTGACAGTGTCACGAGTCATGGAGACGGACAATATCCAAGTATTTGTTGGAGATTTTCCTTGTAGAAACATCACCATCACTCGCTCCATGTTGCAGTGCTCAGCTCCTCTGCTCCCTGTGGGCAAATACCCTGTGCTGGGCTTGGATATTCCCAGAGGATGGGCTTCCTCCAACCTGACATTCACTTCTCATTTGACAGTGAGAGCTGCACGTCACAACTGGGGTAAGTCATGGAGGGTTGCTGCAGTTCCTCCACAGGATTTTGTGTGAGGCACTGCACTAACAGGGTTTTTTTGTCATGAAAGCAAAAATTATGAAGTAAAAAAAACCCCATTTTTTGACAGCTGGCTCTCAGGCTCTGTCTTAAATCCCATTTTCTGTCATTTTCCAAGGTGGCTTGAATGGAGGACCAGTTTACCTGCATGGAACTGGGTTTTCCCCAGGGAAGACTTTGGTCACAATTTGTGGCACCAGCTGTGAACTCTTGGGCAACATGACCGTGACTGAACTGAGCTGCCTTGCCCCTCGCCCACGAGGTCAGTTAAAACTCAAAAACTGTCATTGTGTTAAAAACGTCCCCTAAAATCTTGACCCAAAATTGGAAATCCTAATGTATCTCATCCCAGGGGAACAGAGGGCAGCATTGGAGAGAGGAGAGGAATTAACATAGCATTGATAAAGTTTGGACTTGATGATCTTGGAGGTCTTTTCCAACTGTAAGGATTCCATGATTCCACAACTTCTGGTTTTTGAACTCAGTCTGAAGACAGATGGTGTTAGGGTGCGTTTTTGTGTCAGTGGCCATGGATGTCGGACTAGATCCACTGTGTGCCTGCGGCCACACTTGCACAACATCAACATTTCCTCACAGCAGTTATTCCTTGGCAAAGCTGTTCCACATAAAATATGCATACGGGCTGCAAGGTTGGGTACCCAAGCACCTCTTAACCTTCGTGATCATCTTAATGAATTAAACTCCCTTAAATTCTTTTTCTTCTGAGGAAACGGTCTTGAGTTGCACCAGGGAAGTTTCAGTTCAGAAATTAGAAAATTTTTTTCACATAAAGTGTTTTCAAGCATTGGAAGGCAGTCCCGAAGGAAGTGGTGGAGTCATTACCCCTGGAAGAGCAAAAAAATTGTGTGGATGTAACATCTGAGAAATGGTTAATGGTGAACATGGCACTGGTGAGATGATGGTTGGACATGATGATAAAGGTTTTTTCCAACTTCAACATTTCTTTGATTCTGTGGCCATACACATTTTGTGTTTTGGCTGCATGGTGGGATGGCCTCAGTGGGCTAAAGTTGTGGAAGGAAAAGGTTGAATGACTGGAAGGGTGAACAAATGATGTAACAGGACCAGTTCTTACCTTTGGGAAGCTGGAGATGAGGATTTGACTTCCTTGAGAGGAGGATGGGATTATCCATCATGACCAGAGCATCTTCCTTAACTGGAAAGAGGCAGCATGGAATGATGATCTCCACATCTCTCAAACAGAGAAATAGTCCTGCCTGAATTTTGGAGCTAACTCTTCAAAATGAGCATTTCCTGGGACAAGAAATGTTTCCTCCTTTTTCTACTGAAAGGTCAGAGTTAGGCTTCTCAGATCTGAAAAAGGCAGGATTTAAGACTTTTAAATCTCCCCTGAGCAATGCACCATTACCCAAATTCTGAACATGGAGTATTCACCTCGGTGCTTGACTCCTTGGTGGAGTCCCCATCCTTGGAGACGTCCAAGGAACGACTGGATGTGGCACTCACTGCTCTGGTCTGGGTGACAAGATAAGGATTGGTCAAAGGTTGGACTTTGCAATCCTGGAGATCATTTCCAACCTAGATGATGCCATGATTCAGGGATTCCAACACTCAGAAGTTTAAAATTTCAGCCCCTTCATAGCTCTGAAGTCAGAGAATGTCTGGAGTTCTGCAGAAATGTTTGCTGTTCTGAGGCTGTCCAGACATCCAATATCCATGTAACCAGAGATCCATGACCTCTAATCTTTTGTGGACATTAAAGAAAGGTGGCAAGTGAGAGTGTCCATCAGGGTAAATTTCCATGGGTTTGTTCAAAGGCATGTGGAATATCCATCCTCCAAAATAGAAGTTCAATAAATTATTTGCCAAGAAACCACTCCAATGTGAAATCTAACATTCTTTTGAACAAGGACTGGGATAAGAGTCATCTAGGTGTTCTCTTCAACCTCACTTATTCCCAAATTCTAAATTTACTCCTGCCATTTTGAACAGTTCCTTTCATAGAATCCCAGAAAGAGTTTGCTTGGAAGGAACATTAAAGGTCCTCTGGTTCCAACCCCCCTGCCATGAGGAGCACTAAGAAAAATGGAAGGTAAAAAAAAGGGGCTTTTAAACCCAATCACAAGCACTCAGAAAGAAACACCAAGAGGACATAAAGAGCTTTAAACAAGGCCCGGGCACAGTCCACAAAACTGCTTGTTATTTTAAATAGAAAAAGACATGGTGCTGGAGTGCTAAAAAAAAATAAAGCACAAAATGGGGCACTGTGGTAAGTGCAGGGAGTATGGCATACTATAATTTAATCACATTGATCCAAACTGTGTCCAGAACTCACTGAGTGGTTGGTGGCAGAGGGAGCCTGGGGTAAACAACCTGACAGGCAGGACCACGCTGCTTGTTCCTGTCACTAGATGTCAGCAAGTGAATGCTGATCGCTGGTTGTGTGTCTGGAGAGGAAATGCAAAGGAAGCGTTGCCTCACCCGCTCTCTCCTGCCCTGGGTTTTGCAGCCTTGCCAGTTTCATCAGTCGAGTTGCAAAATATTTGTTAATTAAATATTTACAAGCAAATATATTTTTTTTAATCCTTGCCTTAAAAAGATAAAAATCCTTTTGCAGGCTGCCCAGATCTGTGTTTGTCAGGTTATTTGTGCTCCCTGAGACAGTTGTATTCAGCCTGTGCATGTCTACATCTGGCATGGGTGAACCTGTATATAGAGTAAGATGCTTTCCAGATACTCTTTGACTTAATGCTTAATATTTAAGGACTTTCTTTTAAAAAAATATTTAAGGATTTAACCCTGCCCCTCACCACGTTTAGGGCATGAATGGATGCTCTAAGTGCAGTTAGTCCAGTCTCACCTCATGGTTTACATCGTGTTGTTTGCCTGGGGAATTTTGCTGCTTGGCACTAGCACATCCAGTGCTCAGACCCTTCTTGCACTGCCTCATCCACATGGGAGAGGTGGTATAGAAACTCCAGGGATGTAGGACTGTGAAGGAATGGAAAGGAGAGGTCTGTGGTGCCCCAGGGCCCCTCAGTGTTGTGTCCAAGTTGGATGCTTGTCTGACCTTTCCCAGCTCCGCTCGCTGAACTGGCTGATGTGAAGAGTTTAAGCTGCATTTCTTCTGTTACTGAGGGCTGTGGAGCAGAACTGCCTCTCCTCTGGCACTGGGGGATGTCAGGTGGCACTGGCTGCCCCGGGGTCTCAGTGCTGGGTCATGTTGTGTCTGGCTTGCTTGAGATTAGAGGTGTCCACGTGGGAATCCCCACCCGGCCCATGTAGCTCTCTCATGTGATCCAATCCATAGGGCAAGGCTCTGCAGGTAGGAAATGTGACTTCTTTCCCTTTGAGCAGGAGGTTTTCTAAGAGATGAGGAAGTGCCAGGCTCAGCAGGATCCATCCATAAGCCTTCCCTACAGGGATTTCCTTAGGAATGGGTGTTGAGCGGGGTCACAGCGAGGTTTTGGTTTGATCACTGGCAGGAGCATGTTACTGAGACCTGCTTGCTCCAGAGCACAAGGAATGGGAATGCAGGACTAGATTCATGGAAACCATTGTCTTTTGCAAGATGCAGAAAAATCAATTCAGAACAGAGCTAAAATTTGATTTTCAGCCTTAAAACTTAAAAAAATTTAAGAAAATTAAACAAAATTAACAAAACTTCACTGCCTTCAAGGAAAAACAAAACCAAATGAAAAAAGGCCAAACTAAGCCGTGAGTCTTTAAAGATAAAAATATAACTGGCTTGATCACCATGCTGGAAGGGTTCAAAAGCTGTGTAGCTGTGGCGCTTGGGGACATAATTTAGTGGTGGGTTTGGCAGTGCTGGAGGAGTGGTTGGGCTCAATCTTAGGGGGCTTTTCCAACCAAAATTATTCTGTCATCCTGAAAGCTTTCCCCTTCTCTCATTCTTGCTTTGTTGCTTGTGCCACTGCACGAGTGCAAATGCAGCTGTAGATTCTGTTCAGCTCAGGTTAAATTTAAAGAACACATGGTTAATGTTTGTGGGACTGTGTTGTGCTCCTGTGAAAGATGGGAAAACTGTCAGGAAGCTTGAGACAGATGAGAAAATAACTGATTATTCCTCTCAGCTGATACTAGTGTAGGTACCATATATAATTTTGCAGCAAGCCAGTCCCTGAGATTTTATGTTTGACATAAAGATGAGGGTAAGGAAAGCACCTTTAAAAGGAGGTGAACTGATAAGAAGATCCATCAGGGTAAAAGCAGAGCCTGATTTGCCTGGTTGCATGAGCATGCTTGGATTAACGGGTCTGACTTTAGGGTTGTAACATTAACAGTTCTTGGGATCTTTGTTAGTGAGTCCTGGACCTGCCATTAACTAGACTCCAAGGGTAAAAGTGGATGTTTAGGGAGGAGAATTTAGATTAGAGGCTGAAAATGTTTAAAAGGATGAGAGATGTGGGTTGGTGGAGCTCTTTGAATGGGGCAAGAGGAGAGAGAGGAATGAGTTTCGTTTGGAACAAGGAGATTCAGTGAGCCAGGAAAACGAGGAATAGAGCCAGGGAAATGTGGAGATTTGCATGAGCAAATACAGAAGATATGAAGAGGGCCTGCTGTGGTGGTGGGGCAGTTGAGACCTCGGTAGAAGCCAGGGCCTCTGATGTTTATTGTGGACACCAAACCAAAGGATCCAAATGGTCCCTTCTGTCTTTCAAATCCAGAAATGAAGTTAAGGGAGGGGAATGAAGCATATTGATTACATGGCAGGAATGTTCTGACAGTGAGATCTATCAGGCAGGGAATAGACGCTTGAAAGTCACCTCTTGGGACTTCTGAAAGCTGGCTGTGTGAAATGAATGTCTCACAGGGAGCAATTCTTCATAGGGGGAGGTGGGACTTGATGACCTTAACAGGTCTCTTTTTCCTCTCCCTTTTATTAACTTATTCTTTTTAATTCTTTGTCTTCCCTGCTAAGCACATGTTGATGTTGTGCTCCACAGTCCGTTTTGTGAGGGGTGGATGACTGGGGATGTGAGGTTTGGCACTGGGACTCCTTGGGCAGTTCTTCAATCAACCCCCAGCTGCCCTCAGAGCCTCCTGGAGGTTTTAGCCTCATCACATGTCCAGCAGTTGTTATTAAACAGTGACCCAGAACAAAGCCCTTGTGCTGAGCATCCCAGGATCCTGGCTTAAGCCAGGGTATCCCTCAAAGCCAGGGCTGGGGGTAGTCAGTCCCTAAGCCATTACCACCATGCAGAGATTTGGCTGCCGTAGTGTCTGATCTCAAAAGAGAAGCTGTAATGAGCTGAGTGCATTCATCCCAGCCATGGGATTGCAGATTTGATCTTTATAGGGAGCATAAAGCCTAAAGCAGCTTCATTCTGGGGTTTGAACACTAACCAATTAAGCAGGGAGAAGAATTGTGTCCCAGAACAGGCAGAATATCCTTTTAGGATGTGCCAAAAGTGTGTTGAAATCTTTAATTGATATTTTTTGCTGCTGTTATGGTAGGAAATAATGGCACCAATAACACCAAGGGCTATTTGTGTTTCATGGTCAGAGGAACGGGAAGGGAGAGGAAAAGACTTCCTCCTAAATGAATAAAGATATTAAAACCTCTGGGAGGAGGGAAATATAAAGGACCTTGGAGAGCCCCAAGGAAGGGATGGGAAAAGAACATCATGTCTAAGAGTGATATCTCCATCTGATGGACAGGAGATCTGGGGTGTGGAGATGAGATTTTTCCCTCCTTCCACCTGAGACAAAGCAAACCTAAGTTTGATTCTGGGTTGTGCAGATTAAGTAGGGTTTCCTTAGATTTTCCTTCCACTGATCTCTTTGCAATCCTTTGTAGCCATGTTCTAAAACTGAGGTTTTATAAGTTAATATCTTTGTTTGCCTGGTTTGAGTTAAAAAATTATTTCAGCTGTTTGGTAGGATACAAGGACTCATGTTCCTACAGGCATGATAACATTGGGATAAGGGCACTGGAGCACAGCAGAAATGACCAAATTCCACATTTTGGGGTCCTTTAAAAAGTGCCAGACTGTTCTTGTGCTGAGCTCTCAGGGCTGTGTGGAAAGCACCTTCTGGTGACCTACACAAGCCAGGCAAGTTCTTTGACAGTAGCAAAATGTCAAGGAAGAGAGTCACATCCAGAGATTCTCTGAGTCGTTTCCAACATTCATCCCAAAAGAGAGCTCAAGTGGTTTTCCACATAGGAAAACTGCAACGTTCTTTTCAAGACCACAAAAGAAAACCAAAGCCTTCTTGTAAGGAATTGGTTCTGCTGCAAGTTGTTGCAAACACAAGATCTTGGCAGCATTTAGTCCTCTTGGATGCCATTTATTTGTCAAAACACAGATATTTAGTGCTGCTTAAGATGCCCTTGGAATGTCAGGAAAGACATAAGGCTTTTGTGGGAGCCATAGAATACCTGAGGTAGCTCTAGACAGAATTTTTGGACAATAAAAACAAAATATAGCTATCATTCTTTTAGGCTTCCCTGACTCTTACCTGTCTTAGATGTAGGTCTTCAAAGCAGGGCTTGTGTTTGGCTCTGGATGCCAAGCAAGAAAACTGCCACTGGATTTGGGGAAGGAAAGGGATTAAGAAAATATCAAAATTTGTGAGCATGTGGGTAACTTTATTTTCTCATTCTAAAACCAGAGAAGAAAAATAGAGACTTGTAAACTCTCTCTCTGAAGTTCAGAGCAGATGGAATGATAGGTTTTAATATTTCAAAAACACCTGAAACATTAAACAGTTATAAACTCTTCAGAAATACCTCATATGAAATAATAATTTTTAGCAAAATGTGTTAAATATTTTAATATAGGAAATAGAGCATTTTCATATTGCTACAATTCCAGCCCCCATTTTTTAGAATTGCTTAGGAGACAAGACATTCATTGACAATGACACTTCCCCAGCAAACAAGGTACCTTTTGAACAAACTGGAACTCACAAAAGCAAATAGGAAAAAAAACCTTTCTTGATAAATTCCCATTGATTGGATTTCTGAAGCTTGAGAAATATTCTTGGATGCTACAGTGCAGTCTGTTATACCGTCCACAGACCTTTTCAGGAGTTCATTACAACTATTTGGTTTGTTCAGGATTAATGAATATTGTCCAAAAGTCAGGGTTTTGAGAGAAACAGTTTTAATGTCTGTCATGGTTTAATGCTTAAAGGACTCCTTTTTAAAATTGTTAAACCCAAATATTTCAACTGAATCTGAACTTTGGTGACAGTTCATAATATTGGTGGTTTTAGCATTTTTTGTCTGCATTTAGAATAGGAAAATCTAATTTTTGCTCACGGAATTTCACTGAATCAGTTAGGTTGGAAAAAACCTCCAAGATCATTAAGTCCAACTTGTGACTGATGCCCACCTTGTCACTCAGACCAAAGCACTGAGTGCCATGTCCCGGCCTCCCCTGAACACCTCCAGGGTTGGTGACTCCACCACCTCCCAGTGAATTGCGTTCCAGTGCTGGACAACAACAAAAAAATTCTCCCAGATGTTCACACCACTTGTTCTTTAAATACACCTCACAGCAGCTGCTCCCATTACAATTTTTACCTCATCCATGGAGTCAAACTTGGACCACATCTCAAGTCACACTCAGCTACAAAGCAAGGTGAGAGATCCCAGTTCCCACCAGTTCCCCAGGAGCCCTCCAAGTGGTGTCAATGCTTCCTCTAACCTGTTTCTGGATTTCAAATTTATGATAGGTGTTAAGTTGTCACATCCCCTTGGTAAAAGGTTTGTGCCATATTCCTGGATTGTAAACCATGGTGTCTCTTCCAGAAGAAATGTCCATGCTTGTATTTAATTCCTTATTTCATTTCCTTCTGGACTGAGAGGTTTGATCCCGAAGACCATCCTGATGCTCAGGGTGCAAAGGAGGTTACACTTTGCTTGCACAAAGCAAGTGGGGCTGAAGGAGCTGCATGGAGACCTAATTATCCTCAAAAAGGATGCACCTAAAGAGAGGCTGGGTGCACATCAGGAGTCAAAGGATCATGGAGTGGTTTGGGTTGGAAAGGACCTTAAAGTTCATTTAGTTCCACGGGCAGGGACACCTTCAGCAATGACACCTCTCAGTAGTTAAAATGTCCTCAGTGGCAGTGGTGTTTAGGCTGCTTTGGGTTATTCTTTTCCCCTCTCCTGTCTTGCAGGCTCTTTGGCCGTGCTCTGTGGTCTGACACATTTTTCTGCTGACTGCCGAGAGGACAGGGCCACCTTCATTGAATGTGACATCCAAGTCACGGTGGGCAGCTCCCAGCAGAGAGGATCTGTGTCCTACCTCTACGTCTGTGGGGACACCCCAACCCAGGGGCGTTTTGCTGGACTCTTTGCCAGGTTAGCGCCATGTCTCTCCAACAGCTGAGTGGGTCCATCCATGAATAACATCCCCCACGTATTATTCCACCTTTGGCAGAATTGTCCCCTGCCAAATGATGGACTGAAGGAGCAAATTCCTAATTCTCAATAGAGCAGTTTGGCTTTGAGGCCACTAGAGAGCTCCTCTGGGTTGTGGAATTCATTCCCTGTGCCTATCAAAGCATCTTCAGTCCCACCCCTCTCCCAACCCCCGCTTCCCTCCTGCCTTTTTAAAATGTTTGAGAGACATCAGAAAATCCATCTTGTAAACAGCCTGCTTTGTTCCTTCTTAGGTTTTAATATTTATCTTCTGATCCAAAGCAACATCTGGTGGATGCCAATGGGAAAAAAGATTAGGCATTATGAAAAGCAGAAGTCTTTTTTTCTGTTTTTTTCCTTCTTTTTTTTCTTCTTTTCTTTTTCTTTATTTTTTTTCTGCTTTGCTTTCCTCCAAGTAGTTTCATGAGTAAAAAGTCATGGAGTAAATTCAGCAGGGTGTGAAAGGGTGCTTATGCTTTACAAATCCAAGACCAAGTTGTCCAGGAGTATAACTTGGAACTGTTGTCTTTGATGGAGCAGTGAGGATTTATTCCTGCAGAGCAATTACTTCTAGGAGCAAGTGGGATGTCTGAATTAGGGAATAAACACACAAATGACTGAAGGATTTGGTTTGGAAGGGACCTCAAAGGTTATCTTGTTCCACCCCCTGCCGTGGGCAGGGACACCTTCCACTATCCCAGGCTGCTCCAAGCCCTGTCCAGCCTGGCCTTGGACACTTGCAGGGATGGAGCAGCCACAGCTTCTGTGGTCACCCTGTGCCAGGGCCTCCCCACCCTCATGGGGAAGAATTTTTCACTAATCTCTAATCTGAATCTCCCCTCCCTCAGTTTGGAGCCATTCCTCCTTGTCCTGTCACTCCATACCCATGTGAAAAATTCCTCTGCAGGCTTCCTGTAACCCCCTTTTAGACATTGGAACAAGCTGAACAAAACCTTCCAGAAGTTATTTAGTAAATAGAGAATTAGAATAGCATTGGAATGCATTGCCCATGATCTGCTATACATGGTGAACCCACTCCTGGCTGCTGCATCTTGCCACACTCCAGGTATTTCAGTGGAGTTACAGAGGTTTGATCCTCATCCTGACCTGATCCTTACACCATACCTGGTGTTGATTCACCAGAGGGAGCTCTGGATACCCTGAATTGAGGGGCAAAAAACCAACTGGAATTTACTGTACAAAGACAGCAAGACATGAATTGCACATTTTTTAAAACTTGTTTAAAAATATAAAAAATAGAAGTTTCCAACTAAAACTAATTAAAAAAAAAAAAGTTTACGCAGTTGCAATACCTCTCTGTCAGTCTGTCACTTCTTCCTCACCAGCTTTTTAATTTGACCTAGATTTCATAAGGTCTGGGCTTTTGAAGAGAATGCTTGTCAGTTTTGAGAAAATCAATGTTAGGCAGAAAGAAATTATTTTCCTGTTGAGGAGAGAGAGGGCAGAATTCTGCCTTGATCTGTGCAACTGGCCAAGTGTCCAAAGCCACGCTGTGCATTGGTGATGTCCTGTAACACCCCAGGAGATAGGGAGGACAGATCTTTTGGAGAAGACAAAAGTAAGGAGACTTAGGAGGGGGGGAAAGAATGTGAAATTAAACTAATTTCATCAGTTGTATTGCTCCCAGAATGACTTGTTTCAAATCAAGAATCTCCAGGAGCCTTGCCTTGTCTGCTTGAACCTTGCTTTGGTTTTCCTCACCTCAGTGTAAGCCTCAACCAGAGAACCAACAAACTTGAGAGGGACTGGACAACCCCATATGTGTTTCTTTCCTGCTCCTTTTTTTTCCTGAGTATCAAAATTGTGCTCAGCTCTTCACTGATAAAAATTGCATTTTCAATTATATACTACTACTACTACTGCTACAAATCCTCCTATGATTACTTTTCTTCTTACTACTTTTCTTGGTTTGGGCTGCCACTGTGGAGAAAGTCACCAAGTCCTTTTCCTGACTGTTTGCTTATTGTTTTCACTGTGGTTTTTAGTCCATTTTAATTGTGAATGCCTCAGAGACAGGGTTCATTATTCCTCCTGGGAATGTTATCAGGGAGGGATTTCTGGTTCAAATCAATCAACATTTTTACCTACTATTTTTGCATTTTTCCCACTTCTTCAATGCCTTTCTTATTGTCTTAACTTTTCACCTTATTGTGCTCATGCTCGTCTTTTAGTTAGAAATTAAAACTTGGGCTGATATTTTTTTCTAGTGAATTTACTTCTAAAATAGTTCTCGCTAAAGGAAAGTAGGGGCAAGGTTGTTCATTTTCAAAAAGTTTCCTGATTTGAGAAATCTGGGAAGAAATAGAGAGGAAAAAATGGAGAGTTTTGAATCATACAAATTAACTTATTTCAGAAATTCTGAAAACTTTTCCACATTTCAGTTCAGAAAAATATTTAATTCTAAAATATTAATGGAATTTGCACAAAAGTTGTAGAGAATTTAAATGGTTCCACCAGAAAAGAACTACTTTGAGGATTCCTGAAATAATACATATTGATTGCTTTAATTAATAACAGTAAATAATAACAACAATAATAAAACTATATATGAATTTGAGTTCTGTGCAAATGCCCAAGAATTAAAACATTTGTCCCAGGATGGGGACAAAACTACTGAAGTAATTCCTGGCTTAAATGCACATTGAACCTCTCCTGTTCTTTCTTACTAATTTTATAGAATCACAGAATAGTTTGGGTTTGAAGGGACCTTAAATCTCATCTCATTCCAACCTCCCTGCCATGGGCAGGGACACCTTCCACTATCCCAGGCTGCTCCAAGCCCTGTCCAACCTGGCCTTGGACACTTCCAGGGTTGGGGCAGCCACATAGACAATTTTTTCCAGTGGTTTAAATAACTCTTTTCCTTATCTAGTCTGTACCACAGCCCATCCTTTATCATCATATTCCTTAGGAGAGTTGCAAGTTTTGCCATTTGTATCAAGGTACATTCCTGAATTCCCTGTAAGAATTCACATACTTTCCTTGCATTTCCTTTAAAAACTGCAATTTGTTAACAGATTTCCAGCATCAGTGTTTCAGGATGTGGTTACACGGGGACAGAAAGGAACTGGCTCTTGTTACAAGCAAAGCTTATTTACTTTTTACAAAAGCTGTGAAAACCACTCAAAGGTCCTTGTACTGACTTGAATGTTTGGCAAATTGTGTCCATGCCCTGCATCCAGCCGACCACCAGCCCCTTCTGTCTTTAAAACAGTTGATTATTTAAAATAAGCAGTTTTTTCTTGGAGCTTTAAAAAGAAGTACTCTGCAGTCTTTAAAGATAGCCCAGTCCACTGAATTATTGTACAGGACAAGATCAATTCTCAAAGTGTTGCTATCAAAAGCAAGCACAGCTCCCCAAGGCTGGCTTTTGATTATTGATACAGCAGAGGGAAAAGTTCATTTAAATATAAAAATAAAAATTCGCTATTAAAAGGGTTCAGCAGCTTGCAGAAGCCTTTTTTTTTTTCCTTTTTCTTTTTTTAGTATTTTTGTGGTTTTTAATGTGGCTGATTCCTTTAACACTTTAACCCTGAAAAAGGGCAACAAAACAAACAGCCCCTAAATGCAGGTCAGAGCAGGGCTTTGTTTGTAGAGTGAGCTGCTGCATCCAGCAGGGAAGTTTGAAATCTTCAGAGTCATCCAACTACCCTGATCATCACCCTCCCAACAAAGCTCTGAGTCCTGGATTTCCAGTTGGGTCAGTTTGGGAGAGCTTTGGGCAAGGGAGGTGCTTCTCCCCCTCTGCTCCACTCTCATGAGATCCCACTTGGAACAGTGTCCAGCTCTGGGGTCCCCAGCACAGGAAGGAAATGGAGCTGTTGGAGCAAGTCCGGAGGAGGCCAGGAAGATGATCAGAGGGATGGAGCAGCTCTGCTGTGCGGAAAAGCTGGGAAAATTGGGATTGTTCAGCCTGGAGGAGGCTGCAGGGAGACTAGAAAATCTTTCAATGCCTAAAGTGACTCCATGAGAATTGGAGAGGGACTTTGGATGCAGGCATGGAGGGACAGGACAAGGGGGAATGGCTTCAAACTGACAGAATATAGATTTTTGTTAGTTATTAGGAAGGAGTTCTTCCCTATGAGCGTGATGAGGCCCTAGCACAGGGTGCCCAGAAAAGCTGTGGCTGCCCCATCCCTGGAAGTTTCCAAGGCCAGGTTGGGTGGGGCTTGGAGCAACCTGGGGTAGTGGAAGGTGTCCCTGCCCATGGCAGGGGGATGGAACTGGATGATCTTTAAGGTCCTTCTAATCCAAACCATTCTTTGATTCTAACTTGGACACTTTAGCAAATGATGTTATATGGGATTTTCAGCAGCCTGAAGGCCTCTTAAAATCCTGACCCTGCCTATTTGATCCTCTGTTTTTTTGAGTAAATCATGCTGTGAACTCAGTCCTTTCTCAGCTATTCAGAAAAGCTGTGTGATTTCTGAGCTATGTTGGTGTTGCTTTAGATCCTCTTTCTTCTCACCTTCCTACAAGTTGCTGGTGTGAATCTGTGGTGGGGTGGGGAGGAGAGGAAGAAGTAGCAATGGCCAAGAGTCCCAGAATGAATATGTTGGAAAAGACCTCTGGGATCAAGTCCAGCCATTAACCCTGCACCACACCTTGCTCACCACTAAACCATGGTGAATCCTATAACTCCCCACAATGAAACACTACCAAAATCAGCAACTGTCAGCAGCAAAACCAAGGGAAAAAATGTTTCTCCCCCCCAACCTCTTCCATTACTTCTTCCCCCTATGCAAGGGGAGGCTTTAGAGCAAATGTCTGCTGGTATAACTGGCACATATATCGAATCTGCTTAGTCTGGGCTGTTAAGTAAGTTTAATTAATTTACTAAGTTAATGTTCCAATGTTAGCAACAAAGCATCATTGCAATCAGCTGGGTAGCAGGAATTGGAACCCCTAAATGAGCTCATTTTTTCACAGTTGGAATTAGGGACCAGTTAGCCAGTTGTGTGGTTTTTCCAATTTCTCCCCTTGCCCTAGGGGAGTTGCAAGTTATTCATTCCCCATTGCTAAGTGTGAGTAAGACGGGGAGGGGGGAGACACAAACAAACCCTACTCCTTGTAGGAGTCCATCTTTGCTCCCAACACTGCTGATTCCCTCGCTGTTGTCTGCGCTTGTCTGCCTGCCTTGGTCCTAGAATGGCATTTGTTCCTATTTGTGATGGTTTGGGGAAGGAGAAAAGCATCACTGAGAGATATTTACTGCATGTATTTTCATCCTGAGTGTGTGCAGATAAAGGGCGGAAAAACAAATAAACAATAAAAGAATGGAAACAAAATTACAGAAATTTGCAAAGTTTGACAAATGGTGGCCAGGAGTTGCCACAAGCTAATGGCTTGCAATGATTAATAAGAGTAAAAATAATTGCATTTCATTAAGATTGATGACACCCCATTTAACCTCCCTTCTCGTTTCAGCCCTAAAGTGGAAAGAGATGAAGTTCTCATCTATAATAGCTCCTGTAACATTACCATGGAAACTGAGGCAGAGATGGAGTGTGAGGGAGCTAATCAGCCAATTACTGCCAAGATTACTGAGATATGGAAAAACTGGGGCCAGAACACTCAGGTATAATCAAATCTTTTTTACAGACTGATTCAAACAGCTTAAAATTAAATTTGTAATATTGTGTACATTTAAAGGGGGGCAAGAAAAAAAAACAATTTAGGCTGAGCAGCAGCAATATATAATATTAAATGCTTTCCAACTTTGAATAGCAGTTCTAATGCAGCACAGCTGAATTAATGGTTAACTATGGCTAATCATGTATTTTATCAGACATAAATGAGCATTACCTTATTTGCGGAGCAATGTATATATTTTTTAACACTCTCCTTTTTTTTTTTAATATAAATTCAATTCTGTTCTAAAAATGTTATTTTCAGTTGAGCAGAAATCTTAGTCATGAGGTGCAGTTTCAGCTCTCTGGCAGAGACTTAGCATTCAGTGCAGCCCTGGTTATATTTGATTTTTGCTGCTTTTTAGTAGCTGAAGGAAAACGGGACAGTCTTCCCAGTGCTGTCTGTGGGTACAGCAAGAAAAGAACACATATGCCAAGAGTTCATTATGAACAAACCATTAACTCTGAACCAGCATAAATTTTAAGGCTTTATACCTACAAATGTCATCCCAAACCTGAAATGTCCCTTTAGAGCCCTCACAGTTTTGCAGAGTTTTGGGGATGTTTAGCTACCTAAGAAGAAATTTAAAGGGGCTGGATATTTGTTGAACACCAAATATCCCTTTGTTGCTATCCTTTCCTAAAGGAGCAGCTCCTGAGAAGTGGTGGAGACCTGCATACAGGGAAGTGGGAGTGGGGGTAGTTACACACCTGGCTTAGGATAAAACCCAAATGCTGGTTTTTTATCTATTCAATAAAATTTTCAGTCTTTTAGCATAGTTTAGGAAAATGAAGTTCATTTGCTCAGCATCAATGTTAAAGTTACCATGGTAATTTTAGCTCTATCTGCAAAGAGATTTCCTGTATTTAAGGACTTTAAATTTACTTTGCCACCCCAAAAGTAGGTGCAGTGTCCTGGCAGAGTAATTTTGGTGCATTTCTAGTGTTGAATTCTATATTTAATTTTATATATCTGATCTATTCTGTATTTAGGAGTCTCTGAATACTTGCAAATCTACCTTACATGAATGTTACTATTGCAGTGGAGCATCCTGAATTACAGTTCCTTGCTTCTGTTGAGCCTGTCCTTGGTCTGTGAAGGAATGTCAGATGTAGGATGCTGCCTGTTAGGGTTCATTTGCTCATCAGCCTTGTTAGTTATGGTACCTAAAACACGCCCAGCTAAGGAGAAAAACACCCCTAAAAATTGCTGGGTGGTGTCTGCAGGAGGCCAATGAAAGCAAGTGCCCAGGCAAGTACCAGATCAAATGATAACTACACCTTATATTCCTTTTTCCTTCCCAAATGGGATAAGGGCATCTCTAGAGCTGCAGTTTGGAGGGATGTTCCCCTCTGCTGTCTGTGACCTGGGCAGCTCAGCTGTGCCACAGCTCCTGCAGCCTCAGTGATGACAGGATGACAGCTTCTCTTTTGACTCAGGTGGGAGCAAGAAGAGGAAGAAGCTGCAAGCTTTGCTCTTGTTGTGGTTTTTCTGCTCAGAGTGGGGAAAACCAAAGGAGTCCTAAGTGTCCTGAACGAACAAATTCATTCAGAGCAGGATGAAAACAGCAGCACTTTAGATCTGGGATTTGCTGCTGCCTAATGAACCCAGCGGGCATTCGGAATCATTTTATCCCTCTTCCCAAAACTGGCTTGGGTGAGCAGAGGTGGATGGGTGGGGAGTTCAGATAAATGGCTTCAATTTTGGTCCCTTTCTGGCTGACAGCATCCTGTTAAGATTTACGACCTGGTGCAGCCCATGCATGCTTCACTGTGGAGGTTTAAATCATGTCATGTGAACTGGCCTTACCTTTCCAGTGGAAAAAATGGTCCCCAGGTTCAGCACTAAGCAGTGAAATGCATTAATAGCACCACGTGCCTTAGGATAATGGTGCTATTAGCAGGCAGCACAACTCTGTGTACAAGTAATGGGGCTGCATCTCTTTATAATAACATCTGGCACTTCTCTTGCATGCTCATGCAAGGATCTCAAAGCATTCCATAAAAAAGGGGCATGATCCTGTTCTCAGCACAGCTGCACTGCTCAGTGGTTTGTTTGCTGCTTCCTCTGCTGCCAGCTGAAGGATGTCTGGGTGAGCTGAGAACTCAGCCCAGCTGGCTGCTGTGGGAGGGTTGGCCCAGAGGTGATTTGATGATGATGATGGAGCAGGATTAGCTCCAGGATGGCGTTGGAAATGAAAAGAGGTAATTCAGAAATGTTGATAGAGGCTTACGGCATGGAATGAATGGGCACTGGCAAGAAGAGAGAACAGCCTTAGCTGAGAACAGAGAATAATAAATAAATAAAAAGTAAAATGTTGGTTCTGGGAACTTGAGCCCAAGAGGTGCAAATGGTCACAGCACCAAAGCTGCCAGAGTTCAAGCAGCATTTGGACAACATTCTTAGGCACAGACTGAGGTTCTTAGGGTTGTTCTGTGCAGAGCTAGGAGTTGGACTCGATGATTCTTGGGGGCTTTTTGCAACTCAGGATATTCTATGATATGTCCATTATCCAATGACACAATTTTTAGGGTATTTTTTCATCGGTTGTATTATTTAAGCAGCTGCATTTTCTGATAGGTGCCGCAAAATCCATCACTCAATTTTTGTCCTTTCAAATCTGGTCTCTGAGCTGTTGCTTGCATGAATCATAGAATCCTAAATGTTGGAAAAGACCTCCAGGAACATCAGGTGCATGGTTACAGTGTGAGCTGGGCTCAGATCTAAATCTAGAGGACTCACAAAATTTCATGGAGTTTCAAGTTGCAATCTAGAGATTTGTGATTTTCATGGAAGACTTCATGAAATTTCAGTTCAACTTGGATTTTTCCTGGGGTCTGGTCTGTGTCTCCCCCTCCCCCCCCCACCCCACCCTCAGAGAACAGTTTTTATGATTTTCTTTAGAAACTGATTTAAGCTCTTGCCTCACTTTGTGTTTGAAGTATTTTGCCCTGTATGACTTAATTAGGTCACAAGAAGTAAGCAGCAGGCCTCTGCCCCACTGTTGCATTCAGCATCATTAGTGTTTGTTACTTGCTCTGTTTTTTATCTAAGAAGAGTTGCACAATTATTTTTATTTCAGTATATAATGCAATTTAGCCTACTGAAAAGAGAGGGAGGAAAAAAAAAACCCAGCACTGATTGTATATCCCACAGGACTTAATTAGTTCACAGCTTCAAGAATGCACCGGATAATGGGAAGATATGAATTAAATAATAAAAGAGAAAAGAAAAGTTCTAATGCTCACTCAATACCTGTCCACTTCCACCTTGGCTGCATAATGAGACGTCAGCTCTGGTGACGCTGACGAGATGTGCAAAACACCCTGAAAACACAAGGAGAGGATGCTCATGGGAGGATTTGACCAGGCTTGGATGGCTCTGAACCGATTGTGCTTAGTGAGCCATCCCATTATTATTCTGGATCGCTGGACCAGACCTAATCATGATGCAAAGGTGCTGTTGGAGCAGCCCTTCCCTGCTGCCCACACGCGTGATGGAATCTTCTGCAGAGGGCAGAGGCCACGCATTAAGTCAGCCATAGGGAAGCTGAACTGGTATCCCAGTGAATTCCCTGCAGCCCAACCCTCAAGGCTGTCCCTGTTGAGGGACAGGAGGTTAATAAAAAATAACTTGCCAGATAAAAATGCCATCCTGGATTATGGCTCTGCCTGGGTGTGCTGGATTGCCTTGAGTTTGTTTTTAACAGGGTGTTAAGGGAAGGTCTTGAGATTTAAGGATTTTAGAGTATTGAGGATCTGTGAATTCTTAGCTTGGTGATGGATACAGGGATAACTGCTTGGTTCACTTCTCATGAAAGAAAAAAATATAAAACCCCCACAAAGGCTGTGTCTGAGTTATGTACAGTCACCTCAAATATCCTTTCTGTTCAACTTCCACTTAGTGTAATCAGGACTAGCTCTTCAAATCCCTGGGATTCCTCTGCAGATCTTAGAATTATTCCTTTCCTTTTGCTGCCTTTCCCCCCCCCCCATTTACCATCTCTCTTGATGCCAAAGTATTTGGAGGTGAGGAAAGAAATGACATGGTTTCAACCATTGGAGGTACTTGGCGATTTACAAAGGTGCCAAATCCCAGTCAGCTTTCAGGGAGCATGGAAGGGTCTGTTACTTTATTACTCACAGCAGGATTGATGCCAAGTCGTAGAATGGTTTGGGTTGGAAGGGACCTTAAACATCATCTCATGTGGGCAGAGACAACTCCTGATGTTGGGTTACAAGTGATGGGAAGTGGCTCTGCTCTTTCACCTCATTTTAGTGCTGTCCCCATGTTGGGTGAATGTTTGGTGGGTGTATTTTTGAGGGGGAAGGGCTCATACTTGGCAGTCCATGAGGAAAACCACGACAGCAGGCTGAGAGTAGTTGGGCAGGGTGGGAATCATAGAGTCACAGAGTGGTTTGGGTTGGAAAGGACCTTAAAAGGTCATCTAGTCCCAATCCCCCTGCTATGGGCAGGGACACCTTTCACTAAACCAGGTTGCTCCAAACCCTGTCCAACCTGGCCTTGGACACTGCCAGGAATGGGGAAGGAACAGAGCAGATTCCAGTTTAACATGGAGTTTGTTTGGAGGGAGTTAATGAAACAGCTGCCCTCTTCTCCACTTGAGGAAGAACTATAATACAGTATGATATTTAATTCCTGTGTATCCATTCAGAGAGTGCAAAACACCAGAACTCTTTATCTGGCCATGGGCATCACAACTTGCTGAGGTTTGGGAATAGTTTAATTGCATTTATTAGCAAGTATCCTGAGAGAACCCAATTTTATGTTGTCTTGGGCTGTGAGTAGGGTTCCTGGGTCCTTTGGCAGTGCAACCAGCCAAAAACAGCCATGTTACACAGGACGGGACATCAGCAGTAGGACTACATGAAACTCTTCTATAATATTTTGTGTCTATTTTCATAAAATGTGCACTTTTAACAGTCCAGCAAGCCCACCCTTGCATCTCCAAATTCCCTGTTTTCTTAACCTGTTATCTTGGTCACAGTGCTATTTTCAGAAGGAGGTGGGGAATGCAATAAAACCCACCAGACCCTCACAGAAAAGAATTGGAAAAAACTAGTAAAAATAAACCCACAAAACCAGTCTTGGGGTACAGAGGCTGCTGGAGCAGGGAGGTACCATCTGCAAGGTTGTTAAGATGTAGAGAACCAAGATGGGCTCCCCAGTAACCACAGGCAATGTGAAGAGATAAATGGTTGACCCGAGCCAGTGTCAGGCAAGGATTGATGCCACTATCAGCCCTAGTGCCTTTGCAATGATTTTTTAAAAAATCTCTGATAGAGTGTGTTATCTAGTTACTGGCACGAGGGCAATGGCCTGGAGGCAGCAGGGAGGTGGTGGGGGGAGGAAGGAGAGGAGGAGAGAGAGAAAGGGGAAAAAAAAAGGTCATTCCAGGAGGACAATCTCTGTTGAACTAAATGAGAAAATAAGGGCCTTGCTCTGGAAGGGGAAGGTAAATAAATAAATAATAGGAAAAAGGGGCTGCTAGGTGTGTGAGGAAAGGATAAGCAAAATTGCTTCTCTTCCTTTCTCTGTTTTTCTTTTTTTTCATTCTTTCTTTCTTTTTTTTTTTTCCTTTTAATGGGTTCGGCCTTGGGCTGCAATGGGAAATTTAGGAGATGTGCTTGTGGTGTGGTTTTATTTTCCTTTAACTTTTTCCTTCCTGATTTGTGGTTTAACTCTTTCCCCTCCTGCTGTCACATCAAAAATGAAAGACTGAATTATAACTTTATTGTTCCCCTGCATTGTGCAAAGCCTCTTCTTTTTATTTTCAATCCCACCATCTTTCTAATGTCTCTGAGATTACTTCCTGAATTGTGAGTGGCTTTCCAGGGAACCCTCTTCTTCCCGCCACTCATACGGCTGCACTTAGGGGTTCATTGGAAACTCCAGGATTCCCTAGGATGGAGCACCATAATCCCCAGGATGGGATGCCAGTCCCTCTAATCCAAATCACCTCAAAGCTTTTCCATACGCGTTTAAACAAACCTGTGTGAAATCAGAACTGAACATGGCATAGTTTAATGAGAGCTGTTTTCTTTCTTCCCCCTCCATTTACCCCTGCTCCCAGCCCTTAAGAGAAATAGATTTGGAGTGAAAAGTGCCATTTCGGAAGTGCTCCTCCAGGGAACAGAAAGCAAATCTTTCCCTTCCTGTACAAAGGGAGGGCTCCAATAAGAGTTAGGAGGGTGTGGAGAAGCTGAGTGACTGTGTGCTCATGTCCTCTCCACCTGCTCCCAGGCACTTGCACGGAGTGTTGCTGCCACTTTTCTGTTTAATTATGACAGAGACTCCAATCGACTCCTTTGGCATTCAGGCAGTTTTGGAGGGGGAAGGATTGTCTGTGTTTGAAACCACGGCTTTGGTTCAACCTGGCTTTGTCTCAGTTTGGGGGAAGGGAGTGGGAATGTTGGATGCCTGGGACTGTGCTGGGGTGTCCAGCCTTGGGCTCTGGGTGAAGCTGGAGGAAGCCTTGCACCTTCTCCAGCTGCCCATCTTGAATTTAATGGAAAAAGGGCTCAGCAGCTTGGAGACACGCCTAGCCCAGGCTTGTTCTGCCTCAGAGCATGGCTTAACATATCTGATGGCCCTGTCCATCGTGTGGTGTGACATGGGATGAAGATGTGGCCTTTCAGCTCCACGTGTCACTAACAGTAAATAAATAAATAATAGGAAAAAGGGGCTGCTAGGTGTGTGAGGAAAGGATAAGCAAAATTGCTTCCCTTCCTTTCTCTGTTTTTCTTTTTTTTTCATTCTTTCTGGTTTTTTTTTTCCTTTTAATGGGTTCGGCCTTGGGCTGCAATGGGAAATTTAGGACTCTACGTCACCATCTGACTTGTGTCCTCTCGCCAGTCCCAAACAGAGCAGCGCTGGAAGCTCCACACGGTGTTTTCTGTGTTCCAGAGGCATTGGCTGACCTACAACCCCTTCCCAAATATTTCTGGGGTCTGGCCCAGCACCCAGCAAGGATTGGGCATGTGGTCACCCTCTACTGAAATTTGGGAGAGTTCAGTGGCATGGTCTTGGCCAGAGTGGGATCATGGAAGGGATTCTTGATGTGGTTGGGCCATGGATGTAGCTCTAAAGTTCTGAGTCTGGTGCCTGGCCTGCCCTCTTGCCATGAGGGCAGGATCAGGTGTCCCACCCCATCCACAAAACGTGAGAAGAAGCCTTGGATAAAGTGTGTGGCAGGGGAGCAGAGTTATGTTTTGCTTCTTTGGAAAAAAAGTGGGTCAATCCTGAAGATAACAAAAGACTGAAAAATTTGGTCTTGTACAAGACCACTGGTAGTGATGGAAAGACAATCATCTTGTATCATGATTTCTTCTGGGCACAGAGTTTAGAGTAAGGAACGAAGAAAGGATGAACAGTATTTGTTGTCCTGGGGTGTTTTTTTAATTTGATTTTTTTTTCCCTGATTTTGTTACTGTTGATGCTATCACAACATTTAGCATAGACTAAAAATATGAACTAGCTGAACAGGTAGAGGAAAAACAAATCGAAAGTAGGGAGATTTCAGTTCAGAGAGCGTTTATTAACAACTTAAAAAAATAATTGCTGTAGCAGGAGGGAAAACCAGAGCTCTTTGCCACAATGAGTCTACTTGAGGCTTCCCCCTGTCTCTAAGGAAAGGGTTAATTTAATGTGGTTGCCAGTAAAAGCAAGCTGTTTTCGTGATGAGCCTGTAATAGCCGGGTGATAGACTGACTTAACAACTGCTCGATAAACGCTGGGTACCATCCCCTGATTGGCAGCTCCCTAAGTGGAAGCCCCTCGTGTCCAATCTGTCCTCGTGAATTGCTGCAGAGCAAAGGACTTCATTAAGGGATCGTAAGGGGACCTCGTAAAAATCAGCAAATAATTACACCAGTGCTGGGGAGGAGCGGAAGGGACTGAGTGCTCTGTGCTCCCCCGTGAAGAAAAGCAGATGTGCCAGGGCAGGGAAGCATCAGGTGAAGTGGGTGCTATAAACACTTCGCCCTGAACGCTGGGTCTTCTCAATAAAGCTCAGTTTAGCCCCGTCTATGGCTTTAACAAAATATTCCCAGTCAGCTCCATGGGTGGTGGAGGGCTGGGAGCTGTTAGCTCATATTCAGTTAAATTTCAAATGTCAGAGCTCGTTAGCGGTGATTTTAGCCAAAGACAGTTTGTGAGGAGCTGGGTAAATTTGAACTTCCTCGAATAAAATTGAGGAAAGAGATTGCTGGTTTGCTTATTGATTTATTTTCCTGCTTTCACACATCTTCTCTGGGTCTGGGATTCTGATCAAGGGTCAGGCTTGGCTTCACTCACTTAGGGGTTACAGTGCTCCCTCTTTCACATACACTCTCTTGCTCTTTCATTCTCTAATTCACCTTTTTTGCAGTTTTCCCTCCTGCCTCAGGAGGAGGTGTTTGGTGAGTAGAAGGTGCAGTTTTTGCTTTTAGTGTTGAGGAGAGCTTTTCCCTGAGCTCACCAAGTGAACCTGTGAGGGCAGGAACAGGAAAGCAACATAGAACATTCTGAGGTAGATTTAGGTTAGACATTAGGGAGAAATCCTTCCCTGTGAGGGTGGTGAGGCCTTGACAATGGTTCCCAGAGAAGCTGTGGCTGCCCCACCCCTGGGAGTGTCGAAGGCCAGGATGGATGGGGCTTGGAGCAACCTGAGATAGTGGAAGATGTCCCTTCCTCTGGAAGAGAGTTAGATCTAAGTGATCTTTAAGGTCCTTTCTCACCAAAACTGGTTTGTGATTGCATGATTCTCTGAAGTGAGTTGATTCAGAAGAAGTTGGGCAGTTGTTGCTCTGCAGTGCCTTTTTGGCAGCCCTGTTGGGGTAAGACAGGGGATGAAGCCACTGTGTTAAGAATGTGGCTTCAAAGCTGAGATGGCCTAGACAATATTGCAGAAATTGAGGTTTATCCATGCTGAAAGGACTGCAGATGCTGGTCAGGGCCCCAGGTCAGTGTTAAGTTTGAGGTCTGGAAGAGGGAATTTCTGGATTGTCAGGTACACGAGGGATTTGAATACATGTACCATGGATAACAATTCTGGGTGAGTTTCTCCAGGGGGTGATAGCTGGGGTTTCCACCTTTACCTACATCCTCATCTGTGTGTGTGCTCTAGGATGGTCCCCAACCCTCTCCAAAGTGAAATCCACCTTTGGAATATTACTCAGCACCCATCCGCATCCTTTAGCACTTGAATGCATTCAGATACTGGGGTAAGGATGTGCCAGCAGGGATCCTTGAGTAAAAGGACCCTGGATTTTACACCCTGCCAAATAATTAACAGGCAGACAAATGTGTGTGTGGGAGGGCAGAGAGTGAAGGCCATGGAGTGTGTTATTGCAGGGGATCTGCATTCCCAACAAAGATGAGCTGTTCCAGCCCGGTTACAGACAGAGGGATGGCTTTGCAGCTCAAACAACAGCAGTTTGTGCTTTCAGCTCAAAGGCTTCTCAGTTCAGAGGGCAGTGTGTTGGTGAAGAGGTTCTCTCTCACGCTAGTCTCTCATCTTTTTGTCTGTTTTGGATGAAGTTTGGGCTAAAACCTCTTGAAATGACAAGAGTGGTTACTGTCCCATGACGTGTGTGATGCTCTCTTCAGTGGAGGCGTTCTTATTCAGGGCAAGCGGTTCAAAGTGCACTAAATTAACTTCTGCTGCCTTCTGGGTTCTGTTGTGCTGTCTGCACTCCTGAAATCATCTATCATGTGCCACTGAGAGCTCAAACTACTGAAAAAAAAAAGAATCAAGTAGATGGAAGAGCTGTTCCATAGAGAATCAGTTCTAATTTTAGCTACATAAAACAAATGTATTAAAGTGCACGTATCTGCTGCAGACATGTGCTCATTTGGAAGGCGTCTTGTGCTGGGAACATTCTCCCTTCTTTGTGCAGCTCCTTTCCCAGTAGGGTCAGAGGCTTTATCTGGATTTATCACAGTTAAATAGACACCCCTGACTGTAGGGAAATGGCATGTGGGTTCCCAGTGTTTTAAACACCTCTCAGTGGTGAGATTCCCGTTAGGAACTGGCAAATTCAGCGTGGAGTGACAGGGCAAAGGTGGCCTTTGCTGGGGCATGACATCTTCCTTGCCCCCATTACCCGGTGATACCCTGTTGCTTCTGTGACCTTTTCTGTACAAGTCCCATCTTCACCTTTTTACCTTTGTGGCAGATAAGTGTTTTTGATGATGACAATAAAGATACCACGAAGCACTTTTATTCTTGGTTGCCCCATCTGGGCTGCGCGTTTGATCCGAAGGGCCGGCGTTCCAGTCAGATTGCACTATCAGATGGAGCTGGCTCTATTTCCTGCATTATTCTTCCTGGCTGTACCACATTATGCAATTATGTTTGCATTTAAACCTGAGCACTTACCTGTAATGATGCTGTGGCTCAGTACATGATACATTAGAGCAGCAGATAATGCACATAGATAGGCTGAGGGCAGCATGTTGTTGATGTGCTAAAGCTAAACAGGACACTGAGTTTGAAAGTGGGCTCTGAAAGCTCGCAGCTTGGGAGGAGCTGGTCCAAAAGCTCACATTACTGAAAGAACAGCTGTGCAGGGTGAGACTCTCTACCTGAGGGATTGTCTCCATCACAGAAATCAGATACCAGCACTGTTGGTCACTGCCACACACTTCCACAGGAGCAGGAAAGTCTTGGTGGCTGCTGGGAGTCCCAAATCCTGCATCCCTATAGCACAACGTGAGAGGAAGTGACTCTTTCAGGACTTAAAGGAAGCTTAGAGGAAGGCTGGAGAGGGCCTTTTCACAAGGCCAGGGTGTAACAGGACAAGGGGCAATTGCCTTAAGCTAAAAGTGTTTTTAGATTAGATATTGTGAATAAATTCTGTGCTAAAGGGTGGTGAGGCCCTGGCCCAGGCTGTCCAGAGTAGCTGTCACTGCTCAATGCCTGGCAGTGTCCAAGACCAGGTTGGACAGGGCTTGGAGCCACGAGGGGTAGTGGAAGATATTCCTGCCCATGGCATGGGGTGGAACAGGATGAGCTTTAAGGACCCTTCCGACCCAAACCCATTCTCATTCTATGATGCATTTTAGAGAACTGACTGTGCCTCCACTGCTGGCCAAGCCCTTTACACCTCATTACAGCTGCAATTATCCCTGTGATGCAGGGATAATTCTGAATATTGCTGCTGTGCATCAGTTCCTACCCTGAGTTAGATGGTCGAGCCCATTAATAGTCAATGGCTTTGGTTGAGGAGATGTGGATGCAATTAAGGCAGAATCAATGTTTGTCCTTGGATTGTGTGCTTTTGCTGTCTGGTTGCTGTATTTTATGCATAGGACAGACCAAGCTGTAGCCTACATACAGAGTTTGCCCTCTTCCAAGCACTTTTCAGTCCTTGCCTGGTAAATCACTGCAAACCCCCTGCAAGCCAGGTTTGCAGTGGAGATGGTTCGTGTGTCAGTTCACCTGTATTCCCCATGCTCCCATGGGAGCTGTAGGAAAGTCAGAGGCTGGATCCTCCACCAGTGCTCTGACCTTCACAGCTGACTCAGGACTCTTACAAGGGGTCTAAAACACAAGAAGTTCCACCTTAGATTGAGGAAGAACTCCTTTACACTGAGGGTGTCAGAGCACTGGAACAGCTGCCCAGGGAGGGCGTGGAGACATTCCAAACCCACCTGGAGGTGTTCCTGTGTCACCTACTCTGGGTGACCCTGCCTTGGCAAGGGGGTAGGACTGGGTGGTCTCCAGAGGTCCCTTCCATCCCCAAATACTCTCTGATTCTTTTTATCTTCCTCATCAGCTCTCACTGGCACCGTTGGGGTGGATGAGCCTCACTCCTCCCACCCCGTTTGCTGTAGCACCCATTCAGAAATCCTGCTCGCTGACACATAAGCACATAATTTCCTTACTTTTCCTGCAGGTGGTCAGCAAATTGTTGAGCTAATCTCTGCATTTGCAATATTTGCTCTCAGATTAGTAAGTGTAACTCAAGATCATTCAGTTGGGAGGCAATATTCTCACAGTGCAAAGGCTGACACAGTCACCAGGCTCGGTTATTCTGCTTGTGTAAACAACTTGATGCTGTAATTTTCTCATTACCATTAAATTGCTGTTCTTAATTTGTCTCAGAAGCTGCTGTACTCTGAGAAATCACTGGTTTAGAGAGATGTGTAAATCATGTGTGCCCTTTAACAGTGTTCTGGAAAGGAAAACACAGTCCTGTTGTACCTAAACTGGAAGGTCACAATGAATTCCCCAATGTGTTTACACTCACAGGATTGTCAGGCAAGTTGGGCTTAAAACTCTGCACTAGGATTGTTTCCACTATAATAAATAATCTGTCTCTGAATAACAGGCTGTAAATGAACATGAAAGATTTTTGTGAATTAGCAAGGAGTTACCAGGCAGAAAATATGCATTCCATGAAACAGGGCCCTTCATGTGCTCCCAGACAGGTCCTCTGCTTCCCAGGGGGTTTTCTTTAATATTTGAAATTGAGATTTCTGATTTTTGGCTCATCCTCCCGCCGTGACCCTGAGAGACCCAAGAACAACACTTTGGTCCTCATGTGAGTGTGGTAAAGAGACAGGGACCTTCCCAGAGGTCTCATGGTTTGTTTCATTATGGAGTGGATTAATAGTGTTCATATCCCTCCATTATTCGGTATTTCGCATGGAATTTGGGTGAGTTTTGTTGCCTGTGTGTACAAAGATGGCTCATCTATACCTGGGATATGTCCCCCTGACAGCAGTGACGTCTTTTCAGTGCCCTCCCTATAAAAACACCATTAGATTTAACTAATCCTCCGTGTCCTTAATTAAATACCTCTGGAGCAAGGAGCCTTACCTTCGGTGCTTTGAAATTGCAGTGATTACTCCCCTGCTGAATAAACCTTTTTCTTTTTGGTGGTTGTTTTTTAAGTGGCTTTGCTGGTTTTGTTTGGGGTTGTTTTAGGTTTTTTTTTTTTTAAACAGGAATTTAGCTGTTTCTCATGCCATTGTCCAGTTGCAAATTGGCTTGGGACTGACTTGTGCCATGGCCTCTGACCTCCAAAACTGCCCACTCATTTTTTTCCTGAACTAATCAGCTCGATGAACTATTTACAGTTGGCTTTTGGGTCTTCTCACTGCTTCTGCGGCTGCCCCTGTCTGAGTAATTAATGATGCTGTGGCTTGTTTATGGTCTTGAGTTACTAATGCTCTTGGCTGCAAATGCATTTTTACCTCTGGGACGTGCCAGTTTCCTGGTTCTAGTCCCACCTCACCAGCCCAGGTCAATTTTTTGTGTGTAAACAGATTTATCCTCTAATAGTTTGGGAGAGACTGGGGTCATTCATCAGTCCCATAGAGAACATGCCCAGCCAGATTCTTCCCTTCTTGTGCCTGTGCGACTCAGCAGAAGTCAGAAAGATTTCTGCAGGACAGCTAAAATTAAAACAAATATGAAAAAGGGAAAAGTAATCCTTTCTTTTTAACTCAGGGTACAAGCAGTCTCAGTTAAAAATAAAGATATTGGGAAATGCATCATGTGTCCAGCCATGAGCCCAGCCCTGATCCTTGTATCGATGCTTATGGGAGTAATTAAAGAGGGGCCTGGTGGGATAACCCCAGCTGCATTTTGAGGCTGGAGTAACGGGTAAAGAGAAGTTACACAGCAGCAGATGATGCAGCCAGTGATAAAAATATCACCTTGTGGCCCTGGAAATAGTTTGCTGGGTTATGTTCCAGGATTGTTCTGTCCCAGGCAGTCATGTCCAGAATGCCAAGTTATTAGAGAAAACGGAGCTTGTTCTCCTACTCTCTCTGGCAACCTGTTACAGACTCTCCGTGCAGGTGTGTTCAGAAACATTCTGCTCGTTTCCATCCATGGTTTATTCATAGCTACAGTTCCTTCCAGTCTTCTTGGGGATGATGTTGTCTTTTGGCATAAATGACTAATTTTTTACAGTGTATAGTTCTCTAGACATCTTGCCTTCTCCTGTTTTTTTTTTGGTTTTGTTTTGCTTTTTTTTGTGGGTTTTTTTTTTGTTTGTTTTTTGTTTTTTTCGAGGGGCGGTGTTATTTGTTGATTTGTTTGTTTGTTTTTTTAATGTCTAAGGCTACTTCCTTAGTGATTTGTGACTTGAGCACAAAATTTTCTGCCATTTTTGGAAACATTTATTTCAGAAACCAGAAGAAGATGGTCCCATTATCTCTCTATCTTTGGGCCCAGTTTGGTTACCAGTGTCTGCTCAGGTTACCCACGGAAGGGATTTTTGGGGTGTCCTGTGCAGGGCCAGGACTCAGTGATCCTTGTGGAACCCTTCTAACTCTAGATATTCCATGAGTCTATGAAATAGAAATGATAAGGGTGAATGTGGTGCTTTCCCTGAGAGGATGGAAGTAGATTTTCCATTTCAAACTTTTCCAAACTTTCCTTTCTCTCTTACTTTCTTCTCCCTCACATCCATCTTGGAAATGCCTCGATCAATTTCAAATTTGGAGCACTGTAGTGATGTGCACATGAATAAAAGTGCTTTAAGGTGTTGCTGAGCACATTGTAGGATCCACTAGACTGCTTTAGCATGCTGATTTCTAAAGACACTCAGTATAGGCTACTTCAATATTTGAAGGCAGCTTCTCTGGAATTGCTGGATGGTCAAGAAAACCCTGCAAATAGTGGTAATTCTTTATCTCTGGCTCGTTTCTTTTTTTTTTTTTTTAGTGAAAATTGGCCTTTTTGACATTGGGGGAAATTCCCTAAAGAAGTTTTCCCTCTGTGCTGGTTTGCAGCTCTTTCCTGGTATTTGTTTGCACCTGTAATGAGCATTAAGTGGTGCCCTTTGTCCTGAGACTGCTTGGAGAAGCCTTGGGAAATTCAGTCTTAAATTTCATAGAATTATTTACTTTGGAAAAGATCTCCAAGATCATCAGGTCCAACAATTTCCCCAGCACTGCCAGATCCACCACTAAGCCATGTCCCCAAGTGCCACATCTATGTGTTTTTTGAACACTTCGAGGGATGATGATCCCACCTCTTCCCTGATCAGCTTGTTCCTTGACCAGCTTCAGTCTGGCTGTTCATTGATCTCATAGCACAGACAGTTAAATTCTAATAATTTATTTTTGAAAGTCAAAATCCGTATATTTGTCTACAAAATGAGGTGTTGCATTCTGCTCTTAGTAGACAGAATATTTTTTCTTGCTGCTTTATACTTGTTTTTGCACAGTATAAGATATTTTCTGTTCTCTTGGGGATGACCCCCCCCACAAAGCTCTATTTATGCCTTTATTCTCTCAGTGAGCAAAATTCTTATACATTGCAGGGAATGAAAAGACAATTGCGAAACTCCTCTGGTTTTGGTTTATATAGAAAAAGCTCTTTCTTTTACACTGAGTGGTGAAGTGCAGGCAGGAGGCTGCTCTTAAACAACAGGATGAATGAGAATCCTGCAACTGTCTCGGGGATGCTGTTATAGAGGGAGACCTCCCCATGCCAATTGAAATTCCATAGCTTTACAGTTGTGGTGAGTATTTTTCAGTTAATTTGGCAGAGGGTTAGAGGTGTGACAAGCAGGAGAGGCAGGGAATGATGCCAAGAGACAGGTTCAGCTTCTTTGGGCACTGGGCAGCATTTTGCTTGTTAATTCTACTGACTGTAGCAAATGAGTTGCATTTGCATCCCTTTCAAGTATGTGTAGGAGGGAGGAGCCTGGACCAATTTGTCTGGTTTAATTATAGATGTTCTACCCACCTTCCTAATTGCTCCTTCATTAAGAAGTAGCTTGTTTCTTATTTTCCCTAGGAGCTAAAGATAATCAACTTTTGTTTGTTTCTGTAAATATTTTTTTTCTGCCCTTGAGGAGATAATTATTTCTATTGTTGCATGAAGATGGTGGCCAATACAGGAGGAATAATTAGAGCAGATGGCTGAAAATACTTCCCTTGTAAAAGACATCTAGTGTAATAAAATACCTCCCCTCCTCTTTTGTCTCCTCCAAATACACGTTTTTCCTTCCTTCAGGTGGAGGGGAGTTGGGTGAGGGGGTGTAAATCTTTTCCTGATGTATTAAACTGAGGAGCTGTCAAGAGTTCACAGCCTGCAAAGTGAGCTCCCCGTATCCATCACTGAAATTAAAGTGTTTTCAAATGTGGTGTGGAGTGCTGGGTCTGTGGCGTGGGGAAATCGGCGCTGCACTCCATCACTTGGAATGTTAACCTTGTCTCTCCGTGGTGGCTGAGGACAGGAACACTTGCTCTCCGTACTCGCTGCTTAAATGGCAATCCGTCAGCACCAAGGAAAGGCTGCTCTCCTGGGTGTCAATCTCTGCTGCGTGGGCAGCATTCCAAACCTTTGATCATTCCTGGATGTGCTCACTGGGACAGGGGAAACCTCCTCCTGCTAAAGCTTGCGGGAACCACGCTCTGCTCCAGGTCCTATCAGCCGGGTCTGGGGGAAAGGATAAAACTGTCTGCTGGGGGTGGAGCTGGTGGGAAAACCCTCCTGATTTCAGGGTCTCCCTCTGGCCATGCCACAGCTAACCCTCACAGCCTGGAATCATGGAATGGTTTGGGTTGGGAGTGACACCAAAGAATGTATTCTTCCAACTCCCCTGCCATGGGCTGGGACACCTTCCACTATCCCAGGTTGCTCCAAGCCTAATCCAACCTGGCCTGGAACACTTCCAGGGATGGAGCAGCCTCAGCTCCTCTGGGAAACCTGTGTCATGGCCCCACAGTAAAGAATTTTGCCTTAAAATCTAGGTAAGAAGGGCGAATATTGAGCCCAGCAGGAAGCAGGGTCTGTGTTTAACTACATAACTACTTCTTGGTTTGGTTTTAAAATTTGTTTTCTGGTCAGAGGGTGAAAGCTCTTGTTTTTGTGCCTGTTAACTGCTGTTGCACTCCTTTTTTGGGGCTGTACTCTAAGCAAACCCCACTTAACTAAACAAATTGTTAACTTACTCCAAAGTGTGATCAAATGATCTACACTGTGTCTAAACACGAGTTTCTCAACCCTTTTAAGCCCAAACCTTGCATTCTGACATCCTGCCCATGTGTGAATTGTTTACCAGCCTGGGTAGGAGTTACAAGTTTATCACTGTTATTTATTCATTTGTTGCAGTCACTGCTGCTGTTTCTGAGCCCTGGTAGTTACAGGCACAAGCTGAGAAACTGATACTGAGAGATTGTGTCCCCAAAGGCTGACAGAAAGGCAACCCCAGCCTGGCTGACAACAGCAGCAGCGAAAAAACATAAAATGGAAAGAAATCTGCCTGAAAAATGAAAAAAGAAGGTGCAGTAGGCAGGAAGGGGGTAAGATGCTAAACTGCAAGGAGATTGTGTGTCTTTTATTGTATGCTATGCAAGTGTTATTTTACTTTTACATAATTCATTAATTATTTTGGAGATGTGATTGGGAAGGAGTTGATATCCCCCCCAAATTAACCTGTGTTATAACAAGCTATAGGCCTGGTACACAAGGTTTGGACTTGAAATGAGTTGTGCATAGAATCCTAGAATATTCTAAGCTGGAAGGGACCTGCAAGGATCATTGAGCAGAACTCTTGGCTCTCACAGGACACCCCAAAAATCCCATCATGTGCCTGAGAACTTTGTCCAAATGCTTCTGAACTCCCTCAGGCTTGGGGCTCTGACCTGGGGAGCCTGTTCCAGTGCCCAAATTCCCTCTGGGTAGAGAACTTTTTCCTAGCAAATAAAATTTGCTGTGTGCAAATTGGACACACTCCAAATGGATGTCAGAGATGGAAAGCACTTGCAGGACTCTGCTTATTGAATTTTCAGGTCAGATCCATTCCCTGCTCCTTCTGCTCTTTGGTGCTCCAGGAAGAACAACTGGGGTTTCTTAGGGATTCCCAGTGCTGGTGATTTCCCACCCACAGGAGTTTTCTGCCCATATTTTGCAGTTTGATTCCCTACTGAGTTTGTGTTGTCTGCTATTCTGGATTCAAAATAGGAAATGTTGCCAGTGTGGGTTTCCTACGAATGTGTGATGTGAGGCCACATCCTGCAACAGTTTGGGGGATGATTTTGCATGTTCAGTTCAGGTTATAATTGTTTATTTAACTCATTAAATTGTATACAGTATACAACCAGAAGAGACCCATGCCCCAATTTATCTACTGATTGTCACAAACCTTGCAGGACTGCAGCATCTTTGTGGCCTTGCTCCTCCTGTTAAACCTCGTTGAAATTGGCCACATTCAAGTGTGAGCTGTGACAGTGACACAGATGGCTGCAGAGATGTTATGGTCTCATAAGCTCTGTTTCCTCCAAATCATCTTTCCAACTCTGCTACACACTGAAGCCAGAGCATGGAGCTGCCACCTCACTGCAGCAGCTGCCACGAGCCAGCTCCAGCTTCACCACTCAGGGTTTGTTTTGTGCCAGCTCCTCTTTCTCCCATCCTGACTTTCAAGCTCCCTGCCATTTTTCCTGAAGCTGGAAAAAGCACAGGAGGAAAATGCCCAGCACCACAGGCTGACACACAGCTTTCCTTGGCTCTGCAGGTTCCTCCTGGTTCATTCAACAAGCACACGTGGGGTGGGCACTCAGCTGCAGCCCTGGCACTTGCAGCTACTGCTGCTCTTCAGGCTTCCTGAGAAGTATTTCATTTAAACACCAGAAGTCAAATACAGGGTGCCAGGCAGGCGAAAAAAATAGAAAGAGTTTTGCTTGTCTGGAAAAAAAACTAGTGAGAGGGATGTTTTTATCATGCTCAGCTGCAGGCAGAGGGAAAGGCACTGGAGTTTCTGCATGATGAAGATATTTAGGACATGGCCATACAGTCCTTTGAGAGAAGAAATGCTTGTCTCAGTGTTTTTCCTTTGGGGTCTCAGGTTAGTGGGTCCAATCCTGTGGTTGCAAGAGCGTGCCCAGACTGCAGGGCTGCAGAGCCCCCCAGGTCACCCTCAGCACACAGAGACGCTGGCATTTGGTGTCTGTAGGGTCAGTGTGGGATACAACCTACTCCACACTGATAACAGGTCAACTGGACAAGACAGCAGGGAAACCAGAAGGGCCAGGGAAGAGCATGGGTTTCTAGAATTGTGACTCTGGCACCAGCCCTGCTTGATGAGAGGTGTGCAATTATTTTATGTATTGGTTCATGTTATTTTACTGCGGGCTGCTGAAATGGAGCTGGATGTAAACACCACCTCCATTCAGCAAAGGAACTTAAGAATTCTGTTGCACCTGGAGATTGCACTGTGCTTTTCTCCCAGAAAACAGGGAGGGTATTCCTTTGGGATTCACAAAGGTGAGGAAGACTGTACTGGTGATTCAGGGCAGGTGGCAATTTCACTAAACTTGCATTAGACCACACCCTCTACTCTCAAAAGTCTTAAGGAGGTGCTCTTTCATCTTCGGGGAGGGTGCAGGATTGCAAGAGAAGGGTCACCAAACAAAATTGTTTGATGTCTTTTCTCAATCTCTACAGAGCTGCCTTCCCTCTAACCCCCCTGTACCTTCCTCTGTGCTGTGGTAATTTAAAGTATTCCTTGAGCAAACCCCCTTTTCCCCTCCTAAAACAGATTCTTTGGATTTATTCTCTTCATGGTAGTGCAAGGGTGGTACAAGTGCTTATAAACAACTCTTGGTCTTGTGTTATTAGATGATGTTCACATCTTTAATTTTTTTTTTTTTAAGGAAAAAAAAGCACAAATCAGAAATCACTTGAGAGACACACAGGCAGATGTGTGCCTGATAGTGGACTAAGCCAGGCATTTTCTAACTGGAAACCTTTAGGTATGGACTGGGTGGAAAAAGAGAATTTTGTGACCTTGATTAACTCATTTTCTCCCTCTATGAAGGTGGGGAAGCCCTGGCACAGGTTGCCCAGAGAAGCAACCACTTCCCCATCCCTGGAAGTGTCCAAGGCCAGGTTGAATTGGAGGAATCTGATCTGGTGAACAATGTCCCTGCCCATGGCAGGGGGTTGAATGAGATGATTTTTAAGGTCCCTTCTGACCCAAACCATTCTGGGATTCTGTGATTGCACTGCCATGTGTGAACACTGAGATTTTTGTCCCAGATGGAGTTGGTAGAACTGAACAGGTATCGAGCCCTCTAAGAAGTGACAGCAGAAACCAATCAAGAATAGCTCCAACACTGATGTTAGGTAGAGAGAAGCTTATACGAAGAACTAGTGTGTTTTCTAGTTAGAAATCTCTAAATGCCATCTTAAAAGAAAAAAAAATTCAAATTCAGAAGAGGAATTTATTCTTCTTCACTCTTGCAAGGCTTTTATCAACAGCTCACTAAGTGCTAGCACATGGTGCTAGGAAGAAGGTCTGGTACATTCCTCACAGCCCTGCTTGCCCATTAAAATTCCTTGGAGGTTTCTGAGTGACTCCAGAGGGTCAGAGTGATGTCAGAGTGACTTAAAGGCATTCAGCAAACCTTCTCAACCAAATGTTCCAGTGGATGCCATTTCACAGCTGCATCATCCAGTGTTTTGCTGGTGGCATTGGCAGCATTTGTGCCAGACAGGAGTTTATGGAATTTGTAATTTTGTGCTACTGTTGGCTCGATAAGCAGTGCATGCACCTTTCTATGAACTGTCCCCTCCTCTGAGATAAAAACAAGTTTAATTAGCTGTTTTTCAGTGAATCTGTTGTATATTTTATACAACCTGCTTCATAGCACTGTCACAGAAGAGTAATTCACAGCCTCGCTGGAAAGATATTGGGTAAAGGCATCTATCCTTCCAGCTGGAAACTTGTCCTCTGAATTAGATAAGCATAAAAATATCAATGATATAAATATATGGTTACAACTAATGAAAATTAAACTTGTCCTACTACATTTAGCAACTATGGAGTAATTTTACTTCTGTAATGATGAAGTGGTTCACTCCCCCTGACACGAGAGTTTTAGCTCCCAAGAATTTTTCACTGCTTGTGTGTCAATGCAGTCCCAGGCTTCAGTCTGAACTGAACCAAGTTAATTCCCTTTGTAGAGAAATCATAGAATGGGTTGTAGAAAATCCCAGCATCCAGCCAGTGTGGATATCAACCAGGAGTATCATTTAGCCTGGGAACCATCACCCATTCCCTGGTGTAAATAATTAGAATCATAGGATGGCAGAATAGTTTGGATTGGAAAGGCCTTAAAACTCATCTTAAGGTCCATGGGCAGGGACATTTTCCACTGGACCAGGTTGCTCAGGGACAGCACTGTGGGAAATATTCTATAAAACATCCAGCACATAAAGCTTAACCTGACAACAGCACAGTAAAAGAGAATAATGATCATAACAACCCCATTATTGATTCACCTCAACTGCAGCTCCTGAGCAAAAGCTTAAATGCACCCGATGTGCTCTGTTTGAAAGTAGAGTAACTCTGTTTCGCTTTTGTCTTGAGCTTATTCTTTTCACTGCTGTTTTGGATTAGCACAGGCCAGTGAGGACCACAAATATTTCCATGTCTGGTTCCCCCCTGCCCCCACCTCCGATGAGTTGAAGATGTTCTTGCTGGTTCACATATGAGACTAAATAATATGTTTTGGATGTCTATGTCCACATTTTTGCACGTGTGTCCAGGCAAAAATATTCAGAGATTCTTCAAAATATTCACCATCAGGGCCTTAAACAATCGGATCTAGTGGGAGATGTCACTGCCCATGGCAGCGGGGCTGGAATGAAATGGTTCCAGCCCAAACAATTCTGTGATTCTATAAAATCTTCACTGCAAAGTACATGCTTGAAGTTTAGAGGTGAGGAGGAATCTTTAAACTCAGGCATCATTTTACCATTTTGCACACCATGAGTCAGTCTATTAGCAGTTTTCAAGTCATTCAGGGCTTTGTTTGGAACTGCTGTGCTCACCCTCAAAGCAGAGGCAATAATAACACTGGATAAGCTGAGAAAGCTAAAAAGGTATTTGAGAGGAGGAATGTCTGTCTAAATGCGGATGAGCGGCAGGAGAGCCTTTGAAAAAAAAAACCTCTAAAGCAAAATACTGCCCATCCAGCAGGATGTTTTAATTCTAAGCTCTTCAGGCTATTTTTTCTGACATTTCCAGGAAACAACAGTGCAGTTCTGCTTTTCGGGAGGCAGAGAGAGACACACACCAGGAAACCTGTGGTCGGTCCCCAGCCAGACCTGCAGCAAATCCCTCATTCCCCGGACCAGAATGAGACAAGGGGCAACCCCCAAAATGTGACAGGCATTCCTGAAGGCCAAGAACCTCTCCAATGCCAATATCCCTCTATTCCTTTGCCTTACCCAGGGCCCCTCTGGAAGTCAGCTTGCCCAGAACACCGTGGAGGAGATGCCAATGCTACGCTGGACATGGCACTGGCATCTCCTCCACTGTTCTCTGAGCAAACTTGCTTCTTGAAAGGTGGGAAGGGGTGAGCTTTGAACTTCTCTGGGTCTTTCTCTTTGCAGCTTGCCTTCCAGTTCTGTGGCCGGTGGGACGAGGACTCCAGCTGGCCTGCTGGCCACCAGCCGCGAGATGGCGATAACGTCACGATAGAAGAAGGCCGGACCCTGCTCTTGGGGACCACCACGAGCATCCTCAACCTGCTGCATCTCAAAGGTCTGCAGGAGGGGGGGTCGCTGCTCTTCCTCTTCCAGGGCTGGGGTTTTTTCACGGCCGTGATCTCTCCTTCCACTCCCCAGCTGCGGCATCACCTGGTTGTTCAGGCTGAGCCTGCTCTCAGTAGGTGCAAGGGGGCAGTGATGGGGGACAGAGCAAGAATTTAATTATTCTTGTGTGCAGAAGCAATTGTTTATGCTGCTTGAGGCATAATGACAATATAAGCAAAAGGACATTTTCCCCCCTTTTTTCTTTCCCCAGCCAAAATTGCTTTTCTCCCGTGCAGTGTTCAGTGATAATGGCACTGCTGATAACAATAATCACCTCTGTTCTGTTTGGCATCTTTGGGGCAGGTGTGTGGCAAACACCTTTACAAAATTAATGACGTTACAGAATTGCAGGTCACAGCTGTCGAATGCACTAAATAATCCAAAATCCTGGTGGGCAGTAAGGAAATAACTGAGCATGGTTATGATGGGAAGCCCTGGATCTGCTGGGTTTATGTAGCCATACGTAGACCCAGAATAAGTGTGAGACAGGTATATCTCTGTGGGTGTCAAAGCAAGAATTCAAAGGACTTATAATTCCTTGCTAGAAATATTCCTCCCTGGAAGTTAGGTCCTGGTTGTGGACACTGCTGTACATATGCCTGGTATTAAGGGAATGAGTTGTGCTGGTGAAATTGCTTGCTCAAAGTTAAGCCTCTGCTGAAATAGAGCTCAAAAAACAAAACCAGGAGTTTTTATATGTGTAAAAACTTGGATCTTTGCTGATAAAATTGCTTTTGTACTAAAATGTTATTAAAAGTACTAGTTTTTCATTGACATGATGGTGAAATTCATGCATTTGACAGCTATTTTTAAATTTAAATTTAAATGATAATTCTATAGAGATAAAGCTTTGCAAGTTTATCCTTATCATGAGAACATATCCAAAACTGATTGAACTTGCTCAGTCTATGTTCAGAGGTTTTCAAGAGTTGCTACATCAGACATCATTCCTGTTTAAAAACAAAACTAAAAATAAGCTGAGAATTTGAGATTAAAAAAGGTGAAATGCTTTGGTACAATTTTTTTCCGCAGTGAAAATCCTAAATCTGTGATTCAAGATTCTTCTTAAACTCAGTGTGATTATGACATACTTTAGAGGAGACAGGTCAGAACACCAGATTCCTTTTGGCTGCAAATCTGGATGAAGATTTTGGGGCTCAATCACTGACTTTGTGAAGAACTGGGACAAAACACTGGAGGAGAAACCCTCTGAACTTTGGACCTATTCAAAGGCTCATTTGATCTATGAGTCAGCACTCATGAAGCTACCGGAGCTCTGATTGAATTTAATGAAGTCTGGAGTAGTATCTTTATGGCTTTGGCTCATCTGACATTCAAATCATTCCCCCTCTTTATCGTGTTTTCCAAGAAGCCTGGTTTATAATGTCAATTTAGTTAGAAAAGCAGCATTAGAATATTCCAGATGTGATTATATTCTCCAATGTTTTGTAGCAAACAGAGTAAGCAAACATTTTAGAAACAATAACCTGCATGAGAATTTTTTATCTGAGCTTTGTGAAGTTGCCTGTTGCATCCATTCCCACTTCCATGGGTTCTCTGGCTGTTTACCCTTGGTTAGATTTGGAATCAAGACATGCCAAGATCTACTCTGAAATAAAGCTGAGATTTAGCTTTCTTCACCTTCCCTTTTTTTAAGTTGTCCAGCTCAGGGGACCTGTTTAGGCTCCTGTATTGCTAGGAACACACACAACCAAAGACTTGTTAATGCCAGGAGCTCTAGACACCCATCTCAAACTGAATCACAGGTGATACCTCAGAGCAGCAGCTACCAACTCTGTGAGCACATCAAATAATCAACCACTTTCCCCAGGTGCAAGATGGGCATGGCAGTAAGCCCCTAACCCCTAAGGTAGGTGTACATATGTCCTTCCTTCCTATGCTACCTGGAGGGTTTTTCTTAGTCAGAGCTGGAGAATGGGATTAAATTGTAGCTCTACTCCCTTTGGCTTTCATGACTCAGCATCAGGCTGTCTGTGCACTCTTAAGCTGAAAATAAAAGGCTTTGTGGATGAAAAAAACCCACTGTAGTGCTACTGAAACCACTGTTGCTACACTGCCCATTTTCTGGTGCTGTATCTAGCAAACCCAACAAAAATTTACAGGCCCATTTCTTGAAATTGCCCTTCTTTTAAGACATCACAAGGATTTTGAATACTGCCCCTGTGTTGTCTCCTTTTGATGATTTCAGCATTGCAGGAATTATTTAAAGGAGTTTTAGAACAAAGACACCAATTTCACGTGCAGCCTTAAAGCGACCCTTCTTTGGTTGTATTAACATAGACCTCCAAATATAGGGTGGTTCTGGGAATGACCAGACTGTCTGGGCAGGAGATCTGGAGGTCAGAACAACTGCAAAATAGGATTAGGCAGCTGGGTTCTGCTCATTGCAACGAGGGCTCAGCAGTTTCTCCCTCCTCCTCAACAAGCAGAGCGTGAACACGTGGATATCGAGAGTGGAAAGTTTAATAGTCAGGCTGTGAAATGGCTCAGACAAGACTGATTGCGGAAGAGATACAAGAGAGACAGACTGTAGATAATTCTGTATGTTCAGCAGATTGCAGTTATTTTTGTAATCCTGGCATCACAAGTATGGAAATATTTATGATAACCCAGGACAGATGGAAATTTCCTTTGTGCGGCTCCTACGCTGGAGGAACTTCTTTGTGTTCGATGGGATGATACCTCAGATGTGTTGTTGCCTTTGTTTGAAATTATAGTGGTCTAGGGAGGTCTGGAGACAAAAAAAAAGAAGCTATCTGGTCTTTCAGGAGTTCCTTGGAGATGAATTTTTGGGGTGACACTGCCAGTACACCCCAGTGGAATTGAAGATCCCCACCTGGGCTGTTGCTCTTGCAATGGCAGTTTTGAGGTGGCCACTCTTGCAGGCATAGGGGAGAAGATTGCCTTGATCCTTATACTGGGAAAGCCTCAATTTCACTTAAAGAATTATTTAGGTTGGAAAAGATCTCCAGGATCAGGGAGTTCAACCTTTGCCCAAACACCACCTTGTCAACTAGAGCAGAGCACTGAGTGCCACCTGCAGCTTTTCTTTGATTCTCTGATTCTGTGAATATTTTGAATTTCTTGTAATCCACGCTTTGATCAGACTGTGGCCAGAATGGATCCCATGAATAAATCTGGGGGTAGGGAAAACACAGTTATTGATTTCGCTTGTCTTTTCCTTGCCTTTGATGCTATTAGCAACAAGCATCAAATATTCACTGATACACCGACTTCAATAATTGTCAAGTAACCTCCCTTCAGTCACTGCTCATAAATATTGGGTTTAAATTCAGTGAAAAAAGGAAAAAGCTTTCCCCTCTGTTTTCTTGTCTATGGCATCAACTAGTCCTTAAACTCATTTTTAAATCCCTTGTCAGTAGGCACAGTTGGAACCTACTCCTGTCATGGTGTTTCCTGTGCCATTTTGAACAATCCATTTGGGATATGCATTGTGATTTTTTTTTTTTCAGGCAGTTTCCAGTTCATATTTTCTTTTTTTAATCAGGCAGAGACATTACAATTAAAATACCGTAAAAACGATTCTGGCAGTATTGCAATAAGCATGTTTTTTAATTAAAGAAAGAACATGGGATGTACAAATAGTACTAGCTAATGGGAAATTTCATCCAATGTATTTTTTAATTGAGATTTAAAAGGAAGAAAAGTCAGCTCAATTTCTCTCTGTCACTGTGTGATATTTTCCTACATTGTTATGGTGAGCCTTCAATAATCAGTCTCAGAGCTTTAAAATCCGGTCTTTTTTCATGGAAAACCAGTGAAACGCATGAGTTCTTCATTTTTCAGTATATTTTTCTGCAGGGATTGAGTATTAGCCAGTAGAGTGCAACCTGCAGTGGTGGACATTCCTGGAGGAAGGGTTTTAAGGTCCTGAATCAGTAGCAATTTAAGGTGTGGGTCATTTCCCATCCTCTCCCAGCTGGAAACACTGCTTCATGTTTGGGTGTGGGCTGCAGGTTTCTTTTGCCATCATGTTCCAGATGGGCTTACAGGATGTATGTTGGACTCCCAGGGCTCTCACTTGCCAAATAAATTGATTTGCTGCAACTTCAGCAGCTCTTGAGACTCCTCTGGGATGTTGTGTGATGAGCAGATCTGTGGAAGCTAATCCTGGCCAAGGAAATGAACACGGCTCTGGTAGAGACTGAGCAGAAACCTGAGGCAGCACCAACTCCTTCCTCTAATCACTGTCATGGAAGGAGGGAGTCACAAAATCACAGAATGGGTTTGGTTGGAAGGGACCCTAAATCTCATCTCGTTCCACCCTCAGCCATGGGCAGGGACACCTTCCACTATCCCAGGCTGCTCCAAGCCCCATCCAACCTGGCCTTGGACACTTCCAGGGATCCAGAGGCAGCCACAGCTTCTCTGGGCACCCTGTGCCAGGGCCTCGCCACCCTCACAGGGAAGAATTTCCAGATGTGCACCTATTAAATGTCTGTCATTTGGGGACTTGAAATAACAGCCCAAGGACCTTTGTTTTCATCATACCTCGATGGGTGGTGTTTACCTGATGCCTTCACAGGGCGCACCTGGAAGCTCCTCAGTTAGATCCAGATGATATCAGATGAGCTAGAAGCCACCCTGGAGTATCCTCACCAAGTCAGCTCTCCTCTTCCAAATCCCTCAAAGGTGTTGCTAAGTATCTCAAAGGCCAGCTGAGAGCTGAAGAAATGGAAGGAGGACTTTGAAGGAGATAGACCTATGGCAGCACCTTCGGGGCTGCTGATCCGAATTGCCTTTGCCTGGCTCCTGAGTTCTAAGGGAAAAGCCTGCCCAGCTTCCAAGGGAGCACGTGCCATCTGAACAGATGGCTGTGAACACAGCAAGCCAAAAAACAAAGGCTTGTCAGGCTGGGGAGATGAATTCTGTTTGAGAGTACTGAAGCAGCTGCTGGTTCCTCTCCCAGGAATGGATTAAGGTCTCCATCCAACAAAATGCTGGAATGCAAGCTAACTTGTGAGTGTGTTAGTGATGTGCTGGTGGAAATACGCAGGCATTTGAATTCAGAGCTAATCCAGGATCTGTACCTGTGTGCTGTGAGCATGGAGGGACATTTTGAGGGAGGTGCAGGATGAATTTTGGACTCCTGGTTTGAGCAGCCTTTTGGATGGGGCAAATAGAACAAAATTCCCCTTTGCGCCTTGTTCAGCCGTGGTCCAACCAGCAAACAACTTTCATGGCTCATTGGAATGTCCTGTGAGCATGTCAACAGGGTGCAGGAGACAGATCCATGAAATAATTAATTGTCTTTTTTAAAGCTCATAAACGCTGTTTTCCTCTTTCTGTACACAGCAAGATTTTAGCTGCTTTGGGATTTTTTTTTCCTGCTTGGAGACCCCACCAGGGATACCCTTGGAGCAGGAGAATGAGCAGAGAGAGGGCTGCCAGCACACTGCAGCCTTGTGGTTTTACAGGATCAAGCAAAGCTATTCCAGCTCTGGCAGTGGCATCCTACTGTTTGCCACTGAGGGATGCTGGCCAGGAATAGAACTTCTGAGCCTGAGCCTGTCTCATGGCAGATTCTGTGGCTTTGTCATGTGGAACACCAAGTGAGAGGAGCTGGTAAGGGCAAGCTGAAGACTGTGGGGATGTTATTCATGGTCATGGAACAACCAGAGCAGATCTCCCCTGTGATGGGAAGGAGCAGTCCAGGTGAGGGGATGAGCTGTCAATCTGCAAATCCCCTTCCATGCAGAGGAAATTTCCTGTTAATTGAAGGTTATGACACAGTAGTGATATATAAGACCATTTTGTTGATACTCTTCTACTACTTGATTATTGAAAAAAAAATATCTTGAGACTATCCAGCACTGTTCTTGCAGTTTGCTTGCTTTAACACTGTATTCAGCTTTACATGAAGTAAAATTAAATCAAATATGAAGTGGAACTGAATATCTGAAGTAGAACTAAATATAAATACGTTATGTTTATCCCAGCTCCCTAATGAGCTGTTCATTAGGAAAAAATATCTTATATTGACAGCGAATGCAAAGTGTGGCCTCAAAAGATTGTAACAGAAAAGGTCTCCAAATTGAAGGTGTACTTTGGAATGGGGACTTTGCTTCTCTCCAATTTCAGGAAATCTCTTGAACAGTCTCCATCACAACCTAAATGAGGGATAATGACATTGCTTTTATGCATTATGACAATATCTATGTTAGAATTATTTTTTTATTTAAAATTAGGTTTTTGAGAAGGGATATAAGCTGCTATGTCTGCAAGTGTGAATCTTCATGACAGAGGCAAGAATAAACTCCCCACACCAATCCTCCCAATCCTCTACTCTGTCATTACCCATTTTTTTTCAGAAGTGCATAATGCAGCCTCTTGTCATAGTTAATATTTTGGATACCTGAGCTGTGGCATTGCAGGAGTCAGTCCAGGACACCTGACAAAGAGAATTGTTAAAACATTCCCTTTCCAAATCCTTTACTTTTGAGCATGTCCTCCACCATTTCCCAAGGACTTCAGGAGGTAAATCTCTTTTCACAAAACCGGTGGTGTTGTAATTATTCTTTCAGCAAATTAAACCTCCCACCTTATTATCAGGTTTGTTTTCTTTAATATTTCTTTTTTAAAAATTATTTGGTCTGGCTGCTTCTCCCCTCCTGTGGGACAGATGGAATTGCCTTGTTGTTTTTATTCTTTCTTTTCCTCTTTTTTTTTTTTCCCTTTGGTAAAGACAGATAAAGAAAGATTTCTTTTCTGCTCATGCAGAGGTGGAGGCTAATTGCTGGGTTAATTGAGAAGAATGGTGCTTCTGATGTTCTCACAAAGTATCAAATAGCCTGAACATATTTCTCCCCTCTCTCCCTCACTCCACCTAAAGAGACCCATTGAATTTGCACATTACTGTACAGAAGTGATTATGGGCTTAATTGTATTTATTTTGCTTGGTGGGGAGGCCATCATAACAGTGGTTGATTGATTTTTATAAAATCACCCTCAAGGTCATGTGTAGGACTTTGCTTTCCTGCGCAGCCATAACAAACAATTTGAGGGTCACAGCCAAAGGCTTCGTTGAGCAATATTCCTGCTTTCTGCTTTCAGAGAAGGGGTCAAGTGCAATAAAAGAAGGAAGCATAACTTTTATTTTCTTTTTAGAAAAAGGGGAAGACAACCTTGTAAAGCAGAAGCTGTATATTTATTCTGACCCAACAAAAACCACAGAGGGTTATTGGGCAATATGCAATTTTTGGACAGAAGAATTTGTAAGCTTGGCCAGAGTTTGTTTTGTACATAGACTTGGTAAATGGTTAAATGAGTCCTTCCTAATGCTTTCTTTTCTGTTCTGCAGTGCTGCTCTTCTTTTATACTCAGCAGCTGAACTTTACTTTCTTTCACTGTTATTATCTCCCAAAAACCATTTGGATTTGTCCTGGGAGGTTTTCAGAAGCTTTGCAAGGAGCCAGGGGACAACAGCGTTGTGGAGTGACCATAAGTGTAGCTCATCTGTCCATTTTCTAGGGTTACATGCTGGGTCTGACTGCTGCTTCTAAGGGAAAGCAAAAGAGTCACACACAGCGAATCCCACAATCACAGAATGGTTTGGCTGGAAGGAACCTTAAAAACCATCTTGTTCCAACCCCCCTGCTGTGGATAGGACACCTTAAACTAGACCAGGTTGCCTAAAGCCCCACCCAAGCTGGCCTTGAACATCCAGGGGTGGGGCAGCCACAGCTGCTCTGGGCAACCTGTTCTAGCTCCTCATCACCCTCCCAGGGAAGAATTTCTTCCTAAAATAAGGGCTTCTGGTGTTCGAGTTGCACCAGGGGAGGTTTAAATTGGATGTTAGGAATTCCTTTACTGAAAGGGCTGTCAAGCAGTGCAACAGACTTCCCAGGGCAGTGGTGGACTCACCATTCCTGGAAGTGTTCAAAAAATGTGTGAACATGATGCTTGGAGACATGGTTTAATGGTGGACTTGACAGTGCTGGGTTAATGGTTGGACTCAAGGATCTTTGATGTCTTTTCCAACCTCAGTGACTCTGATTTCCCCTTGGAATGGTCAAACTTGCTGGCCTGGTGTGCACAGCTCCTGTTGGAATTCCGGCTGCTCCTGGAATGTGGTGGGACTATTGCTTGTGCTTGCACCTAGAGCAGAGCAGTCAGCAGCATCTGAGCTTCTCTGACACTCAGGAATCTGCAAAAGATATGGAAAGTCTTTGATCAACAGCTTGAAAATTTTGAATTGAAAAAATGTGACTGAAACTCATGAAATCTTCTTTGAGACAGCACAGATTTTGCAATCAAAAGATAAGACAACTGTCTACCAGCCCTCCTGGTTCAGTGGTACCACATGGCAGCAATTAAAATACTCATTAAAAATTGTATGAAGAGAAGTGGAGACAGAAATGACTGTATTTCACTGGGAACAGAGCATAGGAAGTCAATAAAGACCTTAGGGAAGATGTCTTTTTTTATGTTAGGAGTGAAATAAATCGCAGTGATTTACAGTTCCACTTATAGATTGTTGTGATAAAATTATTAACACTGCTGCTATAAGGCAAAAGTATTTAATAAATATTTCTGTTCTCAGTATGGGAAGGAACAGGATGGTAAATTAGATCACAAGAGGAAGATGGAGCAGCAGTCCATTTATTGCCAAATAATGCTAATAGAATGAAAACATTAAATATTCCTTCAAGAATATACATTCTTAAATCAACAGGTCCAGTCTCATTCAAGGGCTTAAAAACTGCTGCTGGAGTCAGATGTCTTGTGTTGTTTTGCATGAAACAAGCTGAAATTTGTTCTGGTTCATCACGATCTATACAGTATAATTTGCAAAAACTCTATATAAAGGCTCAACATTAATACATTTGTACATAGAAAAGTATGTCTAGGGAAAGAGACAATTTACACATGGGGGAGTTGGTGTTTGTGAGAGCAAACTTGTGGGTCCCAGTGGTTATAAGCAAGAAAATGCGGGATTTATCTGTTTCTTCCATTAAGCATTTTCTATAAAAATTATATAGAAAGCATTCAAATCTGGAAAGAAAATATTTAATGGGTAGTCCCAATTCAAATACTGGCTTTGTTATAAGCCTAGGAAATGAGGACTGAGTTAAAAGACTTTGTCATAAACTGAAGAAATGAATGAAACAATGGAAGCCCCTCCATGCAAGAATAAAAAAGGAAATCAGGATAAGCAGAATATCAGCAATGGCAAGCAATGATCAAGGTAGTATTTAATCTGGTTTTTATATTAGAACTTTTTTCCTTCTTTTTTTTTTTTTTTTTCTATATACTACAATTAAACCAGATGTCTGATCTCCCTTCTTTTTGCTAAGGATTGGTAGTGTTATTGTGGAATCATGGAATGGTTTGGGTTGGAAGGGGCTTTAAAGATCATCTGATAATCTTGTTCCACCCCCTGCCATGGGCACAGACACCTTCTACTATCCCAGCTTGCTCAGGGTCCCATCCATCCTGGTCTTGAGCACTTCCAGGGATGGGCAGCCACAGCTTCTCTGGGCAGCCTGTGCCAGGGTCTCACCAACTTCATAGGGAAGAATTTGTGAGGCAGGAGAGCCAACTGTGTGGTAGGTAGAGAGATCACCATTAAAAACTGCTTCCACCAGTGGCAAGCTGGCTATGGGATGAGCTGGCACAGTTATCAGCTACTTCACACAAAGGCAACATGGTAGACCCTCTGTAAAAGGTCTGGATTTTCCAGACTTTGGGAATTTCCCTACTAGCTCCTGGGAAACAAGCTTGACCTAGGGAGGCATATCCCATGTGCAGTGCGACGAAATGAATGAGAGTCCACTCTGTCCACATCCACTGTAAAGATAGTGACAGTGTCCTTCACAGGAGAGGAAATGTGAAAGGAGATAATGGAATAAACCATCCTGAGGTGACAGACTGGCATTTTCAGCTCACTCTAGGCAAGAACAAGAGAGACATTTGACAGAACTGAAGAGCTTGAGTGAAAAAAAAAAAGGCATGGAAATGGCTTTTCGTGCGCTATGCATTTAACCCACAGAATTCATTGCTTCAAGAAGTCGTTGAGACCAAATATCACAAAGATTCCAAAGACCAGTTCTTTATTACTAGCAAATCTTACCCAGTTATAGTCGGTAGGAGGAAAATGTTGGCAAGGAGATGAAACCTTATGCTTTAAGGCGAAGCTAACCTCTAATTAGGGATTAAAATGATGTTTTTATGGGATGGGGAGATCAACTCACAGCCAACTAAGAGGGAGATGTGTCTTACACTGTATTTGGAAGCATCTGGTTTTGAACAGCAGCTGGAAGAGTTTGCAGGATTAAATCAACCGCTGATCTAAACAAGTTGCCAGTTCTTATGCTCCAAAGCAGTTTTCTCCTACCCTCTCCCAGTCACAAGTAGTTTGTAATCTAAAGAGTAACATAATACAAATTCAGTAGGAATATCCCTTTTCAACGTTAAGTGACTTAGTCAGTTAAAATTGGGATTTTCCAAACACAACTTCCTTTGACTGTGGTTGCAGAGTCTGCCCAGGCTGATTGGCCTTGCTCAAGTCTAGAAATGCAAGATTGTTGCAGAATCAAAAAACGGACCGGATGAATCACGTCTGTAAAAAGTTGGTAAATTCATAGGGAGAAGTATGGGGCAAGGTGGAAATTTCACAGAATGCAGTAATATTTTAGCCTTAATTTTGTAATTTTCTTGCAAACCCCTCTGTTTACCTACCTCTCGCAGTTCTTTTGACTGTGAGAGAATGATTGACTGAATATATGATTGTATTTTGTTCTTCTCATGTCTTCAGGTGGCAAACTCTTGTTCACTGGACCAGGACCTGTAGAATTGCATGCTCATTACATCCTGGTCTCTGACGGAGGAGAGCTCCAGGTGGGATCCCCTGAGGCCCCTTTCCATCACAAAGCACACATCTACCTCTATGGCAGCCTCCATTCTCCACCATTATTTCCATATGGAGTCAAATTCCTGGCAGTGAGGAATGGGACCCTTTCCATTCATGGTGAGTACATTTTTTTTTCTTGCCAAAAGCAAAGGACAAATGGATAACAGAAAACAAAACAAAGAGAACAAGAAAAAGGGGTTTTGGAAGAAAAATAAATTGACAAAACTTTGGTCATGATTCTTATAGAATCACGGAATGGGTTGAGTTGGAAGGGACCTTAAAAACCATCTCATTCCAATCCCTTGCCATGGGCAGGGACACCTTCTGCTATCCCAGGTAGCTCCAAGCCCCATCCAACCTGGCCTTGGACACTTCCAGGGATCCAGGGGCAGCCACAGCTTCTCTGGGCACCCTGTGCCAGGGCCTCCCCACCTTCACATGGAATACATACACCTTCCCAATATCCCATCCATCCCTGCCCTCTGGCAGTGGGAAGCCATTCCCTGTGTCCTGTTCCTCCATCCCTTGTCCCAAGCCTCTCTCCAGCTCTCCTGGAGTCCCTTTAGGCACTGGCAGGGTCTCTGAGCTCTCCCCGGATCCTTCTCTTCTCCAGGTGAACACCCCCAGCTCTCCCAACCTGGCTCCAGAGCAGAGGTGCTGCAGCCCTCTGAGCATCTTCATGGCCTGTTCTGGAATAATTCACAGTTCCACACCTTTCTTATATTGTGGCATAGAAGAATTTAGATATGGAGCTTTTTTTGAAGACTATGAAATATGGGGATAAAATGGCCATTTCTTGATGCAGGAGTTTGGTCATAGAATTCAAGTCCAAACTCAGAATGAATCAGAACATTGGTGCAATGCATGTTTTCCAAGTTCTTCAGTAGTGGGAGGTTTTTAAAGGGTCTAAATGTCACAGAGGAGAAAAAAAAAATAGAGAGGAGCCATTTGAATGTCTCATCTCCTTTCCTTCTGTCCTTGTGTGTCAACCTCCCTGTTGGTGGACGTTCACACCCTCCAGCAGGGCTTGAACTTCCACCCTGTGCCCTACAGGCAGAACTGCTGCTGGCTGAGCACAGAGATGTGTGGCTCTCAGTCAAAAATGATGTCAGGCACCGAGGGTGCCATCTGAACACCGGCAGGGAGGGAGCTGCCCCTCTGTGCCATTGTCCTGCCAGCTCACAGGAGCTGAGCAAGGTCGGGAGAGGTCGGGTTGGGAGGGGAGTCAGTGAACAGATGCTTTTCTGAATCAGGAGAGATGAGCAGAGGCTGGGGAAGGAGCTCCTGGAAGGGGCAGGAGAGGTGGGGCTGCACCTCAGCACCACGTCAGGCACTCTTGACCCCTTCATTGAGACACAGCAAGGCTCAGTTATTTACTGCCTGTAAAAGGCCTCAATAATTTCAGTGAAGTGGCTTTGCAGAGCATTTCTACCCCATTTCCTGGGGGATCTCTGTGAAGGAGGACTATTAGAGCATCTTGGCTGAATCGACTGTCCGTTACTGGCCATTGAGTTTCACACAGTTATCCCAGCCCTGAGCTCAGTAATTCCCCGTAGATTAAAGCTTGCCTTCCAGAAAGGCTTGGTCTCTGAGGACGTCAAGGGAGACAGAAACCAGCTTTTTCCTTAGAGGCTTTTTCCAGGGGATTAATTTGGTTAATCATCCATTTTTACTTTTTTTTCCTTTTTAAAGAAAAGTATTGAAATGTCTGATTTGAATTTGCCTTACAACGGCTTTTGCTGCTTCACTTTCTATGTATTCTGCTACTTTGAAGTGTCCTTCTATTCCTGTTTTGACCCCTGTAAGCCAGGACTTTGTCCTTAGATTGTCAGCACTTTACAGCACAAGCCTTCACTTTTCCATGTTTTTTGTTTTCTAGCAATGTAGGAAAAGCCAGTAGCAGCTCCTGGCAGCTGTGCCTCCTGTGCTGCTTCTCCTTTCCACTCCAAGCCTGTATCATCTTTGGCTCAGTGACTTCATCACCCCCAAAACTGAAGACAAAACAGGGCAGAGTGCATTTTGCTGTCTCACCTTAGTGATGTGATGGAGGGAGGTAAACCCAGGCATCCATGTCAGTACCTTTGAGCCTTTTCTCGCTGATATTTCATCCGTTTTACTCAGTGTCGTAATTCCCAGTGAGTCTTCATTCCCAAGGAAAACAAGAAGACGAGGTTCCAAGGGTTACTTGGATGGAGATATACAGAGTCAGAGGTGGCTTGACCCTTAGTGGAAACATCTCTTGGTTTCAGTTTTTTATAAATTATTGGATTATTGAAAGGATTGTGTTGGAAGGGATGTTAAAAACTATCTAGTCCACCCCCGTTCCATGGGCAGGAACACCTTCCACTATCCCAGGTTGCTCAGGGTCACATCAAACTTTTCCTTCAACACTTCCAGGGATGGAGCAGCCACAACTTCTCTGGGCAACCTGTACCAGGGATTCCCCACCTTCACAGGAAAGAATTCTTTCCCAATATCCCATCTAAATCTGCCCTCTGTCAGTTTGAAACCATTCCCCCTTGTCCTGTCCCTCCAGACTCTTGTCCCAAGTCCCTCTCCAGCTCTCCTGGAACCCCTTTAGGCCCTGGAATGGGCTCTAAGTTCTCCCTGGATCCTTCTCTTCTCCAGGCTGAACAACGCCAACTCTTATTCTATTATTATTCAAAACCAATTCTTATTCAAGAATTCATATCAATTTCTTATTCACCAAATCCACAGTAGCTGTGAAGTCACTTTTAAGCTCTGCACAACACACAGCCCCCGTGCATGGCTGCAATTACTGTTCATTCAAACCATGTAATCTGAAATTTAACATCTAAGCAGTAGAAGCCTGCTAGAAAACATGACAGAAAGTAGTGGGGTCTTTTACTGGGTTCACATTGCTTACATGGAAAAAAAAATCTGCTGTTCTGTCTTCAATTTAGCATCAGTCTGGTCTGTGGTATAGAACAAATTGTTGAGCATGACAGCCCCTTTCATATCTATGTGTGAAAGAGGCTGACATGCTCAGCAATATATGTTTGTGAGATACATTTATATACAAGAATATATATGTTATCTCAGATCAAAATCATTAAATAAGCAGGTTTCCAAATTCTTGGCTGTCTTGGTGAAGACAGGACTGAGTGCATTTTAATTCCTTTTCTCTTTCAGACTGGGAACGTTGGGGGATGCTCTGCAGCTCTGGTTGAGTTCAGATTGTTTAGTAAGCGCTGTCAGCTCCTCACTTTGATATGTTAATATGACTAAGGGTTTCCCACAATTCCCTCATGAGCGGCAGTCCTTTGCTCCGGTAGTTGTAGCAGACTGGGAAATTTCACTGTTGCCTTTGGCTTTAGCCAACTCCCCTGCCAGTCAGAGCGTGCCACCCATAAACTGCCTGTCAATCACCCGTCACTTTGAGAGGGGGTTTCAGTCAGCCAGGGCAACTCGACTTTTTGACAATGTAATTATGGCCCTTGCATCTGCAGTAGGGGCCTGAGCAGGGCTGAGAGAGTTTTATTGATTGCTCAGAAGGGAAATTTATCACTGTCTCCAGCTCCATTCGCGCTCTATTCCCTGAGAAACTCTCCTGACAAGCTTTGGGAGAGAAGTTCAGCATGGTGGCCTTGGCTGTTCTTGTGCCCTTGTCCTTCCCAGGGAAACTGGAGACACCAGTGGATGCTGAGTGGGGGCAGGAACTGGGTGCAGAGTGGAGAGGCTGCATCAAAACAAAGAACACCCAGCCTGTCCTTGTGACAGCCTGGTCTTATGGTCCCAACACCAATCATGGAATCACAGACTGGTTTGGGTTTGAAGGGACCTTAAAGCTCATCCAGTGCCACCCCTGCCATGGGCAGGGACACCTTCTGCTATCCCAGGTTGCTCCAAGCCCCGTCCAACCCACACTTGGGCACTGCCAGGGATCCAGAGGCAGCCACAGCTTCTCTGGGCATCCTGTGCCAGGGCCTCCCCACCTTCACAGGAAGAGTTTCTTCCCAATATCCCATCTAAACCCACCCTCCTTCAGCTTAAGACCATTCCCCCTTGTCCTGTCACTCCAGGCCCTTGTCTAAATTCCCTCTCCAGCTCTCCTGGAGCCCCTTTAGGCACTAGAAAGGGCTCTAAATTTTCCCTGGATCCTTCTCTTCTCAAGGCTGAACACTCACAGCACTCTCAGCCTGACTCCAGAGCAGAGATATTGCCATACACTGAAAAATTTTAAAGGTCTTCTCCATTTTCAGTGGTCCTGGTAGACAAACTCGTTATTCCATTATGTCCCCTCAAAACAGGCTGTGCCTCTTTCAAAAAAAGACCAGCACTTTTGTCAGGCATTTATCTAAAACTGTGCCAACACTATTGTGATACAGGATATGAGCTCTGAGCAACCTGCTCTAGTGGAAGTTGTCCCTCCTATGGCAGGGGGTTGGAAAGGGATGATCTTTAAGGTCCCTTCCAACACAAAACCTTGTGTGATTCAGTGATTCAATGAGCCCGTTCCCTGAATTTTGACAAATAATGTGTATCCCTCCAGTTAGATGGAAGATGTTACACTTCAGATTAAAAACGTGCTCCATTCACCTTGTCCAAATTATCAAAGGTGTGTAGTAAAGAAAAAAACTTTGTCCTGAGGGTTTTGGTTTAATAACTTATTTATTTATAATCACGATAATTTAAAGAGGGGTGTCAGCAGTCATTTGAATGCTCTAAAGTCATGGCTAGTCCTGCTGCAAAAATGTCCTTGCACTTGCAGTGGAGAAAATTACATTATAGAGGTAAATTTGCATGACTTCTACCCCAGATTTCTCTGCAGCCAAAGCAGTCTGATACTTTTTCAGGGTTAGCTCAGGGAAAAAAAAAGTGGTTTTTATCAGTTGTACCAATTATTAATTTTAATTGCTTTTAATCAATAATAAACCACAAAATATTTGTGAGCTGTGCACTGTGCTCTACAGAGCCTGTGCATTCCTCCAGAGATCAAACATTTAATCAAATGCCTCTTGCTTTGCCTCCATTAGGCAGTGTTATGTATCTGTGCTGAGTTTGAGATTAAGAGATCATAGACAACACGAGAGAATTTGTTCTGCTTTACTCACATATTAAAAAGAAAATCTTCCCAGGGGAAAAAAATAAGGAAAAAAAAAAATGTAGCAGGGGGTTTCAAGATAGGGTGCAGAGATCTGTTAGAGAAAAGACATTTTTTACACTACTGAAATGCTCTTCTAGTCAATAAATATTATTTTTCACTACCTGAACTTCCTGATTTGCACAGCCCTGCTACACCTGAGGTTGCTGCTGTTCCTTAGGTGGCAATTATTCTGCGTGGGGCTTGCAGGAGTCCTTTTGCCTCCTGTGACAGTGTTTTTCCTTTCCAAGACCTTGACTTTAACATGATGCATTAAAGCAGATGGCTCTGGAACAGAAGGCTGAGCTGCCTTGAATCCCCTCGTGTTCACCAGGGGTAAGAAACTGCACTTAGGCACTTCCCATGGAGTAACTAATGTACAATGACTTGTGCCTTCACTTTCTTATTCACAAATATAAGATGACCATTAGATTTTAAAGACCTAGCAGATGGGGGAAAAAAAAAAGAGTTGGGTTCAGGGCAAGCTGCTGTGTCTTTCACAGTTTGCCCTTCTTTCTAATAGAAATGCATGTATTATCTTTGATTTAGGCTTAAATCAGTTGATTTGTGTGTTGGTGCTGATCTCAATGAGGAAAATGTGATGCAAAGGGGACAGAGAGACAGGCATTAATATATATATTATAAAATAATGATAAATATAATATTGGTAGTAAAGATAATAATGCAGCATAACACAACAGATACTGTACACTCTGCACTGGAATAGAATAGAAGAGGATAGAACAGAGTAGAATAGAATAGAATATGTTTATAGACAATATATTACCCTGTGATTCTTGACAGGGTGTAGGTCTGTGTGTTGCTACAAATGTGGACGCATATTATATTTTAAATAATTTCCTCCTTCAAACTTTCAAATATAACATCCAAATACCCCTTCCAATTCTCGTCCCCACAAAAAACAGGTTATTGGCTGGAGAAAGAGGACACCTAGCAGCACATTCAGGGTTAATTTCCACCCCAGGTAGGAGAAAGGCTGCAAAGTTTGGGCTTCCCAGGTAGGTGGTGGAGATGTTCAAGAAACAACTGGACGTGGCACTCAGTGCTCCTGTTCAGTTTACAAGGCAGGGATCAGTCACAGGCTGGACACAACCTCGGAGGTCTTTTCCAGCCTGACTGATTCTGTGATTCTCTGAAGTTTGGCAAACTGAGAGGCCTGGACCCAGCCCTGGCTTTCCACAGAGCTGCAGGATGAACAAGGCAGGGACCCTTCCTGTGGGCTCACCCTCACATTTCCCGGTGCCAAAATCTCTTCCCTCACACTTTGGAGATGCAGGAAGCAGATCTCAGCCCTGCAATGGTTGTGCTGCCCCACATTCCCACTCCTGCAGGGTGATATTCCCTGCCATTCTGCAGCAGCGCGGGAGATGAGCTGGCAATAACACAAAGTGCTGCCAGCTGTCTGCAGCTCCCTGCTGGATCCGCTGTCCTTGGCTGCCATGGCTGGAACTCTCTGTTCCTGGGCTCTGTCTAAAGACCTTTTCCTCTGTGGCATCTTTGGTTGTGAGGACATTAAAGGTGTGGAGCACGGATTTTGGTTTATGCAAAGGCACTGCAGGAATATCTTTCCCCTTGCTTTCAGGGCTGATGTGACTTAACAAAGTGACTGGGGGATCTCTGATTAAAGGGAATGTTTGGAAATTTATGCATTTATGAGACAGCACACAGGGAAGGTACTTTGTTTGCAATTTAAATTGTCAGAAAAGGGCAACAACGAGAGTTTCTGTAGATCTGCTTAATCACAAAGCCCTTCCCATCCTCAGTAAGATCATAGAATCATGGAATGGTTTGTGTTGGAAGGGTCCTTAAAGTCATCTCATTCCAACCCCCTGTCATGACAGGGACACCTTCCACTGTCCCAGGTTGCTCCAAGCCCTATCCAACCTGGGCCTGAACACTTCCAGGAAATGGACATGATAATCCTTACTTTCTCCAGGGTGCTGTTGAAAGATATTCAGGTGGAAATGCTTTAAGTGAAAGCTGCAGTTTCATGAATAAGAAACATTCAGCAGGACTAGGTCACTTTCAAGGATATTTCCCAGTTCTGAAAATAAAAGTTACTCAGTTTGTCCTCTTGTCCGGATGATGTCAGATTTTTAATTTTTGCTCACTGAGAGAAGAACCAAGATCAGGTTGGATGGGGCTCTGAGCAACCTGGTCCAGTTGGTGTTCCTTCACCTTCAGCAGGAGGAGGAGAGCTGGACTAGATGACCTTTAAAAGTCCCCTCCAATCCAAACCATTCTCTGAACCTGATTCTAAGCTCTGATTTGAGAACATCTAAAATACCCAGTGTGGTCCTGCCGCAGCTTCTTGTCAAAGAGCTGATAAACTCCTGGGTGTCCTAAGGGTTAACAAGCAGCTATAAATCAGAAAGGACCTTCTGTTTTACCTCGGGGCAGGAATGGAAAGCTCTGTGCAGTGGCTGTGGCAGGAAGTGGCAGGAAAGCTCTCTGCATCTCCCCAGGAGCTGCCCACACGCAGCCCTGAGTCCTGCAGGACTGCACGGGGGTGGAAAGGAGGCTCCCAGTTCCAGGCAGAGACATCCCTGTCTTTCTAAGGTGTGTAGCAGGTAAAAAAAAAACCAAACCCTTAACAAACTCCTCTCGTTGCAAAACAAGCTAAAAACATGCAAATGCTTAGGGAATATACCTAGGACTGGAATTAACAGGGAGCAAAAATAGCTGGAAATGTTCAAGTTCAGAGGGTTGACAGCTCACAGTTCAAGCAAATGTTTTTGAACACATTTTAAAATATAGGAAAACAGCTTTCATTCTTCTTTTATGATTCCCTGCCCTTTACAGCCAGTGACTGGACTATCCACTGCAAGAGCTGAGGTAGCTGTGACATTTTTAAAAAAAAATTATAAAATCCGGGTTCATAAAATATTTTTTCCTAGTCCTTAATCAAGAGTCTATCACTTGGAAGTCCATTTGGCCATAGAGAGCTGTAGCAGCACATCTGTGAGCTATCCTGACTAAGGAGGCTTTCTGGAAAAAAAATTCTATTCCCTTTAACTTAAGGAATTTTATTCATTATTAATTTTATTGTTTGTTTTATTAACTGAAACAACAGCAGCAAAAAAATCCTTGTCTTGAATTTAAAAATTTAATTAAAAAACTCATCTCTTTCCTGAAGCACCAGTTTCCAGTGGCTGTATTGCCAGTTATCACTTTGATGTGAAAATTTTAGGAATGGCCAAGTTTTATTAGGAAGTGCAGTTTGGGTTGGGAAAAGGGAATAATAAGGGATTAGGACAATGGAGAGGAAACTATATTCCTGAAATAGTCTGACACCTGAAATTCTGAAGGGAAGTGTGTTGTATTTTATTACCAGAGACAATCATAGAGTCACAGAATGGTTTGAGCTGGAAGAGACCTTAAAGGTCTTCTAGTTTCAACAACCTGCCATAGTTGGGAGTTTTTATATTCTGAAAAAAAAAAATAGTTATAATCAATTGAATTATATTATTAACTTCTCTTACAAAGTTTGGTTTGTTTTTTTTTTTTGGTGGGAGTAGGAAAACAGCTTGTTCCTTTTCACTTTGTTCCTGGGAATTGAAAGCTCCTGTTCCCATTTACACTAAAGATTTACCGTATAGCTACAACAGATTGACAGATTATCTGTGGTGTAATTTGTTCATTCCCAGTAAGTTGATTTTGTGTCTGAGCCCAGCAGTTCTCGTAAATTCCTTTTGTGGAATAAAGAGGTCTCATTACCTCAACTTTAAAGCACCAATAAACAGTCAGAAAGTGTAAAAGAGCTTTATGGTTTGTCAACACCACAAACAACTGTGTGTTCATAACTGGGTTAATTAACTTGTGGTAAATAGGATTAAAAATGAGCTGCAGCAGGGTCCTGGGTGTCAGAGGAGAAGGGTTCAAAGCCTGCTGCCCCATTAAAAGGGAAGTTTTTAAAAAACATTTAAACAACTTTTGGGAGAAAGACCAACAGACCCATGGCAGGCTTAGGGCTGGATCCAGTCCTCTTAAAACCCATTACAAGATTCCAGTTTGTACCAACACTCCCATGTGTAAACCCTATTCTCCAGCTCTGCCTGACTCTGGATGTGGCTCACACTGGTTGCTGTCAGGTTTGGTTAGGAGGTTCCCAGGGTGTCTCAAGTTAGGTAATAACATGTACTCCAAAAAAGTCTTGTTTTCAGGTCATGGACATCTGTTTTCCATGGAAGCAACTTTTCATCTTGTCACGTAAACTCTTAGACCCCACAGATTTAAGGTGGAATTCATGTACCCAAATAGAAATATATGAAAGGCAGAAGTTCCTTTCAACAGGAACAGTGTGCAGGTTGTGACTGTCGAAGGCTGAGGACAGGCTGGAATTTAATGGATCAGTATCAGTTAAAAGGAGAGTTGTTGTCTGGAAAGTTATACCCTGGATGGAGGGGGATTGGTAATAAAAGCTAACTGAGATACCAGCACCTCATGGTGTCCTGGCAGAGAGCTGGAGGTGACTCAGCGAGTTGTGACCTCCTCTTTTGGTTTTGATCTGCCTCTTGAACTGGGACAAATTATCTGCTTTTATCTGCTTAAACTGATTCAGTTTCCCTTTTCAGTGAGATGGTACAAGGCATTCCTGTAGCTGCAGGAATCCTGGTTCTTGAGCTGACACCTTAGGAGTGACAAAGAACTGAAAATGCCAGCAAGACTCTAAGTGTTGACTTTCAGACATCTTGGACTGTTTCTAGCTGGAATATGAGGCTTCATTTTCGAGAAACTGGGCTGGCTCAGTGGAAACTCCCTTCCCAGTTTAATCCCAGATTCTTGTGTTACCCCAAACAAGCCACTTCACCATTTTTCATCTCCTCCACACCTTCCCTTGCGTACAATGAGATTAATAATTTTATCTTGTGGAGGCCTCGGCCATGTTTCCATGGAATAAAGAACCCAACCATGGGGTCCACAGAATGCTGGGGTAGGACTTGTCTGCATCCAGAGGAGAGATTCCCATGAGGTCCGGCCTTAGCTGTCTCCGTGTGTGGAGTGCCTAACCCAGAAACATGGAATGGTTTGAATCGGAACTGACCATAAAGATCATCAAATTCCACACCCTCCAGCATGGTGGGCCTTATTTTAATATAAATAATAAATTACAAATGATGCACCTCCTTTTGTGGTCAGTGTCAATCCAAGTTTCTCTTCTAGTGGGTGCTGGATCACATTTTAAGGCGGGGGACAAGAGGTGATATTTTTTAAAAATGTGCAGAGAAGGGGCAAAAAGATCACTTCAGTGCTTCATAGCTGGTCTGACAAATAGAGGCTTTAAAGATGTTTTGTCTGAAGCAAAATTTCCCACTGTGATGAGGAGTGGGATGTGGAGTGGCCTTTCTTGGCTGAGATCAATAGCACTGCTTTTTGGCCTCTTCCTCTCTCCCTTTGTGCCCTGGAGTGCTGAAGGTTGGCAGAGAAGCTGGACTTGTGCTTAGGGAGGAAAGCAGTGGTCAAGGGAGCACAGGTCTGTGCATTCTTTCAGGTCCAAGGAAACTTCTACCTTTTTAGGGGCAGCCACAGGTGAGGACAAATGGAGTTTCCAAGGCTCCTTAGCCACCCAGGTGCTTTTCTGAGTCACTTTGGGGCAATCCCCTGGTCTGAATGAGGAGACAACTCTCCTGTGCTTGCAGTGAGACAGAGAAACTCCTCTGGGTGATTCAGATTGTGTAGCCTCCCCAGGAGCCCATTTTCCCCATTGATTACAGGACTTGTCTCCTAATTAGTTTGCAGCAGCCTCTCCTTACTCTGTAGTAATTCCTTTCAAACCCCTCTATTTCAGTGTTTCCTACTGTTGCAGCTTCAGCTTTCAAACCTGGGTGACCAGAGATGAATATCAAACACCCAGTTTAAGTTTTCAGTGCCCCTTGGGTCACCCAGCAAACACCTGGGAGAGGAAATGACCCTCATGTATTTTGTAATCAAAGGATTGTAAATAATGGCCTAATTTTTCTAAACCTAGAGCACTCAGTACAATTCAGGTTTTGCATTCTGTGGACAGATTTTCCTGTGACCCTAGAGGGAGGTCTGCCCTGACACACCTTGCTGAGTTTGCTCAGTTTTGATGTGACTCTCAGATATTTCTGTAAATGTCAAATTCACATCTCCTGTTGAACTACTTAGAATCATGGAATGGTTTGAGTTAAAAGGGACCTTAAATTTCATTTCATTCCAACCCTCTGCCGTGGACAGGGACACCTCCCACTATCCCAGGTTGCTCCAAGCCCCATCCAACCTGGCCTTCCAGGGATGGGGCAACCACAGCTTCTCTGGGCACCCTGTGCCAGGGCCTCCCCACCCTCATGGGGAGAATTTCTTCCTAATATCCAATCTAAGTCTCTCCTCTCATAGCTGAAAGCCATTTCTCCTTGTTCTATCAGTAGCTATTGTTGTCCTATCACTACTTAGGACTGGGTGAAACCAGATAGATAAGTGACATATCATCTGACATAGATTTATGAAATATTTTTTGTTAGAGGCCATAAGAAATTAAATTTATTCTGTTCTTCCTCAAGCGTGGCATTGTAAACATCAGAATTGTCTCATTCTTAATGATTTTACCAGGTTCATACAAGACTGCAACTTCACATCATGCTTCCAACAGGAAGCATAACCAGGGTCTTGGTGCCAAGATGTTCCCAATCTTAAAATTTGTGATTAATTCCTTTGGAATTAACTTTCAAGTCCCTTGCATTTCTAGGCTGCACCATTCTGCTCTGCTCCATGTTTAAGGGTGTCCTGTTAAGTCATTTAGTAAAGTGTTCAATTCGTGCTTTGCCTGCACCAACTTTGTGAGTCTAAGGGCTCTGTCCTTTAACATGAAGTCACTTCTGCTTTAGATCTCAAGATGTGTTTTTTTTTTCCAAATCGTGCTCAGTTAATTATTAAAAATGAGTTCAATAATTAAGGAGTTATACAGATTCATCTATTTTTCAGCAGGTTGGAGTATTTCTGCTCACCGTACATTTTGGGGGGAGAAATAATTTAAATACACCACAGCTGTTGTTCTTTTAAACCTTTTCCTCTCAAAAAGGTAATTTATTTACCTGTTGCACTGCCCAAACCCAGGCACTGAAGGTTATTTTATGAACTTTGCACATTTTATCCAAAATAGAGTTTGTTTTCAAGGGGAATATATTATAGTTAGGGCAAAGAAGCCTCAGTTATGGTCTCTTATTGGCACCAGAAAGGTATCACTGACCATATCTTGGGTGTCACTCGTGCTGCTGGAAGTAAAGGAGGTTCTGACCTGGAGGTGTTGTATGTGGGAATATAAATGGGAAGCAAGGAAATGGGTAAATGTGGTGCTTAGGGACGTGGTTTGGTGGTAGATCTGGAAGTGCTGAGTTAATGGTTGGACTTGATGGTCTTAAAGGTCTTTTTTAACTTTCATGGTTTTATGACTCTATGTTTGTTTTGCTTTTCCCTAACAAAAATATACTGAATTTATTGGAAACTGGGAGTAGATTTTGAACGTGCGGAGAAATATCCCAACCCCCCCCTAAATCATCAGGAAAAACCCCACCTAAAACATGAGCAAAAAGGTAAAACAAGCTGTGGAATGGGAGACAGGGAGATAAGCACCGTAAGAAGAGAAAACAGGAAAAAGGAAAGAAAGGAAATGGGGGAATGTTTGGATGCTTTGAATACTCTCTTAGATGAAAAAATCCCCCACAACTGAGAACATTTTCCTTAAAAATTTTTGAATCAGAGCTCGAAAATGGAAAAAAGCTGGAAAAAAGCCTGAAAAATCCTTTTCCATTGGAGCATGTTTTGAATGCAGAATGGTGTTTCCCATTTCTCAGGGACAAGAGTTGTTGCCCAGCAGTGCTGCCGCAGTGTGCGTGTGACAGATGCACTCCACGGGGGTCACTTGTGTGTCTGGACACAGATGCACGAGAACACACATTAACACAGGCACACAAATCAACACCATAAACAAAATGTCCAGATCTGGAGAGAAATCGTGCGGTGCTCCACATGCAGATGGCTACTGCCTGTTGTTGGCTTTTATGCCAGTCCTAAAAATTCACGAGAATCACTCAGTGGAAGAAGGTAAATGAATAAAGATGAAGAGAGTGCTGCTGGTAAAAGAATGCACATGGGCTGATATCAAGAGGGGTTTTTTGAGCTGTGTTGAGGATGTGGTCATTGATGTCTGTGCCCACGAGTGGTGGAAGGTGGGTTTTGGCTATGTCTGCATTAGAAGAGTGTGGCCCTATAGAAGCAGAATTGTAGGGTGAATGATGTAGGTGCTGAAGATGCAGGGTCCATGTGTTTTGGGGGCTACTACAGAGTCATTCCAGTCTAGTTCTTTTGGCACTGATGGTGTCCTACTGCATTTCAGCTTCTGCATTGGTTTCACAGAATCCCAGGATGGGTCAGGTTGGAAGGGACCACAGCGGCTCCTCTGGTGCCACCTCCCTGCTCCAGCAGGGCCATCCCAGAGCACAGGGCACAGGATTGTGTCCAGACAGGTCTGGAATATCCCCAGTGAGGGAGACTCCACACCCTCTCTGGGCAATCTGTTCAGTGCTCGGTCACTGCACAGGAAAGTTCTGCCTCATGTCCAGTGGAACTTGCTGGGCTCAGTCCCTGCCCGTGGCTCTGGTGCCATTGCTGGGCCCCGGAGCAGAGCCTGGGCCCTGCCCTGAGCCCTCCCTGCAGCCAGGGACACCCAGGGATGAGGGGCCCTTTCAGCAAGGGCTCCTCTCGAGGCTGAACAGCCCCAGCTCCCTCAGCCTTTCCTCAGGGAGATGCTCCAGGCCTTCCATCATCTTTGTCACCCTGCACTGGGCACACTCCAGGAGCTCCGTGTCTCTCCTGTCCTGAGGAGCCCAGAACTGGACACAGCACTCCAGGTGTGCCTCACAAGAGCTGAATTGAAGAGCAGGAGATCTGTTTGATGCCTTCTGAAACAGGTTGTGATATGAACTGAAACACCTTAAGTGAAGGATGTGTGACAGATTCTCTTATCTGGAAGTTGAGAAATTTCAAGTTTGATTTAAGAAAATGTAATAAGCTGGAAGTATCTCAGGTTTAGATGCCCGTCACTGACACAAAGGAGGTGCTTACATATACCTCAATATATATATATACTCCTTTTTCAAGATAAAAGAGTATAAAGATTTGATTCTTCCTTCTCTGATTCTGTTGTGAATTTATTGTCTTGCAGGTGCTAGTTCTTATTTCCATCTTCATTAAGGAAATAGCTGGGACACTGGTGTATACATAGGTAATGAGGATGCTGGGGTATAAGGAACAAGAAAGTGAAACAGGATATGGACAGAGAAGTTTGCTTAAAATAATTTGAAAATGATTTATTGGATGCAACCTCTACACTCAGTGATTTCTGCTGTTATTACTTTCCTGCAGTACAACCAGGGAGGACAGTAACTTGCTGTGGGCTAAAGGTAAATGATGATCTATTGCAAGGGAGGGTAGGAAAAGTATTCTAAAGGTGGGTGTGTGAGGCACACATTCTCCCCTGATGGTGTTCAGTGTGCTGGACCTCACTAGACCAATCTGTTCCAAAGCCTGCTAGGGAAAAAGAAATGTCAAAAGTTAAAGCAAACTCCATTAAGTGAAGAAAGGAGGGTTATAGGGCAAGGTTTTTCATTGCTGGGTCTTGCTATACACAGATTTCATAGAATCATTGAATTATTGAATGGTTTTGGTTAGAATGAATCTTGAAGACCACATCATTCCACTCCCCTGTCATGGGAAGAGACACATTCCATTAGACCAGGCTGCTCCAAGCCCCATCCAGCCTGGCCTTGAACCAGGAGCATTCTGCTCCTATTTGTTTGTTTGTTTGTTTTTGAAGTTTATTGACATGCTTTTTAACTGTTTTTTTGGTTGTTCTTTTCAGGCTGGATGCCCAAAATAGTTTTCACACACTTGAAATTATCAGCTAATGCTAGTGACACACAATTAGTGCTCCAGGAACCTGTTGATTGGCAGCCTGGTGATGAAATCCTTGTGGGAAGTTCTGGCCTTGGACATGCAGAGCAACGGGAAGAATTGGCTGTTATCCAGTTCGTGAACAACACGGAGCTGCACCTTAGATCACCACTCAGGTATCCTTTCAAGAGCCACGGGGATTTTTATAGCAGAAAAAACTAAACAAGGAGAAAATTTGATCAAAGTCAGGATTTGCCTTTCCCTGTGGGACATAATAACTATATAAATCCCTTTAACAAAGGTGGCCAGTGATATTTCAGTTCCTCACTCCCCCTAAAGGTAGTGGACATTCAATCCTGAATGTTTAAATTCTCTGTTTAAATTCTGTATCATGCCCTTGAACTCAGAAAACCTTTGAAGCAGAAAACACTGATGGCCAGTAAAGTGCAGTGGCATCAGTATAGGAATGGCAAAGAAATTTCCTACATAGTCAATTTCTTGAGAAAGTGCATTTTTTTTCACAAGAAATGTCTGACTTGTGTAAAAAAAAAATCCTCTCTTCTTGACTGATTTTCCTAAGTAATATACTCAAAGTGAATTTTTCCACTATGGAAATCTGCTTCCATATTTCCAGTGAGCATTAATTTCATTGCCTTATTCTCTCTTCATCTCCTGTGCATGGAGATCTTGGACAAACTGAAAACTGTACTTCTTCAGTTCCAGTGTTGAAAGACATTTTCTATCTAGAGGCAACCCCAACTCCAATGACCAGGAAGATTAAGGGTATTATTTTCAGGAATGACTTGAGCTTGAGGAAAATGTCCTGATGGTTTTCACCCAAACATGTTTTGGAAAGAGAATTCAAAGGTTGAAATATTTTGTTGTAAATATCATAGAATCATAGAACATCCTAAATTGGAAGGGACCCACAAGGATCATCGAATCCAGCTCTTGGCCCTGCATAGGGCAATCCCAAAATCTCCACCATGTGCCTAAGTGTGTTGTCCAAATGCTTTTTGAGCTCTGGCAGCCTTGGGGCTGTAACCACTTCCCTGGGGGACCTGTGCCGGTGCCATACCACCCTCTGGATGAAAAGCCTTTTCCTAATAATACAATATAATATTATATTATATACATAATCTAAGGAAGGTTTGAGTATTTGTGAGACAAAAAGATGAAAGCAAACATCAGACAAGGAAAAGCCTATCTGGCACTGGATGTGCCACTGTCCCTAGTGAGAAAAGGACTGAAACCCGCTCAGACTTTGGGAGTTTATGGTCATAAACATAAATAACAGGAAATCACAAACCTAATTCTCGCCATCTGGCAGGTGCAGATGCTTTTGAGCCTTTATTTTTTGTCTTTCCTTAGGTACCCCCACAGTGCTGGAGAGGGATGGGACAATGGCCAAGGTGTGCCTTTGAGTCCTGTGGTAGCACTGATCAGCAGAAGGGTTGTTGTTCAAGGAAATGTCACACTGGAGAGGATGTCCCACCTCAGGCAGTGTGTAAATGCAGGTGAGGAGGTCTTTTCTCACAGAAATGTACTCAGGAGGAAAACTGCTCCATTAAAATCCCATTGTGGCAGCATCACTGTGTATAAGAACTCTTTCTTCCTAGGATAACTTTGAGACATTCCAATGCCAGGAAAGAGAGTTTGTCTTTCCAAACATTGTTTGACGTTGAAGTGTGAAGTCTTGGGAGTTGAACTGCACTTCATTGTAATATCTCAGATGTATTATTTTCACATTGTTGTTTCAAGCCATCTTGGGAAAGACCCTTTAGTTTTGCCTGAGCCTAAGGGTGTAGAAAAGAAAGTATCTTCTGAAAACATGTTTCAGTGTACATAATATATTAAATTTTTAATTGTGTTTACTATTTAGTCACTTTAAGAAGAAGGAAAAACAAAACACCCCAATGCTGTTTGTACTCTTCAGCGTAAAATATTGAGACGTTGTTTGGTGTTTAGGGATGCCAAGGAAAAAATAACAGGTGATGCATAAAGTATCACTGGTGAAAAAATGTTAAATATCTTAGTTCTCCTTTAGCTTTAGCTGCATGAAAAGCCATGGAGTTTGACAGGTGGATTCCTGATTTACACCATCTATTCAGGAAGCAGAATCAGACACAGTGATTATAATGTGAGGAGAGTTAGGTTATCTGGCAACCCAGGTGTAAGGTTTCCTTTAAAAAAAATGCCTTGGGCTTTCAGACTGTGACACAAGACTTCATTTGATATCCAGCAGCCAACTGCTTATATTACTCATGGATTTATGGTCCATTTTGTGTGGAACTCATAAATATAGGCTCTGAAATGTGCTAACCATTTGAGGTTTTTATTTGAGTTAAAGGGTAGGAGGATTTCGAAGAGGAGTCACCAGAAGAGGAGTGAGCAGTGTTTTTTGTGGTTAATTTACCTTCTTTAAAGGAAAAATGAGCATTACTGTGCATCAGCAGGTAGTACTGGAATTTGAGATCCCCTCTGCTCCTCCACTGAATAAGTCCAAGTAACACATTCGAAGCCTGAATCTCCTTATACCAAAATATCACAGGCCCATTGGAAGGGTGTCTTTCAGGAATTTTACCCAGCCCTATGATTTACTTTTCTTGTCATATCATGGAATCCAAGAATGGTTAGGTTGGAAATCTCATCCCGTTCTACCCCCTGCCATGGGCAGGGACACCTTCCACTATCCCAGGCTGCTCCAAGCCCTGTCCAACCTGGCCTTGGACACTTCCAGGGATCCAGGGGCAGCCACAGCTTCTCTGGGCACCCTGTACCAGGGCCTCAACACCCTTGCAGGGAAGAATTTCTCCCTAATCTCTATTCTTGTCTTGAAACTGTGGGTAGTAACAGGTCCCCATCCATCTGCAGGGAGAGTCAGGAGAATGGAGTTTATAAAAATCCCAAAATGCCTCATTTCAGTTTAGTTCTATACATGCATGGCCAATCTCCTTTTCAAGAACCTCACCTAAGGTAAATAAATGTTGAATCTCTCTTCCTCATGCATACAACTATCTAAAATTAACTCCAAGGAACTGTCCAAGACATAAAACTACAACTTCCTGATTGTTTTGATATATTTCCCTCCAAAATGTCCAGACTTTTAGGGAAAGAACCATGACAGTATTTCAAGGGAGCATAAAAAATGTTTGCCTATGTTGTCTTTGGGCCCATGTTTCAGATCCCTGCTGGAGGTGGAGTCTCACTGGGTCAGTGGGGAGGATTTCCCTCTGCTCATCCCATGGGCCCCATGGATAAATGCCGCTCACAGCTCCCACTGGGTTGTGTCCTAGGTCACTCCAGGTGTCTGTACAAGGCAAGTGAGAGGCAGCTCGGCTCCCAGGACCTGGGAGCCATCATGGTTGTGGAGGCCTTCCAGGGAGAGGTGTGCCAGGTCCAGCTGGAGGGGGTCCAATTTCGCCACATGGGCCAAGCGTTCCAGCATCACTGCAGTGCTCTGACTGTTACTGGTGACACCTGGATGGCAGGTGAGTTGGCTGCACTGGAGGCATCCACCATCTCCTGCCCAAAGCTGGGGCAAACGCCCTCAAAACCTCCTTGACTCTTGGGTCAGTTGACAGGTTGGATTGTTAAATGTGTAAAAAACCCCTCACCTCTAGTCTAAGCCCAAGTGAAAGAGTAGTTTCATCTGCTGCAGTTCCTTTGTACCTCTGCTTCTTCCTAAAATATTATTTTTTTTTATACTATTGATGTAGAAGAGAGTAGCTCTGGAAATGAGTGCACGAACACACTACGAGGGAGCCCAAAAGTGACTCAGAGCTGGCTGGTTGCAGGGGCCCACATTTAATTTCATCACCCAGAGGTTAAGGAACATACTAAGTTCTTTTGACTTTGTCACTGTTAAGTGCCAAATTCATCTCTGTGGAAGTGGCAGTGAAGGCCCTGAAGACTGGAGGTTGTAGTGATGCCATGATGATTTTTTGCCTTTTCTTTTATACCTTTTTACAACTTCTGTATTCTTAGTGCTTTTTGCCTACATTCTTGGACTTGTTTGTCAAGCTAGGAGACAAAACATTTTAGAAGCTTCGTAGTTAGAGATCAAAATGCCCCAGACCACAAGGTCCTCTCCAGAACACATTTTGTAAACTAAGATAGAACCATCCAGGGGAAGGTTCCTTGGGGTGGGGGGCTCATTCGAGGCTCTCATCGGGGAATCTTTGCTAGATATGCTAATTAGAAAGACCTATAATGTGATACCAGATCTATTGTGGGTGGGCATTGCGGTGGGCATTGAGCTGCATTTGACCTGGATGTGGTGCACCTAAGGATCTTTAAAATAAATACAAAAGTAAAATCCCTTTTTCCCTTCTCACTGTGTTTGACTCTTGATTTTAAGACCAAGAAAAGGCATCAGTAGGAGCAAGATAGGTGGGCCCAAAGAATGTTTTAAAGGTGCTGGATGGATTTTCCCCCCTGCTAAGCTACACTTGCACCTCTCACAGAACCATAGAATGGTCTGGTTTGGTTTGGAAGGAACCTGAAAAACCATCTAATTCCAGCCCTGCCATGGACAGGGACAACTGTTTCCTGTGCCATCTTCATCACTGAGTGAGGGTCAGGGCTTCCTGATGGCAGGAGGCAGCACTGGCCAGGGTCTGGATGATGGGAAGGTCACCATGCCTGGCTAGAGAAGGTGTATAAAATACCTGCCCTCAATCTGCAGAGTGATTTTTGCTCACAGCACCCATTTCTTTCCAGACTCTTACATCCGTGGCTGTTGTGTTTTGGACTCCTTTGGCCAAGGCCTTCGTTTGACCAGGATCTCCAACCTCAGTGTGGAGAACAATGTTTTCTACAATATTTCAGGTCATGGGCTTCTCCTGGGTAAGTGAAGCAGGCAAACACCTACGCTACATACAACAGCAACCTCTGATGGTTCCCATTTGCATGAAAATGCCATTGGAGGAAAGAATGGCAGATCCTTAACTGCACTCTGAGAACTTTAATCACATCTTCTGCAATTTTTGGTGTCAGTGAATTTGGAATAAAGCTCCCATAATTCCACATACAACCCCTAGCAGCTACTTCCATTTGACCAGTTCTCTTTCTTCAAGTCAGTCTTCATTTGATCTGGATCCCTTGTTTTTCAGTGGACAAAAAGTAGATTTTTTTTTAGGGTGTTGATTCATCTGTCTTTGGAAAAGTGCCATGATGCAATATTTAAGACCCCAGCTTGGTGAAGCATTTAAGAGCATATTACCTTTAACTTCAGTCATTTGATGTCGAAGATAATGGAATGAAAGCATATGTTAAAAGTTAACCAGAGGATTTAGCACTTAAATAAATTGGAGCTTGGAGCAACAAAAATGTTAAACAACAAAATATTTCTCCTAACTAACCATCAGGAGACTGACTTGCAGCATCTTCTGCTGGGATCTCATGTTGCCTGAATACCTAAAGATATACTCGATTTTTGTTTTCCATAAGAGATGGGATAAAAATGACCAATTATGAGATAAACGGAGGGAAAAAAAAGAAACCCTTCATTTCTGATCCTGCAGTTCCCCACACACAGCGAGTCCCTGTGCTGGGCGCTCTATATAAACATAAAGAGGAGTGATATATAACGATTTAAACAGGAGAGATTATAAACCCAGTGTGGTTATGCACATCTTGCAGATGAAGAGAGTTGGCTCAGAGAGATGCAAGGACTTGCCCAAGGTGATGCACAGAACCCTTGCAGCCATGGGGAAGCACAGCAGGACCTCCAAAGCTGCTGGCATCCCTTGGCTCACTCATGTTGGAATCTGTGTTTGAGTTAAAGGACTCTGAGCTGAGCTGAAGTTTCAGCCTGAACACCCCTTATCCTCAAGATGCTTTTAATGGCTTCACTGTCAGCAGCTCCAGAGGGCCTGATAGATTAATTTATATATAACTTTGTTGCCCCTGAAGGAATATTTATTATACCTGGCTCTTTGCAGCTCCAGAATTGGACTGTATCAGTGATTTCACCTAAAATCATTATTTTCAGAGGGTTTGCAAGACTGCCACAAAAAGTCACTCTGGGCTTAAAAGTATGGACACATCAGGTCTAAGATTGGAAGGAAAAACCTCAAAAACCCATATGGCTGTCAAAAGGACTTCTTTAGGATCCTGTTCATGCTCTGGTAGTTGCATTGTTTGTAGCACACACAGCCTGGAAAGGAAACATTTTCCTAAATGGATCTTGTTCTGAAAATTGAGAAAGGGTTGAAAGACTGAAGGAAAGCTAAAAGAATTTCTTGTTATTGCCAAAACCAAAGGGCACAGGTTTTCTTGTGAAGTGGCTTATATTTGAGGTAGTGATGATTTGGGAAGTGATCTGTATTATGAATAGAACTTGAGCAGGTGTAGTCGAAGATAAAAACTTCTGTTGGGTACAAAAAACTAAACTGAGGTAATTTGCTCCTGATGTAGAGGCCAGCAAGAGTGGCCTGTGCATAGATTCCACACAAGATTCCACTTTGAATTCTGCTTCCAAAAGAGCAGCAGTGCTGATCATGGAATCACAGAGCCATTAAGGTTCAAGGAGATCTTCAAGGTCCTTGAGTTCAACCATTAGACTAGCCCTGCCAAGCCCACCACTAAACCATGTCCCCAGGTGCCACATCTCCATGGCTGTGAACACTTCCAGGAATGGTGACTCCAGCACTTCCCTGGGCAGTCTTTTCCGATGCCTGACTGCCTTTCAGGTGAAGAAATCTTTCCTAAAATCCAACCTAAACCTTCCCTGGCGCAACTTGAGGCCGTTTCCCCTTATGCTATCAATGTGTTTTTATATGGACTTGGCTCGTACGGCACTGCCCACTCTTTGCCGTTGTGTGGCCCATTCCTTTACAATGCAGTTTAAAAGGTATTTCTTTTGTTTTCTTCTTCCTTCTTCTCTACTGTAACTAGATCTGGGGCACCCCACGAGTCTGAGTTGTCTGATCAATTGGTTGATTGATTTTTCCCTTTCTCTTCTCCTTCTCCATTGCTTAGGGGGGCAACTCCCCATTTTCTGTAGAGTTGCACCAGGTGTTTTTCAGCCTGTTTAGAAATTTTCTTACATGTAAGTATGGCAGTCAGTGGAGACAGGAGATAAAGAAGACTTTGAATTCTAGTACTGCCAGGAGCATGCCTGTGTGTGCATAGGTGAGCTACTTTCCCACTCCGAACCACTCTGAATCTCTTTTCCCAACTGTAAATCTGCTTTAAAATATACATTTTATTTATTTTCACCACAAACTTGCAGGGCAGAACATATGACTTTTGGTGTAGTCACATATAATACCTGGTACAGGGAAATATATGTGAATATAACACCTGGACTCGTGTACATTGAAATGAAAATCATGATAATACAGGGTTTCCAGCTACACATACATTTACTTTTATTTTTCTTTTTTCTTCCTCTTTATTTTTTACTTTTTGACCTTTTTTTTCCCTTTTCTTCTTTTTTTTTTTTTTTTTCTTTTAAAGGTGAGGGATTGGAAGAGGAGAACAGAGTCAGTAACAATCTAGTGATTGGCCTTTCTGGAACTGATGGTTTTTCCAACATTGAGACTCTGTCACCAGCAGGGATCTACATCAGGGCTCCTGCCAGCCACATCAGGGTAAGAAGTTCTGGTATAAGACATAACATTTCCTTTCTAATCAAAGATATCAGGAAGACACAGAGCTTCATTTATCTGGGAGATCACATACACGATATTTGTTTCTTGGCTGAGCTGTCAGAACCTGTGCTTGTGATGGGATATTGAAACAAGTGCATATTACAAAATAAATTATGTTCCTGGGTAAATTTATTACTGAGAATTTTGCTGTGTTTGAGTGGAATGGAATATTACAGTGAGATAATTCATCCTGAGATACTTTAAAACGTTGTTGTATTTTATGATACTTATGGATTCAGAAAACTTGGAAAAAGTTTTGTCTCAGCTCCCGTAGAATTTCTGCCATTATTAAAAAAACCCCTCAATTTTAATGGACTAACTACAAAAACACTAAAATTCAGCAACATAAATTACACCTCTGTCTGGACTTAAAATCTCATTGAACATACAGTTGAAGATTTGCATTCCAGGGTGAGAAAGAGAATGTGTTCCCTGTCCTATGAAAATGACATTGATTTTAAAAGAAATGAAGCTTCTCTATTCTAAGTGGTAATAAAACACCACGTTTTTAAAGAGCTAACAGCTTAAAAGCCTCACATGAAAAAGCAGAGCTCAGAAAAAATACTTTTATTCACTAATTCTCTGATGCTTTCTCTTAGTTCATACTCTTTTTCGTTCTTACATTTCAGAATAAAGAGTCACTTTTGTTCCTTGGAAAAAAATATAATTTTCATCAACTTCAAACCACTTTTCCTTCCCAAATTTTTTAAGGAATTACATTGAAACTGACCTTTCTTACCATACTTTCAGTAGTGAAAAATGAATATTTTCATTTAAAAAATAATCCTAACCTGTTCTATTGTTAACCCCCAGTAACCAAACCAATTACTGTTTGCGAAGACCTAATCACCCCTGGGGCTTCTGCTCTGTGAGGAAAGATTTGCACCTAAATTTGAAGGTGAAAAAAAGACCAACGCATTTCCTATGTTGTTATGAAGACAGTAGCACTGAGGAAGGAGGAAAGAACTTTTCTGCAATTCCCTCAAGGGCATATTTATCATTTTTAAGGGCATCAAATATGGTTTAAAAATACAACAACTAGGCAGGATCATGGGAATTTCAGCTCCACTAAACACAGAGTTTTGTACTGTCATGCACTGACTTACCCTGGGGCTGTTCACTCCATCGCCAGTGGCTCAGCTTTTGAAAGGGTTTGCTGCAATTACCTCCACAGGTTCCTGGACAGTGGCTGTGCTGGGTTCTCAGCACATTTACTTGTCCCTCCCTGTTCACATGAGTTTACAGACACAAAGCTGCAGCTGTGGCTGTGTACCCCAATACTGGGGGTCCCTTCTGCCCTCCAGAGATGTGCTGCTCCAGGCAGGGTAGCAGACGGCCCTCAAAGCATTGCTGATAACCCTCATCATCTTCAGGAGTGGAATATTTGAAGTGTTGTAGCAGCAAAAGGAAAACACAAAGAAGTTGCCCAGCTTGAGATTGGTATTAACTGCACTTGCTGTACAACAGGACCAAGCAGTGCTCAGGAAGACAGCAAAGCACAGGGATATTAAGAGAAAAAGTCACACTTCTCCCAAGCAAAACAACTGTGGACTTTTTCTTAGTGCAGTAATAATCACTAAACTCCGGCATTATGATGTTACTGAGTTTCAGCATCTTTTATCTGATCAAATGATTCAAGCTTTTTAGGTATTTATAATTCTAGTTTATTGGGGAAGTTTGAAGAATGTAATGGGAAAGACTCATCTTCCACCTGCCTGGTTCCCTGGCCAGACATGAATAGAAATTTTCCCAGTTTAGAATTTAATTTTAGGTGTTAGTCAGTCTTTGTGTTTATTTGTTTTGTAGATTTTTTTTGGTTTATTTTCAGATTTCTTTCAATAAATTATTTGTTTTAAACTTATTGGCTACAATCTTTATGGCAAAGGATGAAGCTGAGACAGTCAGAGAGCTCTGGGTCCACACTGTGTAACATCTTCTGTGCAAGATGGGTTAAGCCTTTCCACAGTGAGACCTGCGGTAATATTTTCATAACTACTCAATTTACTTGGGAGCCTAAATTTGCATCGGTGGCTGAAGAGCTTAAATTTCCTTGAAATTCAGTGGCATCCTAAACGGTGTGGAAATTGGGACAGAGCAGTCACTCAAACCTGAGCCTACAAAGACATTTGGAGACCCAATTCCCACTGGTTTCCATTTGACTTAAGCTCTTAAGTGCACTGGTGAATCAGGCTGTTACATGAAATTTTATACTCGGACAGTATGAGAGCAAACTGATTATTACAAGGTTAGGATAATTTTTTTTTTAAACACAGTGTGTAAGCCCAGGTTATCATTTTTTAGAGTCATAGATGAGCTCATTAGCAGGCTGGTTTCTTGCCTTTTAAATGCTATCAGCACAAGGAACTGAAGATGCTCCTCTGTGATATTGGCTTTTTTCTCACGGAAACATCCACCCTACAACCTTAGTTTTCTTTTCGTGCGCAGGAAAAATAATTTGAAAGGTAGGTTTCTATCTTTTTCTCTTGGCTCTCTCGGGCCTAGTGAATTTTGGCCTTTTTGTTGTTCCAATCCATAAATATTCAATGCCCTGAAATCCCAGAGCCAGCATGCAGTGCTCATGCACGGCAACATATGGACTGGGTTTACGAAATCCAGCAAGAACCTCCCTTTTCTTTCTTGCCCTGGTGTTGAGGACTGGGAAACAGCTCAGATGAATGAACGGGGTGGAGCCCAGCCGGTGTCTCGGTGTCAGAGGAGTGACTGATTGTCACACTGTTGGTAAATGCGTTTGTTTCCCGGTGTGACCACATCCAGCCATTCTCCACAGCACCAAAGAGGGGAGGCTGCATCTGTCTGGCACCGTTTTCCTACTGTTTCATCCCTGCTGAGATCTTTTCCAAACTTTTTCCTGCAAAGTGGGCCCACACCAATGCAGGCACACTGTGGGTGCTACCTACATCCTGCCCAGCCCTGAAACTGTGGGAGTGGTGTTGTGAGCGCTGTCCAGAGCTTTAATGTTGTCTTTAAGGTCAACAGTTTGAGTCCCAGCTATCTAAAAGAAATTAATGAAATATTTACACCAGCAGAGTTGTACGGTTAAGAGACACTTAAACCGTCAGCCAGTTGATTTTACTGACTTGCAGTGCATACCTCCAGGTATTTGGCATGCTCAGGGAGGTAATTTCTCTCTGGAATTTTGGTTGCACGGACATTCGTAATATACTGACTTCCACAAAGAATTGATTTCCACACAAAATTCCCTGCTTGCCTAAAACCCCTGCCCTCCAGCCACGAGCTGGCTGAATAAATATGCAGGGCTTTTTTTCCTTATGAATCATCTGTAGAACGCACGATTGGAGTCTCAAGTAAAATATCCTGGAAATGATGTGACTGGACTGCAGAAGTGTTTTGTTAAAGAAAAAGGGTCTGTGGCTGCACTTTCAGAAAAAGCAGCAGTTTTACCAGGGGATAAAGAAAGCAGAGCTTTGGGTCTCAGTACTTTATTCCTTGACAGATGTCAGAGATCAGGACTGCAGGGAGCACACTTGGATGGGCCAGAAGAAAGTAATTGGTATATGGAGGGTTTCACCTCGAGGTCACCAGGCTCAGCTTTGATTTGGACCATCAGGGACCAAAAAGTCATTAGTATTTTAACACTGTCCAGTGACCTACGAATGGGAGTGGCGGTGTCAGACCCAATCTTAGAGAACAAGCCCTCCTTAGAGCTGCAAGAAAGGTCATCTTAGACCCCCCTTAGAGAGCCACATACCTCCAGAGAGCAATTAATTTTGTCTAAGGACAGACCAAAAGCATTGCCTTCTGCACATTCCTATGCCTGACTTTTTTTTGCCCAGAAAGGGAGCCTAAGTTTACTGGCCTGGACTTCAAATTTTCACACACTTGAGGCAGAGGGATCATGCACAGGTGCACACATGAAGACATTGCTATATGGACTCCACCCAAACCCACCTAGGCTTGGCTGCTCTCCAAATTAAGCTGGCAAGAGCAGGGTTTTTGTCCTAGAGTAGAAAAGTTTGGATCACGCTGAATACAACTCATATAACCCACTTGCTGCAGATTCTGTAAGCACCAAATTCCTAATTTTAAGGCCAGTCAGACCTGATGTCCACTTATTTTTACCTCTTGCAACATAAATAATGAAACTCAAGTGTAGGATTTATAATGCAATTTCTTTAAGAGTTATTAAATGACAATAACTTGCAGCACATCTTCCTCTGGTTATTCACTTACCCTGTTAAAAATAATCCAAACCACATAATTTACCACAGGTGTAATAAAGTTTAATTGTTCAGTCACTGGCATATCCTGAAGATGTTGTTCTCTGCATTCTCTTGACTTTTAGGAGTCTCATTTTCAATGAGAATATTTCCTTATCCCATGTTTACTTTGGGAGATAAGAGAAATATCCAGATTGAGAGGGAAATCACTAAATTGATTAGTGTGTGATTTACCTTTGCTTCCTGATACTTCTTTCTTACATAGAAAGGAATTTATAGATGTAGGTTTTCCACACATTTTTTTCTTGCCTAATTCTTGAAGAATTGTGACAACACCATTTTCCTGCCATTTGTCTCTATTGCTTGGCCAATCCTCCTTATCTGGTTGAAAAACAGGTATTTTTAAAACTGGCCCAAGGTCAAAGGGAAAAGAGGAGAAGATTGGGGCCACAGAAATGAGGTACCAGTCTCTACCAGCCAGTTTACCAGAATTTGAATGGACTTCATCTGGGATTTTAATTTGTGTGTTTCTTAAGTTGATTTTAATTTCCAGAAATCGGTGGTCATATTTTTGTCACAGTCACATATTCCTCTCCCCAGGGTAACACGGTGTGTGGTGCTGGGTATGGCTATTTCTTTCATCTCTCCCCTGAGGGACCATCCAAAGTGCCTCTCCTGTCCTTCAGTGAAAACACAGCTCACTCCTGCACGAGGTACGGGGGGAGTTTGGTTAAAGAGATTTTCCTTCAGCGACCAGTTGTGCCAAATATAATTGCTGTGGTGGGCAGAAAAATCCTTGCCCCTCTTTACAGGACTTTTCCCCCCACTTCTGCACCCTTTCAGGTCCTTGTCTCTTGCAAGCAGAGTTGTCTGGAGCAGGACACAATCAGTGTGGCAGGTGTCACTGCCATGGCAGGGGGGCGGAATGAGACGATCTCTAAGGTCCCTTCCAACCCAAACCATTCCATGTTTCTGTGACATTGTGTATTAAAAAATGACATTGTACTGAAAATCAGTGGATAGAGTGACCTGAATTTTGAGTTAATCTGGATATTAATCTGGATTTAAAATCTCTGAGAAGGTTAAACCAAGTGTTGCATTCAGCATTCATACATTTGGGCTGTACTCCAAGCTGGCTGAATCCAAGATAAAGAAAAGCCTTATCTGTCCAGATTCATGTCAGGCTTATCTGAAGGTGATGCTGGCTGAAAACTCATGACCATGGGAAGGTGTTTTGTAGTGACAACCTCTCAGTTGCACTGCACACCCCTTTTTGGCCCTGATAGGTCTAACACTGAAAATACTTGAAAAGAAATTTGAAGTCATTATTAGATGCCTAAAACAGTCCAGCAGCTTTTGACTTTGGTTTTAAGAAATAAAGACTCAGGCGGACAGCTGTTACAGATACAAGATTTTAGTTATCAAAATGATGAATAAAAAAATCAGCTCATCAGTACATGCACTGTAAAGGAAGAATCTCCATGGCTTTCTCTCCTGAACAGGCGTGGGTTGCTGGTGTACCCAGAGTATTTGCCAGAAAGTCCTGTTCAGTTCAGCCACTTCACAGCCTGGAGCTGCCATGGGGGAGCACAGGTATGTTTGTCCCCACTGCCTTCTGTGATGCTCAGGATCTTTCCCAGTATCTCACCTCCCCACTGATTTCATTTTTAAGGCTGCAAATAGGCCACAGCCACAGTAAAGCTCTTGTGCCTGTATTCATGTCCCTCATCTGGAGGCTCCTGTTTTAATGAAAGAGTCAGAAACTTGATTTGTGTGAATTCTTTTTGCTGATTCAGTGTGGAATCAGTTTTCTCAGTGCTTCTTTCGCCAGTAGCTGGTGTCCTCTGTAATTGTCTACCATCTGTCTGCTATAATCACCAAATCACTGAATGTTTGGTTTGGAAGGGACCTTAAAGACCATCTTGTTCCAACCCCCGTGCCATGGACAGGGACACCTTCCACTAGATCATGTTGCCAAATAAAAAATTCTCTGAGTGGATTTGAGCTGTTCATGAAGATTGCAGTTGGTAGAAGATCTGTTACCTTTATAGAACTGATGGTTTCCATGGGATATTGTTTTCATTCTTGTTAAAATTTGGCACTTTTTATTTATTTGACTTTGTCTAGCTTCATTCTCCAGCTAATAGGGCTAACTATTAATTAAAATGATTTTAAAAAGTCACACCACCCTTTATTATGTGATACTTTTCCCCTATATTTACTATTTATTATTTATTAGTTTGGAGCCTGAGATCCTATTAATTCCTGTCTGATGACCTGAACAGTTTGTATGTGTTTCTCTGTAAGGAATGTTTTATAGCCTCACCCATCCCATGAGTTTTCTGTGAAGGTGTCCAACATTCAGTGTGATTTTTCAGGCTGATGTTGTCTCTTTCTGGAAGGGTATTTGTATAAAAGAAGTAAAACAAAAGAGTGTTTTGCAGGTTTGTTGTGGTTGTTGTTGTTGTTGTTTGTTTTCTCTGCCTACCTTGTAAATTTTTTGTACGTGACTGACCTAGAACACACAGATAACCAAGTTTATTCTGCTTCATTCTATGGGCTCCCTCAGAAATAGTCTTCTTTCTTTTAGGTGTCCCATCCTGGAAGTGTCCAAGGCCAGGTTGGATGGGGCTTGGAGCAACCTGGCCTAGTGGAAGGTGTCCCTGTCCACAGCAGGGGGTTGGAAGGAGATGGTCTTTAAGGTTCCTTCCAACCCAGACCATTCTACGACTTGATGATGATGCTGATGATTATACTTTATTTTCCTTTTATGTAGATTTTCAGTAGCAAGAACCTTGAACTCCAGCATTTCTGGATTTCTGCTTGCAAAGACTTTGGCATTGACATCGTGGAAAGCCTGGGAAACGCCTCTGTGTCTGACAGTGTTTTAAATGGACACCTTGGGCAAAAGGTAAGAACTGCACGAAATAGTTCAATGTTTCTTGACTTGCACAGCAAGACTTCAGTAGGAATCTGGAGAAATAAGAAAGCAACCTGGAGAACGGCCCTGCTTCATGGTAGCTTGGGAAAAACTTGGATATGAAAAAAAGGTGGTAAGTAAAAACAATAGTTGTGAATAAATGTAAGTAAATGGAATAGACTGTGGATGTTGGTTTCTTCTCCCAAGCAACAAGAAACAGGAGAAGAGGGAATGGCCCCAGGTTGCCCCAGGGGATGTTTAGGCTGGATTTTAGGGAAAATTTCTTCAGTGAAAGGGTTTTCAAACACTGGAACAGGCTGTGCAGGGCAGTAGTGGGGTCACCATCCCTAGAGGGTTTTAAAACCCATGTAAATGTAGAACTTGGGGAAATGGGTTAGTGCTGGGCTTGACAGTGATGGGTGAACCTGATGGTCTTATAGGTCTTTCTAACCTAAACAATTTCCATGTTTTATTTTTCCAAATGTCTTTTCATTTCAACATGGAAGTTTTGAAGATTTTTTTAAAAATAATTTGAAACAAGGACTCTGGTTTTTCTGTTTTCATTAGAAACTATTAAAAGATTTCACACTATAAAGCATAATGCTATATATTCTTTCTAAAACAACATTCAAAAGTGAAAGCAAAATCACAAACACAAAAAGCTGAAGGATCTTAGCAAGACAAGTGCAAATTTTCTTCCTACTCATATTTTTTTTCCAGGGTTGACATGGTCTCAGAAAAACCTTGGCATTTCACCAAACCTGACTTTTTGAGAGAAATCATAATTTTTGTTTAATCAAGCTTTTCTAACACAAATCCCTATACACCTTTTACATTTAACACCATTTAACCATACACGAGTGGGTTTAGTTTAGTGATTTGAGAATAATGAGGGGGAACACCAGCTTTAATTTCTATCCTTGTTAACACTTTGGTTTCATCTGCTTTCTCTCAGCATCACTGGTCCACCTGGAATGCAGAGTGTCACTTTTTTTACTTGAGAATGAAGAATACCCACAAAATGAAATTTTACTTATGCAGTAAATATGATCTTCTTCCATTATTTCTTGAGGCAGCTGGACAAATTCCTTTGGGGGCTACCAGGTTGTTAACAGATTAATAACATGGATAACAACAGAATTTTAGTTACAACTGGCCACAGCTGCTTGTTCATGATTTTGAGGTCTTTTTCTTTTCCCCTGCTCAGTTTTCTATTGTTGTTTATTAAATTAATTTTCTCTCTGACTGGCAGAAAAAAAGAGTTTTAAATGAGTTTTCTTTAGAAGCTCAAGGAAAGAAACCTCCTTAGCAGGTCTATTCTAAGCATATATTTCAGATAAAAACCCTTCACCTGTCCAACCTTTCAGTGTCCCAGTGAATTTCTCTGACACCAAGGCTGGATGTCTTTGGTTTTGCTTTGCAGGATCCATGGAAGGACTCCAATGTTGTACTTGTTAAGAGATTTAGAGGCGCTCAGCTGTGCCTTGTTTCTTGCAGTACCTCGGGGGGTGATTATCTTTGATTATCTCACGATAAGAGCCTCCTTGTCATAATTTACATCTTAATGTATGTAATTTTCCCTTTAATAATGACGTCTCTTTAATATCAATTAAAACTTTATGACATTAATTTAATGGGAGCCTTGGATAGTCCTCTCTTCTAGCCCTTCCACTTTTTGGAAAAAAGTGGTTTTTTAAAGCGAGATTGTTTTCTGGAAATATCAGGGCATTGAAAAGTTGGGGCTTTGACTCATTGAAACATTAGTGACAGGGCTAAATCCAGGACTTGTAAAAGCCGAATTTTTGTTAACTTCCTAGACAATCAGCAAACCTCTTCCATGCTCTCATAAAGCAACTTATTGTCTTTGTGAGGCCAATTAAGGAGAAGCATTTCTTCCTGGAAAAATCAGGAGTTCTGGGTCAGGTGACGCACACAAGAGAGGAATTATTGTCTCACACTGTTCTAACTGTTATTTATTTAAATAAAGTTGATTCATTAAAAATATAGAAAATTGGGCAGGATAGAAAAATCATAGTGTAAGGAAAGAAGCCAATGGAGACTTTCTGAATTTGTTACCAGAAACCAGGGATTTCTGCTTAGCAGTGACTTAAAGAGGATGGCCCAAGGGTGAGAACCATCACTCCAGATATTTTGGCCTCAGAATAAAAAAAGCTGATGGAACTACTGTCTCTTACAGAGATTGAAGCAGCACCATTTCTTGAAGTAATATTCTACTTACAAAAGTGCATTTCATTCTACATATTCAATTGCAGAGATGTTTCCATATAGGGTGGATTTCTGGATTCATTCTCTACTCTGGTTTTTGGTAGTTATTCTACATGTATTTATTGGTCTCAAGCAGTACCACACACTCCTGCCAGCCCTTTCTCCTGCAGGCTGCTCATGAACTCTGGGTACATCTTTATTTCCAGGTTGTTTCCAAGACAATTTGGCAGAGCGTTGTACACTTCCCCTGAGTCATGGACGACAATCACCCCAAAATCCAGTTTGTCCATTGTGTTTTTTGTCACTTGTGGCTTTTGCTCTTCCTTTCTGGTTCTTGTAGCTCTGATGGACCCTGAAGTCAACTGGAGGTTTTCAGAAAGCCTGGCTTAGATGCTTCCCCATCCCAAATTACACAAAATGCCTTTGAATATCAGTGCTCAGATTTTTCTTAGAACAGAAATAGGAATGATCACTTTTGCAGAGTAGGAAAAATTCCCGAATGCTGGATAAAAAAGGTAAAGTAAAATGGGGCTGTAAAAATTCACTCACTGTGGCTTTTAGTCAGATTTTGTCTCTCCAAGGAATGTACACTTTCTTCTCCATTCAAGTGTCCAATCTTAACTACTATGCAACAGCTCAAACAAAGGGCAACAAGCTGCCCTTGAAAGTGATGCTATCACCTGCTTCAAGTGGGGAATTAAATGGGTGTTACTTGTCAGATTTTGCCAAACAAAAGTTTAGATCCATCCTTTAAACCCCACAGCTATGGCCAATCACTCTCTTGCATTCCCAGCTGCTGCATCCTGGATGCTCCATTTCTGGAAATGTTCATGGCCAGGTTAGATGGGACTTGGAGCAACCTGGTCTTTTGGAAGGTGTCCCTGCCCATGGCAGGGGTTGGAATGAGGTGACTTTTTAAGATCCCTTCCAACCCAAGCCAGTCTAGGATTTTATGATTCACATGGTGATGTTTCCTTCACTCCTCCATTTCAGAATAGGACCTGTATGTCTGCAGGACTAAAGACTCCCAAAAGATACCAGCTCTTCATCTCCAACACAACTTTCAGGAACTTTGATGTGAACACTTGCACAGCAATCAGGACTTGTTCTGGCTGTTACCAAGGGCAGGGTGAGTCTGATTTACCTTTATTTCTCAGGATTTCCAAGTCCCTGGCTTCCCCTCCCATTACAAGTTCATAATTTCCACACACAATCATTGATAACTCCTCTACATGGGCTGAGATCTCAGGTTGTCCCCAGTCTTGCTGGATATGGCTTCATCACTCAGTTGAAGCCACATATTGCATTTATTTTAAGACAAATATAGCCTGATTTTTGCGCTGATACAGTTTTCTCAGTGGAAACGGGGTTTATACACTGCCTTGTTTTCGCACCTTCGTTTTGGGAGGTAAAATTTCAAAAGTGACAATTTCTTTAAAGGCTGTGACATAATCTCACAGAATTTCACCAAGCTGCTACCTCAGGCCAGCCTAAAGCTGAGGTGAATTTGCCTAAGATAATGTGTAAACTTAGCATCCATCTGAGCTTTGAAGAGGCACTCAAAGGCTCTTTGAAGAATGTTCCAACTGCAATTGCCTCTTGTACTGTAATAAAGCCTATTTATATATAAATGAAGACTGCCCTAAAATAACATAGCAGAGAAAAAGACTTTGGGAGATGAGATCAAAGGACAGGAGGAACAGTAAAATCTGGCTTAGTCAGGGTAAAACTGGGCAGTCAGATAGTAACCTATGTGTTGTATGGACACTCCTGCAAAGCTGATTTGTTATGGTCCACGGGGCAATGATTTTCTGACATTTCTGTAAATATCAATGTGCTCAAAAACTTTAGCCTGCATGAATATTCATCCTTTTTTTTTGGTAGCTATCTGTGTTTCAGTGAAAAAATCCTCCAGACTCACTTTTCGGCCAAGGCTTTATTCTGCCAGGTGCTGCACGTGTGCAGAAGAGTCAAATGTATCTATACAACACAAATAGTCCTCACCTCTAAAAAATTTACCTTCCAAAAAAGTCAGAAAGGACCTATATGAATCACTGTCATGGGGTCTGTAATTTTGGCTGTGGGGCCTGTGAAGAAGTGTTTGGAGTCATTGAGGAGATGCTGGTAGGACCAAGAGCAGCACCTGGATCAGGCAAGTCTGAACCACAGGTCCTGTCACAGCAGAGCACTGGATAAGTTTGGCTTGGTCAGAGCACAGCAACGGCTATTCCTAAACCCACCTCTATTTATTTTCCCAGATCTCCCCATTTTGTTGACCCATCAGACATTTTTCCAAAGGCAAAGTGGAACGAAGTTGGTCTCTTTTCCTCCAGAGCATTGTCTTCAGGCCCATTACATGAGGTGACCATTCTGTTTTTCTGAAATACATCTTGTCACCCACAGGCGGGTTCACAGTGACAGCTGAACATCTGACCTTCACCAACTCCCCTTTCCAAGTGTCCTTCCCCTTTCCTCACTCTGCCATCCTTGAGGATCTTGATGGCTCCACCACAGGACAGAAGGGAAGTCACATCCTGCCTTCCACAGACATCCTGGCAGCATCTTGCACAGCCAGTGCCAACTTCAGCCAAGCTTCTGGTGGCAGTGTTTGTGACAGTGACCTTGTTTTCCACCGTATGGCTCTTCATTTGTAAGTAATTGTTCCACCTCCCAAAATTCAGCATGGGCTTTGCTTCTGTGTGTTATTCTGAGATTGCTGCTGGGTCTGAGCTCTGTCCCGGAACAACTCTGTTGGGTCCTAAACTAGAGCAGTGGCACCTCTTAATCCACTGTGCTATCTCCCATGGCCTGTCACTCCATGGCAGAAGGACAAAGATCTCCTGGAGATGCTGTGTCACATCTAGCATCTCACACTGAAGTATTTGATTGCTTAGGAAATTAGAAACAGCTCTAATAATAATCCAGTCCTGGGGTACAGCCAGGTTGTTTCCATCAGCCTCGGTGGCTCTACAGCTCCCAGTTCTGTCCCAGTTAATTTGTCTCCCCAAGCTGGAATTTTCCCTGCCTTTGAGCAGCTGGCAGCTAAGGGGATCCAGTGGAGAAATGTTGTTCAGCCAGGAACTGCCACCACTTCTCTTACCCAGGGAGAACACTTGCAAATTTCTAACATAGGAAAAAGAGTGAATAAGACTTTTAGTGATTTAAACACCACCACTCCTGCTTTTCTTCCTGTGCTCATCTTCTCTTCCCAGTCTCCTGCTCAGCATTTCACTTTCCTTTTGAAGTACAAATCTGAACAATTATCCATTTTCTGCTGTCTCAGTTTAGTGGTACACCGGCAGAAATCCTCAAGTGCTCTGTCAGAGGGCTGTTAATTATTCATGTCTACCTCATAATTCATGTTTTAGAAGAAGGAGGGGAAAAAACCCAACCCCTTCCCAAATAAGAAAAAAACCTAATCACTTGTTCCATTGAAGGAGAAAACTGTAAGACTTTGAGCTACCTGCAGGCTTTGCATGTGATTACTGTGTCTCGTAATGAAAACAAAAGTCTGCAAAAATTTAAGAGCTTGGAGTCATTCTGATTTAACTAAAAGAATACTGGGTAAAAGGCAAAATAAAACTGTGCTTGGTGTCTTTCCTAAGCAGTTAACCATGAGGTCTTTGGGAAATTAAACACCTTTCTAGTCTGTGTTTTCCTTAATGAAATGAACTGCGACATCTTTGGGCTGATGCTGTGTGGGTGGATGGAGCCTCTCTAAATGCTGCCTGCAGAATGATTTGGGTCCTTTTGGGTAATTCCACAATGTACTTGTTACTAATTCATGACAGTTAATATATTTAATATACCTTGTTTCTCTTGGCATCAAAAGGTGGGTAAGGAGCAAGGACAGGTAGGAGTTCTTCCCCACCATTGCTATAACTCTGGAAGACTTAACCAGACCTAAATTTTGTCTTCCCAGTAAATTGCATGAGAGTTTGCCTGGAAGCATTAAAGACCAGGTTGGACAGGGATTGGAGCAACCTAGTCTAGTGGAAGGTGTCCCTGCCCATGGCAGGGGGTTGGAACCAAATGAGCTTTAAGATCCCTTCCAATCCACATCATTCCAGGATTCGATGATTAGTCATATCAATTACTTCTCAATTAAGGTTTTATTTCAAGCAAGTACTCTTTATTTAGCTTCTTTATTATTCATCTGCATGAGCTGGGAGTCAATTTACATGAAAGATCCTTGGCAGTGTGAGAAGCAGAAGCCAGCTGTTATCCTGTCCTCCTGAGGACTGTGTGCTCCGCAGAGCAACCCCAGAGACCATGAGCATCCTCTCTGCTGCTTCCAGATCCTCCCTCCTGAGTAGCTCCCAGCAGCCAAATCACCCTCAAGTTAAGTTGAAACACTGTCAGATGCAGCCAAATGAGTGTGGTGAGTCAGGGAAGCTTTGTTCAGATGGATAATGCTCCAAAAGGAACCTTGGAAAGGACCAAGATGGGGAATAAAAGGAGCTGGAGGGGATGAAGAGTAAAAGTCAATTAATAAAATATCCACAGAATGACCGGAGGATGGGGAGGGGTGGGAGAAGGAGAATGGGTGAATTTTATCCAGACGTATTTAAAGAGTGTTTGCAATAAAAAGGGAATAGTTTAGGACTAATACAGCAAAACATGACTAGGAGCAATTGGCAGAGGTTGAGTAAAGAGAATAAAGATAGGTGGGTGACAGGAAAAAAATTCCTAACAGGGCAGTCTCTGGGATCCATCTCATCTCAGTAAAAAGACAAAAGTACTGTTCCTTGTCTTTAGTTTCTGACAAGAAAAGAATTCTCTCTGGAAGAAATCTTTCTTTTGTGCTCTACCAGGCATGGAATATGTGACCTGTCAGATCTGCAACTGGAATTTTCTGTGCTCCTCAATAAAAAGAATGAGAAGCTTGAGATTCTAGGTATTTTGCTTATCCTGAATTTCAGGGATGGGATTCTAACTCCAAAAATCTTGACGGTTGAGGCAAGTAGTGGATTTTGAAAGGGGAGTTGTAGTATGGCAACCTCTATCTCAGCAACCTCAGGATCATTCCCTGACCCTAAGGGCAACTGGCAAGGATTGAACATGGACATATTTTTAACCATCTCAGTCTCCAAAAGATCAGGGATGTTGCATCAGCAGCAACTTTTAGGAAAGATCCCCTTCCTGGAAGCTGTCAAGGATAGGGTTGGTTGGTGCAAGCTAAAAGCATGTCTGGAATAATTTTATTTATGATACAATGTGGGAAATTGACTCTTTATCTTTGTGCTGTTTAATTTACAAGAATGCATGTGTTGTATTGACACTTCTCCCCAAAATAAACGTGTTTGGGGAAAAAAAAGTGTTTTGTTAGAGAAAAACTATAGAAGCTCTTTTCTTAAAAAGAAAGCTACTATCTTGAACATTTTGTGACTCTCTGTCCTGGACTGCTTCACTCAACAACTTCCAGGGAAATGGGGATCCATTTCCAAGCTTGCACTGCTGTAACAAAACCCTTCTTCACAAAGTCCAGTTGAAAGTTAAACTAATGTGTCACGTAAGCACACTTTAAAGAGGGGTTTTATGTCTTTTAAAAATGTAATTGGAGCTTATAAAAGTCTTTATAAATTTATATGTGAGAAAGTTATTGAGTAGTCTGAAGCACAGCTTATGCTATGGCACAGCACAGCATGGCTGCAGGCTAGAAACGGCTGCTCCAAATGCCACCGCTACCCATATTATCATGAAACTATGAATCTCTATTAATATTAAAACAAATTTTCATTAAAAAATTGTCATAACATGATTAAGTGACTTTCAAAGTTTCTTCACATTATGCATAATTTTTACAAGAGGAGAGCATTAGAATAATCTGCAGCCTGGCAGCACCTCGCGGCGAAGGGGACTCCAAACACTCGGTGGCTGTGCCTGCCAAAAGGGAGTTTCCCTCTTGGTCCCTCTCACTTGCTTTCGTTTTCTCACTGGGGAAACCTTGGACTTGCTCAGCACCAGTCTTGTAGTTCAAGCCTTTTATTGTCTCCCCCTTCTCTAGTCTGCTGTGGAGCAAAAGATTAACTTCTTTATAGGTTTAGTTCTTAAATCTGGTCTAACACCCTCTCCTGTTTGCTTCTGCAAACCCACCCACTGCTGATGGGCTGTTGTGAAAGGAACAGTGCTCCCCTACCTTCATGGCTTTGAGTCTTGAAGTGAGTTCAGATGGTTACTCTAGTTTTGCTTCTCCTTTGATATTTACTTTCTGTGGTGCCTTCAGCTGAACATCCCCCTGCTGTGAAGCACCCCGACAGCCACGATTCTTCTCTCAATGTGCTCAGTTGCTCTCTGGCCATGGGTCTTCCCCATGTATACAACTGTACCCACACAGGGGGCAGCTTACACGGTCACTTGTCCCCATAACCCATCCTCTGAGGGCTCCTGTGATGTAACTTGGAAGGCAAACATTAAATTATTAACTACTGACTCATCAGCTTTAGAGATTCAGCTTTTACTCTGCTGTGTATCTGGCATCTCAGACATCCCACCAAGAGAAATTTGTATCCCGATGGAGAACGCCTTTCCATTCTCCCTGCAGTCATGGGTACAGGCAGCAAAGCCAGATGCTGCACAGGGTTATGAGTATACAAGACAAGATGTTTCCTCAAGCCTTCTCCCTCAGCTTGAGCATCATGTGAGGTATTTCTGAGTGCAGGGAGATAAATTTACCATCGAGGCAATTATTTGCTGGTCCTAAGCTTTCTTTCCTAACAAGGAGAAATCTGGCAAGTCCTCTGAATGCTTCTTATGGCCTGGATAGATTGGAGCCAGGTGCATCAGCTTGGACTCCCTGTCATAACCAGCATATTATTAATCCTAAAATCATAGAATGGTTTGGGTTAGAAGGGACCTTAAAGATGATCTTGTTCCATCCCCCTGCCATGGACAGGGACAGCTTTCACTATCCCAGGTTGCTCCAAGCCCCATCCAACCTGGCCTTGGACACTTCCAGGGACTCTTCAGCGCTCTACCTGATGTGGGAAAAGCAGAGTGACCAAGTGGTCCTCCTTTGGTCTTTGCTATGCTTGCACTGCAGACATTTGAACCATTTTTTTACCAACCACTTTCCAGCTCAGGATTTCTATCTGATTTTAGTTTTCCTGAAAGTATCAGCTTGTAAACTATAGGATCTGGGGAAATGTTTTAAGAACACAGGGAATTTTGGAAGCCGGGGTAGCAAACTCAAGTGCTACTCTGAATGAAACCATCTTGGCTTGTCAGTCACAACCCTTTCCATTCCTGGGAAACCATCTCAGTTCTTCTTTTACTTCAAATTCAGACCATGGTGGCCACTCAGGATCAGGGTCAAAGATCTGGTATTTCCTAAAAGACCCATGCATTAAAAAAAAAATCACTGCTAGTAAGGGTTCATAATAAAAGACAGATTTGAATAATGAGCTTGGTATCTCAACAAAGATACACACATTTACTGAAAACAGCTGAAAATTCTTAGTTCTTGGCAATTAAAATAAAGTGAGCTGGTCTGGGGCCCAACATTAAACCTGTAAAGTGTTTGATATGGTCATAATTTGGAATTAGCCTCCCTTTGGCCAAAAATAAACCTGGACTCTTGAAATAAACATTTGGTGTCCCATTTGAAGTTCAATGCTAAATTGTTTCCTGTTTTTGAAGAGGGATAATCATAATGGATTATTACACAAACAGAAAGCATTTAGAGCTAAACACAGCACCCGCCTTCATACACACAGATACGGACCCTTAGGATAAATAAGTTAATGGTAAACATAAACAGGAGAGTTAATATTTATTCTACTCCGTGTTGTTGATTGGCTTAACAAATCCTTTGTGGCCCATATCTGTTGAGCAGTTCTGCACAATGCATTTGAGCTAAATTACATAACAGTTTACACAGTCACAATTGGTGAATTGTGGCTCAGACTGTAAAGCCCTATCCTGTAATCCTGCCATATTTCTAAAGCAAATTGCTCCTTAATTGAAACCTGCTTCAATATAAAAATACAGCCTTTTCAATGAGTCATCCTTTTTTTCCCCTTACAGTTTGTAAAGGCTTCCAGCAGTTTAAAGGGAGGGTTAATTTTGCATTAAGACCATTGCCTCCTAGTTTCTTTCAAATAAAGCCAGGAGAAGTTCAGGGGAAGGCTCTTTCCTCTGATAATGAAGCTCTCCACGTTAATGATGCGTGCAGGCTCCCTCGGATCCTCTGAATTAGAAATACTCGTGTGTGCCAGTGTTCTTCTACTTCATTAGCATTAAAGAGAGGTAGATTGGTGGCTATTTAGGGCACAGTGAAATCACTGGCTATTTAGGGCAAATGGAAATGGTGCTAATTGTGGCTGGTAATTCCATTAGTAGGGTACTTCCATTTTGGTGCCTTTTTGGCATGGAGGTGAAAAAACAAGCACACTGACATTCTTTCCAGGGGAGTGTATCAGCCTTATCGTTGCCTTGCACCAATTAACTTGTACACTGAGCTGAGAAGTTTTCCAGGCTCCCCAAAATTTTGGTTTCTTGTGCTGGCTGTCTGTCAGGAGTAGGGCATGTATTTATGGGTGGCAACATCTCAAGCAATGCCTGTAAAAGACAAGGACACAGCATTCCAGGTCAAGAAAACCTTAGAGATTCCAGGCCATAAATTATCTTCTGCTTCTTTGCCTTGCTGGGTCATCAGCAAGCTTTCAGCCGAACATGAGCCAAGTGTGCCCAGGTGGGCAAGGGGCCAGTGGCACCTGGGCTGTGCCAGGAACAGTGTGGCCAGCAGGGCCAGGGCAGTGCCCGTCCCCTGTGCTGGCACTGCTGGGGCACCTCCAGTGCTGGGGGCAGCGCTGGGACCCTCCTGACAGGAGAGACCTGGAGGGGCTGGAGAGTGTCCAGGGAAGGGAACGGAGCTGGGGAAGGGGCTGGAGCAGCAGGAGAGGCTGAGGGAGCTGGGAAAGGGGCTCAGCCTGGAGAAAAGGAGGCTCAGGGGGGACCTTGTGGCTCTGCACAACTCCCTGACAGGAGGGGGCAGCCAGGGGGGGTCGGGCTCTGCTCCCAGGGAACAGGGACAGGAGGAGAGGAAATGGCCTCAAAGTGCACCAGGAGAGGTTTAGATTGAATACTAGGAAGAATTTCGTCATGGAAAGGAGGCCGTAGTGGAGTCATCATGCCTGGAGGAATTTAAAACGCGTGTAAATGTGGCCCTTGGGGACATGGTTTAGAGGTGGCCTTGGCAGTGTTGGGTTAATGGCTGGACTCAATGATCCCAGAGGTCTTTTCCAACCTAAACGATTCTGTGATTCTGTACCTTGTCTGCTATAAGTAGACATGCAAGAAAAGATATATTTCATTTAACTGCAGCCATCTGGAAGTTCATTGTATAGTTTAAGATATTTATTTGGGGTCTTCTCAATATTGGTCTCCAACATAAATTGATTCAGAGTTAATTCACTAGTTAGTGAATTCAGATTCCCATTCAGTAGCTATTGGATCTACATGGCTGGTGTGGAATTGCCACCTAACTTTCTTACAGGTCAGACTTGTATCCCAGCCCCTTCCAGGCTTTCTTCTCTGACTTTACTTCTCCTGGAAGTACTGAGGAAGGTCCCTCAATAAAAGTGATTCAAGCTGTTCTCATCAGAATCCTCCAGCGATGAAAATTAAAATGAATGAAGAGTAGAACCATGTGGATTTATGCTGCAGAGAGGATGGCTCAGAGTCTCTGTCACTTGTGACATCGGGCACCTTTGCAACTCAATAATGCCCCTTCTGATGTCCAAGAGAGTTTAATGTCTCTCTGCATTATGTGGTGCTCTTCTGCTGCTAGAAATATTCTCCTGAATACCTGTGCAGGTGCTGATAACTGTGGCAATAATGTGTTTGTTGTCATTTACTTGCTTAATTAGCAGCCTAATATCCTGGTCCAGTTAATGCCCATAAGAGGAGGTTTATTAGTAGTACGAAAGCTGTTTAAGCCTTATAAACTCCTTCCAGTTTCATTGGTCTGCCAATATCTTCTGGTTGAGTGATTCTTTGCTGATTCACACTTCGCTTTGCCATTGCTGTTGCTCAGCTGAATGTTTCTGGGTAACCAGAAAGCACTTTGCCAAAGAGACAGAGTCTAGAAAAACAAAACAAAACAAAAAATGTAAAAGTCACTGAACTGATTTTAAAAAGAGAAAAGAAAAATAAATCTGGGATGACCGCTTTGGTGATTTTGCATCATCTACAAGGCACTAAGGGAAAAAAAATCTCAGCAAACCAACCAAAAATGGCAAATACAGGCAAATTGCAGGATGACATAAGTTTTAGCACTGTCTGTCTTGGGTTAGTAAGCCATATCCAGTCTGGGAGGTTGGATAATCTGCTGAGATGTGTAGTTGTAAGGTAATGCTTCAAATATTGAGAAAAAACTATTCAAGGGATGCTTAAAAGAGGAGATTCTTTTAAGCTTAGTGTCAGCTCAAATGCCAAAACTCAGAGGAGTCTACAGAGACCTTAAATGTAAAGGGTTTATGACCACTCATGATATCAGTGCTAATGCTGATCTGCTCAGGAAGGGTTTTTTTTCCCTCTGACTAGATAGGGCAGAAATTAAGAGTGCAAAGTTCTAGTGAAGGAGGGGGTTGAGTTCTCATTTGGATGCTCAGAAGAACTGCTGTACTAAAAGTTCACCCATTTTGTGAAGGATTTAATCAGTCTGCAGCAGCCCCAGCTACGAACTGCAGGCAAAGAGCAGCTCTTCGAATTACATAGGATTTTTTTTTAAACTTTTAACCACTCAGATGGGAGTGAGTAATCACAGAACCACAGAATGGTTTAGGTTGGAAGGGACTCTAAATATCACTTCATTCCTACACCCTGCCATGGGCAGGGAAACCTTCCACTAGCCCAGGTTGCTCCAAACCCCACCCAGCCTGGGATGATGCTACTAAGGAGACTCCACCAAATTTCATGAAGATCCTAAAAGCTGAACCTGAGGCCCATGAGTCTGGTGGAGGGAAAATACTCTGGCAACGTAGAAGTTGGTACCCTGGCTGTTACCACTTCTCTGCTTTCTTCCTCTTCCTCTTCCTTTATTCCTACATGCTGTGTCTCTCTTTTTCTCTCTTTTTACAGCACTTGGGGCAAAATATTGTTTCTTATGATATTAGTAATAAATTACAAAATGTAGACATATTCTGAGGGCGATCCAGCACAGCTACTGTAATTAAAATAAAAATAGAACTCTATAGGTTGCAAAATGACAGAGGTCAGTGTAAAAATGTAATTACTTTTTTTTTTACCTGCAGAAAAGAGGCTCCAGACATTCCTTATAATTTAACTGTGACTGACAGTAGGAATAAGACAAATACAGTCAATTACGTCCCTGATACTTTATCAAACCTGTATGGCTGGATGGTTCTTCTCTTGGATAAAGAGACTTACACATTGACATTTGACAACCCTTTGGTCAGCAAACAGCTCCAGGTAACACAGGAAGGTTTTATAATTTCAAAATTATATCTGGAAAAGATAATCACGCTTTAATCTCTTTGGGTGAGCAGAGAGAAAAAAAAAATTAGTTAAGTGCACTGAGAAAGTCTCTCTGTATTTATAGGCTTAGATAAGATGACCTGACCCCTGAAGCTCTCAGTAGTGGTCTGGAGCAGGAAGGTCATGGAATCATGGAATGGTTTGGGTTGGAAAGGACCTTACAGCTCACCCAGTTCCACTCCCTGCCATGGGCAGGGACATCTTCCACTAGATGAGGTTGCTCCAAGCCCCATCCCACCTGGCCTTGGACACTTGATGATTTTGGATATCTTAGGTGAAATTTCAGTGTGGTCCTCAGGAAACAACAGGATTTTTACTGACTTGAGACATGTTGAAACACAGCTTTCAGAAGATATTGTTCCTTTGCACCTTTCAAAGGTGATGTGGGGAGTTGATTTTTTCTGCATTTACCTTTACCTTCTGCTTAGTTTTACATCTCTTTTCATGTTTTCAACACACATTCCCTCTGAGGAGCACTATCCTCTTTGCCCTTTAAGCTGCTCTCCATGGAGCTCTAATCACAGACCCAGAAATATTTCTTTTGGTTCACTCTTCTCTAGTACTCAGTGACATTTAGCAACTTCAAGGCTGGGAATTACCTGCTGCTGGAACACAAGGATCTTCCTTCCCACCTTGAGGCCATGGTGTCCTGTGGGACCAGGAGGGGAGAGCCACTTCAGCTGCTGCCTTCGTACAGACACCACAGGAGCTGTGATTGGCATCTTGACAGCAAACTGGGGAAGCTCACCTATTTGGGTAAGTGCAGTATCAGGGTTGCAATGCACATTTTTGATCAAGAATGGTGACAGTGCTGATATCTTTTTAATTTAAACCCCCGATCTACTCAAGGCCAGCTTTCAATGGCCTTTCAGTAAGTGAGAGGTCCTTCAACAGGTTTATCAAATAGGTAAGGGCGCATCAGGTCCATCCCTAACTGATCTCTCTGATGCCTGACCTATCAACAAAAGGAATGTGCCATAAATAGTGGGTGATGTGACATCAGCTGTATTTGAATTGGAGCTTTGGAGAGGTAAAGGCATTAAATTCCACTAATGACCTCTGTTGTCATCTGGTCCTATATCACAATTATTGTTAATAAACCATGGTCATCTTGCTAGGCTGAGCCCTCTGAAAGCAGTAGAAGTACTGGGAGAGAATTTTTCCTAGGACTGGAAACTTCCAAAGACATCATAGCCCTTTGCATTGGAGTATGTGACTTTGTACATGAGATCATGGAGTGTGGTGGTTATTTTTTTTTTGATAAATGGACATTTTCCATAATTCCCATTCTCAAGAAAATAATTTTATAAATGTCTAAGCTCTATATGTCAAAGGCAAGATAATGATTGTTGCCTTTACTAATAACAGCAGAACTAGGAATCACAAATATACTTTGGTGTCTTTGAGAAGATTAGCTTGTCCTTCATGACTCATACAGGGAAAGTAAAGATGATGATTTCCATGATAACAGATTTTTTTTCACTCTTTTTATCCATTAAATTTAATGAATTTCCCTTGATTTTGCACTATCGACATGGGATGCGAAAAACTTTCTCATGTAGGATCTTTAGAACAATCATTGGAGAGGAAGACATACCCGGAATGAGGGCAGGCAATCCACCTAGCTTGGTCTAGCAACAGTGAAAATCAACCAGTGTACATTTGTGGAGAAATGGGAAAGCCCAGACCTTAACCTCAGTCAGATCACACTTGCTGTGTCCACCTCTGGTCCTTCAGCAGCTGCCACAGCACAGCTTGTGTTTAACATTTTAGCTCTCAAAACAGGCTGGATGCACCCAGGCTCCAAACTAGAAAAGATCCCTGTCCTGTCTGGGCCAAAACTGTGCCAGGAATTTGGCCAGCATTATAACCATGTAGATTATTGGGGTCCTGGTCTTAGTTCTGTGTCCTGGCCCTGTTTTGATACAGTTCAGGTATAAATTGGCTACTATAAATTTAACTGTTGTGTCTAAGCTGTGCCAGAGATCAAGTCAAGTATTTACTGAAAGAAGAAAAATGTTTTATTATTTCAGTTTACTAACAGTGTAAATTTGTTCCTTCAAATATAAAAGTTGACTGTTTTTCAGTTTGCATATCCTGGATTGCACTGTCAGAGCAGCATGGACAAGCTCAGCGGATGGCATCTGTATCTTGGCCTCTGCTGTTGAAAACAGAGATGACAGTCTTGGGAAGATGGGACAAAAGTGCTCTGGCTGGCACATGTCACTCTTGCATCACAGATACTTTCTTGTCCTTCTCTTGCCTTACCTTCATCTTGATTTTTATTACATGAAGAGCTTGTTGTGGTTCCTCATTTAACAGAGAAAGAAACAATCATCCAAAGTACACGAGGGGAAATTTATGAAAACACCTAACATATGTAATTCATATATAATGAATTATATATGTATATATATACATATATACATATGTATATATATATACCAAGTATAATTCATACTGTAAACATTTTCTATGAGGACTTTTATAGGAGTGAGATCAATAATTCAGTGTTGGGTACCTAATATCCATGCTGTCAGTGTAGGGTAAAAGTTCGAAACAAAGCAAGCAGATTCCTGGCCCTGGTGTGAGATTTAATTTCTCTCCTCTCCACTGAGCAGGCAGAGAGGGTGAGGTTAATTAGCCAGCAGAACAGACTCATGGCATGTGGTGGACTTTCCATCACTCAGGGTCCTTAGATGATGCTTGGCCATCTTTTCAGGGAAATATGCTCCAGCTCTGTAAGAAGCCATTAGAAACCTCATGAGGCGAGATTCATGCTCTGTAGGAGGCCAGAGAAAGCTGCCACAATAGTCCCTTCTGGCCTTAAAACCCCACCAGTCCACCCAGAGAGGACAAGGCTTGAAGGTCTGGCCTTCAGAACATCTTCCTGCCTAACTCTGCAAGTTGGCTTTTTAAGAATTTTTTTTGTTTTACATATTTTATTTACATTTAACTATATGAAATAATTAGCCAACTAATTAATCCCGTTTACAAGCTTTGTCGGATTCTTCAGCTGTCAGTCATGCCCGAGCCCGGGGCCGGCGCTGAGTCTTAGCTCCCTCCTTCATCAGACTTGGTCTCCATGGCTACAGGCTGCATCTGCTGACACCCCACTCTCTATTTACTGCTTAATTAAGAATTTCACGCTCAGCCCTTATCTGCTGCTAAGAACAAGAACACACTGTTAAGAAACTCCAAATTTAGGCTGCTGCACAAGGAAAGCCTTTCTTGTTGTCCTGCCTGCGTGGAGCCTCTTTAACTACCCTCTTGGCAACTGCGCTGCCACCCTTCAATCAAAAATCATTAAATGGGGCAGAGATAATGAGCATGTAGCATATCAAAAGGAGGATGTTTGCTCGGGCTAAGGAGGAAAAGCTGTAAGGGCCTATAAGCAGCCGCCACTTCAAAGGGAGAAGGGGCTGATAAAGAGTCATTTGTTCCTGTTTGACTTATGTAAAAGGTCTGGTATGTCGCAGCCCCGTCTAGCAGACGCGGGTCCCCCCTCTCCGGGCTCGCGTGTCAGCGCTGGGGCAGCTGGGCGCGAACAGCATCAGCCCGAGCATATAATCACTGACTCCGTGGCCACAATGGCCACTTGTAGGGGGTGGCCGAGGGAGGGCTGGGGACAATGGCAAGACAATTATTGCAGCTGCTCGGGAGGGCCATAATTCTTCCTGCCCAAAGTCGGCGGCTCTGGCGGGGCGCAGGGGAGAGCTCCGGCGTATTTGTCATCCTGCAGCTTTTGGAAGCACTTCGGTGGGGTTTCGACAGCTGCTGGTGTACCACCTCTTTGCAATAACTGTACATTCTGGCAGGGGTCAACTCACTTTTGACCCCCTGCTTTTGTGCCCCTCAGAAAGCCTTTCAGGGCAAACTGTGGGGAAGTGGCAGGGGTGCGTTACATCCAAAATTAACGTCGGTAAATACGGATCAGATGCCAGCTCATTCACGAGCAGGCTCCTGAATTCACACAGCCTTTTACTCAGGCCCGCATGGGGGAGAAAAGGGGGAGAAGGGGAGGGAAAGCCCCGTGACTGAGAAGATATTGTTATTCAAACGAAGCAGGCAGCTGAATGAAGCCACCTTGGCCAGAAGTTTGCATTGGGCTCAAGCTTTCTCCGTGCCCTCTTCCATCCAAAATTGCCTGGCGTCATGCAAGTGTTTGTTTATCTTCGGGGGAGAATAAAAGGTCTGTCTAACACAAAAGGCAAGAAAACAGACCGTATGGAGGGGATTAAAGGAGTTAAGTTGCACTGATGGCTGGAGCTCTGTAAATGAGGCTTGGGAGCAGGAGAATGCAGGGGGTGCTGAATGGGGGGAAATAATTGTAATGGAGAATGTTTCTGTTATGTGGGCAATGATCCTATTAACAAAGATAGTCACTGCTACCTACATACATGAAACTCAGTTAACCAGCCTCTAAGCCCCTTTGAAAATCACTTTTTCAGACCATTTTAAAGGAATCTGCATCGAAGGACAGATAACCCCATGTCCCTGCAGGATGCTGGGTGAAGGGGACACAGGGAGCTGGAAGCATCCTGTGCCAGTTATTTCTACATCACCAGCTTTGCTTTGACATGATTCATAGCATCGCTCTGATTTTCTCTGGGGCACCCTATGTCTTAAGAGAAATGATCCTCAAAGGTCACCGTGGGCCTGCAATTGTGGTGTGACTCTGAAACACTCATGGGCTGTGGCTCAACCACATTTCAGGAGAGTGAAACATGATATGACCATGCTGAATCAAAAAAACCCAACTTATTGTAACAAGGGTGGTGGGAAGAGACATCCCACTGGGACATCTGGGATATTTTTAGGAGAAATATCCTTTGTAAATTGCAATAATAACATTATGAGCTTTTTAAGTCTGTTACAAATTTCAGCATATGGTGCCACAGTGTGGTACTGCTCCTTGGTTAAGGACTCTGGGCAATACTGGAACTGGCTAAAAACTGGAGAGATGTTGTTTCCTTTTTGTTTACTTTTGAAATGTTTAAACCATTTTCTTTTGGAATGAAACAAAGCGTTGGCTTCCTTTACCTCCAGATTTCTCTTGGCTTCTTTGTTTTTTCCCCTAAAATTGAAGTGCTGGACAGAAACATTATTGAAAACATCCCTGAAAGGATTATCAAACTTTTTATTTATCCCAAATACATTTTTCAGTAGACACAACTTTTATGGAGATGGGTCATCCTGCTGACTTTGCTCAAGCTACTCATGTGTGAGTTGTTAAGAGGGCCTGAGGCTCAACCTCCCATTACTGCTGTGTCAGAAGCCCGTTTACAATTTCTATAGTTCTTAAAAAAATAATTTGATTATACTTATTGTCTTTTCTAGATTCCTAAAGAATGATCTCACTTCCATTAGGCTGCATGGGTTTCTCTAATTGCTTTGTATAGGAGGAAAAACTCTCTTAAGAATGTTTGTTTCTAATATTAAAAGACAGAAAATAAATAAACACAGATATTTTCTGCAGCCCCACTGCTTGGGGGTAAAGGAAAATCCTAGGTGAAAGACATGAAGAATGGAGTTAATTCTTTACAGAGGACTGATGAAGTACAGGGATGAGTCTTTTCTTCCAGCCACATAAAACCCAGCCATATCAGCTGTTTCAGAGGCCCAGTTGACCAGATGTGGGCTGCTCAGTGGCCTCCATGAAATGAAAGTCAGTTCTTAGCAAAGAAGTGGCCCCTGTAATCATTGAATCATGAAATGTTTAAGGTTGGAAAAGACCTTCAAGGTCACCAAGTCCAACCTGTGACTGATCCCCACCCTGTCACCCAGACCAGAGCAGTGGGTGCCACATCAAGTAATTTTTTTAACAGTTCCAGTGGTGGTGACTCTACCACTGGACAGTCTGCAGTCTGCAGCAGTGCTTAGCCACCCTTTCCAAAAAGAAATTCTTCCTGATGTCCAACCTGAACCTCCCTGGGTTCAGCTTGAGGCCATTTCCTCTTATCCTGTTGCTAATTACCTGGGAGAAGAGACCGATTCCCACCGGGGTATGACCTCATTCCAGGGAGTTGTAGAGAGCATTGAGGTCCTCCCTGGGACTCCTTTACTCCAGGCTGAGCCCCTCCAGCTCCCTCAGTTGCTCAATTTTTGTAATAGACACAAAGAGAAAAAACAGCCAGGAGGGTGGGTGAGCTCCCGTCCTTCTGGCGTGGAGGCAGAGAAACCAGAGAGTGTAGCAGCTACAGAAATAAGATGATGAAATGCCCTTATAATCCTGCCAGGGTTGATTTTTTGACTATGTGATGTCTGCAGGAGGAATTTCATGGAAATAACAATCTGCTGTGAGCAAGAATCTACGCCCATCAACTCAAATACAAATATATATATATATACATAAAATATCTATCTATTTATATGTATATAAAATGGTTTTTTACGCCTCTTCTCCTTACTTCAGTGCCCCCATGATATCATATTTCTCTGTATCTCCCGTCACAGATCCTCACAGAGGATGACAAAACACCCTCTCCCAGGTTCTCCAGTTTCTGGAGGTGTGTCTCACTGTGTTGTTGATCGTGCTGTCTAAAAAGTTTTGATTTCCTGGTGATGGATGTTAGCTCAATTGATGTTAAATAGCATGGAGCCGCTTGTTATTTGTAAGTCAGGCTATTGGAGCCATTTATCCTAGTTTCAGCCCTTCCTAATATCCACAGGCAAAATTCCGAGTCACTGCAAAGCTGATAAAAGACTGAGTTGCTCCTCCTTCATGTTCACTCAAGGAGCCCTGAACCAGGAGAAAGTTACCAGGAGTATCATCCAGAAGGCCTGTATTTATGATTCACAGCCCAAGCATCCAGGAGGAGCCGTAATAAGGCAGAAAATTGATGAGCCTTATAAAGGTTTTATACAACTAAACCCTGGAGCCTTATAACTACATTTTGCCGAGAGTCACCTTAATTCAATGTTTACTAATGACGTCCTTCATCTGTAGTGCCTGTATCTCTTCCTGTCCTGCAAAACCCAGTGATAACATAGCAGCAAAACAAAACCACCAGAAGGACTGTATCACTGCAGCCTTGATTAATCCCAAGGTCTTTATCTTTCTTGATCAGTTTTTAGGAGTGGGAAAAGGCAACAGAACACTCCTGATTCACAACTGTTGCACTTTACACCCCATCAATATAAATAATCGTGAAAGTTACAAGGATTTGGAGAATTCTGGGGTGAATTCTGTCCCTGGTCCCTATGCTCATGTGAAGGGTGTAACTAACTTATAATGGTTTGAATTGTCAAGCTCTGTGGTGGGATGACACTTCAAATACAAGAAACTTTTATTATTGCCCTGACTCTGGACAAGGCAAAGATAAAGCTCAGTACTGAATTAAGTCTTAATGGTTCCTTTCTTCACTGTGTAAGGGGATTGAACCCCTTTATGAGGTTTATGCACCATATTGATCAAGTTTTATGTCCCCTCAGGATTTAATTAGAACAGCTTTTCTCCGAACAATACAAACATCTTTAATTAGATGATTTCACTCTAGTGCCTGCAAAAGTAAGAAAAAAAAAAAATCCAACAAGCCTCACAAAATATATTTAGGCAAAAAAAGATTGTGTCAAGGCTTGGTTGTCTGGTTTTTCCTAAGCTGGTTTTATCAGCTTTGGCACCTGGTTTGCCCTGTGTAGGTGAGAAGAAAAACCACCATAATCATAAAAGTATGCACAGATATATTGTCTGAAAGCCACAAGAGCCGTGTCAGAGACTTTAAATTAGCAGTTTCATGTCATTTTTTCCCCTCAAATGTTCACCTTGTGGCCACTCAAGGCATGATGCTGTTCAGTGTGAGCTCTGTGTGATGGTTTGGTGCAGATTGACTTGACTGATTTACGGATCAGATCCCGGCTACCGTTGGGAGAGAAGGTGTCACTGAAGAACAGGGCTGAGGCACCTGATTACTAATTAATCAGACATGAGGAAAAACCTCATGGAATCAGTTTCTATTTAATTATGGAAGCCTCATTTGGCATAGGAGCATATGCTGCTAACTCAATCGAGTGCTTTCAACTGACATCAAATAGTAATTATCAGAAAGAATCAAGTTTTTTGATTATTCATACTAATTTATTGAACACTTAAAATTAATGAACCTCAGTTATTTTAAATTTGCTCAGTTGCATTGGGAGAAAAGGAGGGAGGTAGGGAAGGACGGGTTTCACAATTTAAAAGTACAGAGACTTGTTTAAAGATAAAATAAGTAAATTACAATATGGCATGAAATCCCATCGGTGGGTTGATTCTCACAGAGGAAAGTTCCAGGCATGTTCTGGAACTGAGGAAAGTTCTGACAATAGCTTCATTGATACAATTATTCTACCCCCCAAAAAATCTTCCAACAACACTTTAGGGTCACCATAAGGGGCTGGGCAGAGGACAGGAGATTTATTTGTTTGTCAGAGTGTTTCTATTTTAACCTACAGTTGTTCCAGTCTGGTGACTGAAGGGAAGTGCCTTTATGTGCCACTGAAGATGAAGAGGAGGTGGGATTTCAGCTGGGTCTGAAGCAGCTTTCTCCTGCTCCTCTTTGATTTGCATTATCCTGGCCCTTCTCCTGCTGACAATACATGGGCACAAAGGTTACCACTGTGATAATTGCTGCTGACCCCTTTTCACAGCAGAGAACACAGGGTCCCTGTCTGCAGTCTATAAAGTCTGACTAATTAAAGCATCTCTTTCAGATAGCAGATTTTGGGGGCAAAAAAAAAAAAAAAATCAAAACCGAACTCCAAAACAAAAGCTGTAATTCGCTGTTTGAGCCAGTTAATACATTATGCAGTCAATGGTGTGATATCGCTTGTGTGAGTGGAACTGCTGTGGATTTATAGTGGGATAAATGAGATTCGAGTTCCAGCCTAGAATTTCCGATTGTTGAATGTTTTCCTTTTAGCTGTTTCTAATGAGTTGTCTTGAGACCTTCCATATCTGTAAATTAAAATGTGTTTGTTTAATCCTTTCTCAAAGCACAAAAAAAAAAAAAAGGGAAAAAATGCTTAGAAAACATGTATAGCTACTCTTAGAAAAAAATGTTTTTGTAAGAAATGTATAATGTTGTCAGGAATTCATGTGTAGCAACTGATTTACTGATTTTTTTGTGAGTTAATTTGAAAGACCTTGCTGTAACTCCCTAAAATTCTCTGTGTTCAGTCACAGGAACTGACTTAATTCAGGTCACACTGAAAGAGAAGGAAAGAGTGGCTTTACCTACCCCAGGTATGTGACAGTCTATGTCAGAAAGCTTTGGTATGGGAGTCACACCATTTCTTTTTTATGGCTTTTTCAGGAGTAAATCGCTATTTTTCACTTCAATATTTTGAAAATCTATCAAGCCAACAGAGGCTCTTGGTATTCATTGAAGCATTTCATTGAGCTCTATCTACCATTGCTCAAGATAAATGTGTGATTCCACAGTACAAATGACTATAAACTTTTGCTGGGAAATACCACAGCAGATCAGAAAGGTCATGGAGAATGTAAGGCTACAGAGTATTTTAGTGCTCCATAGTTTGATATTACTGCCCAGTTCCAAGTTGAGTCAGAGAGAAAAATACACCAGAGACAAGGGAGACCTCTAAATTTTTATATTTTTTGGTACTAGCTGCCTTGTTATGTTGCATATTAACAATAATCACTTACGTGGAAAAAGTGTTCAGGGACATTTTGACAGGGTGCTTCTCCCAGAACAAACAAGTGATGGAAAGACAGACCCAAACTTTAGGAACTCGGCATGGGTTTAATTTCTGTGTTTCCCTATGTTGACAGCAGAGGTTTTGTCTACACCTCAACATTACTGAGCTGGGTCCAGCCCCCAAAACCTAAGCATGAGCTTGCTCCCATGCTTTCAATCCCCAATCAAGCATTCCTCAAGAAATAAACACCAGAATTCTCTTTATAGTGGAAGGACAGAAGTAGGTGCTTGCAGAGGCCTCCAGAGGGAGGCCCTGCCTGCGTTAGTCTAGGATTTACCAAACTTAGTGTGCAGGATTTTCCCTTGAAGGCTTTCCTTCCTCTCCTGTGGCAGACCAAACTTAAGGGCAATTAATTGATGGAGCCTGGCTCGTTACCTCTCTAAAATACAAGTGCAAGTCAAACACCTGCATTTTGTGAACTCAGTTTCTCCCAGTATTTTCTTGATGCTAAGGCTCAGGAGTTTTCTTTTGGATTGAGCTGAAAATGAAATTTCTGGGGAAGGAGCAAGAGTTTCCATGTGTCTTGGTCAAGCTGCTTTTCCAAGGCAGGTCTTGGTCACCCCTCAGAATGGGAAAACTGCTTTTCTGGGGGTTAACAAGCTTGGAAGAGTTGATCACTCATTTTAAGAAAATCTGTCATACTTTAGGAATGTATGGAAATTCCCATGCCCTGGGAATTTAATCAAGCAGTTTTCTTTAAGCATGGAAAATAATATAAAGCAGTTTAGTGTTGCTTAATCAGTGACAAAAGGAGGATGTTAGTGTCACAGATGCTTGACTATCAAAGAAATGGTAATTCTTCCAGCTACAGAAAATGATAATTCTGTCTTTATATGTCCTGTTTTGTAGCTCCTTCTGGTGCTGTCTTGAAATGGTCACACCCAGAGACGTGGAATGATGTGGGAAAAGGCTGGGGTGGATCCGACGGCAGCATCCCAGGCCCTGGGGAAGACGTCGTCATCCTGCCAAGTATGTGAGGAAGGGAAGGTGGTTAATTTCTGTAGGAGTTCTGGGCTCTGCCTAGGCTGGGATTTATGTTTGTGTCCCAACGTGTCCTCCTTGGCACTGGTGGCCATTCCAGGGTGTGCAGGACCCTGCATTTGTTCCTTGTCACACAGACTGCAGTACAAAAATGCAGTTTTTGGAAGAGAATGATAATTCTTTTCTGTTTTCACATACACAGAAACACAAGCACTTATGCTGACTTTCAAGCTGGAGTATGTGCAGGGATTTTAATTCAGAAGAGAATTTGTAAGACCCAGAACCACAATTCATAAAGATCTCATCTCTTGACCCATCTCTGTGTTTTGTGCAAGGATCATATTTTACATTTCTGCAATTGCATCACCTCCCATTTTATTTTCCTGTTGCAATTCCTACTTATCAATGGTAATCTCTCAAACCATTTGCCATGGATGCCTCCTAGACATTTTAGCTTATGCCTGTATTTCAACTTGTATTTCAACTTGAGTTACATTTAAATCCCAGCTCATCTTACAACATCACTGTATGAAAACTGGATTGTAGTAAATATATTAGGGAATTTGCAGTAAAATCTGGAGAAAAAACTTGTGATAACCATTCTACATAAGAGCTGACCCTTTTTTGATCCGGCAGCTGGACTACATGAGGTCCTGAGGGCCTTTCCAGATATAATTATTGAATGATCCTATGAATATTGTTTGATATGTACCTGAAATATTCTGGAACCTGATGCCGTTTCCTTCTCATTTGTTTGGAAACAGTTAAGTTTCTCTACTTACCACAGCTCCACTTCTGGAATTGTGGATAACACCGTATCTATTCCTCTCCCACCGGGTTTTGGTTTATGGCTTTTGTGGAAGGAAATGTTTGTGTTGGTATTTAGGTATGGAGCCTCAGTCATGGTTAGGACTTCTCTGGCCTGTGTCATTAAAGAATATATACATATATATTTAGTATGTATGTATATATATAATTGCAGGTTACATTAAGAGTTATGATCCACCTTCGATATATATTTAATCTTCAATGTTCTGATAAATATGAAAAAACCCCTCAACATTGTACTTTTAAAAATATTGCTTTTCTTCACATTTTGGGGGAGCTTACACTGAGCTGAAGAGTCAGTAAGGCTGGAGTTCAGAGAGAATTTCTTCATGGAAAGGGTGGTCAGGCATTGGAAGGGGCTGCCTGGGGAGGTTTGGAGTCCCCATCCCTGGAGGTGTTCATGTCTGGATGTGGCACTCAGAGCTCTGGGCTGGGTGACAAGGTGGGGGTCAGTCACAGGTTGGACTCGATGATTTTTGGAGGTCTTTTCCAACCTTGATGATTCTGTGATAACCACTTCACCAGTAACAGCCCATGACTGTCATACGACCAGAACATTCCAGTCTTCAACATCATGTGTCAGATGCAAGTATGAAGAGGCACAGAGGTAAATCACAATTTACACAGAAGCAGAGGATAACAAATGAATAAATAAATAGGTTTGGCCAAGGTTTTGGAGTTCTGTTGTTTAGATCAGATCAAGAGAGTGGAAACCAAAGGATGTTTGTGATGCACAATGAATAAAACTCCTCCGTGTTTCCTGCAAAGGTGAGGGGCTGGATCATGTCCAGAGAAGGGCAGTGGTGCTGGGAGAGGGTCTGGATCACACTCTGAGACACACAGTGGGATTTTTGGGCTGTTCTGTTCAGGGCCAGGAGCTGGACTCCTCCTGATCCTTGTGGGTCCCTTCCAACCCAGGTAATTCCATGATTCTGTGGATCTATAAAAAATCTCTTCATTCCCATCACTAGAGTAAATGTGTGTGTTGGTTGATTGCAGAAGCTGTTCTCCTCTCCAGTGCCTTTCTGGAATCCTTCTTCAATTTTATCCCGAGAACACCAACAAGAACACAAACACAAGCTGTCTATCACACCATCTATTTCATTGCATGTCTGCCTTTTCTGATCATCCTCTCTATTTTATTGCTGCTCTCCCTCTTCCTTCCTGCTGCTTTGGAGCTGCTGAGACACTGGCATTGGAGTCAACAGACACAGGGTCTTAAATTGGAGTCATGGTCCTCACCAGTGTGATAAGGGAACTGGATTTGTTGCTCAAATAAATGCATTTAAAATGAAGTTAGGCAAGGTTAATTTTCTGTCCATTTTCCATGCTTTGCTTTGCTGCCACAAGTGTTTGAGTTTCCACTTTAGAGGAAGTCAGCCTTTGCTTGGATCCTTTTGCTTGGATCCAAAATCTAAAATGAAATCAACAATTTTAAAATGTGTAATTGTAGCATTCTTATAAATGTTTCCTTTCCCATTTCCACTGTTTTGTGCAGAATCTGCTAAACTCAGAATGACTCCAGGTGGCTTCAAAAAAGTGAGAGTTTGTTCTCATGAGAACAAATATTCTACAAACCACCCAAATTTTGTGCTGCTATGCACACCAAAGTAAGTTTTTGTGATTCACTCCAGGCAGGATGCAGCTGTGTCTTACTCTTTGCTGTCCTTTGCTTACTTAAAATTCTCTTCTGTGAGCCATCTACAATGATTTTGTGGTTGAAAGCCAAGACATGAACCTGCTTCTGGTACGCTGTGCGTGACTGGCTCAGTCCTTTCATCCCCCAAAGAACAGTTTTAGAGTCATAAGAGCAAATAATATAAGCTTAGTGCTCATTTCTAGTGTGAAGAAGTGCAAGAAAAGACTTTGGTCTGACACTTTGGACTGACACTGCTGAAATCTTTGACTGAATGTGGATTCCTAGAGCTCACTGGAGAACCGGGGCACTGCCTAAATTGGGCTATTGAAAACTTCAATTTGCTTATTTCACAAAATAAGCAAAATTGCATCATTAGGGCCACTTCATGGGCTGGACTCAGGAAGGTTTGAAAAGGTAGAAAATACCTCTCTTAGCAAAATATACATATTAGAAACCAGGTTTTTGTGTTCTATCTTGGTGTTTGCTTGACACCTAGAGATCTGGCAAGCTTGAAAATTGGGGTTGTGTACTAAGTTCTTCCTTTTTTTGCCCTGTTTGACTTCACAGACTTCTTAGTACGAAGATGAATTTCACTTGCAACAGAGTTGGGTCCCTCATGTTAAAGTGACTTTTAGTGTTGGTGTGCTGCTACAAATTCTCATCAGTGTCTGTCTCCCCAGTGGATATGAGCCTCTTCCAGCCTGATCTGGAAATCCTCATCTCAGGCTGCCACAACTTGTGCTTTTATCCCTGGAGGTTCATCCTCCAGAGCCACAGCCATCCCACAAGGACCTCTCACATGCATCAGGCTTCAGCAGCCACACCACCTTGGAAAAGAAGCTGGAGGAGTTTAGTCATGCCATTCCAGCAGCCAGCAGTGGCATTAGCTTCCCAAAGCCCTGAGATTTTTGGGGCTTTGGCTGATGGTTTTTAGTGTGCTGATGCAGCCTGCTCTGGGTGGAAGCAGAATGTGTTATAATTCCAAGCAAAGGAATGCTGTTTTGAAGGGTATTGATATGATATCATGTAGCCTCTGGCAATTTCTATCTTCCTTTTTTTTTTTTCTTTTTTTTTTTTTTCTCTCCAGTGGTGGAATTCACTCTGTTCTTCATTTTCTGATTTTGATTTTCTTTGAAGTTTTTCTGTTTGAAGAGATGAATGCTGCAGTACTGTATCCCATATAATAGCTCCTCTGTTGTGCCTGATTTCCATTCAATGGCATGCTATGGTGTTTTATACAGCAATGTGGCTGATCAAAGGCATTTTGTGTCGTTGCTGGAGTCATTAGTGACTTCTCAGTATTGTACATCTGAACATTAATACTCTGGCATACCTGTGAGCTTTTTGTCTGAAGAAAGTGTATGTACAATGAAATATTGCCCTGTTTTCAGGCTCAGACTATGGTTTGCTGAAAGTGGTTTCTTGCCCTTGTATGACAATTTTCATGGGGGAAAAACAGCTCCAGTTTGCCTTTCTCTGAAAGTAAATCCTTTGAGCTGAGCGACCTAAAGTTTATTATTTTAACTGCTAAGTCATATCTCCCTCTACGAGGTAAATGAGTGTATTCTGTAAGGAAGTTGCCTTTGAATTTGTTTTCTTTCCTCCTCAAGTGTGGAAAGATTTTTTTCCCCTGTCAAAGGAGTGTTCTATTGTTTCTACAGAGCAACATTTTGCCCTCTGAGGACTTCACACCCCAATCATCACACCCCAGAGTGCTGTCTTTTTAAACTGAGGAAACTCTATGTTTGCAGAGATATCTCTGAGTGGGGGAATTTCTCACTCCTGTGTTTCAAGGCTCACACATGGTGCCACAGTTACAGAGCAGTCAGCATTTCCTTTACAAAACCTTTTTTAGGAAGATGTGCAACTCAGCAAAAATCTCTGTTCTAGACTGAAATGTGACATATAAATGGCATGCCTGGGAGCGCTGCTTCCTTTCCTTGTAAAAATGTTTCAGCCTGTGTTTGATGAATATACTTATGGCCTTTGTCAACTGCAGCTTTTTGCCACATTCTTGAGCTGTGATTTCACAAACTAGATTCCCCTTCTGTCTGAGAGATACCATTTTAGCAACATCTCCCCCCTTATTCTCCTCTCTGTTTCATATCCTCACATCCTGAGCCTTCCCTTCACAGCTCTGCAGGGCCTGGGACTGTACCCATCCTGTAAAGAGATTATAGACAGGAGTCTCTTCGTGCCTGTAAAAACATATTAAATACTAACAGCATAAGATTTAGGGGGAAAAGAATTGCACTTGCTCCCTAGAGACTTACTTCATCTGAATGCTGTGAAAATATTGCGTGCTTGAAAGATGTTTCAGCCCAAGGATGCAGGGAATTTGTTTTGGGATGAGGGGTTCAGATTAACCATGGCTTGCTGATGTACTTGGTGGAGTCCTCGAGAGCAGATGTCCTGGACCTTCAGGGTGCTCATGGCCAGAGAGAAAGGATAAAAAGACAGGGGGAAAAGGAAGAGGTAGGGTAACTGAGACACAGGGATAAAGGCAGGAACATGTATGTAGGAGACAAGTCAGTAAGCAGAGCCACAACTCCAGACCTGAAAACACAACCTGAAATAAAATTTTCCTTTCCCTGGAGGCTGCGAAACTTCAGGGTTGCAAAACTAAGGGGTTAAAAACTAGGAAATTATGCTATTAAAGACACCCTACTAATATTTTCTCTCAGTCTACTTCTGAGTATATATCAGGTAGGTTTTCACAGAATCATGTTGATTATGTTTCCTGCAAACAGGGCTTGGAAATGTTCTTAAACCTTTGTGCTAAGTAGTTTGAGTCTGCCCCTAATTACATGATTTTTGGGAAAGGGCTTTCTTTGTTTGGATGGGAACATTTGTGTTCCCATCCAAAGCAGTGGCCATTTGAGTCTGCCCCTAATTACATGATTTTTGGGAAAGGGCTTTCTTTGTTTGGATGGGAACATTTGTGTTCCCATCCAAAGCAGTGGCCAATGTCCACAGGCAGTAGTGAAACTGTCAAGCAGCTGAACCAAGACACTTCATGGCTCTTCTTATATTCCAGATGAAACTAGTTTCAAGTATCCCATTCTCAATTCTCAAGTCACTTCCCATTGTCCACTCTGTCAAAATCCACTAAAATATGCGTGTTCCTTAATCTCCCCTGTTTTTATATCTATGCCTTGCAATAAATGCATATGAGAACAATGAAAGTCACAGAAAATCTCTGTGTAGGGTAAGGTCATTTTGTTGAAGATTTTTTTTTATGCAATCTGTTTCTATGAAAGTCATGATTAGATCATATTATTGAGCCCCTTGTTAGGGAAGCACCTTTCTTTTCCTTCTTCCAGGAACACCCACTGACTGAGATGCACCATACCTGGACACTGTTACTCTTGCCAGTAATGAAAGAGGATGGCAACCACAGTTTCAGGGCCAGAGCTATTTTCCAGTGCAATCAACTGAGAAGCTCTTAGTGACATCCAAGAACATTAGATGGGCCCTGAGGGTGGAATTCACCTCTGTGCAGTGTTCTACCTCTAAATGATTCACTATTTACATCCTTGCTCATGTCCTACTTGGAGCACTTAAGAGGCATTTTAAAGGTTCCCAGGCTGCAGACTTGCAGCTTTAGGAAGCAGCAGTGATTTTGCCATTGTGCTCAACCCACACCAGTCCCCACTCAGTTCTGCAACATAAGAATATTCCCCTTGCTTTCTCCTTAAGGATCTGAGGGAATAGTGCTCTACCTGGTCATTGTTAACTAATTTTAGAGAGGGATATGACTACAGAATGGAGGAACTCATGGTGGACCTGGTGATGATCTCACAGGTCTTTTCCTACCTTAACAATTCTTTGTTTCTGGGACCTCTGACTTCCTACAGGTTGTGTTGGTGTAAACAAAGCTTTCCTCTTGGATGGTGAGGAAGAGGTGGGTTTTCATGCAGAAAACCTGGGGGAGCAAAGCCAAGCTGCAAAGAGGGAGAAGCAGTGACAGGGAGTCTGTGGAGGTAGTTCATGGTGTGTGGCTGCAGTTTGTCACCCTGATCACTGCTGTTGACAAGTGGGGAGCTTGCAAGCCATTTGCACCATGAAGCACTTAGTTGATTCTGTTGGATTTTTTCTACTTCCTAGAATCCCAGGATGGTTTGGGTTGGAAAGGACCTTAAATGTCATCTCATTCCAACCCTCCAGCCATGCGCAGGGACACCTTCCACTAGACCAGGTTGCTCCAAGCCCTGCCCAGCCTGGTCTTGAACACTTCCAGGGGGTGGCATTTTGTTGTTCTTGTCAATTCACAAGGGCCTGGAGTGACAGGACAAGGGCAAATGGCTTCAAACTGAGAGTAGGTTTACATTAGATATTGGGAAGGAATTCTTCCCTGAGAGGGTGCTGAGGCCCTGGCACAGGTTGCCCAGAGAAGCTGTGACTGCATCCCTGGAAGTTCAAGGCCAAGTTGCATGGGGCTTGGAGCAACCTGGTCTTGTGGAAGGTGTCCCTGCTGTGGCATGGAGTTGGAACAAGATGGTCTTTAAGATCCCTTTCAACTCAGGCCACTCTGTGATTCTACGAAAACTAATCTGAAAAATGCAAAACTCAAGCCAAGTTGAAATTCTTCACCACCGTGCCACACTTTTTGGCAAGAGTGTTGGCAGGCTGACACTGACCTAAACAACCCTCTGCTTTGTTTTTCAGACAGGACCATCCTGGTGGATGTGGCTCTTCCCCCTCTGAGAGGACTCTACATCCTGGGGACCCTCGAGTTCCCCAGCAACTCCAGCAACATCCTGAGCGCAGCCTGTGTTGTGGTGCTGGGGGGTGTGCTGAGAGTGGGTGAGTGAACAGCTGATCTTTCAGATGCCTGGGTTTTATTTCTGCTCTTGATAGGAAAAAAAGTATGGAGAAAGGCTCAGTGTGTCACTGTAAACATGCTGCCCGACCTAAAGCCCTGTGGCTGTCTGGATATCTGCAGTTTGGACACCCAGAATCCATGCAAAGCACGATGATTATCCACTGGAGCTAATTACCTACTCCTTTAATAGCAATGCGTTACAGTTACTGCAATCTGCACCTCACTCCCGGTGTCACTGTGGCAGAGATTTTATCTGGTGTGTGTAAAAGCCCTCCCTACTTCCTGTGGGGCTGCTTTATGAGACAGTAATTCCTCAGGGCAGGATCTGCCCTAGTGTTCAGGCAGTGCCTGGTGACTCTGGGCATTAATAGGACACTTTTTGTGACAGAGAAGTATTTAAAGCCAACATAAATAGGGTCATGGAGAATCCCCATAATGCCTGGAAATCCTGCTGTGCTGTGAAACAGCTGGATGCAGCACACTTGTTCCTCTCATCCCTCCCTACAGATGAGCACCAGGACCACAGGAAGGTACCACCTTGCCCCTACTTCCAGTGGTTTCACAGTCCCCAAAGTCACTGGGGCTGTTCCACATTATTTACAACAGACAGGATGGGTGTTTTTCCACTCTAAAGTAATTACTCACATAATTCCCTTTAAATATCAAGGTTTCTAAAGCCAGGCATTATATTTACTTACAGGAATCCTTAGGACGCTGGGATCACATTGTTGATCATTGCTTGACCTTTCTCAAGATTGGTTTCATGAACTTTAAAAAGAGAATTTGTTTGTGTAATCACCTCCTGAGGAAGTCTGCTTCAATATTTGTTTGTTGTTAATCTCAAGGGACTGTTTAGTTAATACAGTACTGGCCAAAAAAGTTATTTTGCTGTCTTGTGTTTTTCTTTGGAAAAAGAGGTTGGAAAGCCTAATCTGGGAGGTTAAAAAATACATATACTTAAAAGAGTGTCAGTCATTTCTTACTTAGCCTCCTTTGCACTTTAAATATGGTTTCATATTGGTTTTAAGAAAAAGCATGTGTTCATTGCTAAAAACACTTATTAAAAAAACATTGAGGCACTTTGCTGCACAAACTCCCCTCCAGCACATCTGTGAGTAGTAATGATATTAAAAACCAAACAGGTATTTGCAGCTGTTGAGTCACAGTCCAGCGTCTCCTGGAGAGCTGTCCTTGTTTCAGCTGTGACATGATGGGTGGGTAGAGACTCTGCAAGTTTCCCACATCTCATACTGGCTTCTCTGCCTGCATGTAGAGCTGGGAGTGCCTGTTTTGTTCTCCCTTCCCCTTTCTCTTCCCATGTGTTCAAGGCCTTACGGTAACGTCTTGGAGCCCATCTGTCCAATCCTGCCTGTTCCATGCCTGAAGGAAGGGTTTTGAAGCCCATCTGTCCAACTCCACCACACCCTAAAGAAATCCTGACACAAAATAGATAATGAGACAGTTTAGTAAACAGATTTAATAGATGTGGACATCAGCGTTCAGCATTGCCTGAGCAGGATCTAAGGTTGGCATCACGTGAGCCAAATCCCCAGGTCCTGCCTTGTTGTGTAATTTTTCCATGCCCTGTTTTCAGCGTAGCAATCTTTGGCCGCATGCTGTTCCTTCCAATTTCATGGCTTGGGACTAAGATTTTCTATTGCAGTGGAAGGCGTTGGTGGATCGATGCCACGTTTTTTCCACAGGGTCCCTCGTGGAGCCGCTTAGGCAGCACCCTGCCATCACCCACGCGTGCACACCATCACACCCTTGCAGGTAGTCGTGAGCAGCCACTCACACACAGAGTCTGAGCACGAAACGGAGACCAAAAGGCAAGAGGGGTTCTCTGTAGGCAATTCCGAGGCGTTTAATGCAATCAACACGCTCGAAGGAAACAGAGGCAAAGAACCAAGAACAAAGCCTTGCCTGGTTTTATCCTGAATGGTGCCAGGGGCGGGCAGAGCATCAGAAGCCAATGGTCTGAGGGCTGGGGGGCAGAGGCAAGGGTCAGTGGCATAACAGGGGCCAGTGGGAGAAGGGATGGGAGGGGGAGAGAGCCAGTGACCAGTGGGGTCTTGGTAAAGGGAGAACTTTCTAGCACAGTGGTGTAGGGAGAGACCACTTCGAAGTAACATGGGGAGTGTAAAGTGGACTTAGCCACCACAACAATTTTCTGGTAAAGCTCCGGTGTTTTGTTCCCTTAAACTCCGAGAGAAGAGTGATCAGTTTAGAAGTTCATCTTATTTGGGTTTGGTGTCCTCGAGAGCACTCAGCTTCTTATCTGCAGAGAAAAAAAATCAGAAGGTTAAATCATTACCATAAATACATAGGAACTGAATGATGATGGGAAATATGCGACAAAGGAAAAAAATTAGTGTAAAATTGGAGTTTATCAACCATAACAAGAACCTAATTAATTTTATTGAAACAATAATTTACAGGCAAACTGGGATGAGAAAATAGTGATAGCTGGGAAATCAGCATTCTTGGAACACGCAGGGTCAATCCCTGCTTTCCTCTTTAATATATGATCACAATCCAGTGTGAATTATGAACACAGGGAGATGTGAGATGATTTAAGACTGACAAAGAAATCTGTCAGAACCCTTGGAAAATCCAAAGTAAAATGTGTATATCTACTGCCACAGGAATTTTTCTGGGTGCTCCTAACCCTTCAGTGTTGTTAGATCCAGGGAAACTTTCTGATTACTTCTACTTTTATTGTCCTACCTCTAAGATAAGGAGTTTATCTTTTTCACTTAATTCTTCAAAGTCTTTTTTTTTGATGGTGATGTTTGCAATAGAATTTTAGTTACACCATTTATATCTGTTTCTCTATCATACTATAAAAATTAGCTATTTTTCCAGCTTATAAAAGGAGACTTTGACTTTCAGAGAGTAAATAAAGTGCTAAATATCATTAGCACATCTGTGTCAAAACAAGATAAGAAATGATGAGTTCAACATCTCACAGTTGTTTTTTCATTCTCAGCCAGGATGATTCTGTTCATTTTAACCCATAAGTGTTAAAACTCAGATGATATGTGCAGCAAGTGCCCTTTTCCACTGCTGAACAAAGCCCTCAGCTCCCAATAAAGCTGAAGAAAATGCTGAAGTTCACTTGGCACACATTGATCCGTTGGACTCATCCTGAACTAAACTGCACTTAGCTGCTCTTTGCTGGCAGGCTGCTTTTGCTTTTTATAGTAGAGCTCGCCAAGTAATTATCCAGATAGGATTTCTCTTTTTAGTTTCAACTTGTCACATTCTTTCTTTCGCATCTCTCGTGATGGCTGCTTGTCAGTCATGTCATTCATTGGAGACAAAAAGCCTAAGGTCATCATTAGCTCATGGCTTGATTGTCTGGAGAGGGAACCCCAGACAATTCTGCTGCTTCTTACCTTGCTTGTGGTAAGAGCTCTAATGCATTTACTCCCCCTTTTTTCCAGGGAGAACCCCCATACTGACTTGTCAAAGGGTAAATCAGTGTATTTCATTAAATGGCCATGTGTTAGCAGTGAGTAAATAACTATAATTAGAGCACCAGTGAATTTCACCAATTTACTGTCTTTTCCAACTTCTGCAGCACCTCTGTTGTGTGGGTCCCATCTTTAGCTGTGGGCTGAGTCCCACCCTGCAGTCACATATCATCCCTGCACAGCTTGGGAAGTCCAACTTGTATGAAGGAGGCACTCTGTTGGTGTAACAAGATGTATTTCCATTCCCAATCACAGAAAAAAAAGTGGTTTGAAAAGTTCATTGAACCCTCTGCATCCCCTTCAAAAAACCTCTCAGCCTCTCTGTTTGCTTTTTACTCTTTCCAAGCAACTCAGTTGTTTGGAAATTTTTTAACTGATTGCACCATGTAGGTAAGAATTTGGTTCACATGTTCAAGACACCTGAATTTAGGTGTAATGCGGACATCAGCACATGACCTGCTGCTCCAGTAGAGATCTATTCAATATAGCCAGTGGAGCCACTGCTGTCAGTGGGGCTGGTTGATCCAGATATCTATAGAAAATCTACATTAAGAAACCTGAATGTAGGTATAAGACCTGGAAACATGGTTCAGTTGCCTAATTATAAGGATTTTCTATCATTGTGGGCATGCTCAGGTGTTTCCCCCCGCCTGCAACTTCTGCTTAAAAATCCCACAGTTCAGTCATTTATCCCTGTGTTGTATCTGCCAGCCTCCAGAGAGGATTTGGAGGGCACTGGGACTCTCAGATCCCATCCTATGTGTCCCACCACTTATTCCTCAAACATTCTTCCCCCACTTCTGGCTGTTGGTTCCTACTCCACAGCTGTGGAGCTGTGGAACTGAGGAGTTCTGAAATCTTCTGGACGTTTGGCAGAAAGAGGCAACCAGGTGAGGTCTCCTTGTCTGGCTGCTTTTCCAGGCTGCTTTCCAGAGGGCAGCCTGATCACCCAAAGGAAGCTCCAGAAGAAGAACCAACAGTAGGTGACTGTCCAGCTGCATATTGACCATGAGTACAACCTCCTCAGGCTTTCTAGTGACAATGTGCCACAGTTTTCAAAATAGCTGGGTAGTTAGAGTCCAAGAAGTTTTGGATTCAAGAAACAGAGATAGAGGAGATGGTCCCAGCAAGATACTCATCAATGTCTGTTTGCCAGTGAAGGGAGGAGATCTTATCTCAGAGATTTCGTTACTCTTATATGCAACAGCTGTTGCAGAGTGTCATGTTATGGAAAAAAGAGAAGGCTAGAAGGGAGGAAACACCCACCGTTCTAGGAAAGAATTGAATGGGTTTTCTATGGAACAAAACCCAAAACAATACAGCAAAAATCTGTCAGGAAGAACATCTGGAATAGAACAGAAATACGAAAACAATGGAAAATGCTTTTGAAACTCAACAAACTAGATCCAGACCACAGTCCAAAATAAATGAAAATCTGGAGAGAAAAAACATATCTCCACTTCTGTTCTCCTTTTTATCGTCCTTTTTTCACATAGTAGGTTTTGTCCTCTCTGGACGTTAGACCTGAAGAAGGATTATGAACCAGCTGCAACCACCGTGCTAACAGATCTGTGTTACAATCCCAACATTTGGATCTCACACTTCTTCAGGACAGTGTGTAATCAGCGGTGAATTTATTAACAGCACAGGTTGTTTATAAACACAGGATTATCATATATGGTTGGGGGTTTTTGCACTGTATAGTGCAATGGGAAGAACATGTGTTTGAGGGAGCCCAGCCTCTGTCTTTAGTGGCTCCTGACCTTTTCTGCACATCTCACCAGACATTTCCACCAACTTTTGGTAATTTCCAGGTTGCAAGTACCCTTTTTTCCTTGTTCTCTGCCAGCAGCACATTAATATCCGACTTTATGGCCAATCAGATTGCTCATCAAATTGCCAAGGCTTCCACCAGGAGTAGGAGCATGAAGTGGGATCCATTTCTGCTCATCCTGTACGGGATGGGGAATTGGGCAAGTATGTAGGACTTGCTCGCCACAGAAAAGTGGGACAAGAAACCTGAAGTTTTCACATCCAAAGTCCAAAGAAGGACATTGGAAGCCCAGATCATTCACTTATGTGTTGTAGAGATCACAATTCCCGTTGTTTATGGCAAGTTGATAGTTTTAACAAAACTACTTATTGCAAGAGCTGTGATCTCCTAGCCAGTTACTTCATAAGGTCATGAAACTTACCCAACCCCTGTGACCTGTGTCCATCAACTATTTTGGACTCCACTTACAGGTAAGCTGAGGTAGCTGCTGCTTCCATATTTCCATTTTCAAAGGCCATTCTCCTGGAATCTATTTAGACTTAGCCAAAGTATGTATCTGAGACCCTACTCAGCTTTTCCCTTAGTTTTTCTTTCTTCTCCATTCGTTTCCAGAGAGATCCTTACCTTTTCAAGACCTCTTACCTTATTATTTTCAGTGTTAGAGAATCACAGAGTGGATAAAGTTGGAATGGATAGCTCAAGGTTATCTAATCCAACCACCCTGTTCAAGAAGGGTCCCCTAGAGCATTCTTCAGGTTTTTCCTAATTCTTCTCTTCAAAATTTCTGCTGACTTTCCTAGACCATCCCTGTAATTTTTCTCCCCATTTGTGTGAGTTTATCTGCTTACTTTCAGTATCTTCACACAATTTGGGTCCCTAACAAACCATTGACTTCCACAGGGTTTGCAGGACCAGACCTGCTTGAGTCCATGTCCCCATTTCAGCCACTCAGGTTGTAAATTAGTGTGTGCCATGTTCCTGCTGCACTCGTGTAGTTTGTTAATCACAAAGTTTTGTGCTTCTAAGCCAAGTGCCTTGGAGAAGCCAATTATACGATATCAAAGCTATTATCTTTATCAACTAGACCTGTAATCTCATTAGGAGACGATAACAAGGAAGTTTCACAGGACCCTTTTTTCTATAAAAGCAGGTTGATTGGCATTAATTATATCATCCACCTTTAATGATTTATTAATTGTGTTCAGAGTTGGACGTTCCATTTTTATTTATTTTTCCCCTAGAATCAGTGTCAAGTTGACAGGCCTGTAATTACCTAGGGCTCTTACTTTTATCTTTGTTTGAAATATTGGCACAATATTAGCTTTCTTCAAGGGCTCTCAGACATTGTGAGTGATCCCAAAATTATTGAAGAGTCCATCTTAATTGTCCAATGGGTTTCCTGGAAAACTCTCCAGTGGCACTTGCATTCAAGTTACTGAAATCCACGGATTTAAACCCATGGAAATATTGATGACAATAAGCAAGTATTAAGCCTATTTTTCTTCTAAATAGTTGTAAAAGAAGTAGAATTTTTCTACTCATTGATGACTCCTGTGTTCTTTTGTGTCATTTACCATTTACAGTCTCCAGCCACTGAAGAATTTCTGTGAATATTATCTTCCTTTTTTAAATTTTATTTTCCATTCAAAGTAGTTTTATTATGACCTTTGTTTCTCACTCTGGCTGTATTTTTGATTTGTGTGGTTTCGGTTTCTTTTAACAAGGGTAACATTTCTTAATCTGTTGTGCTTTTTTGGACTAAAATTTATGATTTTTAGCTAAATGTAGATGTAATTCTTTTAAGGGAGTGACAACTTCCAGTTCATCCTAAAAAACCCCCATTTCCAATCCTTTGTATGTGCTAAGCCTACTTAAAATTGTGTTTAAAACTGAGCTGAGAATTGGTTAGATCAGATGTTTTTGATTGACTTAACTAGAATAGCAAATGCTTTGTAACCAGGATTAAAAAATAAGTGAAATTGTGAAAGCATATTTGGACACAACCTGATTCCTAGGTTTTCGTCTGTCCAAACCACAGTTATGGGAGTTTAAACAAGGAAATCAAAGCTGGTTTGGGTGGACGATGGACACGGAAAGATAATTCCTGCCATGTCCCCAGAGAATATATGAGCTCACTGCTGTGAGATATATTAGATGGGGAGCGTGCAAGTCTTGTACTGTTTGCCTTTTACCCATTAAAAAGCTGTACAGAGAATTTAAATATCCTCAGTTATCAGTCAAATGCTGGTGGGAGAACAATGAATTGTTTTATTGATTTCACTTAAATAAAAAAAGGCTCTTAAAGCAAAGTGTTTCTTTAGGATACAAAATCAGCTGTCTTTTCCAAACTAGTAATTTTTAAATATTAAAAGAACATGACAGGCCAGCTAATTTTGTACAGATATGTATATATTTTTTAGTTCTACATCTGCTGCAGTTTTCTGTTGCATAATTGATTTAATCTCTAATTTTAAAGGAACGCTGAACTCCTTTACTGGACTCCGCATACATTTCTCCAGGGCAAAAACTGTCCTACTTTTTCCTCCTTAGTGTCTGTTTAGTGCTGGGCCATTTTCTTCTGAAACTGTAAACTACCTTCGGTGAAAGAAATGAAGGCAAAGTTGGAATACAATTTACTGTGCAGACTTATCACCATTGCACACACCAAAACTTCCTGGGTACTTTCTTTTTGCCTACTTTTTTTTTCCTCAGTATTTCAGTTTTACCCTGAAACTGGTGAAATTGTGAAGGAGCAAAAAGGCAAAAACAGGCTGAGAAAGGAAATATTAATTCATCCATTTAGATATTCCTTTAAAATCAGATTGATGTGGATTTCCCCCTAGTTTCCCTCCCATTTTCAGCATCACAGAAGCCATGGATACTTTTGTGGTGGGTTTGATGTTGTTTTGTCTTTATTGCAGGTTCTTCTCTACATCCCCTAGAAAGGGATTTAAAGCTGCTGTTCCTTCTTCGGGCATCTGAAGGGATTTACTGTGATCGCCTGGAGGATGTAAATGTCCACCCAGGGAGTATTGGTATGAAACATGAATTCCCCTTTGCATAGGAAACAAATTTTTGGTTATATCCAAATCTACCACTGTGGAAACTGTTACTATGTTTTACAGATAAACCTCAAACAAAAGTGCACATATTTTTGAGATAAGGTTTAATCTTCTGGGACGTGTCATCTATATGAAAAGTTTCTATATTTTGACTTTTTGCTCTGGTTTCCAGAGGGAAAAAAATTATAGTTCATGGTCCAGAAACATTAATAATAGCTGGTTGTTTTTGGTTTTTTTTGTATCTTTCATTCCTGGAGTTTTTACCTAATTTGTTAACTTAGATAACTTTTTTTAATGGTAGATATCATTGTCTGCAATTCCTTCAATTCTAATTTGTGTCAACGAGACTTCTGTGGTAAAATCCTCTCTCTTGCCTGTACATGTGATGGTCATTTTACTTTATTGATGATATTGATGTTTTATTGCTAGTTCACTTTGTATTTTGAGTGGAGGCATGGTGCTGTTCTACACACTTTATATATTTTATATATACAACATATAAATATACTTTAATATATATAAATATTTCCATATATTTGGTTATTACTTCAGTCCTTCTCAAGCCTCTTTTCCCCTTAACCTTTGAAATCCTCCTTCTGTTTATTTTTTTTTTTCCAGGTGTTTATGGACAGGTGCAAATTTATAGTGCTTATCCTAAGATGCCTTGGACACATCTGGGAACTAATGTTGCTCCTGGCAATGAAAGGTGGTATTTTGCCCAAATATGTTTTCAAATATTAAATTTTGGCTCCTGTTCCTATGACTTGTATTAATGTTCCTATGAGTTGCATTATTCTTTTCATTTGTGATGGGCTCTGTTTAAATTATGTCTGGATAGGGAAAAAAAAAAACCCTAGGGTACAGAAAATTGTGCCATGATGGGGAGGTTGATGATCTTTAAGGTCCCTTCCAATGCAGATTAACTTTAATTCTAAAGAAATCCAAATTCTAAGGAGGAATGAAGCTAAGTTTTCCTTCCTTCCTTCCTTCCTTCCTTCCTTCCTTCCTTCCTTCCTTCCTTCCTTCCTTCCTTCCTTCCTTCCTTCCTTCCTTCCTTCCTTCCTTCCTTCCCCTCCTCCCTCCCTTTCAGCCAGGCCTGACAAAACCTCATTGGAAGAGTTCCCATCTGGGTAGAGGTGGAATAGCTGCATTTAGGGAAGAAATTATTTGGGAAATGACTGCAAAGATGGGCAGTGGAAGCACAAAGACCTCACCAGTAGGACTCAGCTGTTGTGAGCTCTCTCAGAGTTGAGTGTTCAGTGTAGATTAATTGTTTAGGAATTGCTGTGCATCTGCTCCTGATCCAAACCCTACAACATTAGGATCACCCTCTGGAAATTCTTCTCCTTCCCTGACTAAGATGGGAGCTCAGAGTAAGCAGATTCTTGACTGAAACATGACAGTTAAATACATGAATGAAATGGATCCAGGCTAGATCTGAGCTGCTGCCCAGCTATTTAATATGAAATATCATGAAGTGCTAAGATGCAAGTGTTTGGAGTCAATTCATGCACGATAAATACAGCACACAGAATTGTTTCACTTGTTAAAAGAAAGGAAAAAAAAACCCCTATTTTTCATTAAAAGTCTACAAATAGTCAGCTAGGAGTTAGTGTGATTGGATGCAGGAAATAGGTAAGTCAGTGCTGGAATATGAAAGCTGAAGGAAGTGGGTTTTATTGAAAGAGAGGAGCTTCTCTATATCCTTTTTCAGCATGAATCAGCACATGATTTAAGGAAGGACTTTCCTGCCATTTCAGAAGATATGCAGTGATTCCTCTAAGCAAAAAAACCCCAAAAACAAACAGCATACATTTTTTTGTGGATTTCTCTACTGAATATTCACAGGTGCTGTACACTCTAAGTGCTCATCTGGAACCTACTCATCTATGAATAATGTTGTGAAAAGATACTCTGGAAAAACTTGAAAACATCCCTTTAGGAATCTCCTTTCTCTCTGCACTTCTGTCACTCTAGACTGCATGTGAGGCATTCTCTGAATTCCTCTCAGTGCTCTCCTTTCTCAGTAATTCCCTGAGGAGTTTAGATCATCACCCGGCCAGCAGGACAAGGTGTTTAGCAAATAGAGATAGACACTGATCATTATTCATTTTGCTGCCACTAAATGCTTTTGTTTGCTTTATGTGAAGCTAAAAATCCCCTGGACTACCAATACAACTTTGACAGCAAAGGGGGATCTTCAGTTCAAGATTAAAACAAATAAATGTAGGACTCTGTGCAGTGTTCAACAGCCAGCAGAGTTTTAAGTGCTGGTGCCTAGAGGGTGTTCAGCTACCAAAGGCAGGATCCAGGTACCAAAACAGAGGGTTTGTGTCTATCTGAGGTGTCTTTAAGTCCCCTCCATGGCTTGCACTTTTGTCTTCAGGAACTCCAGGAACCAGTCCTGTCACATCTGCCAGCTGATGTCTTAGGTATCCTGGGATATCTCAGATAGCAAGAGGGGCTCTTGTTTATGGAATCAAATCCTGCTCAAAAGTGCCCAGTTCAGAGAACTGAACTGCCTTTCACCCACTACTGACTGCAGCAACCTGCTCTAGTGGAAGCAGCCACTCTGCCCTGCACACAATTGTTGTCTAAATCCAAAACAGACTTTCAGCTCTGTAAGGAATTCCTTGCACCAAAAAGGGTCTGACGTCTTTTGGAGGCAACTTGAGCCCTGAAATGCTGTACTGGGTATTGTATATGTTGTTAGTCAATGGTGTGAAATAGATGCTTCAGGATTAATTTTCTCCCACATATTTCAGACATCTGTTTTTGCAGAGAGCCCTAAAGGGTCTTTTCCTACAGCATAGCCTGTGGATTTTTTTTTTTTTGAAATCTCCCTGAGCAAAACTGTTCATTTTTAATGAAATTTGTGAGCATAAGTCTTAGAAGTGTAATGACATGAAGTTTATATCATGGAGTTACAGGATTTTTGTGGAGGATGAAGTAGATTGGGATCAAGGTGGAGATTTTGTGATCAGCTCTTCCTCCTATGAAGCCCACCAGGCTGAAGTAGTTACACTTAAAGAAGTCCATGGTCATAATATAAGAATTCATGAACATCTTCTGCACAGGCACATTGGTAAGGAATTTTTCTTTCCTTTTTCTGAGAGTTTTCTTCTGAAATATTGACTTTCCATTTCATATCTCACCAAGATCAATTTTACTTCCTTGAGGTATCTCAATTTCTCTCTCCGTACACTTTTTTCCTTGCTGATTCTAACATGAATTTCTGTGAATAGAATCAATTCAGTGCTGAATTGTTTGGGAAAACTTTCTGGTGTTTTGAATTGAACTGGATCACAAGGATAGAAAGTAACTGAAATTTTAAAGAAAAAAGAAATGCAGGATTTTAGGCCCTTTGCACAATTTCTATGGCATGTCAAAAACCTGGAAAAGAATTAAACCCCACCCTTTTCTCAAATTTCGAAGTAATTATATTCATAAAGTTTCAAGTAGAAAATTTAGTCAAGTCCATGGCACGAAGTCAATTATTTCTAAACTAATATCTAAATAAACATAAAATCTGCATATAGCTCTATTTTCTGTGTAGTTTGCATGGGATCTATATTTATGTGGAAAAAGAGATGCAGTGTTGGTAATTGTTTACTTCTATTTCAGCCTATAAAGTAAATTTATTACTATCTATTTAACAAAAACAAAAGAATTTTATTAAGAGGTCAAAATCTGAGCCTTCAAACCGAGGATTTTTTTTGTGCATATCAAAGTTTTTTTAATTTGATCTTTATTCCAGCCAATAGGCACATAAATGAGTATAATGGATAAAAAGATCCAGAAATATCATGTTTTAAATGGTGAATGTTTAAATGGCTGTGCCAGTAATCAAAGCTTTACTTGGAACTGAGCTCTGTTCTGCAATTATCCACAGCGTTAATCAACAGTAGCCTTCATGGCACAGTTTTTATGACAATTGCATTTTTCAAACAAAATGTGCAGTTCAAAGCATAGCACATTTCGACTTCATTTCCAATAGTTTATGCATTTCAGGCCTTTTTAGCTGATGTAGATATAATAAATGTATCATGAGGTGAAATTACTTCTTACACATTGAGTAATGCAGCAGTTGTTAGATACAGCAGAAAAAAGGATTGATGGGACAGTTAAAAGGTAAATACTGGGTTCCACCTGGGCAAATGTAGATATCTGCAGTAAATGTTCACACATGAGCCAGTCACTCTCAGCTCCCTTGATAATTAAAGCAGAAAAATACATACAGTAGATACTTCTCACTTGTGTTTCCTCTGCCCCTAAAGCAGGTATATAAAATACACAACAAATTGCACTTTAGATTCACCCATTTCTCTCGATCATGCATAAAACCAGTTTGGATAACTAAATCACATCTGCAGGTGTGTAAAGTCATCTGAGATTAATCCAAGCTAGACAGCTGCATAAACTTGTGCAAAAGTCTCCTTTAGAAAGGCATTGAAAAAACGTATTTTAAAATCCTTTTTGAAAGCACACACAAGCCAGACTCTGTAGCAAAGAGGTTTTTGGCATTGACATTAGTCTGATCCTGAGGAAAATTCATGGAGATCAACTCTGCAGTGCACTGATGAGTAACTCCAACACACAGAGCTTATAAAAAATGAAGTGTGAACCTGTTCATTGCTTTGGCACCTGCACACCACAGGGGAAAGGTTTAGCACCTTCTTGTTCTAAAAATGAGATATCTTGGTAAAATATCAGCGCGTGGTGAATATTTGATGGGCAGGTGGCCTTTCTGGTTTTGTGTTGATGCACGTAGATTGTGCTGGGGGTGAAACGCACCTGAATGTCAGTGCAGATTCTGCAGAGGAGCTGTCAGGATTTATGTCCCTCAAAGCACTGGTTTATAGGTATGATAGACACTTATCACATTTGCTTTCCTGAAACTCCCCAGGGCGTCCCCATGACACAGAAGATGGCAGACGCATCTCTTTGGCTGCGGAGGTTGGGCTCCTAACTCGGAATGTGCAGATCCAGTCGGATGTGGCTTGTGCTGGGAGGATGCTGGTGGGACACTTCACAGACTCCAGCGGGAGGGAGTTTGAAGGTGATTGAGATTCACCTGTCCTCGTCAACCACACCGGTTCTTCCCAAGAAAGAGGTGCAGGAACATGTGTATCAATTCACATGTGCCTTGAAATCAGAACAAACTGACTGTCAGCAAGTGTGAAACATGAGCACCACTAAAAATTCATAAATATGGAAGATATTTTAGGAGGGGCTGATCCGTGTTTTGTGGGGTTTTACTATGACTTTGCATATATTTATTAACAAATACCCATCACTACAATACACTCACAAAGTGCCTGCTATTTTATGTCTGAGTGTTGTTAACATGGCTGTCCTTTCCTGTTCTTAAATAATATAAGCTTTTATTTCACTCCTGTTATCTCATTGCAGGTGCACTTCAACTCTTAAATATCCAGTTTTTGAACTTTGGGCCTCCTCAGCTTTCTGCCATTGAATTCAGGAATGTATCCCAGGAGTCCTCAGTGGTGTCATCCAGCATTAGTGGCAGCTGTGGAGCCGGCATTAAAGAAGTCATGAGCAGTGGGATCTTGTTGCACAATAATGTGATGTTCAACACCACTGGACCTGGCATTGATTTGGAAGGGAGAAATCACTCTCTCATCAGGAACCTTGTTATTCTGAGCAGGCAGCCAGCAGGTTCATTAAACTGGGTTGCTGGCATCAAGGTGAACCTGGCCACCAGTGTCTCCCTTCGTGGCAATGCTGTGGCAGGATCTGAGAGAATTGGCTTCCACATTGGGGGCCAAGAGTGTTCACTAGATGGAGAATATTGCAGTGGAAATGTGGCCCATTCAAGCCTCCATGGCTTTCACCTGTACCAGGAAGATGGATTTCAGACCTGCACTAGAATCACAGGTTTTCTGTCCTATAAGAATTATGACTATGGTGTCATGCTCCACCTTGGAGGCAGCGTTATCGTGGAAAACGTGGTGCTGGTGGACAACACCGTGGGACTCCTGGCAGTGGTGCACTGTGTCTACGCCGAGCAATGCTACATGGGGAAAAAATTCATAGAACTTAAAAACTCCATCATTGTCGCAACGAGCTCGACTTTCGACTGCCTCAGAGACAGGATCAAGCCTCGCTCAGCTGACCCAACAGCCCAGGACCGACCCCCACGCTACCCTCTAAGAGGCCGTGTTGGGATTTTATGGCCCACATTTACCACTGTTCCCAGCCAAAGGCCAGAGGATCCCTGGCACAAAACTGGGCATTGCCCAAAAGCCCTGGGAATCATGAAGCTGAAAGGTTGGTCTTCTGCTTCCACTGGCCAGGCTCTTCTGTCACTGTTTTTCTTCACTAATTTCATTTTTCCAGTTGAAGTTGCAGCCTCCCATATATGGACATGTTGGAGAAATCAGAGCCTCAGTGAAACTGATAACAGAATTCTTCTACAACTTGATGCAGTTTAATTAAGAAAAAATATTATTTGATATTTTTCACTTCCTAAATCTACTGCAGGATAATTGTTGCCCATAGAAGCTGTGGCTGCCCCATCCCTGGAGGTGTTCAGGGCCAGGTTGGACAGGGCTTGGAGCAACCTGGGATAGTGGAAGGTGTCCCTGCCCATGGCAGGGTGTTGGAATGAGATGATCTTTAGTTTCCCTTCCCACTCAAACCATTTTTGGATTCAATGATTCAATGATAATTATGCCCTGTGGTAATGTATATTCTACCTCACACATACCTGCCTTTTGTGTTACATTTCCAATTGATTCATCTCTCCAACCCACAGTTACTTCTACCTAAATAAAGACACCAAATTTGAGAAGTATCACACTTAGTATAGAAGTGTCACAGAACATAATAACTACAGCTCACAGAAGCAATTATGACCTTTATTGGTCTAAGGGGTTGCACAGAGGAATAGAGGTCTGTTATGTATCCTGGATCTTTGTTTCAAATGAATTTTTCAGTCCCCAGAGCAATATTTGCATATAGCAGAACCCTCATAGCTAGTTGCAATGGTGGGATCTAAATACCTCACTGCTTTTCATGTCTTTATTCCTCACTGCTACTAACTTTTGCAAGAAAATTCATTATCCTCGTTTTACTGCAGAATAAGAGAGATCAAGAAAGACAAATAGAGTTGCACAGTCTCACAAAAAATTCATGGCAAAATATGGATTTTGGAGCTGCACAAGAGTTGGGTGCCAGAGCCAAGTATGTGTCATCACACCCTGCTTGTCTTATATTAATCTCTGGCAAGTAGAAAAACCATCCAAGGCAGGTTGTTATTTAACTGGTTCTTACTTATTCAAATGAAAATATATTAAGTACTCTTGCTTTTTCTTTTCTTTCTCAGTTACTATTTCCTTTGATTTCATTTCCAATGGGTCTGACTTGGTTTGTGTCAGCTTAGGATATAATTTGGCTATGGAGTATTCTAAAGCCACATGAAGATCTATGAACAATGCTATTACTCTGATTTTAAAATAATTTGTGCAGATATATATGGGAGCAATTTGACATGGAAAACATCACAGGAAGAAAAAACCTTTCCTATTTCTAGTTATGGCACTCTTTTAACGACTTTTCCTTGCTTGATCTTCTCTTAATCCCTGGCAGAAGTCACCTTTACTGGTTTTACAAAGAGCTGCTACAGTGAAGACAGGGATGTCTGTATCATGTCAAATGCTGATCATTTGGGCATCATGCCTCTCATCACAGCAGAGACATCAAGGATGTTACATGTCAGTGAGAAGAACAAGTTCTACTTTCATCCAACAAGGTAAAATGCTTCATTCTGAACTATCTTTTTTTTTAAAAAAAACCCCAAACACCTTCAGCTTTGGAACTATGCTCCCCTCATCTCTGCTCTTGTACTGCTTCTGTCTGACAAAAATGAACGAGCTCCGACATCAAGCAAACATGCACAGAAAATCTCAAATGCAGAAAAAGAAAAAAAAAAGGAAAAACACCACCAAATTTAGTTTAGGGCAATCTTTTATAATTTTTGTTTCAAATTCCATCAAGGTGCATCTCCAGACCAATCCTCTTGGATTTCTCCTTTTCCTGACATTTGTGTAGCAAAACAAGCCTCACATATCCCATTTCTTAAGCCCCCATCCCGAGCATCTCTGACTTCTCAGCCTCAGGCTTCAGAAAATGTCAGGACCTCCAGGAAAAAACCCTGAGACAGGGAATGTCCTTTTGGTCGGGGAAGCGTGGCTTGATTTGTGCCTGCGAGATCACATCAGAAATGTTGATCAGTACCAGGCAGGCTGTGAGATGTCAAATGATTGCCAGAACTGCTCCTGCCCAGGGAGAATATCATCTGTGAGTATTGAGGAGGGAGGGGAGAACTTCATCTGTAACCTTAAGTCACTGCTGGTTGCAGTGGTTTAGACATACCACATCCAATGGAAACCACATGCCTATTTATTTATTGCAGTCACTGAACACAATACAGAGGCTATGTCAGGAAAGCCTTGAAGTAGCAAAAAAGATTCCAGCATGGACTCCACTTGCCAGTCAAAAATAATTGGAGGTGTCCCACACTGCTATGTTTAGAGCCCCTCCAGCCTTCTGCCAGAATTTCTTATTTTATTCTATATTTTTGCTTTTTGCTCTGGGCATTAGTTTGCGTGTAGATTTCTGAGCCCTGTCCAGCTTGTCAGCTCCCATTATGTTTCACTCTTGTATCCATCCCACAATATTCTGCTGGTGGTGAGCTGCTGAATACCCAGTCCAGTGCAAGACCTGGTGGTTTTCAAATATGAGGAATGCACATGGATTACTGAATGCTTCCTCGGGAGACTGCTGAGCCTCTGAGGGTGGTTACATCTCCCAGTGCTCCTCGTGCAATATCCGCATGCATTTATTTAGTCCACCTCTGCAGCTACTGTGCTTGATCCAGGCTGTGGCTGCATTGCTCTGCTTCACCATCCTGAAGGGATATCGTGATCGATGTGTCCTGTCAAAGAGAAGATGAGCATTGCCTTGGAGCAAGAGAGGAAATAGAAACATCAGGGAATACAGCAAATCCATGAAGCACTTTTATTGTCCTGCTGGTAGACCTAACCAGCAGAAATGCTGGATCTGCTGAGAGATGGTCAAGAACTGAACTGTCAGGATCAGAGGAGGTCTTTGTTCTCTGCCTCTTTTGAGCTGGGTTGACTGGGGGAATTGGCCTTTTTGTTCCTCTGCCCTTACTGCAAATCTCTGCCTATACCTGTTTGCCCCATTCAAGGTACTAGCAATCGGGTTTTCTCAGCCTGAGACCAAAAAATTCTGCATTTTCTTCAAGGCTTAATGTGAATCCATGTAGCAATCTGAAAATGTCTCCATGGACTTCTCTGGAGTACAAGTATTTTTATTGTGTTGATTTCTGCCATGGGCGTGAGATGCTCAGATCAGCAGTTCCTTTAAGGTGTGTTGAACCTTTAGTCAATCTGCAATTAAAAGCAATTCAGCTCACTACACTTTAGTGATCCAAAAACTAGACATGTGATGATCCAAACACACTGTCCTGTAGTCGATATAGACCCTTGTTTAGGAAATGATTCATCTCAACTGTCCTATATTTGTCTCAGATGAGATGAGTTCCCCTCAACAATCCTGTCTTATTACAGGTACCTTCCTCTGTGGCAGCCACTCTTTAATGACCTACATAGAAATTTATAGGCTTTTCTGGCTGTTCCAAGCCACCAACAATAACATTACCTTCCCTACCTATCAGTGTACAAACCTCTGAAGACACCATGCTCCCCGAAAAGAGATGCAAAGGCTCAAGAAAAGTCCTTTTCAAGGATTTGGATGGAGGTGTCCTGGATCTAGAACCACCTGTCTCTGTTTTCCCAAAGTCAGAATTTGAATGGACGCAGCTCTACTCAGAAGCAGGTAAGTGCCCCTGTGCTGGTGGGAGCGTTTGCAAAGTCATGCCGACATTTGAGCCATGAGGTGTGACTTTCACTGAGATCTGCATCTGAGGTTGAGGTGATGGTGGTCCCAGTTGTGTGCTTCCTTTCCAGGCTGGATGTAGTGAACTGTGCTGTAGAGGTCTGGGGTGACTCTGTGCAGCTCTGTGTCCCCCACTTCCACTCTGCCTTGCAGAATCATTGCACCTGGCCTCTTTAGCCCCCTTTAGGGTCTGATTCACTAGATTGGATGGTAGACAGTAATTCCTCCCTGTGAGGGTGCTGAGGCCCTGGCACAGGCTGCCCAGAGAAGCTGTGGATGTCCCATCCCTGGAAATGTTCAAGGCCAGGTTGGATGGAGCTTGGAGCAACCTGGTCTAGTGGAAGGTGTCCCTGCCCATGGCAGGGGGTGGAATGAGATGATTTTTAAGGTCCCTTCCAACCCAAACCATTCCGTGATTTGGTGATTCCACCTGCCCCTTGCAAAGTCCTCTGAGAGCATTAAGGGACACGTGCCATGAAAACACCACACAACTGCAAAATAATATCAATGACTGGCCCCACAAGGATTTTCATCCACATCCCACTGAGGAGATAATCAAGCTGAAAACCCACTCCAGAAGTTTGACAACCCCTCTCTGTTAAAAAAAGGCCCATTTTCTCAGTAACCACTTTCTGAAGGCTCCCACAGCAAGGCTCCATTCTTTTCCTGATTAAAACTCATCTTTCTGATTCCAAATTTACTCTTTAATTACAATTAGTGTTCCCTGCACCTGCTGCTGATGGTGGCCATTTTGCTGTAGAGATGCATAGTTTGTGACTCTGCCGGTATGAGAGACTGATGGGAGGGACTGTAATTAATCCTGTTTTCCTTCACACTCTAAAACTGATTAAACACATGAAGAACTTTAATCTTTAAACACAATGTGTAAGGCTTTTTCTCAAAGGATCCCACTCTAGCTGGCTGCTTACAGGGTTGATTAATGTGTTGTCTAGATGCAAACACTGATTTTTAGTGTACCTTTTCCACCCTAATTATGAATCACATCCAAGCACTAATGCTCTGGCGCTATTACTACTTAGCACCTGCATATTAATGACTACATTTGCATACAAAACCTGGATTTTATTCAGATTCCCACCATTTTTAGCACATCCTAGCACACAGTCATATGTGTAAGAGGAATCCCCATCATCTAAAGCGCACTGAGGGTGCAACCTTCACTCCACAGGGTTTATCTCCATGTGTAATGGAGGTAACATCATATGGTAAATGTTGCGTGCCTCTGGGGCTATGATGAAATTGCTGTGTTTTCTTTTTGCTGCCCAAATCTGAACGGGGGTATTTTCCCCCTTCCTTTCACAAATGTGTGTTAAATTCCTCTGCATTTCTCGTTCTGACCTGAGGTTCCTTTTGTCTCAAGGTTGATATTTGGAAAGGCAGAGCTTGATGATAAGGTGAATTCATGGTTGCCTTCTTCCCTTCTCTCCCTCCTCCTTCTCCTTCTGGAAAGATGTAGCACTGAGTATTTTTCACAGTGCAATGCAGGCTCCCAGGATAGACAAAGTGGAGAAAAAGCTCAACTTTCCCATTCCCACTGATCTTCTGCCAGCAGGACCAGGGCACGTATCATCCCCCTGTGCTGGGCACTGATGAGACCAAACCTCGAGGCCTGTGTTCAGTTTTGAGCTCCTCACTGCAAGAAAGACATTGAGGGGCTGGAGTGTGTCCACTGAAGGGAAAGGAGCTGGGGAAGGGTCTGGAATATAAGTCCTATGTGGAGCAGCTGAGGGAGCTGAGGTTCCTTAGTCTGGAGAAAAGAAGGCTCAGAGGGACTCTCTACAACTCCCTGAAAGGAGGTATCGGCCTCTTCTCCCAGGAAACTAGTGATGGGTCAAGGAGACATAGCCTCAAGTTGCACCAGGGATGATTCAGGTTGGATATTAGGAAAAATTTCTTCCCAGAAAGGGTGGTCGGGCATTGGACCAGGCTGCCCAGGGCAGGAGTGAGGCCACCATCCCCAGAAGCATGAAGAAAACCAAGTAGATGTGGCCCTCTGTGATACGGTTTAGTGGGAATGGTGGCATTCATTCAGTCTGGACTTGATGACCTTGGAGATCTTTTCCAGCCTTAATGATTCTGTAGGGCCTGATTCCACCTTGGCATGACAGGGGCAAGGCTTCAAGGCCAGTGACGATGGTGGTGTCATACAATTATAAAATCATAGGATGGCTTGGAAGGGGCATTGGAGCTGGATGATCTTTAAGGTCCGTTCCAACCCAAACCACTCTATGATTTTATGATTCTGTGATACAGATATATCTATATTTATGTTCAATTCAAGCTTCCAGTTTGGCCAATCAGATTGAAATTGTCCCCTACCCATTTTTAGATACTCTGATTACTTCATGGAGAGCAAACCAAAACACTCAATACACCTCAGGGACGCAAAAGCCATGGAGGTGTTTTACCAGAATAAGGAATATCACAAGGAAGAGGCTGTGAGAGCCATAACTGGGGCACAGGGGATCATTCCGAATGATATTAATGCTCCTGAACTCACATGATGTCTTTTATTGAAGGTGCAATTGGTATAGAATTTATGAAAATTATTATTTCTATACCCACTTTTTTTTCCTTCTTTGTTTTCTCAAACTTTTACCGCTGAGTTCACTCTTTGCTCATAGACCAAGCTTTTTCTTGTGACTTTCTGAAGAAGCAGAATCATTCACTTCAAAATGAAGTTTTCGTTTTCTGGATAAACCACAGAATTCAGAAAAAAAGAACAAAATAGGAGGGAACAGATCCAAGACTTTTGTTGCTATTATTATTTCTACTGCAAGAAAAAAAGAGTAACAACAAAAGTGGGTTTGAGTCCAACAAAGCATAATTACTTTTTAATATGAGAGTCCTTTTTAATCTTTTTTTTTTGTCTTTTAAATATAATGCTGCAAAAGTTTTAAATTAAATGTTTTCCAACACCCTCCTCCCTAAATAATTTATGAGGAACTTTCAAAGTACTATTTTTCAAATTATCCAAAACAATTTAATGAGTTTAACATGAATTTATAATTATTTAAATCTCTTTGAGCTGCCATTTTTGGATGACAAAATGTTTTTCTCCTAAAACTCATGTCTAGAGCAAGCCTCTTGCAAAAGAGCTTGGGGCCAGGCCTGGAGCACTAAATGGTTCCATGATACAGGAAATACCAGAATCATAAGCTGTTAGGCAGATTTAGCTATAAACAGGAGTATCTTATTGAGGAATTAAGGATAAGTGAACAGTTTGTGTATTCAACTGATTCTTCTGTCCAGGTTAAAACCCCAGCTCCATGAAGGGCAGCTGATACAGCTATCTTTGTGTAGTTAAGGCTCAGCCTTTAACACTTTTTGCAGGGTTCATAGGACTCTGTTATCACAGTTCCTCACATCTGTAGTCTGTGATGACTCTTAGAGACATAGAAGTTCGTTGTCTTCCCTTGGTGGAAATATATCTGAGGCCCTGAAACGGGTAGAAGATCCAGCTGTCCCCACTTCTGTTGTCTCCAGTGTTGTCATAGAACCATAGAATTTAGAATGGTTTGGGTTGGAAAGGACCTTGGTGATCATCTCATTCCATCTCTTGTCATGGGCAGGGACATCTTCCACAAGAGTTCACTAATGTCCTCTCCAGTGAGCAAAGAGAGATTGACCCATTAGGTGGGTAATACACAGAATTGGAGAGATGAAACCAAGTCTTTCAAGTTTTAGTCTAGAGCCTGCAGACATATGTTTTCTTCCTGCTGACAGATACATTCTAGTTGTTCTTTAAAGCAATTTGGACTGAAAAATCATAAAATCGTAAAGCAGACCAGATTGAAAGTAGACTCAAAAGCTCATATGGTCCACCCTTTTGTGGGAAAGGAGCATTATCTAGCACCCTGTAAACCTGCATTTTGAAAACCTCAAAATGAGGATGTGATGGAGACTCTACCACGTCCCTGGGGAGGTTGTTCCAATAAACCACAGAATCACAGAATGGTTTGGATTGGAAGGGACATTAAAGATCACCTCCTTCCATCCCCCTGCCATGGGCAGGGACACCTTCCACCATCCCAGATTCCTCCAAGCCCCGTCTAACCTGGCCTTGGGCACTTCCAGGGATGGGACAACTGCAATTATAAATAAGCAAACAAAAAAATTACAGTTGTGTTGTTTTGGGTTTTTTCAATTATTCTTAAAAGTAACCCCAGAGAATTTTTTTTAATTGACTCAGCTCTAGAGTGAATCTGTTGGTCAGAGGATCAGTGTGTTGTGGACAACTGAACTTTTTATCTGACCAGCAAATCATTGACATTATGTTTTCTTGTGTCATTTTCAATCTAGACAAATCCAAAGATGTGAAATTGCTCAGTAGTCTTGCTTGCTCTCTAGATGTAATCAGTACATTTTCTAAATCACAAAGAGGAAAGTGTTTAGTATGTAAATGCTTATCTGAAGCAAGTTATGCAGACATTTAACACCCAGTTTTATCAAAAACTATTGCCAAAAACTCTTTGAAATGTAACATTGAAGTTAAAAGTCATAAATGAATATGCAGAAGTTTGCTGGTTTAATCAGAAATACGATAAAATGTCAGATCTAGGTAAAACCAGTCCAAAATAACTTGGGGCATGGGTTGAAGATTTTTGTACAATTTTCTTTCTTCTGGTAATTTTAATTGTTGAATAAAAATCTCAAATGATAGTTGGGGAAGTGTAGAATTTTGAGACACAGCCTGGCAGCATAAGTTAGGACTAAAGCTGGGTGAAAATGTTGCACCATAAAAATTTAATATTCCAAGGACTACGATTAGTCACAGTAGCTATGCATACTCATATTCAGTAATTAAAGATGTCTGAGAAGAGAATGCAGGTTTGGTAGATCTGCAAGGAATGATACAATGCAATATCAGCATTGCTCTCCTCTGGATCTTTTTGTGTTGTTGCTGTTTACAAATAGAAATTTGTTTTTTTCTGCAATAAATGGCCCATGCAAAATGGGTTGGAAGTAGCAATGGAGGACATTAAAAGAGCTCTTACCAAGCTATTGTTTTATAAAAACCAAACCTAATATGATAAGAAAATGCTAGTAATTCTTAATTTTCCTGAAAACACATCTCTGGTAAAGATTTCAGCAGACCTTAATTAACTTGAGACCAAAGCAGAGAATAAAGTTGGGATGATTTTTGTAGTGCTCATAGGAGAACAAATTTTAAAGTAATCCAAAGGGAAATTAAGTTATTTTTTATATCTTTGATGTCTATGTGGTGGCTCATCAGGGGTGAGATGGTTGAACACACTGAATTAAAGAATCGGCTCTGCCAACTGCAGTACAGCAGAGTGAGGCACAATTCAGTGGGTGGAGAATCCACTGGCTGGAAAAGAAGAGAGGACAAGGAATGGCTTTAAACTGACAGAGGGCAGGTTTAGATTGGAGTTATGGAAGGAATCCTTCCCTGTGAGGGAGGTGAGGCCCTGGCACAGGTTCCCAGAGAAGCTGTGGCTGCCCCTGGATCCCTGGAAGTGTCCAAGGCCAGGTTCAATGGTGCTTGGAGCAACCTGGGATAGTGGAAGGTGTCCCTGCCCATGGCAGGGGCTGGAACTGGATTATCTTTTTGGAGTCTTCCAACACAAACCAGTCTGTGATTCCATGATCTGGATGCCACCATGAGACTTTCTTAGGGGACAGCTCTGCCAAGGAAAACCACTCCTCTGCATGATTTTTTCTGGAAAATTGTGGAGGAAGTGAAAAGAGTTGGGGATGTAGCAAACAAGGTCAGCACTGGGGCTGAGGTGGCCATGCCACATCTCCATTTTGAAATACTATAAATTGCTTTCCCTCACACTCACCTGTATTTCAGTCTCTAAAAAACAGCTATTTTCCTTTTGCAGGGATGCTTTTTTCTTAATTCTGAAGCTAGGATGTGGGAGATGAATGACATTATTCATTTTCCATGTGATCAGCACAGAGCGATGTATATACACACACACATTATATATCTGCATATGTACAATTGTATAAGCCTATCAAACCTTATTTCCTTGTTCCCATCAAATAAGGGTATCAAATTCTTTTCTCCTGAGGAAGCCAAAAAAACCTTGGGCAAACCCAACCCTTTTGCACATTTATTGCTGTAAACGGAGTTTAGCTTTTTGTGCCACCCTTTCTGCTTCTTTTCTAAATTCCTCAGGTTCTTTCAAACAGTCATGCACTGATGTTTAGCTGCATAAAATGTAAAATATGTATACATAACTATTAGGAATGATTATCCAAATGAATTTTGGAAAAACTGATTATGAAGTCAGGTCCCTGACAATGGGAGATAACCTTGCCCCTTAGGATAGCAATCCTTTTTGAAGATGTGCCAACAAATAGTTTGTGCCTACACTTGCAATCAGAAACTCTTGGCTTCTCCTTTTAGCCTTAATCCCTGAGGATAAAAGAGCAGGTTTTTCATTTTCCAAACTCAATTCCTGTATTTAAGGATCTATTTAGAAAAATGTCACCATTTTTAGAGTTTGTGAAATCTCAGAGAGCCTGTTTGCTTCCCCGGGGGCTCAGTGCCCCCAAAACACCACATCACCTTCATTTAGGATTCTAGTTATGGATTTGAAACCCACCTCTCTCCCTTTCTGTATATAAATGTTGTCTGCAACCCAAGCATAAGGATTTTTATCATTGATACAATGAGGCTTTTGTTTCAGTGTAGTGGTTCTTAATTTGTGATTCATAAAGCATTGGTGGTCCATGAAACCTGAACAACTGTTGGACACCCCACTCATGGATTTATTTAGGAGCCTGACAGTTAAAGGTGAAAAACATTATTAGGCATGTGGAAAAGAGGAGATTTGTAGAATGGCTGGAAAAGTTGGGTCACTCAGTCTTGAGGAGAAGAAGTGGATAAGAGACTTAGGAATTGCCTTCAAAAATACGGAAGACTGCTGTGGAGCAGAGAGAAATAAATTGCTCCCCAAGTCTGTGCCATCAGAAATAATGGACTGAAGTTTCATCAGGAGGATTTTAAGTGTTGGGAGGAAATGTTGAAATAAAGACAAAGAAACATGGGTGTAGCTTGCCTGAGTGAGTTGTAGAATCCTTATCAGTGGTAACATCCTTAGATAATCAGACAGAGCTGACTTTTCCTGAGTGGGCGGAGGATGGATCAAAAAAAGTTCAAATGGTCATTTTTGCACCTATTTTCAAAATTCTGAAAGGATGCCCATGACCTTCAGGAATCTTTGGGGTCTGACTGGTTTAAGGGGCACAGGCCAGGATGTTTTGGGAGAAAGATTTGGTAATTAGGACTTTCTAAATGCTTCTGATTAAGACAAAGACTGACCCCTGGGGAGGAAAGAGAGGTGGTCTCCCAACCCATGTGCTCAGTTCCTGTTGTATGGACTGCCTGTTCTCGTGGAATGCCAATAAGCTTTAAAGGCTGTACAATATGTAAGGGTAGGGATGAGTCCCACAGAAAATGGTGCACACGGTCTGAGTGGAGTTTACAGTGCCAGGGAAACAAAACTGCCACAGGTTGCCCAGAGAAGTTGTGAAACCCCACCCCTGGAAATGTTCAAGACCAGGCTGGGTGAGGCTGGGAGCAACCTGGTCTAGTGGAAGGTGTCCCTGCCCATGCAGGGGGTTGGAACGAGATGATTTTTAAAGTCCCTTCCAACCCAAACCATTCTACGAATCTATTCCTGATCTGGGACCTCTCCTCAAAGCTCAGTTGCTCAGACAACCTTCATATTCTCCCAAGGAACTGTCTCATTCTTATTTATCATTCCTGCCTTGGTGATGCCCACAAATTTGGGTCAGGCGTTGGGTTTCATTCCTACAATATAGCACCCAGAAACTTGTCCAGCATCTTCTGGAAGAATCACAGAACAATTTGGGTTGGAAGGGACCTTAAAAATCATCTCTTTTCAACCCCTTGCCATGGGCAGGACACCTTCCACTATCCCAGGTGGCTCCAAGCACCATCCAACCTGGACTTGAACACTTCCAGGGATCGTGCAGCCACAGCCTCTCTGGGCAACCTGTTCTAGGGCCTCACCACCCTCACAGGGAAGAATGTCTTCCTAATACCCAATCTAAACCTACTCTCTTTCAATTTGAATCTATTCCCCCTTGTCTTGTCACTTTATGCTCTTGTCAATGTTCTCTCTCCATCTTTCTTGTTGACTCACTACAAGCACTGGAAGGCCACAATTAGGTCATCCCAAAGCCTTTTCTTTTCAGGCTGAACAATCCCAATTTTCTCAGCGTTTTTGCATAGCAGAGGTGTTCCATCCCTCTGATAATCTCAGTGCCTCCTCTGGACTTGCTCCAACAGGTCCATGTCCTTCCTGTGCTGGAAATCCAGGGCTGGAGGCAGCTTTGCAGGTGGGGTCTCTCCTGAGTGGGACAGAGAGGCAGGGTCACTTCCCTTGCACTGCTGCCCACACTGCCTTTGATGCAGCTACTGCAGAAGCTGCTGATATTAATAATCAAACCAGAATGTGTCAGGAGAAACAGAGGGAAATGGAGAAGTGAGTTGTTCCAGTGAGGCAGTGATGGAGCCGAGGACAGTATCTACATGGAACAGCCTCTCCAGGCTTGCTGGCTGTTACCTTTAAGGAAGCAAGATGGTTGTGTTTATGTAATTAAAAAAAAAAAAGAAAAAAAAAAGAAATGTGAATTGCATCCTGCAAGCATAACCATATTATTTCCCTTAGATCTTAGAGACATATCTATAATCCAACCAAACTGCTGAGTGGGAGTTTGTGGAGCTTTACAGGGGAAGCACCGCATTTTGCAACAATTAATTTTGCAGAGGAAGCAGCCTGTTTAAAGACGCCTGCAGCAGTCACTAAAATATGTGTTGTTTTTCAAGGCCACCAGACACACAGTTGGCTAGGTTGGCTAATAAACAAAACAACAATGCAAAAAAAACCAGCCTCGTGGGGTTTGCAGGAAGAAGGGATGAGAAATAAAATGAGTAATGCTTACCTGCTAGGGGTGGGTGAAGACTATAATTGTTTAGCCCCCAGCAGATCCCTGCAAGGGTTAAAAATGACAAAGATATTAGTTGGTGACTGCTAAGATTGTTGGTTTGGAGCTTTGGGCAAAACACAGACTGTTATTTACCGGACTTGGTCGATTTACTTCTTAATGCAATAATGACCTGTGAAATGAAACGTGAGCTAGACAATTGTTCCTCATTGTTTCCAGTAAAACATCCTTTCATACCCCATTAAACCACCATTAATTCCATTTGAAAGAGAAGCAGGCACAAACACCAAGGGATATCTCTTCTTTTCCTCTTTTCCTCTCTCTGGGGGACTGATCAAGGCCTGTGGATGGAAAAGCAGCTTTCTAACCCATTTTAGAGGGAGTTGGGCATCTTGTGTGGGACAGGTTTCTGAATGAACACCACAGAGATCTACTGGATTGGCACCCGGTGGATCACATTCCTGAGTTTTGCAGAATGTATCAGCAAATCTGGCAAACACAGTCAATTTATTGGTGTTTATACATCAGGTTTCTGTCTCTTTTTTAAGGCTGGCTTTCTTCAAGCATGAGGTTTATGTAATCGTGCAGTATATGTGCAGATATATTTGTACATAGTTTCCCTCCAAGTCCTTTTGAACACATTTTTAATTTTAAGTAAAAGTAGTAAATTGATAAGTCCTCAAGGTAATAGATACCAACAGGTTAAAAAAAAGTTTCAGTCTGTGAAGAAAAACTCTATGAGTGAACCTCTCTGTCCCCCTAAAGTTGGTTATCCATTTGGAACCCATTTCTTGGCTACCAAGAAATGTTCTCTGGAGAGAAACTCCAGTTTTGTATCTCAAATAAAGGAAAAACTTTTGCACACTGGTTAATGCCCAGAAATCCAGGCACAGCTCTGTAGTAAAGTTCTGGTCCCACTTTGCATGGCACTGGTTTCTTTACCTCCTGATTCTCCTCTGCTGTGGCATTGAAAGATGCGTTGATGTTGCACTGAGGGACACGGTTTAGAAGGACTTTGTGGTGTTACAGTTGCACTTGATCTCAGAGGTCTTTTCCAAAGCCAGACTTCCACAGCCTTCCCAGTCAGTAACCAAATTGTCTCCTGGGTGCCATTTGACCTTCCCTTAAACCTCGACCAAGGCATTTAATCAGTTCTTTGGCAGGTGTTGCCCACCTTGATCAGTGCCCTTGATCCAAGAGTACCCCTGATTTCATGCAATCATTTTGACAGCCCATACTGTAATGTTCCATCATATTACCTGCTTTTCACTTGCTTCCACTTTTATATTTTATTTTATTTCATACTCTATACTTTTATGTTATTTGCCACACTAGATGCTTTTCTTTTTCCCCTGATAGATTTATGCCTGGGGAAAGATTTTGTCTGAAAGTTTGCTCTGAAATTCTGTTCAGCTGCAATGAGCAAAATGAAGCTTTCTTTTGATGTGTGTTAGAAAACAAATCTCTAAACTCTAGAACCTATGGGCTTGCAGTAGAGGTTGAAGGTTATCAGGAAAAAATTCTGTGGCCAGTGAATTATTTTCTATCCATGGTCTTTGTGAAAAACAGTGTCCAGAGCTATTTATGAAAATAAACTGCTGAGATTCATTATTTTCTCATGTTCTTTGAAAGATCGAAGCCTTGTCTATCACTTGTGAAAATTTCAGTTCCTGCTCTTCTGCACTGTTTGAAGCACAGACATCAAATGCTTTCCTGAGTATTTGGAGCCTCAGATCCCACATTCTGGTTCCCTTGCATTGCATCTGCTAATTCACAAAAGAATTCTGGGCACTCCATGACCCTTGTTGCTGCCCAAGGGCTGTGTCCCCAGGAGGCAAACATGTGTTGTGTCCTGACTTTACAGACTGGATTGGACAGGAGCCAAGGGATTACACAGACTCCTCTGGGGTGGAATGGAGCAGAGACCTCAAAGTTTAGCCAGCAACAAGTATGGCATCCCCTGAGAAAAAGCTGGTTGGGTTTTGATTCGCCAGCCTTATTATTAAAGCACCTAGCACAGTTTAGCTTGTGTAGTGTTGAGATTTTTTTGTGTGCCTGTATGTGACTCAATGACTATTTGTAAGAGATGGAGAATGAGAAGTGCAAAATCCCTTGTCCCGCATAGGAAGAGCAATGACCCAGGAAAACAGCTTTTTCCTTTCTGTCTAACTCTTCCTACCTAGCCCTGCTCTGATTCAGAGCGAATCACGACGATCTGTTTGTGTGTATGCAAACATTTGTGTTTATATACACACAGGCACTGTCCTCACAACTGTTCTTGGGAGCATTTCATCATTTTTTCCTCTTATCTTCCAAATATTAGCATTTAATGAAATACACATTTCCTTCATTTATCTTGAACCTACTCCAAGGCCAGCAAATACCAGAACCTCAAATGTTATGACAGGATAGATTCTTTATTGGTTTGTTTTCTTTTCATTCTTTCTGTTTTCAATGTGATTTTAAATTTTTTTTTTAAAAAAGATTATAGACCCTTGTGTTTCAGCTCAAGGAACCTGGCTTCCAGTTGAGGTACACAAATATCTCCAAAAAAATGTCCCTGAGACCCATCCAATGCAGACAGCTGTGCAGCAAACAGGAAATTGAGGAAGTCAGGTTCATCAGAGACACAGGATTTCCTTCGTGGATGTTTCAGATAAAGCATCTTTAATTTTTCCATGCTGGATCAGTGCTGTAAAAGAGCCATGAGGAAAGCAGGGGAATTATCGCCCTGTGCTTTGATGTCAGGGATGTGAAAGTATAACTGAAATACAGGTTCTTGTGGGGACCATGACACCTTGGCCATGTTGACATGGCCTCTTCCAAGCAAACTCTGACTTTTCTGTCTGTGGTCCGGGCTGGCAGGACATGAATCAGCTCTGAACCAGGAGCTGTGCCACTGTGACACTGAAGAGCAGAACTGCTAAGGATATCTGAGCAACTGAGATTTGAGGAGAGGTCCCAGATAATGAATATAATCATAGAATTATTTGGGTTGGAAGGCACTTTTAAGACCAGATCTTTCCACCCCCTGCCATGGGCAGGGACACCTTCCACTAGCCCAGGCTGCTCCAAGCCCTGTCCAACCTGGCCTTGGACACTTCCAGGGATCCAGGGGCAGCCACAGCTTCTCTGGGCACCCTGTGCCAGGACCTCACGACCCTTACAGTAAGGAAGTCACTTGATTACCCTGTGAAATGACGTTAATTCTTCTTTTCCCCTCCACTCATTAGTTTGTAATGACTCTTGGCATTTCAGTGTCAGGAACTGCAGAAGTGTCTATGAAGCATCTGGTATGGTGTGATTCCAAACTAGTTTGAGTCTCTTACAAAACACTGGGAAAAATTACATACTAGTAATTACCAGTGTTCCTGTGCCATTACTAACGCAGGCAAGCACTTAAGATTTTGCTTGTGTGACCTTAGCTTGCCTTGCTCTCCTCTTTGTGCTTTTAAGTTTTGACAATCTTTGTCTGCTTTGACTGATTTCATGATCACACTAACAAGCAAGCAGTTTTGACTCATTTGGCCCAAAATGTAATTGCTCTGGAGATGGCTCAGGGCTGTGTGGTAACACGTTTGTATAATAGAGAAGGCTATGGGGAGACCTTATTTTGACCTTTCAGTACTTTAAAAGGAGCTTTTAAGAAAGACTGGGACAGACATTTTAGCAGGTCCTCTTGCACTAGGACAAGGGTTGATGGTTTTAAACAAGAAGGTGGTTGACTTAGATGAGATATAAGGGAGAAGTTTTTGCAATGAGGGTGGTGAAACACTGGCATGGGTTTTCCAGAGAGGTGGTGGCTGCTTCATCCCTGGAAACATTCAAGGTCAGGTTGCACAGGGCTCTGGTGTAGGTGGTCTCAGGTGATATTCTTTAACCATGGGAATAGTGAGACCCTGGCACAGGCTGGCACAGAGAAGCTGTGGCTGCCCCATCCTTGGAAGTGTCCAAGGCCAGGCTGGACGGGGCTTAGAGCAACCTGATCTAGTGGAAGGTGTCCCTGCCCATGGAAGGAGGTTGGAACTGGATGATCTTTAAGGTCCCTTCTAACCCAAAGCATTCCAGGATTCTATGATTCTATGACATGCACACCAAAAATCAGCAGGAAGTGCACAACCATCCATCCCAGTTTCAGCCACAGTGCACTCAGGACAACGAGTTAATAGAGCATTTTAGCGAATGAAGATGCAAGTGTTGAAAGCTTGGGCCAAGAGGTTGCTGCACACAAAAGCTGCATTTCACAAGTTAATTACTGAGGCAAAACATGCAAAATCTCCATTTGTAAAGCATAGCTTTGACATGGATGTCATCACTCTACCAAAGTTCAAAGCTCATGTGGTTGACACTATGTGCACCATGGGGTTCTCGGGGTATGTAGCATGAGTATAATATAATGCTTAGTTGAAATAATTAGTTTAAAAGAACATATTTATTTCCTAGTGAATTTTTGGAGAAGCAGGTCAGTGCTTTGGAAAAAAAAAGTTTTTAACGGGCATTGTGTGTAAGAAACTGGAAAATAAATATTTTCATCTGGGATAGTTATGTTGAATACTCAGTTTTAGATCATGCCAAGAACATGTTTATTAACTTAATATGTAGAAGATTATATTCATTTCAATGTACAAATACATAAATATGATAAATATAAATATATTTCTGAATATATATGATTATAAAATCATTCCGTATTCTGTGGTTGCTGGGGAAAGAGACATACAACCAGTGAGGCAGCTACCACAGCATCATGAGATGCTTTTGGAGAACTTTTTGATGAAAAGGGGTGGGGGCTTTTTCTTTTTTTTCTTCTCCATTGTAGGCATGCTAAATTGACAACAGCACCTCAACTTCTCTTAGAAAATAAGTTATCAAGACAAGGTAACCTTCCAACTGCAGTTTGCCCCACTGTGGAAGTCATGGACCTGAGCAATATATTGGACTTCTGTGTCCTTGCTTTTTTTCTTGCCTTCATCTTTCCTATTCTTTTTTCCAAATCTGGGTAACTGCCCAATAATCCTAGTTTCAAAAGGCCCTATTTTCTGGTTGCTTGGATAAGGCAACTTGAATTAAAACTTTGGCATAGATCTTTCTTAAGAGACCAATATAGAATTTAACTTCTGTGTTTGACAAGCTAATTGGCCAAGGCTTAAAACCATCAGTTATGCAATAAAACTGTATGCAATTAATTAAAGGAGCTGATTATTTTCAGTCAGGCTCTGTTCCTGAAACATCCTCCTACTCACTAATAAACTTTGTTCCTGCGGTGGTTTTTCTGAAATTAATAAGCACATTTCAAAATCAGGGTAAGTCTGTCTCATTGTTTGCTTCCCATGCTCACCAGGATGCAAGTTACTGGACTGAAAATGAAGTTACATCCCTATAAGTTCCATATTGCAAGAGCAATATTTTATTCTCCTCTGTGGGACTGATAGAATCACAGAATCCTTTATGTTGGAAAAGTTCTCTAAGGTCATTGAGTCCAACCAGCACTGCCAAGTCCACTAATAATCAGTGTTCTTAACACTGAACACTTCCAAGGATGGTGATTCCACCAATCCCTGGAAAGTCTGTTCCAATGCCTGACAATCATTTCAGTGAACAAAATTATAGAATTAGCTGATCAGCAGCACCAAATGGCTTCAAAATTGTACCAAAAATAAATATGAAAGACATAGAAGATGCAGCTCTGTTGGATAAATAGTCAGTGAAGAAAATATTTGGCAAAAATTTCCCTAACAGCTGTGAGAATCCTTGGATCTTCTTGGACCTCTTGATGCACCTTATAATAAATTATTTAAACTTTCTATCCATGTCTTGCTCTGAGGAGCAACCACAACTAAAAGCACAGCTCACACTGAAGCAGGGCTGGGCTTACTCTGGTCTCTGTGCCTTAGGTGAGGCACACGACTGCCTTCTTTTCATCTCTGGAGAGGGAGCTAAGAGATAAAGCAACAGTAGGATGTGTCAGGAACGAGGCCAGGTTGACCTGCCCTTGCTGTGGGGTGGATGAATAGGCTGTGTCACTTGCTGAGGACTTTTCCAGTTCTTTGAATTATAGAATCATGGAATGATTTGGGTTAGAAGGGACATTAAAGATCATCCAGTTTCCAACCTTCTACCATGGGCAGGGACACCTCCTACTATCCCAGGCTATTCCAAGCCCCATCCAACCTCGCTTTGGACACTTCCAAGGATGGGGTAGCCACAGCTTCTCTGTGCCAGCCTGTGCCAGGGCCTCACCACCCTCAGAGGGAAGAATTTCTTCCTAATATCTAATCTAAATCTATCCTCCTTCAGCTTAAGGCCATTCCTTCTTGTCCTATCATGACGTGCCCCTTGTAAAAAGTCCCTCTCCAGCCTTCTTGTACTCCCCTTTTGGGTACTGGATGGCCACTGTAAGGTTTCTCTGAATCTAAAAGTTATTATATACTATTAGACGTGTATGTAGAACCACTGGGAGTAATTTTCTCATTGCAGGAAAATTATGTGATGTTCTCCTTAGTGTTTGAAACCACAGAGTGAGACACGTTAATCAGCTTTAGAGAAATTATTGTGCCCAGCTGCCTGTGCAATCAGCTTCAGGTGGCTGCTTTGCATCCTTGTGCAGGGAGAGAAACCTGCTTTCTCCTTTTCCTCTCCAGACCCCAAGCATACAAATTTCCTCAGCCACTTAAATTTGTGTCTGAAGGAACAAGGAAGCCCAATGAAAGTCAGTGACCACACATAACTAAAACTGTCCCTTGCTCTTGGAAAAGTTGAGGCTCTCTGGAAAAAGCTCTGACTCCATGTATGCCTGAAGAGCACTCCAGAGAAAAGAACCCCAAACAAGTCAGAGCTCAAGGACAAGTGCAGGGCTGCCTACAACAGTGTCCTACAGAACTCCAGACAGGGCTTAAAAAATCAGGTTCAAATTTTAGCATATTTTTAGTGTAATGTTGCAGGCAGTGGTTGCTTTGGGAAGAATAATCAGCATTCATAGGCTGACGTCTTTTCTCATACCCCCTGTTTTCCAAAGCAGCTATTAATTCAGGATAGTTTGACCTGAAAGTAAAACAAATTCCTGTACTATTTGTTTATGTGTCCTGTCTCACCCACTCTTTTATCCATTCAAACCTCCAGAGGCAAAGTGTCCCAAAATTTTTGACTGACAAATTCTGGGCATGAAGTGATTCTTAGGAATTCTAATTGATAGCGGGTACCTCCATGTATTATTGCAGACTGAAGTCACTTGTGTTCTCTAACATATTCAAGTTTTGGATGTTTTCTGGGGTTTTTTTACTGTTCTTGGCAAAGTGAGTATGGGTCCAAATTCAGTAGAAATCAGTATAGAAGTTTGTTTGTTAACTTCGACCGATTTTATGTAGATGTTGTTTTCAAAGAAGCTCTTTGTAACTAATAACTCTTCACCACAATGCTGGAAGGCTCACAAGTTATGGGATGGTGGTTTAAGCAAGAGGGTGGGTGGGAAAAAGTCAATAATAATACCAATAAAAAAGCCATATTTCTGATCAAAGCAGCAAGTGCTTGAATAAAGATTATATTAAAAAGAGAAAAATGTAGAGGTCTTGTTAAAACCTTTGGGTTAGTGTCCAGTTATGCGGATTTTCCCTCTAGTGCTTATTCTGGCATTCATTAAACCCTGATAAGTTACATAGAAACACTTGAAAGAATGATTAGAAATGCTATGTGTGAATAATAGAATTGCTTAAAGGGAAATGGAAATTCTTAAAGGGAAATGCATACTGACATGGAAAGTGAACTTGTGCAATTTTCTCATTGTCCAGGGTTATTATCTTATTCTTCTTATTTTGAGGGTGTTGAATTTGTATCCTCTTATATTCACAGTTTGGGAGCTGCTTAGGGAAAGAATATTGCTGCAGTGGGATTCAGATGTGCTGAAGGTCTTTCGAAAAGCAAAGTGTCTTTTTTCCTGTTTCTTTCTTTGAGAGGCTTGGGCTAAAATCTGGGGGGGAAAGGGATAAAAAGAGAAAAATTCCAAACCAACACGGGGTTTTCCTCTCCATCCTCCCTTGCTCTCAGGGTGAAAGGCCTCATAACTCAATTTTGGATGACTTTGCACAGGTGTTTCATGGTATTTAGGACCAACAGAGTCCATCTTTGCATGGAAAGGGCATCTTGGCCACAGGAATGACAAGGGAACCCTTCATGTTGCAGGAAATGATGCAGCCAGTGCCTTCAGGAGACTTTTTGCTTGAGTAAAGGTTTATTTCTAGTTTACTTGGTGTTGCTATTTAAACAATCAGAGTGTTAATGGCTACAATGGCAAGCACTGGAAGGTTAAACCAAAATTGACTTGTTGCCACGAGAACATGTTCTATTCCTTTGCTCTGCTCTTCATGTTACAGAAATAATACATCAGCACTGAGGCAGAGGGGAACAGAGCTGATCCTGTGGTTGAATTAGGAAGTCAAGCTTTAAAGGCCCTAATCTAAACTGTGGGATAATGAGATGTGAGAGGATTTTCTGAGGTCCACTGCTGATCACATCGTGTTTGTTTAGTAAGATGGGAGTGTTTTCACTGCGATAAAAGCTTAGATTTCGTCGAGAGACGTTTCAAAACCAACCTTCAATACTTTAAGCCCCAGTGATTTAATGGGACATGGAAAAGCATTTTTTAAGCCATTCTGAGGTTTTTTGCTCTACGTGAGCTATATGTGGGTATAACACTGACATGCCATTCCTTGCCAATGTTATCCAATGGAATTTGAGAAGTGTTTTTCCCTTTTTCAGCAGTGCGGTCAAAAAAAAATCTCTAAGTCAGAGAAAGAAATCCTGCACCTCTGATCTCAATGTGTGTGTTGACACAACTCTCAAAGAAGGGTTTATGGAGAAACTCAGGACTCAGGGAGCTCCCAGATCCATCCACCTTTCACCCCACAGAAACCACACAGGTAGATGAAGACAGTGTAGAAACACCTGAGGTCACCCACGGACAACAGGTCCACAGGTCCCTCATGGTCTGCAAAACTTTCAAGCAAACTGAGGCTCAGAGAATTACATGTGCTCTGAGAAAACTGTTTTTTCCTTATTCCTAGGACCTGTAATTCCTGGTTTATTGCTGCTGTGGGCTGTGGGTCAGGTCTTGAGGAAGACCTTGCAGTGTGCCAAGGAGAAGGTGTAGATGTATCCTGAATGTCATGAACAGGGTTAGATTAATTTGCTTTTCCAAGAGGCAGTCAAGTTAAACTCAAAAGATTCATCTTGCCTAGGTGAAATAATTTCTTTCTCCCAAAAACTGATGTCTAAGATGCATAAATTTCCCATGCAAGGTGTTGATTTCTCTCAGCTGAAGGAGACAAGCTCAGGCTCAGACACCCAGGTCAAAACATACAATGGTATAAACTAGATAAAAAGCTGGACCTAGGAGAAAGCATTGCATGGAGACTGTTTCCCATGTGGTCAATGGGGATGTTCTGTGAACTGGTTTTGTAAGACTCCATCATAATTTTGACAGTGAAAATGTAGTACTGCAAAACTGTGGCCTTCTGAGGATGGCACTAGGGACCAGGGGTGGATTTTCCGGTGAGATCTGGAAGAGAGACTCACCTCTTTCTGATTGATAAGGGAGAGGTTTAGATTAGATGTTAGAAGAAAATTCTTCCCTGTGAGGGTGGGGAGGCCCTGGCACAGGTTGCCCAGAGAAGCTGTGGCTGCCCCTGGATCCCTGGAAGTGTCCAGGGCCAGGTAGGACAGGGCTTGGAACAGCCTGGAATAGTGGAAGATGTCCCTGCCCATGGCAGGGGGTTGGAACAAGATGGTCTTTAAGGTCCCTTCCAGCCCAAACTTGTCTGCGACTCCATGGTTTTACTGTTATCACTTTCCCTCCAATGCCTGGGCTAATTCAATATCAAATTTTAGGTAGATTGGGCTATTTCAGCAATGCATTGAGCTGATTGGTGAAAACTGCATAAAGCTTCTTCTGCTGCCAACACATTTATGCAAAAATTGAGCAATACTAAATAATTACATTCGGCATTCTTGTAAAACTAATACCATTCTTCGTTGTTCTGTAAAAAAATATTTTAACCTTAACCTTAAAATACGCACCTTAAATGTGTATTTTAACTGAATGTACATGTGGTGTGTTATAAATTTGTAATACCTAAAATAAAATATGAATACATATATATACACACATATATATATTTAGATTGCAAGATAATAATAGCTAGTAGATGTATAACAAGATTCTGCTGCCTTTGGAATACAGATCATGAAATAGTGAAGCTGTCTCTTTCTTTCTTCCTCCTGCCACAATCCTTTTGGTCACCGTCACCGCCCTGCAACCCAGTGATCTAAAAAACAAGGACTGGCAGTGACAAAGCATCAGAGGGAAGCTAAACTCCGTGTGGCATGTGACATAGAGAAAAGGTCACATTGCCCTGCATCAGCCTTCTCTTAAGTCAAGTTAATTAATGGTTCTTTTTTTTTCTAATTCAACTGGATGGGCCTCCAGGCAAAGCGCTATTTGTAATGGGACCGTGCTCTGGAGTCACCCAGCCTGGTGCTGGCTGTGCCCCTGCATGTCTCCATGTCTTCAGGCCAGGAGGCATCAGCTCAACACTCCACTCACTTTTGAGGTGTGTATATTGCTCCCAAGTTACCTGACAAAGGGTAAATATGAGCCCGATCTAGGTGACTTGCCATTGAAAATCCAAACACGGGCATGAGCACTATGGAGCAAAGCAGACAGCACATGCAAAGAGAGTCTGAAATGAGAGGCCACAATAATTTCAGCTTTCTCTGTTGTGAATGTGCAATGGGTTACTGTTCACAAAAGAAAAATAATCACCTCAAAAGAGGAAGAGAGATTGAAACAAAGAGGAAAAATACGTCCCTGGTCCTTGCTGAGGGCAGGTCTCTGACTGAGCAGAAGCCTCTTTACTCAGCTCTGCGTCCATCTTGGCTGGGACGTGGTTCATGATATGTTTTACTGGGCGTGGTGGTGTTTGGTTGAAGGTTGGACTTGATGATCCTGGAGGTCTTTCCCAACCTGAACAGTTCTATGATTCTATGAGTCTGATTCTATGATTCTATGTTTCTATGATTCAACAATTCTATGATTCTACATGTCTGTGATGTGTTTGTATCCTTTTCCCTGTGTGCTGCGCTCAGATGTTCTTGGCTGAGGTGGTGTCCATAACACTGGACCTGGTTGGGGTCCTCCTGAGGGGCCTGACCTCACGGTCCCATTGTCCTACTCTCTGTGGGTACATTTACACACAGCCTCAGCCTGTGCTTCTGACTCCTCCTGGCACTGATGGAGCCTGCTGTGGATCAGTCCTGTGTCCCTGAACCTGTGTTCAGAGCAAACGTTTCTCTGCACGCCGTGTCGTATGGTTAAATATACACCCAGAGGTTTTACTGAGGTTCACAGTTCTCATCCAAGGCAAGGGCACACAACAGATCGTTCTCTCCAAAAAACACTGGTGGTGGAGCCACTCCTTACCTATTCCCACTCTTTCTCTTGCATTTGCTCAGTGTGTCTGTAAGAGGATTCACACAGCTTGTTTTTGATTGTGAGGCTTTAGGGACACGTTTTTCATCCACTGTTTGCCAGAGCATCTGGATTAGAGGGATGCCCATGTGTGGTGAGCTGACTTGGTGGCACCACCAAGCATCAGACTACTTCCCAAAGTTAAATGTGGCCAGAAACTCACTGAACTCATAGATTAGGACTTACTGTTGAAGACCAGAGTTCAGTACAGCTGCATCAACCTAAAGAGACAAGCTGAGTAGAGGCAGGAAATTATTCCCAGGTTTGCTCCTGAGGTGACTCCAGTCCTCCCAAGCTCATCCTCCCTTTATTAATTAAGGTAATTAAGGTGCCTGCAGTGGGCAGGCAGGTTTCTCCTCAGCTGTTGTCAATCTATTGCCTATTTACAGCAGGGAAGTAACAGCTAGGAGGTGATTGAGTTGTCCCTTCCTTCTCTTCCACTCAAGTTTGAAGCCTGCTCTTGCAATAAACAGAAGGCACACACCAACAACTTGATTTCCTGCCCCATTAAGAGTAGCTTGAATAATAACCAGAAATGGTTTCTTGTTTTTTTCACTTTAAAAATTTTTCTAGTACAAGAAAATGTCAGTGTTCTAGTGAAAGGTGTCCCTGCCCATAGCAGGGGGCTGGAACTAGAAAATGTTTAAAGGTCTCTTCAACCCAAACCATTGTGTGACTCTGAACTTCCAAAGCATGATGATGTTCAGCAACCTTCAACAACGCGAAAAGAAGGGCAAATATTTCACACAGCATCTGCTTGGCCTTTTCTTCTGGGTGTGAACTCTTCTCTCAAACAGGCCCAGAAATTATCTGGGCTGCAGGTTTCCCTGTTCATTTCCTTAGGTTTGGGATACCGCTTTGACTGATGTGGCCTGTGCCCTCTGCTAAGTTTGCAGGTAAATTTGTGGGCACAGAAGCCCTCTCCAAGGGCAGAAGTTCAGGGAGACAGGGATGATGTCCATGGTAAGATAAATAAAATCACACAGAGATGCAATCCACTGCTCTGCAAAAATGTTTACCCCAGGCCCTGGCATGCTTTCATCCTGGGCCAAGTAATACTCTCCCAAACAATTCTTGGGTTCTTGGGTGCAGTTTGGGAGTTTGCGTGTGCCAAGGAACATTCCCAGCTGGTCTGGTGGATGAATCCATCCTGTTTTTAAAACTGAGATCGTTTAAAAGATGAATGCAACCAGATCATGTCAGTTGGCCTCGGTGGCTGGGAATACTCCTGGGCACTTTTAATTTACTAGTGAAGATGTAGCCAGAAAGTCTCTTTGGGACTATCTATTACTTAAATATCTACGTTGAAGCTGATGTTTTTTCACTAGTCTGATTGTATCCCACTGACTCTGGTTTTAAAGATCTTATTTTCCCCTTTTGGCAGCTGTAACTAATCTGGGACATGATCTGCTGTCTTCATAAATCTGTGGTGTGTAGGTTTACTTGGTCTTCAAAATGCTCAGGTTCCAAGAGCTGCTGTTTCCTTTTCATTTTCCACCTCTGAGGTGATTAAGCAACTCTGACTATAGTGAATTAAAAGGCATCCTTTCTTTTTTCCAGTTTTTGGAAACAGTTTCTTGTTCTTTTTTGCCTCTTTAGGGTTTCTTGTCTATAGATAGTCAGCAAAGTCATTGCTGACTCCGTTGGAGTATGGAGAGCTGGTAATGAAAAACCTCATGGTGGCAACCTTACTTTTGACTCTACCAGTGCCTCCCATGCTCCCGAGTGGCTTGAAATTGGACATATCCTCATTCCCAGAAGTGTTCAAGGCCAGGCTGGATGGGGTTTTGAGTAACTTGGTCTAGTAGAAGGTGTCCCTGCCCATGGCTAACTCTTAGTGTGGCCATATATATAATTATTAAAATCCCTTTTGCTCCAGACCAGATTTGTTGCATCCATATTGGGATGGTCACAAATCATATTAAGCCTCAGACAGTTCCTAGACACAGTTTTGGTCAGTGCTAGCTGACCTAGACAAAAAAACATGCCAAGCATTGTTCTAGGAATGTAAAATATTTGTGATTGAGTACTAGGGCTAAGGCATAAACCTTCATAAGTGTGGACATAGCCTCAGTGTACCTCTTTTAAAGACTAATGGAAAATGTCTGTACCCCACTGTGTCCCAGAAGGTGGAGTCAAGCCCAGAAAATGTATGATTCAAGCTTTTGAGACTTTTCATCATGGACAGAATATTTAACATGCCATCCCTACCCCAACCCTAGACAAAGAAAAGTCTCTGTGGCAGTTCAGACATTTATTTTGTTTATTTTTCTGTCCTTTATGAATGAAATTCAGCCCACCAAAATCCCAGACATTGTTCCTGGCTTCAATATTCATAGCTAAGTTCTGAGGTGTTCTGACCCTCTTCAGTCCCCACTGACATCACTAATGTTGAGAGTTATTCCCTCTTCTATGAAAGAAGTTTGGTTCCTGAGAGTAGAAAATCTGAGAGGTTACAGTTCCCCTCAAATCCTTTTTACTAATCTCTCAAATGTGGAATAAAAGCAAGAGCATTGGAAAATGAAGCAAAGGGAAGGGCTGAGAAATGCCTTCCTGTTTTCCGTAGTTTCTACTGCTTAGAACAGGGAGGAGAAGGATTTGGGAAGCACAGGAGATGCTTGGGCAGCCTTCAAATTGACATTTTTTGGCGCTCCTTGCTCAAATTGTATGTAAGGCTAGAGCCAGAACTATTCTGCTTCACAACATATTCTGTGCAGAGACTTCTTTCATAAAATGCCTTTACACTTCCCTTAAATGACTTTTCACTTGTTATTAAGTAGGCGGAATTGAGATCTCAGTTTTGGAGGTTGTTCCCAAACTTACTGCATGATTTGGGATTACCTGGGAAAATATTAACTACCTGGGCTTGAATTATGTGAAGAATCTGACTACTAAACTGGGCTGTAGCTGTCAGGTGCTTGGAAACCCTTTCTTCCAGCAGGAGGAGGTGAATTGCCATGCTGGAATTGGAGGCTGGATCTGGTATAGGTCCCAAAAGGGTGTATATAACTCCTAAAAAGTATATCTCCCTTTCTCTTCCTACTCTCTTTCTTCCTTCCTCTAAGCCATCTGAGGAGGATCTCACTGACAGCTTTTTGAAGCATAGCACAGGGGAGTCCTATCTCCACAGACCCCTGGCCATAGCAGCATCCAGGCAGATAATCTTAACCCATTCTTGCTGCAGACCAGCACTGTCAGTTTGCACAGACCGTCAGGGTAATCCCTAAACAGTCATGGAAGCAGTGTTTCGGTGGAACACGGGGTATTGATCTCCCCTGATCATCCTGTTTGCTCCCTGGTAGTGCCTAGAGGTGGGACGTGGATGTGGGGCCTCTGAGATGTCGCTTGGGCTTTGATGGCACAGGTCTGATCAACGTCCATATGTCCCTCGGATGCCTGCTGGATGCTCGTGCAAAGGTCAGGCATCTTTAGTGCTCTCCCAGAAGGTTTTTAATGGAGTGAGCTGCTAGCTTTTATCCTTCCTCATAATTTCATGAGGCAGAATCCCCCCTCCCCCAGGCAAGCAGCCAGTCTGCCACAAGCTATTCCCTTTAAAATTATGATGAAGCTGGAAATAAAACACAGCCACGGACTGAACCCACTAACCCTCAGTCCAAAGGTATTAAGGCTGTTGGTTGATAGAGACAGTATCTAGTTCTTGGAAATGTTTTGCTTCTAGCACCCCTGGATGATTAGGAAGAGAGGACTCGGCAAAAAAGATAATGATTCTGTATTTGCTGTGGAAATGACAAGTGCAATTAGAATTGCCAACTGAGTTGTGATCAAAATTCTGATTAATTACTTACTGCTATTTCACAGAGAAGAAATTAGTGCGTGTCTAATTGGCGTTACTGAAATGTATTCTGTGCCTTGCTTGCATAAATTAAATGTAAAGAACTAATCTACTGCATGTCTGTGAGAGGGAGAGAAAGAGATGGAGCAAAAGTGAGTGTGTGATACTGGGCAAGATCCTCAGGTGATGCAAATCAGGACTGCTCTGGTGAAATCCCTGGATGGTGAGGCTCAGACCCAGGATGCTAAAAGAGGTACTTTGATTTGGGTGTTTACTGGAGGTCTGTGCTGTATGAAAAGAAGAGGTCAGGCTGGAAGATCACAGCAGCCTTTCTTCCAGTCTTATCAAATCTCACTCTATCAAAACCAGTCACAGCAGTATGAAATCCTATTTTCAGCTTGTGATACCACAGCACCAACCCCCACCATTCCATCAGAGGCTCGCTATCGTATGATTTTTGTTTGCTTATTTATTTCAATTTCAGCTCTGCACATGCTCCAGGCACATATACAATAATGGCAATTACACATTGTACAAAGCACATCAATAATTTTAGTATGAAAGAGAAGGAAAAGGCAGAGATTCGAGTGCTTTAATCGGCAGGACCACATTATGTCAATGAAGCAGGGACATGGAGGACTGATTAGATAAATTCTCCTGTGCAGTTCCAGCGCCCGGCACTGAAGTGCCCACCATGTTCTGAAAATTAAATGCATGCATTAAAAATGTATCTGCATCTATTTTCCCTCTGGTGTCCTTTTTTTTGGTTTTTCTAACAAACAGAATCTTATGGAAAAGAAAAAACCATCCTTAGATGGGAGATTTGGCAGTGCTTTTGCTAATTTTTTCTTTAAGGAAGTCAACTTGGTACCTTGGTGGAGGGGGCTGTGTCAGTGGGGATGAGATGAGCTTCCTCCTCCTCCCTGCTGCCCTCAATTAACTTTTATTCTTCAAGCTGAAACAGGAGAAAGGTTACAGAAGTGGGAAAGCAAAGAGACCCTCTGATTATGCTAATCTGTGAAATTGTTTTCTTGAAAGAGATTATTTTCCTAAATAGGGCTCTAACTTCTTGCATACTGTAAGTGTAGCTGCACTGAATTTAAATGGTCATTCCAATATCCCCCAAAATTGTGATGAAATCCAGCAGCCCTATTAAATACCTTGCAGCATCTTGCCATTATCCTTGTCTTCCCTTGCCTTTGGCCTATCCTCATTACAGTGGCATGGAAATATATGTCCAAAGCATAAAATACTTTTTTTTTTCTTTCTTACTCTTTCCATAATGAACTGGCGTCCTGCCTCTTAAACAAATATTTCACTTCTGCCCACTTGAGTCTGAAAGGGCACAGCCATCACCAGCCAGATGTAATATCCTTTCTTTTCCTGCCTTCCTTTCTTTGCCTCTCTTATCTCCATGATCTTCTCCTCCCTGTCTCCCTCCCCCCAGACAGCTTTATTAAATTCTGCTTCTGAGGCCTCATTGTCTGAGCTCCTGTTCCACGTGAGACGTGGAGAGCAAAAGGAAAAAGTCAAGATTCCCTCATATTCCTCCTCCCCTCAATGTCCGTGGCAGCACAGGGTTTCTTCCCACAGCACATCCTTCTGCCTGGGCATTCTGGTTCCTGGTTGTGGTGTTGCCATTTGGGACCTCAGGGAAACACAATGTGCAAAAAAATGTGAATCCATTTCTGACAACAGCTTGGCATAAAATACCACCCTTTTGGGCAGGATTTGGGTTGGAAAGGGGAATTATATGGAAACAGAATTTCCGTGGCTTTCATGGAGAGTGGCTGTAGCCCAGATTTTCTTGATAAGGCAAGGCAGGTTTGGAAATGGCTTGCACCAGTTTTGTACCTGCTGGATTCGCCTTAGCACTGAGTACTGCATGTACTCTGCCTCTGGAATGAGCCTTCCCATCCTGGTGGGATACAAACACGTTCTACAAGTCTCCAGCCTGCTGTCCCCTGTGACTGCCACACGAGACTTGTGAAAACCGATCAAACCCTGCCAGATGGGCTCTTTGAAGGTTCTCCAAAATGTCTTGGCACTTCATGGCACTGAAAGACTCCCTGATGGCCCAAACCAGCAGAAAGGCCTGTGAAATTCCTGCTGAGAGCTTTTCAGCTGAGACTTTCAAGTGGTGTGTCCAGAAAATTAAATGTGTTCTGATATTTTTGATTCCAAGGAATAAACAAGTAAAAATCATGCTTGTGCTTGCCTGATGTGTGTGCTTGGTAATGTGGGTGTTATACCAAAAAAAAACCAGACCAAAATTGTCCATGCTGACAATTCTCTTCATAAAAGATAATGTAAACAATTATACAGGAAGGGCATCCTTTAAATTCCTGCAGGATGCCTGAGCTAAGAAGCCTTGGAGAATCCTGAATTGTTCTGCCTATCCTAAAACAGTATCAGTGCTCTTTTTTGTTTTTCCTGGTGCTAAAACACTAAAAACTCTCAAATAAACAAATCTTCCTAATGCACCTCTCTGGTTTCATGTGCACAGATAATATTTTCTCACCTGACAGCTTTGATGAGGTTTTGTAAAAACTGAATATTTTTATGCTTAGCCCCGTAATCAGGGCAATGATAAATAAATACGTAGTGCCCCAACACCAAGAGTCTCAAAAATGTTATTGACTGTCATGGTTTAGGGCTTGAGCATAAGGTAAGTGCCCTCAATATCATTTTTTTTCTATTTTTTCACGATGATCTGGAGGATTGCCCAGTGTAGGAATGCAGCTTTATAATTTTATTGTCAGATAGGGTCAACACATCAGCTGTTTTACATTGGCCTCATGCTGTCACCAGCTAGACCACCTGAGGAAGTGGCCTGCTGGGAATGCATTTTAACCATCCAAACAGGGACATCCAAACCTTTACAAGCTCAGCCACCAGAAATCACAGGGAAAAGCAGAGAACAAATATGCTTCGGTTTTACTTCCTTCTAACACCGTACAATGGCGTGTTACTTCTCTTTTATGCTCCCCATTGCAGCCTGGGATGTTTTCAGACTAAACAAGTCCCTGAAACCTGAAACTTGGCCATCACTTATGGAAGTACCCTGTGCAGCATGGTTAATAAATAAAAAGTTAAGAAAAATATAAAGACAACCTTTCCACTATTAACAAAAGACTCTTCAAAGCTACTCTTTTGCTCTGGGCTTTTGCAATAATAAGCTGAAAAAATACATTAGAGAGCAGACTCCTTTCTAGCCACTTCATATTTCATTTTGCCTCTCACTTGTCTATTTATTTTCACGTCTTTCCTGATTACTTCTCAATTGTAGAAAGACAACATTAGGCACAATGAGTTTTAAATATACTCCCTGGCCGAAATAACTCCAAGGGCTGTCTGAAATTTCAAACAGCTCGCTAGTAAGTCTGGAATAAAATATAAAGGAAGTGATCCTTACTAGTCAGAGCAGGACAATCAGGACTGGTGGGTGTTTTCAGTGCTCCACCAATACCCTCATTATTTTTCTCCATGGGCATCACACCACACAACCAGGATCAGTGTGACTCTGTCCATTCATGTTTATATGAACATGAGGAACACTCTCTGGTAAAGTACAAGAGATGTTCCACCTCCAAATGTACTCTTTTCCTGTTGGAGCTGTCCAGAAGACTTGGGATGGGACAAGGAACAGACCTTGGACTACCTTAAACAGTATATAACAACTATTTGCAAAATCAGCCTCAAATCAACCCTCAAAACTTCTTCAAACAGTCTTGCAAGCATCTGAAGTTATGCATGACAGTGTCACTGGGATCACAGATCTTCCCCAAGTAATTTTCAACCCCAGCAGCTCCTCTGGACATACTCTAACCTGGGAGTTTTGTCCTTCAAAACTTAAAAGCCTTAAATGTAGGTGTACTATGATTTGTGATAAAGCCCTCAGAAGCCTGATGTAAATTTGTAGTTAGCCCTGCTCTGAGCAGAAGTTTGAAATATTGGAAGTTTGACACTCGTAAATCTCTTCTGACCTATTTTTTTCTCCAAGATTCATTGTAGGCATTTTAGGACTGTGCCTACAGACACATTTGATTTTTTGGAAGTGGTGCTTGAAACCAATGTGCTTCCGTTCCTGCATCCATGTTGGTTCCAGAGGTTAGAAATAATTTTTTAGGGTCTTGTTCTGTTTGCTCAACTTTTTTTGGATAAGTTCTCCAATTTTGGGCTTTCCAAGGTACTTTGCTGAGGGCCCCCTCTGTTTCCTGTGTGAACTGCACTGTTCAGGAGCAGACAGAGCCTTGGTTTGCAGGGTGACTGCACCTTGCACATGTGGGGAACACCTGGATCCCGTGACTTGCTAATCAGATCCAAAAGCCAAATACAGAGTTTGGTCTTTTTCAGGGTCTTCCTCACAATTTTTTTTGTAGCTAGTTTATATCTCTGTCAGGGAGAGGGGAGTTTTCACTTTTTTAGCTTGATGGAAGTGGCTTCATCTCCCTCCTTTCTCTCTTTCCTCTTGTTCAAAACTGGAGAACATGGATACTTAGAGGTGTGTACAGAGCTATCCTTTTACACTTATTTCAGAGCATGAACATGTGTTGGCCCTGTTGTTCCACAAACCTCATTAGCAACATGATTAGTGCTTGGGCTCATTTTACCCACTGGCACTGGCACTTAGTGTAATGGCTAAATGGCAAGGTGGTGATCGGTCAAAGGTTGGCCTTGATGATCTTGGAGATCTTTTCCAAACTTAATGATTCGGTGATTCTCTGATTCTAAAGACAGGTCTTCAGTCCAAAATGTCTGTCTAGGCTCCCCACGTAGCTAGCAGAGACAGATAACTCCAGAAGTGACACAATCCACCCAAAGAAAAGCAGGAATGAATGACCCTCTAAAAGTCTCTCCTCTCCCCCTCTCTAATGATTATTGTCTAGATGAACGGCTTAGACCAGACAATTAGCTTAGACTAGATGCTTAACATTTAGGCAGCTAGAATTAATGTGATGAATCCCATTCTATGTGCCCAGATAATGACTGTAGCCTTTGTGTGTCAAATTTTAGCTCTTCAATATGTTTTCATAGGTGCTCAGATTCTGCACTGTGCTCTCAGATTAATTTCGACTTCCAAGGCTTAAAATACTTGCCTCCCATTACTGTTCATTGTCATAAATATGTCATGGCATAATATAGCTGTCTGTACCCATAATGAAATCCTTCTGCTTTAAGATTCAAGTCCACAGCCCATACAGGACTAATATTGCTGAAAATCACCCTAATAATGTCACAGGGACTCTTGTGCTTGTGAACCTTTCTGTTATGAGCACAGGCTCTCGGACTCAGCCCTCAGCCAGGGCAGGTGCAAGCAAGATTTTAACATTTATTTATAACTAAGATGGGGAAAGAAAGAAAAGAAAGAAAAGAAAGAAAAGAAAGAAAAGAAAGAAAGAAAGAAAAGAGAAAGAAAGAAAGAAAGAAAAGAAAGGAAGAAAGAAAGAAAGAAAGAAAGAAAGAAAGAAAGAAAGAAAGAAAGAAAGAAAGAAAGAAAGAAAGAAAGAAAGAAAGAAAGAAAGAAAAAGGCTCCAAAGTGATACCTGTAATTACAGTGTTCCCAGAAGAAATTAATATAACTTGCTAAAAAATCCTGTACTTGTGTTAGTTCCACCAGATTCCTAATCAGTTGGTTTCAAGCTCTTGCTACATGCTTTTATTTTTTTACTAGAAAGATGGTCTTCTAATTTCCAAGCTAAGCCTCTCTGGTTAAAATATTAGCACCTTTATTTTGTTTTCCCTGCACTGGATATGGGAAACCAACCTACCTTCCTAACAATTTTTACAAAACTTATAGAAACTAATTCTGCCCTTTGATATGGTAACTGAAGTGTCTGTGATCTTCCTGGCCTGAAATTATTATATATGAAACATGTTTTTTAAAAATGGTATTGCTGGGGAAAAAAAGGGGGGTTCGATAACACAGTTTTACAGAAAAAATTTACACAGATAAAAAATATTACAATTTTTCAGGGAAACTTGAAAAGTTAGTAGAAGTTTGCTATTTGGACAAAATGTGTGATTTGTTAATGAATAAAAAGGGGAAAAATAGGACAAATAGTAGGTTTTGCTTTGCCCTCTCCCCCTATTTCTCATAGAAATTATTGTCATTTTAAAGCTTATTTCTAACCCAAATATTTCCAGAAACTGCAGGTATTTGATGTTTTTCTGCTTCTAATGGAAAATCATTCAGTCTCTTTGTGAGTCAGTTCCCAGGACCAAAGAACGGTTCTCATTGGGAAGAAATGATAATAATAATAATAGCAGTAAAGTGGAGTTCCCTGAAAATTTTATTTTGAGGCAGTTCATTTTGTGTCCTAACTTTATTTTTGCAGAAGAAAAGGATGATTTGTCTTTGCAGTGACTGCAGGCCAAGGAGGGAAAGCAAAGCTGAGAACCTCCCTGTCCATAGCAGCCATGGTCTGAATAGGGTTCAAGTTTATTTGACTAATTCTTTCACCACTTGTCAGAGAACATACTTTTGTTTGTGGTAACAAAACGAGCTCTTTCCTCCCCCGTTTCTCCAGCGAGTAGCACAAGACTTGTGTGGAGCACAAATTACCGTAACCATTATGATGTTTGCTGTCAAACTCATTTATTTATGCAACTGCTGTGGAAAGGCCTGGGGCCCAAAAGCAACCCTGAAAGATTTCAGAGCCCTGGTGTGGGGTCATGAAAGGGAAAGTGAGGGGGAGGGCGAAGCCTCCACTGGTTATGAGAAAGGAACTGACACAGGAAATGGTCACATATGGCACAGATTTATTGTGTCCGGGACTTCCCATTCAAAACTCATTATATCCACAGCTCAGAGCAGTGCGTGGCACAGCCACATTCATTTTTAGGTCTGGCATTTGACAAAATTGCTGTTCTGCTTTCAGGTGGTGGTGGTAGTGGTAATTTTATCATTCCTAGATCAGAGAGATGGTGACTGGAATTGTGTCAGCAAAAGCTCTGCTGTTCACTGCCCCTCACCTTTATGTTGAGCCACAGGTATCGGTGTGACTACAGCTTCAGTCATCGAGGTTCCTGGTCAGGAGGAGAGAAAAATCCTTTTAAAAACATCTAAAGGAAATCAGGATTATCTTCAAGGGAAAGAAAATGGGAAAAGCTTTCGTAGCAGCACTAGAAAAAAACTAATACTTGCAGAACAGCATGTTTTTCAAAGGTGAAATAATAGCGAGCAAAAAATGTTTCTCATTGCATTTTTATTTGTCTTTCCTGGGAGACAAGACCTATCTCACACAGTTATTGGCTCTTTGGATGGTGGTTAATGGCTTCAGGAGGTTTGTGGGAAGAGTTTGTTTGTCTTGCCTGCTTCATGAGACCATTTAAAAGCTCCAGTCAGGGCTGTTTAACCATTTTTGTCTCCATGCAGAATATAATGGCAGGCAACACTTTTGTCACTGCATTGGATTTGTTCTTGAAATAAGTATTATGGAGACCTTTGTGTTGTCAGGATGGTAAAAATGACTAAAGTTCCCAAATCATTAGCAATAATGCAGACAAAAATCCTTCCCAGTTGTGTCTTTCTGATTAAGTTTAATAAAATTATGGACAAGCTGCTCTGGGCCAGTGCTGACAGTAGCAGGAATGGGCCTCTGCCCAGTCAAGCAGAACTGGGGTATGGACACTGGAGCTTCCTGTTGCATCAAGAGTACAACTCCAACCCCACCTTGGTCCCAGACAACCCAGCAGTGTCCAAAATAACTCCTGGCTGCTTTCTAGAAATTAACACAAGTCAGGATCCAGATCAAAAGAGCAGTTTGGAGATGACCACTGTCTTCTGGAGGGTCAGTGACTTTAATACTAGGGGACTGCCATGCCAGCTGGCCTCAGGGACTAGAACCTGACTTGGCACTGGTTTTTTTTAAGTTTTGATGGATAAAATGCTCTAGCAGCTCAGTTCCAGCTAAGTCTTCTGGACACAGGTATTTCCAGGTGTGGCACTTTGCAATTCAGATTTGTGGAACTATAAGGAAAATCCCTTAATCAAACCTGGTCTGGGCAACCTCACTAGAGGGCTCTTCCAGTTTTACTGACCTGTGATTTACCCTACAGATTTACCCTCCTTTGAGAGGGCTCAAGATATTTTCTCCTGGCTGGGTTATTCTCCTCTCCAGGTTTTCATGGGTTTGTGAGACAGGTTTGGTGTTTTCCCTCAAATACGAAGACCAACAAAGATCTCTCTAACTCCAGAGGTTCCTGACCTGTAAATCACTGAAAGCTTGAGGAGCACTTTGGGTGAACATTACTATATGCATGCTTTGTTCCCATACTCTTTTTGATCCCTGTTGGAGAGAATTCTGACCTCAGAGAGTTGCTGGTCTCTCTTTTTAAAACCTTATTTGTGCACTGATGCTTTGAGATCAAAATGAGTTATTATTATAGTCTCTGGGAACTGGAAAACTGTAATTTTTTGTTCATGACTGGGAGAGATATATTGTCATCTGTAACGTGCCTTCCCTTTCAGGCATGGGGAGCTCTGAAGGGTTGGTGCAAACAAAAATGTGTAACTGTATGAAAGAGGCAAATGATACTTGATTTTACAGGGAATAAATAGTTGCAATGTGTGTGGCCATATCAAAGCATGCACACAATGAATGCAAGAGCAAATATTTCATGTACTACACCTGTTTTTCTTTGAATTTGCATGTGGAAGGGAAGGGTGAATGCAGATCTCAGGATGTGTAAGAAGAGACAGTTTTACTACAGACCTTCCTTCAAAGAAAGCACTAATAAATGTCTTTTCTCTACTTGGGCACCTACTTTTACAAACCTTGAAAGAGCATAGTACTTTTGAGTCCACAAATGTGGCTAAAATTGGCTAGGGGGTTCAAAGTTTTTTATAGAAGAATGATAAACAGGAGAGCATAAAACCCCCACACAGAGTGATGTTATGAGACTCATTTCCTTCCAAAATAACTTTCTTTAAAAGAAAGAATTAACAGCCTAAAGCAGTCACTCTATTTTTATTTACATGGTCTCTGCTATGGGTACATATTTATATGTGTTTGTGTTCCCAGCTTATTATATGGTTTAATCCCAGCTGGCAGCTCAGCCCCACACAGCCCCTCACTCACTCTGCCCTGGTGGGATGGGGGAGAGAATTGGAAGGGTCGAAGGGAGAAAACTTGTGGGTTGAGATAAAGACCTTTAAACAGGGGAAGTAAAAGCTGTATAAGCAAGCAAAGCAAAACAAAGATTTCGTTCACCACTTCCCATGGGCAGGCAGGTGTTCAGCCATCCCAGTGGGACCCCATCACGTGGAGCAGGGACTTGGGAAGACAAATGCCATCACTCCAAATGTCCTGCCCTTCCTTCTTCTTCCCCCAGCTTTATATGCTAAGCATGATCCCACACGGTTTGGGATATCCCTTGGGTCACCTGGGGTCAGCTGTCTTGGCTGTGTCCCCTCCCAAATCCTCGCACCCCTCCAGCCCATTCACTGGTGGGATAAGGAGCAGAAAAGGCCTCGACTCTGTGCAAGCCCTGCTCAGCAATAGCGAAAACATCTCTGTGTTATTAACACCATTTTCAGCACAAACCCAAAACACAGCCCAAAACAGCTACTGTGAAGAAATTAACTCTGTCTGAGCCAAAACCAGCACATTTGTACACAAGCACGTGAGAAACATTTGTACCACTGTGCCTTCCTGTGCAACTGAACTCAGAATAATTTACCTTTTCTAGATTTCTAAGATGCTGTTCCTAGGCCTTTCTTTTTTTTTTTTTTTTTTTTTTTCCTTTATTTCCCATTTGAATGTCAGCAGGTCAAAAGGAACAGTTAATGCTGATGAATATTTCCCCCTCAGCAAAGATATGGGCTGGCCAGCCCAAGGCCAATGAATCGCAATTTCTAAACAGTGTCCCATTTATTTCTCCCCTTCCCCTTCCTCCCCTCCTTGCTTTTATATTTTTGTAGCTATAATTGTAGTTAAATTAGAAATAACTGACGGGCAAATCCAGTCAGATGGAAAGAAAATTGTGGGAGATTTATTTTATTTTGATAAAAAACTGACATAGCCTTTTGTTTTTGTCAAAAAAAGACTCTATTTTTCCTTGTACCATGAATTGCGAAATCTATCACGAAATGGGTAAAAATTATTGAAGCAAATGGTGGTGTTAACCTGAAGGGGAAAATCATTAATGTTGATGTATTTCATTCAATTTTAAATGTAGAATTTTTTTTATTTTATTTACTTGGCACTGGGGAACAAGGGAAAAGGCAGGAGACTTGTAAAGGACTCTATGTGCCTTTAAGTCAAAACATCTATCTTAAAAAATGCTCTTCCCTCCTTCTACATCTCTCCATTTTTTTAAATAAAGGATATGAGGTGGTGGTGGTGGTAGTGGTGGTGGGTTTTTCCCTAAGCAAAGAGGGCCCCCTCGGCACATTTTTCTTTTCAAATGTGAAATGAGGTGGAAAATCCTCATTTCACGACAGGAAGGACAAATATTGACACAAACTTAATATTTGTCAGGAGCCCTAGAAGCAACCTGAGTGCTAAAATCTCATCTAGATGTATGTGCTGGTGTGTTTATGTATATAAATAAATAATACATTTGCCTTTATGATGGGGGGAACCTGCAGAAAGCAAAGCCTGATCACTGAGGTGGAGGAATTATCTGCAGAAGGTGGACACACACACATTCCATGTATCATTTCTCTCTCCTTTTTGTGTGGAGCAGGACAAACAGATGAATTTATGACCCCAAAGCACACATGTCCCCTTCCTCTGACTGGTGCACAATATCCCAGCATGGTGTTCAATAGTACGTGAATATTTTCTCCATCTTTCCCATACATTTCTAGGCACTGTGGTTGATTCTTTCTTTTTTCCCCATTTTGTTCTCCCTCTCACACACGTGTGTGTGTGTGTGTGTGTAAACACATACAAATAGAACTTCAGTAATCCAATTTCACCCATTGCGGGGGGATGCTTCTGGAATTTATCACTGTTATTGTTCATCACCAATGTAAATAGCACATGTCAGCTCAATATTCAGTGGTCACTCAGTATTTATTAAGTCCTGTCCACTCTGGCCTTTTTTAGAGGAAAGCCCTGGGGCAGATTAGCTGCTGGCCATGACATGCCGCATCACTTATCTGTTCGCATTGATTATCAGAGTCAGCTGTGGCCAGGACTCACTTTTTTCTTCTCCTCTCAGACCCCTCTTACAAGCACCCCTGCTTGGATTTTCATGAGGAAATAATCAGATTAGGGCTTCAGTGGCGAGTTCATATGGAGTTCTCTTTCTCCAATGTGCTACTAACCGAATAAACGTGTTTTGTGGTAAATTGTAAATGACATTATGATTACTAAGGCCAGCATGGGTTTCATTTAAAAGTGATCGAAATTGCAGGCTGCAGAAATTGTGACTGGCAGATAAGGCCATTTGGAAGGAGACAAGCAATGATGCGTGTGTGTGCATGGGTGTGTGAGTGACCAAGCCAGCCCCCTTTGCAAGGCAGGCAGAGCAAAGGAAGGTCCCGGGAAACCATGAAATATCATCAAATCCCATTTGTAGACATGAGAAATGTCACCAGGGGGAGATGGGGTGTTTCTGGGAGAGCCGTGGATGAGAGGTGTCAGCCTTTGTGGGCAGGCTGCCAGAGGCACAGCACATCCTCCCAGCGCTCCGGGGACAATTCCAATGTGTCTGAGCACAGCGTTTCCGCTTCTGTTCTGAACAGAGTTGTTCCTCACTCTCTTTTTGCCTCCAGCACACACCGACGGCAAAATACTACAGCAAAGTACTTACACTGAAAAAGCAAAAGAACACAGGGAAAAGCAAGAAAAGGAAAGCAAATTTTAAGCTGGTGTCTAAAAATAGGGGGTTTTGCACAGATCCCATCTCACTTGGACATCGTCCCTGAGCAGAGCTCGACATTTGTGTAATTCCGTTGCTTCCCTTGGTGACGTGCAGAGGGAGAACTCGTACTGGGGAATGCTCACAGACCATGGTCTGCACAGGACAATTCCCCTGCAAATATATAGTAGGTGAGTACCCACAGGATCCAGGCTTTGAGATGTGCCTAAAGGCAGAGACCAGGATTACTTAATTGAATCGTAGAATGGCTTGGGTTGGAAGTGACCATAAAGATCATCCAGTTCCAACGCTCCTCCCATGGGCAGGGGCACCTTCTAATGGACCATGTTGCTCAGAGCCCCATCCAACATTTCTCATGGTTCATTCCTTTTCTAGGAGTCTGCTACTTTTATCTAGCAGAAATTTTCACATAGTGTGTCCTTGATAAGGGATGACCTTTTGTCCTAATGTCCTTTTATTCATCCAGAAGTTTGTGACTCTCAGGGATGTTGCTGTCCCTTATTTTTTATGTGACCTGGATACTGTCCCCAAGTGCTGAATGAGGAGCACAGAGTTAGTTTGGACATTGGCCAGGCTTTGCCCAACACATTTGTGAGCACAGCTGACTAAGGAGGGAGCAGGCTGGGTGAGGGAAGGAGGATTTTCACTGGCTACAGCAGCAAATTCCTCCTTTGATTTTATTTTGAAGAGAGGAAGGAAAAGCAGAAACACACATCTTTTCCTAAGATGCTCCAGGCAGAAATGTTTATGTTTTTGGTGCCCGTATCTGAACTCATTTACTTTTATTCTCTGTTTATAATCAGTGGTGATCTCATTGTTAGAGCCTGAGGCACAATTTCCCTCATCTTAAAGCAGAGACTTGTATTTGGTCAGATGGAACACACTGTAAACTTGTAGCACCTTTCAGGACTTTTGACAAAGGTGTGGAGTGACAGGTCAAGGGGAAATGGCACCAAACTAACAAGGGTAGGGTTAAATTTGATACTGGGAAGAAATCCTTTACTGTGAGAATGTTGAGGTACTGGTTGCCCAGAGAAGCTGTGGATTCCCCATCCCTTGAAGTGTTCAAGGACATGTAGGGTGGGGCTCTGAGCAACCTGGTCTAGTGGGAGGTATTCCTTTGCACAAAGGTTGGAACTAGATAATATTTAAGGTCCAACCTTTCAACCCAAACCTTTCTGTGAGTCTATGATTCTAACTGAGAAGACTGTGTGGATTACATCTCCTCTCTACAGAGCCTTCCATAAAAGGATCCTCTTGACTTGTCTCCAGAGACACTTGGGAGGGGATTTACTGGCAAATCCTGAGATATGTGTAAGGATCTTCACCCCTGTTACATTCAGTGAAAGAACAAAGTGTTATCTGAAGTGTCTTTTGCACTCCCATTGATTGTATATTACACCTACAAATGTTGCAGCTACCAAAAGAAGCCTAGGTGACACTCTGCACTTGTATTTAAGTGACAGGGTCCCTCCTCTGGTCAATAAAGTTATAGGATAGTAAAGTGTAATCCAGATGACTAAACAGAAGTATTTTAGGGTGAATTTAATTGGTTTTAAACTTCTTTGTATTGGTTGCTGGGGAATTGGGTGTGTTTCAATTTTCACAAATGTGTATTTAGTGTAATTTCTAGTGCTGTGGGATGGTGTCCTTAAAGGGCATTGGTTTTCTACAGACCCCGTGTCACACTCCACAGGTATGTCAGGGCATCCTAAACAAATCTAGACACCTGCCTGTGAGAAAATGGTTGAAATTCCAGATCTTCACTGACTGTAGTGGGAGTTTGAATGTTTGCAACACGTGAGAGTCTCCTGTAACTGTAGGTATCTGAAACTGGTGGTTTCTTCCAGCTCTAAAACTTGATGAGGTGGTTCATCACTGTAGTAGATTAATGATGTTCTGGTCTTTCTAGTGTTTTGTGTTTGAAGCAGTCTTTGGGAGTGGGATGAGACAGCATTTTGTAAAGTTAAATTGTCCTCCCAAAGAACTGCAGTTATGTCCTGACTCATCACCCTGCTACAGGCTTGGGACCGGGGAAATGTAGAAGACACAAGGACAGAGGGACATAGTACTGGGTCAGACAAAAAGTCTGTCTTGCAGGTCTGCTTGTTCAATGGATATCATAGTTTGACATCTAGAAAGAACAAGGTAGGTGTATCTGATGCTATTCTGTCATTTGTTTTCCGTCTTCAACAATTTTCAATACTAGGGCATCTAGAGGTAGATGCAGTTTCTACCTGTTCAAATCCCTCAGTGCCCAGGCTTCTCTTAAAGCTATATAAAAGTTAAGCTCTGACAAAGTGGCTTTAAATTTGGAATGGGAAAATAAGGAGCTATTAAAATTTTTTTTGAGATGATATCTGAAACAATTGATATTTTTCCCATCTCCCTTTATTCTCTTCCAGGAATTTACAGAGATGAAAGTAAGTGCCTCTACAAGCCCTCAGTACAAGGCTACTTCTGCAAACAGACAGATCATGCACTTGTCATCTTAGAAAACTTGGACTCCAGTGTGGACAGCCTGTTCCCAGTGGTTACAATGACTGGCAGTTTTATGGATACCTTCAGTGATGAGACCCCACATTCTTTGTGTTCCCCTGCAGAGCATCGTTCTGCTTTCTTCTCTGTTCTGCCATCCACCAAACTCACCACAGTTTGCTTCCCAGACCTGGCACCTCTGGCTCTCAGACTCTACCTCCTCAGTGGCCAAAACACAACCAGGCTGCCCCTGGCCATATTCTTCACTGAACCACTCAGCCTTCGTGTTTTCATCCAAGGGAATTATGTCTCTCCGACCCCATCTTCTTTTTCAATAAATAAAGGGCCAGGAGCCAATTACTTCAGCTTTGAGGACAACCTTCTCTATGTTCTTCTCCATGAGAAGGAACCCGTGGAAATAGTTGCTGGCCTTTCCCTTCTTGTGGCTTTCACAGTAACTGAGGCTGTTGGGGAAGAGGGTGAGGCAACCATAATACGTCGACTGGCTGATTTCTTGAAGATTGGTCATGACCAAGTCAGAGTAGTCCATAATGTGCTGGGAGGTGAAAGCACGCTGAAGGTAATCTCAGCCAATGCCAGCAAAAAGAGGTATCATTGCCCCAACATGGCATTTTGCACAGCCTTTCACAGCAGATGTGGCCCCTGGGAAGAGGGGACACAACCAGGGAGCACCCGGGCTCTGCATCAGCCTGATGGGGCTGGTCCATCAAGAGTGCTGATCATCGAGCTGGGTGATCTGCCGGGTCATCCAAGAAATGAGCTGACAAGTGACAGCCTAAAGAGTTTGGCCAGAACAATTATCAACACTCATCAGACTGGAGACCTTCAGAGTGGCCTTGGCTTGCCGGTTGATACCTTAATGGTGACCCAGTCTGCCTTGCTGTCCCCAGCAGAAGGTAACAGTAGGTAAGCAGCAGATGTATCACCATCAGATACTGATTTAAGTGTGCTGAGGCAATTTATCCACTTGATCTGCTTATTGAGTAAGTTCTCCATCTACTGAAATATGACTAACCATGCTGAAACACATTATAAAATTTCCACGACTTGCCCAGAGAAGCTGTGGCTGCCCCATCCCTAGAAGTGTCCAAGGCCAGGTTGGACAGGGTTAGGAGCAACCTGGTCTTTTGGAAGGTGTCCCTGCCCATGGCGGGAGTGGAACGAGATCATCTTTAAGGTCCATTCCAACACAAACCATTCCATGATTTTGTGATGTCAGAGCTCTGCCCAAGTACTAGCTGGACTCACAAGTATTAATTACCATGCTTTTCTGTTGGTGCTTATGACTCTCTGTGGTGCAGAGATGTCAGTAGTGCTTTAAAGGAGGAACAGGGTTCCTGGAAGTCTGCCTTGAACTTATAAAGAATTGGGTTAATTCAGGCTATCATAGCTCTTAAATTCTAAACAATTAAATTTATGAATGTTTATAAATTGATGTGGCAGCAGAAATGTGTTATTGAAGATGGGTTATTGCCTTAACTATCTTGAAGATCTAAACATTTATTCATATACTTCTAAAATTTAAGGCTGCAAAAATCTATTTAATCTTTTACTTCAATATCCTGCATGATACAGGCCACTACTCTTCACTCTGATGCCTTAGTGTCGATCTTTCTTTTTAGCTGAAATTCTAGACAACCATCTGGTCTAGATGATACAAGATCTGGACACATTCAGTACTACCTGAACATGTGTCTAGATGTTGGATGCTATTCCTGTTCTTGCTGTCACAAATACTTTCCATTTTCTCTTGTCAGCCTCGCTCTTCAGCTTCTCATGAGACCTTCCTGTTCTTTCCTCCACTTTTACATCAGTAACTTTCTGGGCATTGAGTCTTCCTCCTTCTCCTCCAGACACCTTCAGAGTAATCAAATCACCTCACTGTCTACTTAGAAAAACATTTGAAAGGTTTGCATTCTGGTGAGTGTTTCTTTCTTTCTGTATCTCTGTTTTCTGAATCCTTTTTGAAGTGTGCATGACTGAAAGTCCAGGTTTCCTTCTTGGTGGATTCCCCAGCTTTGGACATTTTAAATATTCAGCTGGACAGGGTGCTGGGCCACCTTGACTAGACCACGATTTTTCAAAGAAAGGTTGGACTACACCATCATTGAGGTTCCTCCCAACCTGGTTTCCTATGGTTGTATGGTATTGTGCCAAATGCAAAAGTGGTATAAAATCCCATTTTCTACTGGCACAATCCAATGATAACATTAACCCATTCTTCCACAGAAAAAGGAGAGCTCATGGTCTTCTGTTTGCTCACCGTATTCTTCAATTCCTTTTCAGTTCTAAATTTCCAGAACCCAATTCCATCTGTTTGCCCAGATCCTACATTCCACATGATCTGGGCCCCCATGTTTGACTTTTCTGTTCTTAATTTATCAGCCCAGAAAACCTCCCATGTATTTTATCAGTAGTGGTTTATATTTGTAACTCCATGCAGATACAGCAACAGACCTGCATCTCATTTTGACAGAACAACACAGGACACTCCTTTGCTCTACAATAATTTCCCACTGGAGCTCCCTGTTGAGCTCTGCCAGTTAGAGAGTTCTTGGTTGGTTTTGTACATACTAAATTTTATTGATATTCTATACCTAGACTCACTTTTTGAAGGTTGTTTTTTCCCTCTCCTCCACAGCAGCGAACAACCCTTTCTCTCCCTCCTTCCTCTGTCCTCGTCTTGCTCTTTTCAGCCTCTTAAAGCCACTATTTGCACAGCCCAGATGTCAGCCTTTATCTACAGAGGAGGCTGTGAGGAGCAGGGCTAGGATGGGAGCAGACAGCAGTGTATTTCAGCATCAGATCCTGAAACTGTATTAAAAGCATATGGGTAATATGAAAAAGGTAATATCCCATCTGTTTTTAATAGGGGACATGGGATTTGATGTTTGGCAACCTTATTGTGTACTCTCTTGATATTGCATAATGTTATTTTTTGATGTTGTGCACTACTGAGCCTTACCCAAGTATAAGTATATTCCATATATTCCATCTATGCAAGAAAGAAATTGGATTTGTCTAAGATTTACCCTCTGTAATTAATACCACATCCTCTCTCATTACTGACCCCTGGACCATCCTGATGTCTGCCAGTGATACAAACTGCTGTTCACATGCTTAACTTTTTTAGTAGACACTGTGTGGCTTGTGGTGGAGAAGCAGCCACAGGGAGGACACTGGTCTGTGACTGTAAGAACCTTTATTTTGGTTTGTTGTTTTGTTTTTGGTTTGTTGGTTTCAGATGTAGGAGAGGTTTTTTGTTTGTTTGGGGTTTTGGTGTTTTGTTTTTTTTGGAGGAGGGGAGGATTTTAGTTTTGTTTTCTTTTGGGTTTGTTTTTGGGGTTTTTGGTGGGTTTTTTTGCTTTTATGCTTTTGGTTTTGTGGTTTTGCTGGTTTTTTGCAGTGTTGCATTAAGCCCAGTGAGAAATTATTATTTGCAAGATCAAATCTTAAATCAGGGCCAAATTCTGAAGATATACTGTATTTTGGATCAGCAAAACCAACATCACTGTTGTGAGTGGGGGTGTTTGTGTTACACTGGAGGACACTGTAAAATGGGACAGCAGAAAAATGATGAGAAGTTTTACAGTGGGTGGTGAGGCCCTGGCACAAGGTGCCCAGAGAAGCTGTGGCTGCCCCTGGATCCCTGGAAGCGTCCAAGGCCAGGCTGGATGGGGCTTGGAGCACCCTGGGATAGTGGAAGTTGTCCCTGCCCATGGCAAGGGGTAGAACTGGATGATCTTTAATGTCCCTTCCAACTGAAAGCATCCCATTATTTACACCATCCTGAGACATGATCCCAAGAGATCATTTAAAGGAGGCAAGCACCATCTCCTGTATGCCAGCAAAGAAACCTCAAGGCTGCTTTTTCAGGCAGAAATGACATCTCTACACTGGGACTGCTCTCCCAGCTGTGGTTTGGCTTCCTACCTGTGCACACTGAAAAAATTCCAAGCAGCAAGGATCAGGAGAGTTCTGTAGGAAGAAGGCTGTTTTACTACAGACACAAGAGCAGTGCTAGCTTAAAGCCATAGATTCACTGTCCCAAATATGGGAGGACCTGGGATCTTTATTGAAGAGAACACTCACATCACCAAATCATAGGACCAGCTCAGAACTCATCCACCCTCAGCTGCTCGGGCTCCTCTGCACTGTTATTTATTGCTCCCCATCAGTCATAGCTTTTCTGGAATTACTCATGGCTGACATTTCTGATGCAATAAAGCCACAGATAACCTGTGAAATGAAATCAGAGTTTTCCTGTTGGGACATGTACTGTCCCCACTGTCTATCCGTCTCCATTTAAGCAGCACATGCTGGCAGAGGCACGGCTAATGGGGCTGGGACTACAAGTCAGACTAAGTATTCCACGTATTTTTCTGTGGAAGGGAAAAAGGAATATTTTCACACCTGAGTCATGCAAAACCCAACTGGACCATCAGATATACACAGAACCTGCGCTCCTGCTAAGCCCATCTCCCTGGGCTTTCAGACCAGTGAATTATCTTACATCAATATAACTCTCAACATCTCTCTGCAAGGAGGTTGGAGCCAGGGGAGGGTTGGTCTCTCCTCCCAGGTAACAAACAACAGGATAAGAGAAAACACCCTCAAGTTGCACTAGAGGAGATTTATGCTGGATATTAGGAAACAAATCCTTCACTGAAAGGGTGGTCAGGCATTGGGACAGGCTGCCCAGGGCTGTGTTGGAGTCACGATTCCTGGAAGTGCTCAAAAGGCTTGTGAGTGAATGGGGCATTTGGGGACATAGTTTAGAGGTGAACACAGGGGAAATGGGTTAATAGCTGGACTCAATAATCCTAGAGGTATTTCCCAACCTTAATGATTTTATGGTTCTATAACACAACAACAGCAAAAAGCTCTTTAATCAGCACAGACTGGACATTCATTTGCAGCCCAGGACAGTGAGGCTGAAGGGAGCCTTGAAAACCCTGCTGTGGTCAGGTATTAGTCAGTAAATCTGTATATGCCAAGCCTTTAAAAAATATGCCTTGTCTGTTTTGATTTGAAATGCTTTTATACATGATTTTAATTTAACTCCTTTGTTAGGGTCACTTCAAGCACGGCTCATTAATTTGTCAAGAGAAGACAGAGGTGATTGCTGTGACTGCTATAGTCTTGCACAGCTGGAGAGTCAGGGATGTCTATCACATAGTTGATCTTCCTGTGAATGTCTGTGCATAATATATACTGTGATGTATTTACAGATAGAAATCCCTGTTTTGCAAAATCTTCCTAATGTCAATATAAATATGAAAGAACAAGAAGCACAATGGTGAATGTATTGTGTGTGTTTGTGCAGGTGCCTTCATGCAAAATCAGGAAAATAATTCTGGACAGACATGCAGAAGCCATTTAGTCCCTATCCCCACACCACAGAAGGGTGCTTTGCTCCTTCTTGATGGACCTTTAACCTGCTACAAACTGAGATATTTTTTTGTCAAGAGTAATGTTTGAGGTAACGTGAAAAATGGTGCTTGTGGAGGAAATTTGAGGCTCACAGCAAGGAATAAAATGGAAGAAAATTATTAAAGAATGGCTCATTCCAACAGCAATTCCCATGCAGAGCACTAAATGAGATATTACTGCTAATTCTCTGTGTCACATGGCACATCCACAGGCAGGCAGGGCTGGAGATCAAACCAGATGAATTCTGACACCTCCTAACCCAAAGTGATTTGCTAACCTCTGTGCAGGTTTCAGGCAGGCTGCTGCGTGGAATTGCACAGAATTTTGTAAAAAAAGACATGACAACTTTTTTCCCTGCATAAGGATCCAAGTTTTTCCTCCAGAGAGCAGGCAAAGGCAGGATGCTAAAATTCTCCATGTCAAGAGTTGCAGATATTGTAGCACTTGAGGTTATATCAAGGTTTTATCTGCCACACACACCTCAAGTGAAAGTGTGAAAAAGATGATATTCAGGATCTTAAACAAAGCTTAAAGCCTCCTTTAATTTAAACTTACTTAATTTTAGGTTAGATATTCACAGAGACAGTGTAGAAAGCATATTCTTATTTAGAATGTGCCATTTATTCACAGTTGATGTACAAAAAAGACATTCAGTTCAAGCAAGCAAAAGGAAAGACATATAAGATGATCACGGAAGTGGAGTTTATTTTAAGAAGTAAGGAATAGAATCATAAACCCATTTAGTAAAGAGTTTGTTTAACTTGGCAAAGCAAATATGGGAGGATATAATTCTATCTCTGAAAATGCATTGCAAGACTGAATACCAGTGAGGAATCTCTTGATAGTAATGGACAATGACAGCACAGGAACAAATGAGTATAAGGCATCGAGAGGTAAATTTGCATTTAAAATTAGAAGTAAGTTCCTCCTCAGATAATAAACAGGAAGAGCTTTGCAATAGAACTGAAAAGAGAACATTTCACAATTCCATTCAATTCTGTTTCCATTATATTTTTCCCCACATGGCCAAAATTATATTATGAATTTTATTTATTTATTTATTTATTTAGTTATTTAATAGTCTGGGGATAGTTAAGGTGGCCAACATCTCTTTTAGCAGTCTAGTAAAATGGTGGGAAAGTCTACGTGAATAACTGAGAGAGTTTTCCATCAGAGGAGTGGGATTCTGTAATCGTTCTTTATGGAAGCAATGGGATAAGAAATATCATGAGAATGAAGTGGGGGTTAATACTTGTACGAAAAGTGTTATTTCATATAAAACTGCCTGATCAAGTTGTACTTTAGGAATCATGATGAAATTTTCATTGTCAATTCATAATTCTTTTCCTACTGGGAAACTGAGTAGTTGAGAGATGGGCCGTAAGAGGCGGATGGTCACTGGGAACTCAGAGACTCAGACACTTCTTCCCATGGAGAAGATGGTTACAATGGATCTAAAAAGAGTTTACGTGATGGGATTCTGTGTCAATAGAATATTGATCTGTCTAATCAAAAGTGAAGTTTTAGCCTCTTACTAATTTTTTGCTCCTGGTAAAACTGAAACTGGTCATCAAAGCTGAATTGTCAGTGTCAGGAAGACCTGGTCATACCAGGGGTGCCGATGCTACAAAGGTCTTTAATTATGTAGATATTAAGCCCCAGATCTAATTTAGCATTTTTTTTCTTCATATTTAAATCAAGGAGGGAAAACTAAGGAGGCATCTTTTGACCTGAGTCCGTGGTCGGTAGAGCAATTGAATTGCAGCTTAAGCAGAAGTATTTTTCATTTAGGGACTGTTCCAAACAAGCAAAAAGCATGATGTCTGTCCACAAGATTGCTTGGTTTAGAAGAGGAAAATATCAAAAGCAGCTCTTCATATATGAGCCTTGTGTAAAGCCAGCATTTCCCTTGCAAGTTTTCAAACAAATCTCCAAACTACTGTTCATGGATCTTCACATCGCCTCCGAAATATTAGTAGATAAATATAATAATAGTTTTTCACCACTGCTCTCCTGAGCAGGAACCCTTCCAACAGTGTAGGGGTTAAACGGTCTACCACCAAGATGTATTTCCCCTCTAAGCCTTAAATTTTAAATTAAGTTTCTGTTCGTATATAGTGTACACAGCAAACATATCCAAGAATTTGTCATTCCCACTCAAAGGTGACAGCTGTGAATTACAGGATTCCGGCAATTAAAAGTTCTACCCAGCAGCTAACTTTGGTGGAAATCACAGCTTGTTCTGACAACCGCCTTCCAAAACTCCACTGGCTCCTCTGCAGGAAAGGAGCAGGAGGTAGGAAAGGTGAAAGGAGAGTAGGAGAAAGCAGAGGAAGAGGAAGATGGAGAGGGTAGGAGAGATTTAGGAAAAGGAGCACAGGACTTTACATGTCTCTATGGGAGGAAGGAGGGACCAGTTGCCACACATCCCCCACGCCAGTCTTGGTCTTTGAAACGGAAGGGTTTGTGTTATTACATCTCAGTTAAAAATGATGAGGATCAGCTCAAGAGAAGCTACTCCCTGTTCCAGTGTTCCCTCAGAAATTAGCATTGTCCGGACACGTGCAGGAGATCCAGGAGTGTCCCTGTCATGCTTCTCAAGCACTGTAAAGAGATCTGATCCCAGCACTGGCACCCCAGTGCTGTCAAACAAAACCTGCCTTGCCTGTGTCACATATGGATTTATTTTCCCTCCTAACAACCAACGGGACCTGCAACATAAGCAATGATTTACACGACACAGGCACCAGCAGAGGGGAGCTGCCATCCACGTCTCCAAGGGACCAATCCTGTCCCCACTCCGCCTTATTTAACATGTGAGTGGCGTCACCTCTATCAGCAGAGCTTGTCTGCTGTGACATTCATGTGAGTGATGGCTGTGTCAGCTCCCAGACCGCCCCACTCTGCCGTCGCATCGCGCTTTTGGCCTCCGTTGAGCATCTGATGGGAAAGGGGGAAAAATTCTTCCACATGCTTTGTTAGCAGGAATCTGGTGAGCAAAGGGTTAAATGGCTCGGGCTACTGGGTGTTTGTGGGGAAGTGTGCATGTGCATATATGTACACGAGTGTGTGTGTGTATATATATGTATTAAAAAATATATATATATATCCATACACAGGCACCTTGGTTTGGCTGCAGGACCTCGTGCCCGCAGGCCACAGTCACATTATCATCTGGAAATTGGATAACGACAGCACAATGACAAATCCAGGTTGCCTGCAATAAGGTGCTAATCCCTTTGCTTTAATATCGGAGCAGCGTGTAATGATGTTTGGACATCACTCCAGTTTACTGACGACCCCACTGGGGCCGGCAATAGAAGCGTACAACTGTCTAACAAGCCATCAGGTGACCGCCGTCGTCAAAGCAACGGGGGATGCAATCTAATCTTCCCTCCATCCCTTCCAGCTCCCAATAAGGACCAGATTATAGAAGTGGCCCATCAATGCTTGGTAACTCGAATCAATTAACGTTAATTCGCACAATGCTATGATGTATTGTGATCACTTTCATTTCGGAGAAGGGGGAAGAAATTGCTATAATTCACCTAAAATGAGGTTGTCTATGGTGCTGAGGTATTAATTGGGTGTCCATATTAAATGGAAAAGGAGCACGGTAGTGAAGGAAAAGTGGATGAGTGACTCTCTTGGCTGCTATTGACCTATCAGAAGAAGACAGTGCCCTTTTCCTTTGCTTTTATCTATTACAGTTTTCCCTATTGCGTGTCAAGTTGATGTATTATAAAAAATTCATTTGGTGACCTTCCACCCCCCTAGCAGATTAAACAATTTCACTGGGATGGCATCATTAACAGGGCCTTGCATTTAATGATGATTTCTCTAAAAGGCCACGGAGATTCGATTTTAAGCTAACAGATTTATTGCACTATTATAACATATCGTAAAAAACTGTACCACCTACGGTCTGGTTTTAGGATAGAAACTGTTTAAGAGTTTATGTGGAGCTTAAAGTGGTATTACCTTGGGATACGCAGCACGGCAAAGCTCTGACCTCCGGCGGGATGCTGTTTACATTTAAAAGACATTTCTCTGACAGTAAACTTGGGGAGTGTGTTAGGGAGGAGGCCTGGCTTAGCTCCTTGCCACTGGCTTTGTAAATAGGGGCATTTCCACTCATCTACAGCAATTAATGGAAGTCACTAATGAATCTGGAGGATGTTTCTCTCTTATCTGATGCATCTGCTCTGTCCCTGTCCTTCTAAAGGGTTCTGGTGGTCCCACATCTAGACCCTTCATCAGCTTCATTGTCCTAATGAAAGAAGGGCCTAGAGGCGAAGTCATAGGAGGAGAGGCTGAGGTCACTTGGTTTGCTCAGCCTGGAGAAGAGGAGACTGAGGGGAGACTCATCACAGTTACAACTTCCTCATGAGGGGATTAAGAGGGCAGACACTGATCTCTGCTCTGTGTGACCGGTGACAGGACCTGAGAGAATGGCATGAAAATGTGTCATGGGGTGTCTAGGTTGGATATGAGGAAATGTTTCTTCCCCCAGAGGGTGGTTGGGCACTGAACAGGCTCCCCAGGGCAGTGGTCACAGAACCAAACCCAGCAGAGTTCAGGAAGTGCTTGGACGATGCTCTCACGCACAGGGTGGTATTCTTGGGTCCGTCCTGTGCAGGGGCAGGAGCTGGACTCGATGATTCTCTTTGATTTCTTTCTATAAGATGGGAACATATGAGAACTGGTGGAAGTAAAAGTCATCCTTCAAATTTCTTTTCTAGCTTAAAATAGGAATTACCTCAGATTCCTCATTGCCTTCTGATGCTCATGTCTCTCTTCCCTGTCTCTATTAATTAGTGACAATATCTGCAGGGAGAGACAAAGCTCCAACAGTGCACCTGAGAGGGCAGAGGTCTGCCTGATTTCATCATCCCATGACATCAGAACCCATTCTCACCCAAAGATGTTAAATTCCTCACAATCCTTGCAGTGAATCTGTACCTACTTTGCCTTCCACAAGTCTTCCGCTTGCCTATCCCCAGTCCTTGCTGCACCTCCCTTTCTTGAATTCCTGTTTTGAATTCATCAGCAATCTCCACCTTTTCAAAAACAAAGAAAGATGTCTCCTTGGCTGGATCATGATTCATTTAGTCATATTAGTCCTGAAATTCTTCCCAATTTCCTTCCCCTTCCAAGGATGTATTGATTTTCCAACACTAGCATTGCAGACATACCAGACAACTGTTCAATTAATTTCGATGTCTATTAGGAAATTAAATATGCCAGGGGCTGTTCTTTGGCACCCAGGCCAGCTGACATATTTCAGTGTGGCCTCATCCAAACTTCCAAGTGAGAATGTTTTCTGACTGTATAAACTCCCAGACCATTTGGGAGTTGTTCTGGACTTGGCATTAGACCTAAACCACAGCTTGAGAGGGAATGACAGTTTAATGGTGGAGGTGATCAGGTGTCAGTGCCAAGGCTTGTTTTTGGCATAATTTAGTTCTCTAGTAGACACATATCTGTCAACTTTAATGGACCTTTGACCCAGGCGTTCGTCCTGGTCTCCTTCCCCTTAAGTCAACTGATAATAGTCGTTATTTATTATTATAATAATTATTATTATTACTATTACTATTACTATCACTATTTCTATTACTATTACTATTATTGTTGTTGAAATTATTATGATGATATGATATAACTGTATTAGTAATGATATTACAATATTACATTGTATTAGATATCAGGAAGAAATTCTTCCCTGTAAGGGTGGTACAGGGTGCCCAGAGAAGCTCTGGATGCCCCACCCCTGGAAGAGTCAGAGGCCAGGTTGGATGGGGCTTGGAGCAACCTGGGATAGTGGAAGGTGTCCCTGCCCATGGCATGGGGTTGGATCAAGATGATTTTTAAGGTGCCTTCCAACCCAAATAGTTCTATGATTTTATGATTAGAGTTATTATTGGAATTGTAAAAAAAAAGACAAATTCTCCTTGATTTCAGTGGTACTTCATTTCCTCTGCCCCACATCTCTCCACCAAGTTTCTCAATTAATCCATAATACCTGCAGCAGACCCTCTGCTTTCTGTGCCCTCGAACTTCCCCGCTGCTAAAGGACAGGCACTTGCTCTCCTGTGGAGCCTCAGCCTGTTCAGCAGACATGTGTTGGCACTGATGGTGACAGGATCAGGGATTCCTGGTGTCCCTGCTGACAGAGGCATCCCCAGCAGCCTGCTGTGCCCACATTTAGAAGAGCTGCAGGGCACTGAGCATCAGAGCTGCTCCCTGTCAGCAGGGAATCGCAAACCAGCCTGCTCCTGCCCAGCACGAGACTCCAGGGCAGTGGCAGACAGCACAACCTTCATGCCCACGGGATGAAGGCAAAAGCAGGTCTTGCTCTGGTCCTTGCTGGGCTTTGAGCACAAATCTACCTCCACATCCCTAGGGCAAAGCTGTGCCAGGAAAGGCCAATTTTCCTTCCAGCACAAATTAGCTGGGGAGCAGCAGGATGCTCCTTTCTCCTCCTCCACGCTGGCATCATTTTAAGGGATGTAACTTGCTGTGTGCAGGGTTGTGCCCTAAGGCAGGGGGTCGCTCACTGCATGAGTCAGGTTGGACCAGGTGGGATATAAACACCACATTCCATGCTGTGTAAGCCAGGTTCAAATCATCCACAAACACATTCATTTCTATGCTTCCATTTTAACTATCCATGTCTAGTTTTACTTTGTTCTGTTTTCTTCACTGTTATTTTACCAAAGAGTGAAAGAGCAAGGGGGAACAGTTCTAAATTAAAAGAGGAGAGATTAAGATTAGAAGTTAAGAAGAAATTTTTTGCTGTGAGGGTTGCACAGGTTGCTCAGAGAAGCTGTGATTGCCCCACCCCTGGAAGTGTCCAAGGCCAGCTTGGACGGGGCTTGGAGCAACCTGGGATAGTGGAAGGTGTCCCTGTCCATGGCAGAGGGCTGGAACTGGATGAGATTTAATGTTCCTTCTAATCCAAATTTCCTATGATTCTATGTTTCTATGATTCTATGATTCTATGATTCTACGATTCTATGATTCTACGATTCTATGATTCTATGATTCTATGATTCTATGATTCTACTCACCCCAGGGTTCTTCCTAGATCCACATTTTGCATCAGCCTTCCTTGCTGTACAAGATGAGCACGGTTTTACCATGTAGGGCCTGGAGTGTGAATTCAGGGCATTTTTCTTTTTTGTTATCAGTTTTAAAGAAGCTGAGGAGAGAAAAAAAAATTTGTGGTTTACAGAAACTATGCCAAGACTCATCTGAACCTCTCTGTGCTCAGCTGGAGCCAGGGAGCTCACAGAAAACTGCAGATCTTTAGCTTGAAAACAGGAGTGACTTGGTGTGTTCCTGCACTGAATTTTGGTCACACAGCCCAACACACATTTTTGGAATAAGGTGGATAACAGCACCTTATTGATACCCTTGGCACAAATTTCAAACCTAGCACTGCCTTTGAGGCTTTCCCACTGACACAAAAATACAAGATAAAGAACCAAGATAAGAACTAAAACTTCAATCCTTGAGCAACCTTTTGAGCTTGTATGTATCCTTAAAACCTTAGTTGATCTTTCCAGCAGCTGTAGTTCAGACCAGCATTTCCCATCAGCCACAGTATGAACAGTTTCTCATTTGTAATACAGAGTAATACTCTGAGAAAACATCCACAACCATTACCCAAACTAGAAAAAATGAGTTAAAAGCAAAGGAAACTTCAGATCCATATATCTTGTGTTTCTAAACACCTTTAAGCAAACACTAAAGATCAATGAATAGCTTTTCTTCTTTCATTTCAAGACAATACCAAACCCCCAGCCACTTCATTGCAATTGCAGATTAGAGTATTTTATATATATATAAATTATATATATATGAGATACTAAATGACACAAAGCACTGGGAGAGGGAATGAAATGATCCAGGCTCAGAATAAAGTGTTGATTCTTTATTCAAATGCAAAAGCGCTCTCCTGGGATGCTCTAATTTAAATTTCAGGCTTGGAAAAACCAATGTCTTTCAAGGGGGTGTCTGTAGATGCTGTATTTCAGTCTCCAGACTTTGCAAATTGGGAAGGTGATGGCAGGAAAAAGAAATGCAGTAAAGCCCTGTAAGTGCTGTGCTTGTGTAGAGGAGCCAAGACGTGTTCTTAGAGGAGCTCAAAGGTTTTCAGTGAAAAGCTTTCTGCTGGACAGGAAACATTTGCAGGCTCCACTGCTCTCATCAGTGAACTGCAATGATGACTTTGGGGATAAGGCATTGGGTTCATGAATCCAAAAAATCCCTATCTCTGCCACATGCTTCCAACATGATACCAGGGACATACATTACTTTGTTCATTTCTCACGTCTCCATCTGTAAACTGAGGGTGGAAACAAAAGGATTTTTTCATACTTTGGTGCTGCTTTCTGCTTGGAAGTGATGACTGTTTCCTATTTCCATGCATGCTGCTCTCACTCAAGGAATCAAAGGGTTATGATAAGGTAAATTACTAGGTAGAAAATAGGAACAGAAAATAACATCTAGAACATTATTTCTGATTTTATTTTTTTTTCCATCCTTTTTCACGTGAAAGAAATGGAAGCAGACAACACTCAGAAACGTGCTTATACATGAGACCCTACAGCATCTCTGTTCAGGTGCAGCCCTCAGATGGAGAAATCGAGAAGCAGCTTCCTGTACAGCCAAAAATAATTTTCCTGGACAGAAAGGTAGAATTTGCCTCCCTATGGATGGAGACTTCTATTAATTCTGTGCTATTTTGACATTTGAGATTTTTATCACAGAGCTAGGTTCTGCTCCAGGGCCCAGCAATGGCACCAGAGGAACGGGCAGGGACTGAGCCCAGGAAGTTCCACTGGACATGAAGCAGAACTTTCCTGTGCAGTGACTGAGCCCTGAACAGATTGTCCAGAGAGGGTGTGGGGCCTCCCTCACTGGGGATATTCCAGACCTGTCTGGACACAATCCTGTGCCCTGTGCTCTGGGATGGCCCTGCTGGAGCAGGGAGGTGGCACCAGAGGAGCCGCTGTGGTCCCTTCCAACCTGAGCCATCCTGTCATGTGGCCTCTTCTTGAAAAGTTATGGTGAACTTTGTGACATTTGTAACATGTGACACATAAATGCAAACTGCCCTCAGATTGGGGACATATATATAAAATATATTACAGATGTTAAAACCTTCAAAGCTTTCTTTGCTCTTGTTGATGAGACAAGATCTTAATTCTTCTCTTCTGTTCTTCCTCCCAGGGTCAAAGAATTGACAAACTGGGCCCTCCTGCAGAACCCTGGGTTGTATCAGCTCATCTCAAGGACTCCTCCGAGGCTGTGCTGAAAGGTTTGGATGCGTTGTCCTGTAGCAAGGGTTATGGCAAAGCACCTCTGCAAAATGATGGTGATAAATTTAGGAGCTCTCCCTGAGAAACACTGCGTTTGAAAACCAGTCTTTGGGCTGAAAACAGAAGGTTGCTGTAGGAGTTTGGTGAACTGCCCAGTCATATGCTATAGGCAAAAAAAAAGCTTATACAAGGTATTTTTTTTTTCTGGTAGATGAAAGGGAGTATATCCTATAGTTTGTCTTGAAAAGACATATGTGGGGTCAAAAAAGAAAAGAATGAAGAATTAGAAATCCTAATGCTTGATTTTCAGTTTATGTTAACTGGGGTAATTTCTTTAGGGTCCATAACAACCTTTTTATCCCAGCAAAGGCTCAGGCGAAGTACAGACAGAAACAACTGCCTATGGATTGTCATATTATAATGTGAAAGTGTTTTTTTTTTATTTCATGGGCTATCTAAATGTTTCCCTTCTGGTCTTCATTTATTAAAAGGCCTGAACTCATGAAAGACTCATGAAAGACTCATGAAAGACTCATGAAAAACTCTAAATGTGAGGATTTCCCTCAAGGTTTTGTGAACATGCTTAGACATAGAAACTTGTTAAGGTAGAGAGCTGAACCAAGTGACTGTGGATGGTCATGTGCTGGTAAATTAGAAGTTAGAAATTATAATAATTATAACATTACTAATTTCATTGCTAAAATATTTAAATATAAGCAAGAAGTGCAGACAAGCAAAAGTTGGGTTGCCTATTGCAGAGAAAGCATTTTGTTAACAGTAAAGCCATTTGTGTGTTATTTTTCACTTGAAAAGTTCACATTTAGAGAAGATCAGTTGCATTCCTGCTCTAGATCAGAGCTTCTCATCCTTTCAGTCCCTGTTTCTGTTAATTAGACATTCTTCCTAATCCAAGATAGTTCCAGGATTACAGGTTAGAAAAATCCTTTGGTCTTTTCTGCTGCTTTTCATGCCTTTTCAGAGCATGTTCCTAAACTTCTTAGGTTTAGGAACATGGGTCAAGATAAGCCACAGATTACTGGATCATCTGCTGACTAACAGTGGGAAGAAAGAAGGAAGGCAGGAAGGCAGGAAGGAAGGAAGAGAGAGAGAAAAGAAAGAAAAGAAAGAAAAAAGAAAGAAAAAAGGAAGGAGGGGGAAAGAAGGAAAAAAAGTCACTGAAGAGAAAGACACTTCACATTCTTTAAAAGATACATGCATCAAATTAATAGTCAATAAACTCCAGCAAAGGAAGAGCAGCACAGTACAGATGTTCTGCATGTAATAGTTTGCTGCAGTTTTTCCTTTGACAAACATCCTTATTGCACTCATCTTTTGAAGCACATGAAAGCAGCATTTAATGGAAATGGGTCCCGTCTAGCACACTGAGGCTGCTTCATCTGACAGCAGCCAAAGTGCCTCGTGGAAGGCAGTTTAGCTCCAAATTAGCTGTGCTTCTACGTTAAATACCAGCTTGCCTGAGAGATCTTTGGGAAGACTCCCATATATATCTGTAATATTCTGAGCTTTGAAGCATATGTGCCCGAAAGCTGAGCTAGTCTCTGCTGAGAAGTACAGCACAGTACTCCAGGCTTCATCACACACTAGAAATGGCAATTATAAAGTATTTGAACACAGCTGACAAGGCCCTCTGTTAAAATCCGTGTTACGGTGAGTATGAGAGCCAAGAAAACCTTGGTAGTCTGTGCAGACACTGTCATAAGGAGGATTAAATGAGTGGTAGACGGATGAGCCAGGATTAGGCTGGAGCAATAAAAGAAATCTAGATTCCCACATCTCCACCAAGTCTATTCACAGCAGAAATCACTGGTTATTTATTTATTGCAGCTGATCCTGGAGACTTGTAATGGAATTGGTTTGGTGTGTTAGATACTGTACAGAAATAGAAAAAAACCCCATATATGCAGTCAAAACTAACTGGGATATTAACAAATTAAATAGTACCAGAGTCCTAGAGAGGGGAAACTTTATCATTTATGTTGCTAAATAATTAATATGTGGCATGGTTTTGCCTAAGACTTTGTCTTGGGCAATTTCTGGCTGTAAGTTCAGAGCTTGCTCCTTCACCACATTGTTCAATATCCTGAACATGAGAATGGCAGAGTAGAAATGTCCTGCCCACATTCAACTTTATGTACCTTCACCTGTGCTGCTTAGCTGCAATAAAATGCCAAACCACCTGCTTTATAAAGCAAATAGTTATGACATGTTGTCTTTCAGCAGGCAAAAGTCTGTGTTTGTGATCGCTGGAGCAAGTCCAGCATCTTGAGGAAGTTCTGGCATCTCACCCCCACCTGAACCAACATTTGGAAATTTGTCAGCCTTTAGAATTTCACCCTTCTCACCCCAAGAGCCTGAATGCAGACCAGACCTGGTCAGCATCACTCAAAGGCCAAGACTTGGCTGGTGCTCAAAGATACACACAATAAAATGGGGATCCAGTTGCAAAATAAATTATAACTTTTAAAAAAAGCCTACAGAAATAACAGCCATGGCAAGGGTAAATGCTGGGTCAGAATGCACTCCCTGATAGCTCACAACAAGAGGTAAAGTGATGGAGAAACTCTGTCTCCTGGGTTTCATTTTAATGCTCCCTGTGGAGTTTCCCCCTGCCAGGTTTCCAGCTGACAGTTGTCTCCTGTACTGGCTCAGGGCAGTCACTACAGACATTTTTCATGGCCAAATACCTTTCAAAGCAACTGACAGAGCTGGAGAAAAATTCCAAGAGATTTAACAATAGGACAGTATGCCCCAAAGATAAGGTGAAACACCTACAAATCAGAAAAGAATTGAAGATTCAGCTTGTCCCTTAGTTGCAGTGGTTGACTCCTTGAGACCATCCCTTTAGGATGGAAAATAGACTCTCATTGTCATTCTCCCAACCTTGGTGAAGTGCTTCTAATGCATCTCTAAAGCTCCTATTACCTTTGTTTGATCCCTTAAATGGCTGCATTCACATTACACCCCCATGACACGCAGGAAATAGCATTTCACAATAAGCTCAAAGCATGAATATTTAGGAGCTGAAGCCTTCCAATACCTGAGGAATTTGTTTTCCAAGTACCTCTGTGTGAAATTTCTGGGGTTAGACACAATGTTCATGATTAGGATAGACAATGAATTTAGGAATTCTGAAGTCCCTTATAGTCATGAGGACTCTCAGAGGTCCTTAAGTGGCACTTATCTGGTTGCTGTTAATTGAAATATGATTTTTTCTGACTCTCCAGGGCTCACCCAAGTTCAGGTCATAGAGGGATGTGCAAGCTTTTCCAATCTGGCCATCTCCAGCTCAGGGACAAACTGGAGACTTGTGTTCACTGTCACATCACCTCCAGGTAAGCTCCATATTCGGTGTATTTTTTTTTATCTGGTAAAATCAAAGCCCCACAGGTGGCCTGAATTTACAGAAAAGGAGTTGAACTTTGTTTGAATGGGTGGAGCGATGCCAAACCTCTAAATAGCCTGGGTTGTGTTCCACATCCAAGTTGGCATTCCCCCGGCAGTGGGAGAGCTGGGTGATTCCTGTGCTATTCATGTGACATCTCTCAAATCTGATGAATTAGTACAGAGAAGTATTGTCAGGAAAAGGTGCCTCTTTCTCCCTGGATTCCCTAGTATGTGTCCCAAGAAATCAGATACTTAAAGTCTGTTAAGTTGCCAGAGTAAACTTTTTCCAATAAACTGAGACCTCTCATTC